>JARQOD010000002.1:632535708-632670229 GCA_033576555.1 Oophaga sylvatica
AGTCAGCCCTTTTTGGGTGGCCTACTTTGTCTCGTGCGTCAGGGAATTTGTGCAGTCCTGTGGATTGCTCCGCTCAAGTCTTGCTCTCGCTTGTGGTTTTTTAAAAGCCATTACCTGGCCCAAGAGGCCAGGACCCTTTCCTATGGATTTTTTTCTGACCTCCCGTTTCTCGAGGACCATTATCTGGGTAATCTGTATAGGTTTTCAAAGATGTAATTTTGTGCCATTACCTAAGTTACCTTCCTCCTCTGAATTGTGCCTTTGTTCCTTCCCGGGTTTCGGTTACTGGCATTCCGGGAAATTGGGTCTGACAAGGAGTCCAGTTTGTTTTCAATTTTGGAGGACTTTTGTTTAAACTTGGTGTTCAATATCTTTCTTCTCTGCTTTTCATCCTCAGACCAATGGACAAACCGAGAAAACAAACCCAGACCTTGGGATTATTTGAGATTTGTCTGCTGTAAGATGAATGGGTCTTTTTTTGCCTTTGGCTGATTTGCTCTTTAATAAAGGGCTGCTCTGCCACCTTGATGTCTCCATTTTTTCTGCAATTTTGGGTTTTTACCCTCGATTTTCTTCAGGACAGGCGGAGGCTTCTGTCGCCGGGTGTTGACCGTTGGGAGGAAGGCGATTTGGGACCAGGTAGGGGAGGTTGTCTCTTTCGGGGAGAAGGCCCATGGTTTGCCAACCGGGCATAGGACTGATGGTCCTCGGTTTAAAGTGGGGGACTGGTTTTGGTTGTCCTCAAGAAATACCCCCTATGAGGGTTGCATCTCCAAAGTTTAAGCCCGGTTCATTGGACCTTATAAATCAGGGATTCTTATCCTGTTTCCTTTCTTTGCTTCTTCCAGGGACATTTAAGAACCATAACGTGTTCCCAATCCTTATTGAAGAGGTTTTTTCGAGCCAGTGGTTTCCTGTTATTTTTTCGGTGCTGGGAGTGCAGGTAAAAAGCAATACACCAAGGTTGGAATCATGGAATGCAGTACCCTGATAACCCACAACTAAGGCAGCCGTGGAGCATTCCTACGTTGGCCCCTAGACGCCTCGCACAGCCTAGAAACTAATACCCTAAAGAAAAAGGGAAAGTATCTGCCCCGGAGAGTTCCCCAAAGAAATGAAAGCCCCAAAACATTTTAAAATGGGGTTAACAAGAAGAAATACTGACACGACAGAAAATAATGAGCAAATTGGGGCCCAAAATACCTAAATGAAAAGGTAGGAAGGATTACTGCAATCCCAAAAAACCCTGAAAAGCACCAACTTATAATTTAAAAAACCTGAGATCACACACCTCTACCCCCAAATTGTTCTCTGGTGTAACAAATCAAAACAGAGCCATAAAAAAAAGAAAAGCAAAGTACAAACATCAGTGGTGAAACTAAACTGAGAGGGCAAAAGCCCCCGGAGGGACCCAGAAGCCCCCGAATGCAGGACAAAATGCAAAAATCAAGCACAAAAACAAAAAGAAGAAAAATGTCTTAATTGTTAGGGAGATGCAGACACGAACAGCAGGCTACAAAGGAAACAGGAATCAAGGATTGAGACCAAAAACAATTATCACCGGCAACCCTGATGGGAAGGCGCTCCTTATATGGACCATCAGTAACACCTGATTCCCAATCCCACAATCTTCACTGGACAGTCCTCCCCCGTTGTAACCACCAGAGGGAACCCCTGCCAGAAATCACTTTAAGTCCATTCACAACGTACCCCCCCTTGAGGAGGGGTCACCGAACCCTCATTTGAGCAACCAGGTCGGTCAGAAAGAGTTCTATGTACGCACGGAGAGTTCCAGCATGGATTCCGAAGCAAACACCCAAGAATTGTCTTCGACCATAACCTCTCCACTTAACCAATATGGAGTTTCCGTCTAAAAAAAACAGAATTCAATATTTTCTCAACCACAAAATCCATATTGCCTTCCACCAAACGGGTCAGGGGCAAGCAGTAGGAACCACTGGTCAACAAACTCTTCAAAAGACTTGTGAAACACGTTATGGATTTAAATGCCCTGGAAGAAGCAAAGAAAAGAAACGGATTAAGAAATCTCCAGACTTATAATCCAATGAACCTAGGCTTAAATTTAGGAGATGCCACTTCATAGGAATATTTTTTAGGAAACCGACCAAGTCCCCCATTTAACCAGGACCTCAGTCCTATGCCGGTTAGCAAAACCCTGGGCCCTTCCTGAGAGAGGACAAACCTCCACTACCTGGTCCCAAATCTGTTGATCGCTCCCCAGAGTCAACACCCCCGGGCAGACAGAAGCCTCCATTGTCCTGAAGAAATGAGGGTGAAACCCGAATTCAGAAAAAAGGAGACTCAAAGTGGCAGAGCTACCCTATTATTAAGAGCAAACCGCCAAAGGCAAAAAAGACCCAGTCATCCTGATCAGCAGACACAAAGACTTAAAAGTCTCCAATGTCTGGTTTGTTCTCTCAGTTGACCATTGTCTGGGATAAAAGCGAGGGAAGACAATTGAAACCCAAGTTTTAGAACAAAAGGCTCAAAATTGGAATCAAATGGACTCCTCTGTCGAACAATGTTCCAGGAAGCCGGTAAACGAACCACGTGTGAAGAACAAAGGCACCATTCAGAGGAGGAAGGCAATTAGGTAATGGCACAAGATGTTCATCTTGGAAAACTATCACAAATCACCCAGATACGTCATCTCTGAGAAACAGGGAGGTTGGAAATAAATCCATAGAAATATGGGTCCATGGTCCTTGGGCACAGGCAATGGCATCAAAAAACTAGAGCGAGAGAAGGCTTAAGCGAAGCAAGTCCCGCAGGACTGCACAAATTCCCGGACATCACGAGAAAGGTAGGCCACCAAAAGGACCGCTACCAGTTTCTGTACCAAAAATTCCGGATGACCGGCCAACGCGGAACAAAAATCCAACATCCACTCTTTTTCCAATGGTCCGGGGACCAATTCCCAACAGGGAGCGCCGGGCCTATCCCCCTGAACCGCTCCAGAGCCATCTCAAATTGGGCGGAGTGGCGGAAAGAATATCTTCTTTCAAAATAACAAAAGGATCAGTAATCAGGAGAGTCCGCAAGGAAACTCCTCGAGGGGATCCGCCTAAAACTTTAGTGCCAGGAGAAAGGAAACCACAAATTAAAAACGTGTAAAAAACAAGGCCCACCGGCCTGTCTAGGGATTAAGCGCTTGGCAGATTCCAGAAAAACCCAATTTTATGGTCCGTAAGGCCCACCCACCTGTTTTGGCCCCCCAGCAAATGTCCCACTTTCAAAACCCCTTCATGGCCAATAACTCCCGATTCCCACGTCATAATTCGTTCGTAGGAAAAAAATTTTTTTCGAGGAAAAAAAAGCACAAGGGTTACTTTTAGAGGTCTTGGATCTCTTGGCAAAACGGCACCTGCCCCATTTTCAGAGGCTCAACTCCCCCCTGAAATGGCGGAAACACAGGCTGCCGTAGAACAGGAGCGAAGTGTCTTGCTTAAGTTCCTGAAATGCAGAACTGCCTCAGGACCAATTCCCCTCAGAACCCTTTTTTCAAATCAGTTAAGTTTAAAATAACCGGAAATTACCAAAAATTTACGATAAAAAATTGGCAAAACCAAAATCTCTGAGACCTTTAATGAAGTAGGTTGGACCCATTCACGTGGCCTGAACGTTGACCGGTCCATTTCAAAACAGATGGGGACAAAATGAATCCCAAAAATGAGATTCTGTTGCAAAAGACACTTTGTCCTTCACATACAGAGCATTTCTCTCAAAATTGGAATTCTTTCGAACAGTTTACATGAGAATCCATTTTGGAAAAAAAATCAAGATATCATCCAAATAACAATCAAAATTTATCCACAAAATCCCTGAAAATGTCATTCAAAGGACTGGAGACAAAGGGAGCTTAGGAGCCCAAAGGGATCACAAGTACTCAAAATGCCCCTCAGGGTTTAAAGCCGTCTTCCATTGATCCCGTGCTTAATGCGAAAAGGTTATATGCCCCCCTAGGTCAAGCTTGGTAAACCAAGTAGCGTTTTCCCCTGGAAAAAGGTCAGAAATCAAGGGTAACGGATATTGATATTTCACAGTATATTGTTCAAAAGACGATAATCAATACACGGCTTAATGAACATCCTTTTTTGGCCACAAAAAAAAAACCGGCACCTAGGGTGAAGGGATGGTCTGATAGACCCTTCTCCAATGACTCCTTGATATAGACGCATAGCTCATGGCAGGTACAGACAATTAAAAAAAAGGCGACTTTAGGGAATTTACTACCAGGCCTAATTCAATAGCGCAGTCATAGTCCTATGGGGAGGCAAGGTCAGATTTACTTTCGCTAAACACATCAAGAAAATCAATCAAAAAGTCAGGAACCTGAGGGGGGGAGGCAGAAAAAACGGAGTTTGGTATTAAACATTGGCAGCCCTATGTTCAGACACAGTTTCAATCCAAAACAGGATTATGAACTGAAAACCAAGGGGAAACCCGCACGATTGTCATGCGATTTAAAACAGAACCAAAAATTTGCGCTTCCTGATGATCGGTTCAAAACCCCCATTATCACCTGAGTAGAGAATGAGGTTTATTCTCAGCCAAAGGGGTAGAATCGATCCCCAGTGGGGAATAGACTTCTGTAGGGGGGATCAAGGGAAACCACAACGTTTTAGCAAAATCAAAATCCATCGGTTTATAGTGCTCCCGAACAACGAAACCTAGCAGAAAATGGGGACAGAGAGCATATCGAGTAACATTAATAAAAACTTAGTTGAAACTACCCCCAAAACAACTGAGGTGCAAAACGTTTCCCCGCTTAGGGCAGACTGAAATAGCTGAGAGGCATTACACAGTAAAAACATAACCCATTCGCTTTCGAAAAATGACGCTTGCCCCAGAAACCTCTTTATCACACTGCATATTCGAAGCAGGTTCACAAGGCAACACTATTCACGCATACTTCTCCGCTCCGAAACGCTTCAATTTGAATCGTAATACTAAATCATTGAGCCAGAGGGGACGGGAATCCCACCAAACATCCTTTACTTATCTGACAGACCCTTCCCCGAAAAAAAAGGGCTCCAAAAGCGTCGTCATTCCATTTGGTCAGGACTGCCCCCTACAGAATTCTGACAGTATATCAGCGTCTCAGCCCTGATTTAAGCAAATGGCTTTTTCCTTGATCAGTGACATTAGCTCTCGTACAAAACCCCCCAAAGGGCCCGAAAAAAAAGCTCAAATCATCAAAAACAGGATCCCCGGTGTCGGGAAAAAGCCCAATCTTGAGGACGCCGCGCAGGAGAGAGATGAAATTTGAAACTGCTGCGTGCGTTCCCTGGGACTTCGATTTTAAGGCAAAAAAAAAAATTTACAATTTTTTTGAAAATTCGAAACTTGGCCGATCCCCCAAAAAAAATTGGCATGGGAATCCTAGGTTCCACAACAGGAACCTAGCAAAGATAGGTAGCAATACTCCGAACCCGTGGCAAGCTGATCCCAAACCCCGACAACTGGGAAAAACCCCTTGAGAGAAAAAATCCCCCCAGCACCCAGAGATAAGAGGGAAAAAAAAAAAATGCAACAAACAGAAAAAATATTTGACACTCGACCCCCTTTTTTTTTTTCACAAATATTTTTCCTTCGGGACCATACAATTTTCAATTTTGGGGTGATATGTTTGTTCGGTAGCGAGGAGTGCAGGAAAAAAGGCAAACACCAACCATTGGAATCTATGAGATTGCAGTACCCTGATAACCACCACAACTAGACAGGTGGAGGTTCCTACGTTGGTCCTGCCCTCTCACAGCCTGAGAAACTAACTCACCAAAAAAAGAAAAAGAGAAAGCTATGTGCCCGAGCAGATCCCCAAAAACATAGAAAGCCCCCAAACATGTAATGGCGGTTAGACAAGAAGAAATATGACACAGACAGAAAATAGTATGAGCAAACGTTGGGGCCCAAACTACCTAAATAGAAAAGGATAGGAAGGGCACTTACTGCAATCCCAAAAAACCCTGAAAAGCACCCAACTCTACTAATTTCAAAAACACCTGAGATACACGACCTCTACCACCTAAATTAGTTCTCTGGTGTAACAAAATCAAACAGCAGCCACTGAAAAAACTGGAAAAAGCAAATGTACAAACATCAGTGGCTGAACTAAACTGAGAGGGCAAAAGCCCCGCGAGGGGACAGAAGGCCCCCACAGAAGTGCAGGACAAAATGCAAAATCAAGCACAAAACAACAAAAGAAGAAAATGTCTTATTGTTAGCAGAGAAAAATATTTAGAGTTGAGAGTCCTCAGTGGTTGATTACCTTTTAATGGCTACTGAAAAGATGGTAACAAATTGCAAGCTTTCGAGATATCAGGTTCTTCACAGGCATAGACTAATACAACATCTGGAGAATCACATATTTATACACAAAATAGCACAGAAAAAGCAATAGGTAGGACAAGTGACGTGAAGCAGAATAGTCATTATGGCAGAGGATGAGCATAAATTTTGGAACAGTTTTTATAGATAAGGAGTGTGAAAGTTTTATTACCCTTGATGGGGCTGGTAATGTTTTGTGATGTTTTCACAGGGTATTTGGAGTAAATTCCTTAATTGTGTAGTAGGCCATAAATCCATGTGATAGGTTCATTCCAGCATTAAGAGTGTCAAAGGTCACCTCATTTGTATTCCATCAATGTGGATCCTTGTACTTATATCCCACACCAGGATGATTTAAATGCCTGCAAAGACTTCATGAAAAAACACCGGGAATGATGTGATTCTGTGGTGAAACTCACAAAATTCATCCTCACCCACAATTCTTTGAATTTGACAACAAATCTATTTACAGGGACGACAGTATGGGAAGTAAAATGGTCCTCAGTATGAAAAATCTTTTCATGGGCCAAGCTTGAAAGCGACTTTCTGTCCTCATGTCCATCAGGCCTCGGGCCTACTACCGCTACATTGATGATATCTTAATCATCTGGACGGAGTCTGAGCAACAGTAAAGACTTCATGAACAGTTCAATCAATTTCATCCCACCATCAACTTAACACTCAATACTCCGCACTGAATTAAATTTTTGGACACCATATTAAGCTAAAGAACAATGAAATAGAGACATCCCTGTATCAGAAGCCAATCGACGTCCAACATACCTTAAAATGGGACAGTTTCCATCCAAACACATAAAAAACTCTATGTTTTACAGCCAAGCCATCAGATAAACCGTATATGTTCCAACCCCATGGATAGAGATGAACACCTTGGTCCCTTAGAAAACCTTTTTAAATCAGGGCTACCATCCAAGAACAATTGAAAACCAAATTACAAGAGCCACCAGAATATCAAGGAATCACTGTACATTACAAAGCTAAAGAAGAAATAACGGGTGCCTCTAGTGGTCACCTACAATCCAAATCTGGAGGTGCTAAGGGGAGCTGCACGGAAACTACAACCTTTTCTACAAAAAGATGCCCGATTACAATCCATATTTCCAGATCCCCTTACTGTGTTTTAGGCAGCCCCCAAATCTAAGAAGCATCATTGTCAGAAGTTCCTGTCCTCCCCAACAGCGGCAGGAACCTCTCCTTGCAACAAGAAGAAATGCAAAACTTGTCCATTTATAATGACCACGGACAAGATAAAGATCCCAACTCCCATCGGGACTACAAGATACCGGTACTTTCAGCTGCATCACATCTAATGTGGTGTACCTAATTATTTGTATAAATGTCCAACTGGGGGTCTGTATGTTGGGGGAGACAGGGCAAAAACTGAGAACAAGGATGAATTCTCATCGCACAAATAAGAGAAAAAAGAATGGATCTACCCGTGGCAAACATTTTTGCTCCCCTGATCATAGCTTGCTAGATATGAAAATATTGTACTCAGAGGCAATTTCACATCTCTGAGACAAAGAAGAATTTACGAATACAAATTGATGTGACCTTTGACACTTTAATGCTGGAATGAACCTATCACATGGATTTATGGCCTACTACATCAATTAAGGAATTTACTCCAAATACCCTGTGAAAACATCACAAAACATTACCAGACCCAATCAGAGGGTAATAAAACTTTCACACTCTTATCTTTTAAAAAACTGTTCCAAAATTTATGCTCATCCTCTGCCATAATGATATTCTGCTTCAGTCACTTGTCCTACTATTGCATTTTTTCTGTGCTATTTTGTGTATAAATATGGATTCTTCAGATGTTGTATTAGTCTATGCCTGAGAAGAGACCTGAGTAGTTCGAAGCTTGCAATTTGTTTTTCCATCTTTTCAGTTAGCCATTAAAAGGTATCAACCACTGAGGACTCTCAACTCTAAATATTTTTTATCTATGGCTAACACGGTACAAAGATATACATCTTTACGTTATTGTTAGCAGGAGATGCAGACACGAACCCGCAGGCTCAAAGGAAACAGGAATCAAGGATTGAGACCAGAACAATTGTCACCGGCAACCCTGATGGAAGGCGATCCCTTATATAGGACCAGTCAGTAACACCTGATTCCCAATCCTCACAATCTTCACTGGACAGTCCAGTACCGTTGTATCCACCAGAGGGAGCCCCCGCTCAGAATCACTTCAAGTCCATTCACAACAGGTTCCTATGGCTGCGCCCCCCTGACCCTGTTTTGGTTGAGGGCAATCTGGAGTATGTGGTTGAGAAAAATGGATTTCTGTTTTTCTAGACAGAAACTCCAGTATTTTGGGTTTAAGTGGAGAGGTTATGGTCAGGAGGACAATTCTTGGGTGTTTGCTTCGGACATCCATGCTAGGAGACTGATCCGTGCCTATCACCGAGCTCATCCTTATCGGCTTGGTTGCACAAGTGAGGGTTCTGTGACCCTCCTCAAGGGGGGGTTACTGTTATGAATGTGCTAGAGATGGTTTCTGAGCAGAGGCTCCCTTTGGTGGTTACAGACAGTACTGAACCTTTCAGCGAGGAGTGGCAATCTGGAATCACGGACTGGTCTGATATAAGGGAGGTTCCCTCCCATGATGGTTGCCGGTGATCAATTGTTCTTGTCTCAGTTGTGGTTCCTGGTTCATTTGGAAGTTTCCTGGACTCCTGCCTGCATCTCCTGCTTTCAGATAAGATATTTTTTTATTTCTTTTTGTGCTTGCTTTTTGCATTGTTTTCTGCACTTTTGTGGAGGTCAGCCAGGTCCCTTCCTGGGGCCTGAGCTCCTCACAGTTTTTCTGCAGCCACTGTTATTTGGTCATTTGCTTTTTCCTGTGTTTTCAGCGGCTGCGGCTTGGTTTTTGTTCACACTGAGATCTGATTTAGTGGGTGGCGAGATCGTGTGATCTCAGTATATTTGTAATCAGAATTGTTGGATTTTTGTAGGGTTTTCTGGGTTGCAGAAAGTAATCTCTCCTGTCCTATCCTATTTAGTCAGCTTGTGGCCCCAGCGTTTGCTCAGTCTATTTTCTGCCTATGTTTGTATTTTCATCTTGTCTAACCGCCATTATATGTTTGGGGGCTTCCTATTTTCTTTGGGGATCTGCTCCGGGGCAGATAACTTTCATCTTTCTGCCTTTAGGTGTAGTTATCTCTCAGGCTGTGACGAGGCATCTAGGATCAACGTAGGAACGCTCCACGGCTACCTCTAGTTGTGTCGTTAGTTTAGGAATCTGCAACCCATCAGTTACCAACATCTCAGGTGTCCTGCTGTTGTTCCTGTCCTCCTCAGCTACCGAAATATAACACTAGGCAAC
Source organism: Oophaga sylvatica (assembly GCA_033576555.1). NCBI lineage: Eukaryota > Metazoa > Chordata > Amphibia > Anura > Dendrobatidae > Oophaga > Oophaga sylvatica. Next base: position 632,545,418 of record JARQOD010000002.1, read on the forward strand.
CAGACACCCAGAGAGGTTGGTAACTTAGCGGATTGCAGACCCCTAAACTGACAGCACAACTAGAATTAGCCGTGGGACGTACCTACGATGCCTAGACGCCTTGACACAGCCAAAGAGTTAACTAAGCCTAAAGAGAGAAAGGGGAAAGCTAACTAACTGAGAAAATCAAAAGGTAAACAAATGCACAGATTTAAACAGCCAAATAACTTATCTGAAAAATGCAGGAAACAGCAGGGAGCAAACAGACTTCCAAAAGGCTCAGGAAGAAAACAAATCACCGGAAACCACTATGGGAAGGCTGCTCACTTGTATCTCCCCAGTCAGTAACACCTGATCTCCAATCATCCCCCTCAGGTGATTGACTTCTGTCAGCCAGAGCAGCTCCATTACCAGAAGCAACCACCAGAGGGAGCCCAAACTCAGAAGCCAGATTAAAAGAGTTCACAACGATCTCCATCAACAGCCCCACTTCCACATCTGCATCCCAGCTTCTATCACTAACCACTTCTCTAGGTCTCTCACAGCTTTCAAAATCTGAGACACACAATTACAGTAACACCCACCTGGTCTTTGTCCGGCTCTGTTCAATCTCCCACCTAAATAACTCACCACTTCCACTCTCTGACCACAACATTCTCTCCTTCACGCTCACAAATCCTTGCCCACCCCAGCACACTCCTACCTACCACACATTCAGAAATCTACAAGTCATTAACACTCAGACACTTTCAGACTCCCTACACTCATCATTGTCCCCAATCTCCTCTTTTTCCTGTCCTGATCTGGCTGTTCATCACTACAACGCCCCCCTTAGAAGCACCCTTGACCAAGTAGCGCCCATCATCCTCAGAACTTCCAAACACAGAGTAAAACAGCCCTGGCTCACATCGCAAACTCAACTTCTCCAGCGATGCTCTAGGAGTGCTGAATGCCTATGGAGAAAAGCCCGCACACCAGAAGACTTCATCCACTTCAAATTTATGTTAAGAATCTATAACGCTGCCCTTCACCTCACCAAACAGACCTACTTCACCACCCTGATCTCCTCACTAGCCAACAACCCCAAGAAACTTTTTGACACTTTTCACTCCCTCCTCAGGCCAAAAGCACAAGCCCCTATCACAGACATTTGTTCTGATGACCTGGCCTCCCACTTTATAGAAAAAATAGATACTATCCGTCAGGAAATCTGCTCTCAACCACCAAGTGCTGTGACTCCCATCCCTCCCTGCATTTCCCCTGATTCACTTTCCACATTTGATCCCATCACAGAAGTGTACAGACTCCTCTCTTCCTCTCATCTGACTACATGCACTACCGACCCCATTCCCTCACATCTCCTCCAGTCTCTCTCTCCAGTTGTCACAACTCACCTAACTACAATCTTTAATCTCTCACTCTCCTCTGGCATTTTAACATCCTCCTTCAAACACTCCATCGTTACTCCATTACTAAAGAAACCCGCTCTCAACCCTTCCTGCACAAACAACTACAGACCGATCTCCAATCTCCCCTTCATCTCTAAACTTTTGTAGCGCCTAGTCTACTCCCGCCTCACCCGTTACCTCTCCACTCACTCCCTCCTAGACCCTTCACCGTCCGTCTTCCGTACCCTACATTCGACTGAAACTGCACTCATCAAAGTGACCAATGACCTTCTGAGAACGTAAACAAACATGGCGTACACTGCCCAAATTTGGAGCACGCACAGATATGAGCTGGCACGAAGATACCAGTACGACAAATGTGTGCCCTGTTTTTTTTTTTTTTTTTTGCAAAATACTGGTTTTTTATGTGCAGTCACACCCAGGGCAAAAAAAATTATTTACGTTCACTGGCCACACTTTGAGCACGCACAGATATGAGCTGGCACAGAGATACCACAATGAAAAATGTGTGACCTGTATTCCAATTAAACCTAGGGCTAGGTATATACAGCCAATATATCCTACAGGTAGCAGCGGCAGCACCAGAACACAGGAAGGGAATGGACCCTCTTGATGTATGTGATGATCTATATACACACATACAGTGCCTGCAGGCCTTGCACTGATATGTATAGAGAGACGTACACTACCCTGCCTACCTAACACTGGAACCTATATACTCCAGAATTAGTCCTTAGAAGGACTGTTGGTTTATCAGGATTTGAGTAGTTTAGGATGGTAGACCCCACACTGACTAAGAAATCGCCAAATCTGACCCTATATCGGCAGCAGCTCTCCATACAGTCCGGAGCTGAATGCGCCAAGCAGGGCGGCTCCTGGTCTCTCATACCTCTGATGATGCTGTGCGGCCAGCCAATCACTGCATGACACAACAAAGATGGCTATGGTGTTTCATTGCCTGGCAGACAATCCCTGCAGCGTGATTGGGTCTCTAAAGTCCGCCAAAAATGCTGGGTGGAGAGTAGACCCCAGTTCCCTCCGAGTAATCCCAGAAATGCTTGGTGCTCGCCGAGTATACCGAATACTGTGATACTCGGGTGAGTAACGAATAGTGGCGAGCACGTTCGCTCATCACTAATAATGAGCCCCATATATTGCTCCATACACAATGAGCCCCATATATTGCTCCATACAGTATAATTAGCCCCAAAAATTGCTCCATACACAAAGAGACCCATATATTGTTCCATAAAGTATAATGAGCCCTATATATTGCTCCATACATAATGTTCCCCATGTAATGCTCTATACAGTATATAATGGACCCCATATATTGCTCCATATATAATGGACCCCATATATTGCTCCATATATAATGGACCCCATATATTGCTCCATATATAATGGGCCCCATATATTGCTCTATACAGTATATAATGGACCCCATATATTGCTCCATACATGATGAGCCCCATACATTGCTCCATATATAATGGGCTCCATACATTATTCCATACACAATGAGCCCCATATATTGCTCCATACACAATGAGCCCCATATATTGCTCCATACACAATAAGCCCCATATATTGCTCCATACAGTATAATGAGCCCCAAATATTGCTCCATACATAATGTTCCCCATGTAATGCTCTATACAGTATATAATGGACCCCATATATTGCTCCATATATAATGGGCCCCATATATTGCTCCATACAGTATAATGAGCCCCATATATTGCTCCATACAGTATAATGAGCCCCATATATTGTTCCATACACAATGAGCCCCAAATATTGCTCCATACATAATGTTCCCCATATAATGCTCTATACAGTATATAATGGACCCCATATATTGCTCCATATATAATGAGCCCCATATATTGCTCCATACACAATGAGCCCCATATATTGCTCCATACAGTAAAATAAGCCCTATTTATTGCTCCATACACAATGAGCCCCATATGATGCTCCAGTGTATAATGGACCCATATGATGTTCCATATATAAATGATGCTCCAGTGTATGATGATCCCCATATAAGGCTTCAAAGAGAAAAAAATTAAATACTTCCCTCTCCTCGCTGGCAGCTGCTCTGCTCTGGGCTCCTCAGCGTCACCGTCTGCACTGTCTCTCTGCACTGTGACTGTTTAGGTAGATGGCGCACAGACGTGATGTCATCGTGCCCTCTGACCTGAAACGTCACAGTTAGAAGACACAGAAGATGCTGCAGCGCAGGAACAGTGAGAGGTAAATATTGCAAGTATTGGGGCCCTGAACAAGTGGCGGGGGGACCCATTTGCAGTGCTGGCACCAGGCCCCCGTAGCGGCCTGGGGTCCTCGATGGCAAGTGGAGCCCCCTGCCTGCTCAGGGCCCCGGTACTTGCCCGGATGATGACGCCGGCCCTGCCTATGAGCTAATATAATTTACAGTTCACGTGATCACAATGAAAACCTATGGGACTCACCAGCAATATTAAGTTCTACCGGGCGGCCCACTATCTGATGATTCTTAAACTTGGCTTTACATTGATAATATCCAGTGTCGTTAATTTGTACAGAGTCAAATTTCAGAATATAAACAATGCTGTCTTCGCTCCGGTCCCCCAGCTTAGAGTAGATCCCAGCTCTGGTTCTCACGGGATCACACTGTTGTCCCGCTATTTTACACCAAGTAACATCGGGTAACTCCAGATCACAGAGCCGCACCAGGCAACTCAGGACAAAAGACTGCCCTGATAATGTGCCAGAGTTTTGGTTTCCTTCCATGGTTATTCCGGGTGTACACGATGATCTGTCTCCTATGGAAAAGAACAAAATTAGTATTTGGCCGGGTTCAGAACGCCATATTTCACTGTGCACGTATGGATCAGAATGAGTCCGCAGTTCTTCTGACCCAAAACTCACAGCCTCACAGACACAAATCAGGCTTTTGTGTTTGCTTTCTTCTGTTTTAAATTAACAGCCTCTAATCAGGGCTGTCCGAACAGCAGCAAAATTCTGATTGGATTTTTTCTGTTATGTAATAATCTGTACTGCATCTACATGTACCTGTGTTTACTTTGATATGAATTTAGGGACTGAAAGACTCCCTTTAACCCCTTAGCGACATATGATGTACTGGTGTGTCATTTTCCAGCTCCCTGACTTTGTTATTGGCTCACATTAATCAGCCATCATGTGCCTCAGACTTAATCAGCCATCATGTGCCTCTTACAGACACCGGTTGAGCGACACTCCGCCTGGGTATGTTAACCTGTCAACGACATTTAACACATACCGGCAGTGGGGCGCGTCATTCCACACTCCCATTGGTGCACTCGTGACGTGATTACAGGGCACTGATTAGCTGTCATGACAGCCAGGGGTCACACAATCCTCCTGTGAAAGCCAGCCCGTGACTATGTATAGTACAAGCAATCTGATGATCGCAGCTTCAAGTGCCCTAAGGGGACTATTAAATACAGTAAAAAATATAAACAAATAAATTAACAAAAGCACAAAAGTTCAAATCGCCCCCTTTTTGCCCCATTTAAGAAAAAATTAAAAGACACATATTTGGTATTGTTATGTTCATAATAGTCCGAGCTATTAATATATAAAATAAATTAATATGATTGGTACATGGCATAACAAGAAAAAGAATCAAAACCCCAGAATTACATTTTTTGGGCCACCAAGGAGGGTGGAGGTGCGGAAGATCAGGACAAAGAAGTAGGTAGCTAAGTAAGTTTTATAAGAAGGGGTAGGGGGAAAGTGCCAGGGAGCACAAATGTGGAGCCCAGCTGTGTTTGGATCCTCAGATCCTAGAAGGGTGCATTAAAGGATTCATCCACAAGAGGCCGTCAGAGCATGCACACACCTTCTCCCTACCTCAGACCACCAGAGGGAGCCCCGATAGGGATATAAAAGGAGGGAGAAGGCAGGAAGTTAGGTCTTTTCTCTAGAGCAGACAGAGTACAGACAAGAGTTCAGTCTGCAGTGTAAGACTCAACAGCTCAGGTCAGCGAGCTAGGAGCGTGCTAGGAGCGTGCCGACGCTCTAGAGAGCGGCAGAAGAGGCAGCCCACCAACTGCCAGTGTGTATAGCCTAGTGAGGGCCCGAATAGGCCGAAGGCTAAAGGAGATAGTAGTAAGGGGGCAGAGGAGCCTTACCAGCTCACCCCAGAAAGCACATACCGGACACCGGGTACGAGCCTACAGGGATCTCCACGACCCAGTAGGAGACAACCGGAATTCTGAGGACTACAGGTCCCAGGAGCACCACAGAGCTGATACATAACAGAGCCAGGGGACACGGAGGCCCTACAAGCAGGGAAAGTGTACTCCAGGAGAAGGCCCTACCACAAGGTCAGCCGGGTGCAGGACAGAGATAAAGTTAGGCCTAGCTACAGGCAGGTCAGAAAGTATTACAGAGAGGCAAGAAACAGGAGGCAAAAAACAAGAGGCCCTATCCGGAAGTGCACCTTTCACCCTACAGTGCTCCGGATGTTCCTGCACTAACTCCAGTAAAGGTACAGAAGTGACTTGTGTGTGTGCTCACCTTCTTGTTCATACCCTGCCGGATCCCCTCCGTCCTGCATCCCTACGCATATGCTGCCCTGAAGGCCCGCTTCACCTGTGGGGAGCGATACCACCGAAGCTGCCACAACTCCGGCCTCAGTGAACTGCTGCAGCGCTGGTGATCCTCACCAGACACCACAGGTCGCGTCACGATTCACTGACATTATCCCCTGTAAATATATCCCCTTTTAATGGATGAACGTCCAGGGCCACAGACCGAGTCGTGGCTGTCGTGACATTCCCCATAGAAATCTACGGACTCAGGTCCGAGTACCCCACGGCCCTGCGGGTGACACACATCTAACTGGCGTCAAGAACAGGATCGCGTGCCCGCGGCAACGGAAGGAATTGTGCCCGTTGCCACCGGGTACTGTGCGCTTTACTAAAAGACTGTATAACGTACAGTGGCGGCCAAAAGTATTGGCACCCCTGCAATTCTGGCAGATAATACTCAGTTTCTTCCTGAAAATGATTGTAATCACAAATTATTTGCTATTTTATCTTCATTTAATTTGCTTGCAAGGAAAAAACACAAAAGAGAATGAAGCAAAAATCAAATCCTTGATCATTTCACACAAAACTCCAAAAATGGGCCAGACAAAAGTATTGGCACCCTCAGCCTAATACTTGGTTGCACAACCTTTAGCCAAAATAACTGCGAACAATCGCTTCCGGTAACCATCAATGAGTTTCTTACAATGCTCTGCTGGAATTGTAGACCATTCTTCTTTGGCAAACTGCTCCAGGTCCCTTTTCTACCGCAACCTCAGACTCAAGGTCCACTTCGAGAACACCCCTGCACGCCCACCTAACACCTTGGGCACAATCTCTGACTCTACCACAGGCTCACTTATCAGTATTCACACGATGAAATCCTAGTAATTTTATGCCTCCAAAATCATACCACGCTGTCGAGACATTTATTGATCTCCTGGACAGAGAGATAAAAAACACCATCCATGCCCAGAGATTGGGCCTACTCCCGATCCGCCACAATTTGACACCTACAGATAAACAAGCCTTAAAATCTCTTAAGGATAACCCCAACATCATTATAAAACCAGCGGATAAGGGGGGTGCAATCGTGGTTATGAACAAGAGTCAGTACATCACCGAAATTAGGAGACAACTCTCAGACAATCAAACCTACAGACCACTCAATTCTGACCCCACATTTGACATCCGTAGGAAAATTTATCTTGTTCTGACTAAACATCTTGAACTAAACACCATAGATTCTAAGACCAAGACTTTTCTTACCAATCAACACCCCATTACCCCTGTTTTCTACATCCTTCCGAAAATTCACAAAAACCTGCATAACCCACCCGGACGCCCCATTGTGGCCTCGACTGACTCCATTCTCAATCCACTGTCTATCTTTCTTGAAAAATTGTTAACACCATATACCCATTCAACAAGATCTTTTATCTTAGACACAGGAGATTTTTTGAATAAAATTCACACTTTAGATTCCGTAGAACCCTCCAGCATCCTATGTACTCTTGATGTTAACAACCTGTACACCTCCATCTCCCACGACCTAGGGTTACAAGCCGTAGCCATGACTCTAGATAACGCCAACATTGAACATAACACACAGGAACTATGCCTTGAACTCCTAAATTTAGTTCTGAGGGATAATTTCTTCAGATTCGAAAATGACTTCTACATACAATTATGTGGGACCGCGATGGGTTCTAATGTAGCGCCGGCTTATGCAAATTTGTATATGGATAAGTTTGAGCAGGACTAAGTCTACAACATCCCCTTGTTTCAGGAGTACGCGCTCACTTGGTACCGTTACATAGACAATATCTTCTGCATTTGGCGTGGTGATCTAAATAGCCTGCTTGCATTTTTCAACACGATCAATAACGTCTGTAATGAACTAAAATTTTCTCTCTCCCATCATACAGAGACCATACATTTCCTGGACACCAGGATCTATAAAAACGAACAAGGGAAACTATCCACCGACATTTATACTAAACCGACGGACTGCAATAACCTCCTTCGATATGACAGCTGTCACCCTAGGCCTACTAAACAGAGTTTGCCCCGTTCACAATTCAAGAGGGCGTCCAGAATTGTCTCAGACTGTAGCACAAAAATGGTCAGGCTTCAAGAAATGTCAGATAAATTCTTATCTAAACATTATCCACCTTCACTTCTTTCTTCCGAGTTAACGAGAGCTACTACGCTCCCTGATAACAGCACCAATTTAGTCCAACCAAAACCGGCCCGTCTCCCATTTGTACATAACCACCACCCCTCCATTCAGAAGATTCATAACCTAATCCATAAGCATTGGCCCCTCTTGTCCAAGGCTTACCCCAATATTACCACCTTCAGCCATCCACCTTTAATGTGTTTAAGAAGACCCCAAAATATCAAAGATCACCTTGTCAGAGCTGACATGGCAATAGACCGCTCGTCTAATGTATGGACCTTGACTGGTGCTCAACGCACTGGCACCTTTCCCTGTTTACACTGCATGAGCTGCTCGAACATTATCAAGGGTAGCAAAGTTTCCCACCCACGTACAGGAAAATTGTTCCGACACGCACCACAATTGTGGATACCAAGGCTATGGGGTACTCGGAGCCGAGCCCATGGAAATCTATGGGAGTTGTCACTGGTAGCGTTGGCTCGGTCCGTGGCCCTGGCGGTCGTGCAATAGGGGAATATTTACAGGGGATATTTAGGATAGGTAGTTCGTGACGCCACCTGTGGTATCTGGTTAATTGAACCAGCGCTGCTATAAGGACTTTCACAGGGGATGTTATGGGGGCAGCTGGGTGGTAGTCTCCCACAGGTGAGACGGGTCCCTAGAAGTCTATGGTGATGATGATGCAGGGTATAGATAATAATTCAGTCACACACGAAATAGCTTCTTTTCATACCTTTTACTGGTAGATGGTTCACGTAGATCCCGGGGAGCTGGTCGGGGTGGAGAGTGCACATTCGGGTAACAGCTGAGCAGGTTAGAGGCCTCCTTAACTTCAATGTACATGTGAGTCCAACTTGCCTGAAGCGAAGTTAACTCTGAATCTCCAGCTTTCTCGATAGCTGTACTGCCCGGCCAACGTTGTGGTGGAGCCTTCTAAGTGATGAAACTAAGTCCTTACTTTTGTCTGCGCTTGACTCAAAGTCCCTGTTCCACCTGACTCCGGTTACGTATTGACACTTAGGGCTGCTCTCTGCGACCTGTAGTCCAGATGCCTCCGGTTTTCTTGTTACTAAGCTTGAAACTGCAGCAACGCTTCGGACCCCGGTGTCCAGCAATTTAGTGCAGGCAATCCAATACCTGTAGCACTTCTCTAACTTCTCCACTGTGCCCTTCGCCCTGCTTTTGCTCTTTGCATAAGCACTTGTAGCTTTCGATGGAAATAGTCAGCTTTCTTCCGAGCTCGCTGAGCAGCTCTCAGTTTCCTCCTTGTTTCAGCTTCTACTGAGGTACTGATTAAGGGTAGCTCTGACTAGGCTAGGATGATGCACTTCACCCATACTAGCCTCCACTTCTTTGTCAGGTGAGCTACGCTAGCTCTGCGAGGATTCAGTCCTCTCTCCTCTCCAAGTCCAGACTGAACTGGCACTGAACTGCACTGTCTGAAGACAGGAAACTAACTGACTGATCTGAGCTCTTCTCAGACAGGAAACAGACTGACTCTGCTACGTGTCACCACCTCCTATACCCCTGGTGGGTGTGTCTGAAATTGTAAGTGAAGTGCATGAATAGCAAGCTTTTGTGGTTACCTTCCTGTGCATTCTCCTGGATTTTATGTGTGTGCCTGCGTAGCTGGGCTACACATCATCCTACCCCATTAACCCCTCTCTGACATTAGACGTACTATCCCGTCCATAAAACCCGTGACAATCTGACCATGGACGGGATAGTACGTCATAGGCGATTAGCTGCGCTCCCGGAGGGAGCGTAGCTAATCGCCGCCGGATGTCAGCTGATTATCACAGCTGACACCCGTGACTGTGTGTCAGGAGCGGTCACGGACCGCTCCCGGCACATTAACCCCTTGCACACCGCGATCAAACATGATCGCGGTGTACTGGGGGCACAGGGGAGGATCGCGCAGGGTGGGGGCTCCCTGCGCGCCCCCCTGAGACCCTCAGACCAGCGCGATGTGATCGCGCTGTTCTGAGGGCTTCCTCCCTCCCAGGACCCGGATCCAAGATGGCGCAGGGGTCCTGGAGGGAGGCGGCTTCCTCAGTGCCTGCTGAGAGCAGGCACTGAGAAGCCTGCTGCACTGCCTGAGCGATCGCTGGTGTGACAGAGTGCTGTGCACACTGTCACACCAGCGATCTGATAAAATACAGTGATGCCCCACCCTGGGACAAAGTAAAAAAGTTAAAAAAATAAAAATAAACATGTTTTTAAAAAAAATCCAAAAAAAAAAAAAATATTCCCCAATAAATTCATTTCTTCCTGTAAATAAAAAAAACAAAACAATAAAAGTACACATATTTGGTATCACCGCGTCCGTAACGACCCCCCCTATAAAACTGTCCCACTAGTTAACCCCTTTAGTGAACCCCTTAAAAAAAAAAAAAAAAAAAACAAAGCAAAAAATCAATGCTTTATCATCATACTGCCGAACAAAAAGTGGAATAACACGCGATCAAAAAGACCGATATAAATAAACATGGTACCACTGAAAACGTCATCTTGTCCCGCAAAAAACGAGCCACCATACACCATCATCAGCGAAAAAATAAAAAAGTTATAGCTCGCAGAATAAAGTGATGCAAAAATAATTATTTTTGATATAAAATTGTTTTTATTCTATAAAAGCGCCAAAACATAAAAAAATTATATAAATGAGGTATCGCCATAATCATACTGACCCGAAGAATAAAACTGCTTTATCAATTTTACCACACGCAGAATGGTGTAAATGCCTTCCCCAAAAGAAATTCATGAATTGCTGATTTTTGTTCATTCTAACCTCCCAAAAATCGAAATAAAAAGCGACCAAAAAATGTCACCTGCTCAAAAATGGTACCAATAAAAACGTCAACTCGTACCGCAAAAAATAAGACCTTACATGACTCTGTGGGCCAAAATATGCAAAAATTATAGCTCTCAAAATGTGGCGATGCAAAAAACTATTTTTGCAATAAAAAGCGTCTTTTAGCGTGACAGCTGCCAATCATAAAAACCCGCTATAAATAGTAAATCAAACCCCCCTTTATCACCCCCTTAGTTAGGGAAAAGTAATAAAATAAAAAAAAATGTATTTATTTCCATTTTCCCATTAGGGTTAGGTTTAGGGTTGCGGCTAAAGTTAGGGTTAGGGTTGGCGCTAAAGTTAGGATTAGGGTTGGGATTAGGGGTGTGTTAGGGTTAGGTTTGTGGTTAGGGTTGGGACTAGGGTTAGGGGTGTGTTGGGGTTAGGGTTGGAGTTAGAATTGGGGGGTTTCCGCTGTTTAGGCACATCAGGGGCTCTCCAAATGTGACATGGCGTCTGATCTCAATTCCAGCCAATTCTGCGTTGAAAAAGTCAAACGGTGCTCCTTCACTTCTGAACTCTGCCATGCATCCAAACAGTAGTTTATCCCCACATATGGGGTATCAGCGTACTCTGGACCCCAAGAGTTATTGTGCAATTTGTCCTATTTCTTCTGTTACTCTTTTGTACAAAAAAAAATATTTTTTTGTTTTTACGGCAGTACATTATAAACTTCTGTGAAGCACTTGGGGCTTCATAGCGCTCACCACACATCTAGATAAGTTCCTTGTGGGGTCTATTTTCCAAAACGGGGTCACTTGTTGGGGATTTCCACTGTTTAGGCGCATCAGGGGCTCTCCAAATGCGACATGACGCCCCCAGACCATTCCATCAAAGTCTGCAATCCAAAACGTCACTACTTCCCTTCCGAGCCCCAACGTGTACCCATACAGTAGTTTTCTCCCACATATTGGGTATCAGCGTACTCAGGACAAATTGGACAACAACTTTTGGGGTCCAATTTCTCCTGTTACCCTTGTGAAAATAAAATATTGGGGCGAAAAAATAATTTTTGTAAAAAAAAAAAAAGATTTTTTATTTTTACGGCTGTACGTTATAAACTTCTGTGAAGCACTTCGGGGTTCAAAGTGCTCACCACACATCTAGATAAGTTCCTTGTGGGGTCTATTTGCCAAAATGGGGTCACTTGTGGGGGTTTCCACTGTTTAGGCGCATCAGGGGCTCTCCAAATGCGACATGATGCCCCCAGACCATTCCATCAAAGTCTGCAATCCAAAACGTCACTACTTCCCTTCCGAGCCCCGACGTGTGCCCATACAGTAGTTTTCGCCCACATATTGGGTATCAGCATACTCAGGACAAATTGGACAACAACTTTTGGGTTCCAATTTCTTCTGTTACCCTTGTGAAAATAAAATATTGGGGGCGAAAAAATCATTTTGTAAAAAAAAAAAAAAGATTTTTTATTTTACGGCTGTACGTTATAAACTTTAGTGAAACACCTGGGGGTTCAAAGTTCTCACCACACATCTAGATAAGTTCCTTGAGGGGTCTAGTTTCCAAAATGGTGTCATTTATGGGGGTTTCCACTGTTTAGGCAGATCAGGAGCTCTCCAAACACGACATGGCGTCCAGCCAATTCTGCGTTGAAAAAGTCAGACGGCGCTCCTTCCCTTCCAAACTCTGCCATGCACCCAAACAGTGGTTTACCCCCACATATGGTGTATCAGCGCACTCAGGACAAATTGCACAATAACTTTGGAGTCTTGTTACCCTTGGAAAAACAAAAATTGGGGTGAAAAGATCATTTTTGTGGAAAAAATATGATTTTTAAATTTTACGGCTCTACGTTATAATCTTGTGTGAAGCACTTGGGGGTTCAAATTGCTCACCAAAGATCTAGATAAGTTCCTTAGGGGGTCTAGTTTCCCAGATGGGGTCATTTGTGGGGGGTTTCCACTGTTTAGGCACATCAGGGGCTCTCCAAATGCAACATGGCATCCAATCTCAATTCCAGCCAATTTTGGTTGGAAAAAGTCAAATAGTGCTCCTTCCATTCCGAGCTCTGCCGTGCGCCCAAACAGTGGTTTCCCCCCACATATGGGGTATCAGCGTACTCAGGACAAATTGTACAACCACTTATGTGGTCCAATTTTTCCTGTTACCCTTGGGAAAATAAAAAATTAGTGACTAAAATATAATTTTTGTGGGAAAAAAATAGGATTTTTTATTTTCATGCCCGGGCATTATAAACTTGTGTGAAGCACTTGGGGGTTCAAAGTGCTCACCAAAGATCTAGATAAGTTCCTTAGGGGGTCTAGTTTCCAAAATGGGGTCACTTGTGGGGGTTTCCACTGTTTAGGCTCATCTGGGGCACTGCAAACGGAACATGACCCCCATCAACGTCTGCATTCCAAAACGTTACTACTTCCTTTCCAAGCCCTGCCGTGCGCCCAAATAGTTTCCCCCCCCACATATGGGGTATCAGCGTACTCAGGACAAATTGGACAACAACTTTTGGGGTCCAATTTCCTTGGGAAAATTCAAAAATTTGGGACTAAAAAATCATTTTTGTGGAAAATTGTTTTTTTTTTTTTTTTTCACACCCAGGCATTATAAACTTTTGTGAAACACTTGGGGGTTCAAAGTGCTCACAACAGATCTAGATAAGTACCTTAGGGGGTCTAGTTTCCAAAATGGTGTCACTTGTGGGGGTTTCCACTGTTTAGGCGCATCAGAGGTTCTCCAAACACGACATGGCGTCCAATCTCAATTCCAGCCAATTTTAGTTTGAAAAAGTCAAACGGCGCTCCTTCCCTTACGAGCTCTGCCGTGTACCCAAACAGTGGTTTTCCCCCACATATTGGGTATTGGCGTACTCAGGAGAAATTGCATAACAACTTTATCTGTCTATTTTCTCCTTTTACCCTTGTGAAAATAAAAAAAAGTTTGTAAAAGATCATTTTTGTGGCTAAAAAGTTAAATATTCATTTTTTCCGTCCACGTTGCTTTAGTTCCTGTGAAGCACCTGAAGGGTTAATAAACTTCTTGAATGTGGTTTTGAGTACCTTGAGGGGTGCAGTTTTTAGAATGGTGTCACTTTTGGGTATTTTCTGCCATATTGACTCCTCAAAGTGACTTCAAATGTGAGGTGGTCCCTAAAAAAAATGGCTTTGTAAATTTTGTTGTAAAAATGAGAAATCGCTGGTCAACTTTTAACCCTTATAACTTCCTAACAAAAAAAAATTTTGGTTCCAAAATTGTGCTGATGTAAAGTAGACATGTGGGAAATGTTATTTCTTAACTATTTTGTGTGATATATTTCTCTGTTTTAAGGGAATAAAAATTCAAAGTTTGAAAATTGCAAAATTTTAAAAATTTTCGCCATATTTGCGTTTTTTCAAAAATAAATGCAAGTTATATCAAAGAAATTTTACTTCTAACGTGAAGTACAATATGTCACGAGAAAACAATCTCAGAATCGCGAATATCCGTTGAAGCGTTCCAGAGTTATAACCTCATAAAGAGACAGTGGTCAGAATTGTAAAAATTGGCCCGGTCATTAACGTGCAAACCACCTTTGGGGGTGAAGGGGTTAAAGGCTTCTACACATGTGAAACTAATTTTGTGGTCTACATCATTAAATGCCTATGTGGATTATTGTATGTTGGCGAGACGACACAGGCGATTAGGGATCGTATATCCAATCACAAATCTACGATCAGATGCGGCAAGACATGGTTGCCACTCCCGGCACACTTCAAAGAAGCCAACCATAACATATCTCAGTTGAGATTCCAAATCATTAGAAGGTGCCGAGACCCAGACGGGGTGGCAACCATGTTCGCCTTCTCAAACAAAGAGAAACATTTTGGATATACACCCTGGATACTTTACACCCTAGGGGTCTCAATCGCGAAATGGACTGGCTAACCTGATGTATCCTTTCCTTCTTTAGAACCATTGAACTATATCTACCACCACTATCTAGACTCTCCTACACAGGCGGTAAGACCTTTTCTCTACCCCTCCCCCGATTTTTTACTTTTTTTCATTTTTCTTTTTCTTTTCACCCCCTGTTATGGTCACCTTGATATTCCTTTCCCCTCCTCTGTTTTTGTTTGGACTCCTATTTTTGTTTGGACTCCTACCTTTGTTGTATAACCGTTACAAATGATATGGACCTTATGTTATATAGACATGTTATTTTACCGCAGATGTACCAAGATATGAATGCATAATTTTAATGTGTGACCTCTACATGCATGTCCATCATATATTGGCTGTTCTGTTAATATTGCGTCTTATATATCTTCCTTATACAGGATGATACAGTATGATTATGCCGCTGAGATATAAATTGCAATATGTTTTTGCTTGGTATTCTTCAGGGACTCTTATCCTTATTCTTTCCACCTTTACAATCCCACACAGTCTCATATACCTATTGCATGCGATTAAAATGAGGCCACACCGCTTTAACCATATATGGCATTCACATTACATTGCAGCTTCTCACAGGAGAAGCAGCTCCCATTGAATAAGTCCGAGTTTGGACTCAATGCGCATGCGCCAATCTCCTTACCTCATTTACGGTCACATGACCGCCCGGCGCTCTCATATGAGCGTCGGACGCCAGTGACCAGGCACACCACCGCAGACCCGACAAGGGATTCCTTGCAGCTCCCACTGAACCACCGATGCTTGTAAGTTAATTATTTTGGACTCCAGCGCTCATTACTGGACCTTTATGCCCAGTACCTGACGTTTGCTTGGTCTTTCTTTACTTTAGAACCAAGCACACTGAATCACCAATACCTGTGAGTACTGCAGAGAGCACCATCCATTTCAGCGTTTAACTCTTACTCTCCACTGTTAATCTAAGTTGCCCTCCTTTTCCTTTTACAGCCCCAAACGTAAGGGAGCACATTTTGTAACAAGTAAGAGTTCCCCCATATATGTATACATACCTTCCAGCGATTGCACTTTCCTCACCTTACTTTTCCTTATTCTCCAGCCCCCAGCATATAGCAGAACCACGCTTCAATCTACTATATAAATATTCACCACAGACTTCTAAGTGTGTGAGACAAAGGACCTATCTGGTACACTTACCTCCTTTTTTTCTTATTTTATTATTTTTTTTATCTTTTTCTCAAATCGCATATTCCACTTAGTTGTGCACTATAACATAATGGTGTTTGCTCAACCATCAGTGCATCTGAACACCAGATGGCACATAGGGTCTTTTAACATCTTTTCCATCTTCACATGCAGGACGTACCGCCTACTACGATTATTGAAAATAAGCACTTGATTTATGCAACTCTGATACGCCTATATCTAAAGGGTATGTTCTTCAATTTTCTGCATGTTTTGTGCCATTAGATGATTCAACCCCTTGTTAAAATTTTGTTTTATTGGTGACCTTTCTACTGACTCTTATGAATTTAACATCCCCATGCTCTTTGTTTTGATATCCTAGAGTGATATTTCCCCTGTTTTTGTTCTACAGTATCAACTAAGGGTTAACATGCTGCCAAATTCGTATGGATGTATGTTCTCACCTATGTATATATTGTATATATTGTACATATTATATATCATAATTGACTGTAATTTTTTCTATCTTTTCCAGCGACTTTTTGATAAAGGCCACTGCGTTGGCCGAAACGTCAGTCAGTCGTCTCATAGCTTTCCCCTTTTTTTCACATCAAGTGTTCAATAAAATTTTCAATTAAGCATGACATATGCCGTTAAAAGTGTGCAGTGATTCTTCATATATCCTGATATTTGAAGGGTGCCTTCTCCAAACTGCCATTTTTAGATCTCTCCACAGGTGTTCTATGGGATTCAGGTCTGGACTCATTGCTGGCCACCTTAGAAGTCTCCAGTGCTTTCTCTCAAACCATTTTATAGTGCTTTTGGAAGTGTGTTTTGGGTCATTGTCCTGCTGGAAGATCCATGACCTCTGAGGGAGACCCAGCTTTCTCACACTGGGCCCTACATTATGCTGCAAAATTTGTTGGTAGTCTTCAGACTTCATAATGCCTTGCACACGGTCAAGCAGTCCAGTGCCAGAGGCAGCAAAGCAACCCCAAAACATCAGGGAACCTCCTTCATGTTTGACTGTAGGGACCGTGTTCTTTTCTTTGAATGCCTCTTTTTTTTTCCTGTACACTCTATGTTATGGTTTTTCCCAAAAAGCTCGACTTTTGTCTCATCTGACCAGAGAACATTCTTCCAAAACGTTTTAGGCTTTCTCAGGTAAGTTTTGGCAAACTCCAGCCTGGCTTTTTTATGTCTCGGGGTAAGAAGTGGGGTCTTCCTGGGTATCCTACCATACAGTCCCTTTTCATTCAGACGCCGACGGATAGTACGGGTTGACACTGTTGTACCCTCGGACTGCAGGGCAGCTTGAACTTGTTTGGATGTTAGTCGAGGTTCTTTATCCACCATCCGCACAATCTTGCGTTGAAATCTCTCATCAATTTTTCTTTTCCTTCCACATCTAGGGAGGTTAGCCACAGTGCCATGGGCTTTAAACTTCTTGATGACACTGCGCACGGAAGACACAGGAACATTTAGGTCTTTGGAGATGGACTTGTAGCCTTGAGATTGCTCATGCTTCCTCACAATTTGGTTTCTCAAGTCCTCTGACAGTTTTTTGGTCTTCTTTCTTTTGTCCATGCTCAATGTGGTACACACAAGGACACAGGACAGAGGTTGAGCCAACTTTAATCCATGTTAACTGGCTGCAAGTGTCATTTAGTTATTGCCAACACCTGTTAGGTGCCACAAGTTACAGGTGCTGGTGATTACACGAATTAGAGAAGCATCACATGATTTTTCAAACAGTGCCAATACTTCTGTCCACCCCCTTTTTTAGGTTTGGTGTGGAATTATATCCAATTTGGCTTTAGGTCAATTCTTTTTGTGTTTTTTCATTGAAGACAAATTAAATGCAGATAATAATACCAAAGAATTTGTGATTGCAATCATTTTCAGAAAGAAACTGAGTATTATCTGACAGAATTGCAGGGGTGCCAATAGTTTTGGCCACCACTGTATAGTGGTGAAGATTTCCCGCCATTGTCCACCATTATCGCGTCACCGCGGGAAAACTAGGAGGCGTACCTGTAAAAGCGTGCTGAGTTTTGGACACGCCCCCACGCGCTGATGCGGCGGCAGGTCCTGACAGGGAGCTCCAGTGAATGCTCTGACGTGGGAGCACCGGCGACGCAGGTCCTTCAGCAGACTGTGCCCTGCGGAGCTGGGGCCTACAGAGGACAGTAGGCCACGGTTCACTAGGGGGGCGCCAAGATGTCGCAGCCCTCGTCCAACGGCATGGCCAAGGCCGACAACCCTGGTGATCAGCCCTCGACCGCTACCGCGCTGGCCGCAGCAGCCGCCCCCTCACCTGGGCCTGTTGCCCCTATAGTACCACTGACGCTGCAGTACATGCCTGGAGCAAAGTGGCTTCCCCAGTACAGCGGCAAGCCAGACACCCTGTCGGGATTCAAGCGTAAAATATGCAGCATACTGGACATGTACTCTATGTCAGATAAGCAAAGGGCTGCAGTAGTTGTGGGACAATTGACTGGTGCTGCGGAGAGAGTAGAAATGTGGTCAGCCGCGGACCAGGAATCAGTGCCCGCAATTTTTGAAAAGTTACAGACTGCCTTTGAGGACCGCACTGAAGAAGACCTCCGGATGAAGTTCTACCAATGCTCTCAGAAACCGGAGGACAGCGTTCGGGACTATGCCTGCCGTTTACAAGGGGCCCTGCGAGCTCGCAAACAGGTTAATCCAATGAGCGTCACCAAGGAGAGTAAAATGCTAAAAGAACAATTTGTCCGGGGGCTGAGGTCCCCAGTGGAGAGCAGGATTGTGCGTTGGTGGTCCTTGGATCATCCAGATGCTACCTTTGATGCCCTTAAGGACATGGCTATAAAGGGGCTGCAACCCCTGGAAACAGCAGATATGGCAATTCAGCGCTACCCGGGTAAGGCCACTCTAACGCCAGCAGAATCCACCTTTTCCCCGCTCATTGCTGAAGCCAAAACGCAGGCAGCGCCACCTACTGAGCTAGACTGTTTGCGCTCAGAGGTGCGCCAGCTGACAAGAAACCTGGCCACGGTTATGAGAGCCCTGCAACTACGGACGGAGCCAGAGACGAAAGGAAAGATCCTGCTAGCCGACTGCCCTGAGGATGTCCCCTGGATGAACCGGAGGAGAAGGAGGACATCGCCACCCAGGAGGAGGACAACGCCACCCCCAGGAAAGACCAACGACCAGCACCATCCTCACCGAGAGATCATCTGCCACCGCTGCCGGAAGGAAGGTCACACCGCACGCCAGTGTCCTTTAAACGAGCAAACCCTGGGTCTGAGGGCCAGCACCCAGGAGTACACTCATCAGGCTGCTCAGACTGGCACCGCAGGTTTGTGGGAGGAAGACCTTTTCTATCCATCATACTGGATGGCATCGCAATACCTGCCCTGCTGGACACCGAATCCCAGGTAACCATCATACCTGATATCCTTTACCACAGATACTGGTCCATGGACAGTCTCCAAACCCCAAATCCCGACTTTGCAGTATACGCCTCTAACGGCCTCCCTCTTGACTTACTTGGGGCCAAGAACGTAGCGGTAAAAGTGGGGAGGGTAGAGTTAAAGGACCAGGGACTTATTGTAGTGAAGACTGTCAATGAGGAAAATGGACTGAATGTGGTACTAGGCACTAACGTTATTGGTAACTGTTTGGAGGAGGTTGTGTTTTTACTCCAACAGCTCGCCGATGTTGCCAGACCAGGGCAGAAGAGAGTGATCCAGAAGGAGATCCGGGCCCTGATGTGCCAGCAGCAAGTGGAACTGACCGGTGGTGAGATTGGTAATATGCGGGTAACAGACCTGACACCCATTGTGATTCACCCATTGAGTGAAATGCTTATTTGGTGTAGAGCAGCAATAGGTCTGAAAGGACAGAGCTACCAAGCAGTAGTAAAACCCCTTTGCTCAGAGCACAGACATACACTCTTAACTGCCAGAGGGGTAGTGGATGTACGCAATGGGAGGGTGCCCGCCCATCTTCTCAACTGGGGGAAGATGAAGTCAAATTATCACGTTATGCTACTGATGCCAAATTACATGCTGTAGATAATAACTCCATTCACACGACGGAGTCCTTAACCTCCCCAAAACCAGTGGAGGATAACGGCCCGGCAACCAAGGTGGAGGATTGGTGTCAGCAGATCCATGTTGGGACAGACACCACTCCAACTCACCAGAAACAGGGGTTACATCGGGTGGGCCGGGAATACGCACAAGTCTTTAGCAAACACCCACTTGACTTTGGGGAGATTAAGGGGGTCAACCATCCCTCCATTAAGGAACGGTACAGGCCTATACCACCAGCACACTACCAGAAAGTCAAGGAGATGTTGCGTGACATGAAGGAAGCAGGGGTGATAAGGGATAGTTGTAGTCCATGGGCAGCTCCCCTATTTCTAGCCAGGAAAAAGGATGGAAGCATGAGAATGTGTGTGGATTACTGACAAGTAAATCGCATTACACATAAAGATGCATACCCTTTACCACGTATTGAGGAATCCCTAGCTGCCTTAAAGTCTGCTAATTACTTTTCCACCCTTTACCTCACTAGTGGGTACTGGCAAGTAGCTGTGGCTGAGGAGGATCGGGAGAATACGGCTTTCACCACCCCGATGGGACTCTGTGAGTTTGACAGAATGCCGCTTGGACTCAGCAGTGCCCCCGGAACGTTCCAGAGAGTGATGGAATGCTGCCTGGGACACTTCAACTTCGAGACTGTGTTACTATATCTGGATGACGTGATTGTGTACTCCAAAACGTATGAAGACCACTTGAAGCACCTGGCGGAGGTATTTGAGTCACTGTCCCAGTATGGGATGAAACTGAAGCCTTCACAGTGCCACCTGCTCAAACAAAAGGTACAGTACCTGGGACACATTGTCAGCTCAGAGGGAGTAGCACCAGACCCCGAGAAGGCCACTGCCATCCAGAAATGGCCGGAGCCGATGAACCTCAAGGAGGTGCGTCAGTTCCTGGGACTGACAGGATACTACCGGAGGTTTGTAAAAGACTACACTAAGAAAGCAGCGCCTCTTCAAGACCTCCTGGTAGGACAGTCCCTCAAGAGCAGAAATTCCCCATTCCACTGGGGTAAAGAACAGGCTGAAGCATTTCAGGTAAAGAAGGAGATCCTGACAGGTGATGAGATCCTAGCCTACCCTTACTACAGCCAACCGTTCCTGCTGTATACAGATGCCAGCAATGAAGGATTGGGAGCTGTCCTCAGTCAGAAGCAAAATGGCCTAGAGAAAGTCATCGCCTATGCAAGCAGGAAGCTCCGCCCACCGAGAGAAACCCCGAGAACTATAGCAGCTTCAAGTTGGAGTTCCTGGCGCTGGTCTGGGCCATCACTGAAAGGTTTAAGCATTATCTAGCCTCCAGCAAGTTCACTGCCTACACTGACAATACCCCCTTGACGCATCTTGAAACAGCCAAGCTGGGAGCCATGGAACAACGGTGGATGGCTCAGCTGTCGAACTACCAATTCATAATCAAGTACCGAGCGGGCCGCAAGAACGCCAACGCTGATGCCCTGTCCAGGATGACTCATAAGTCAGACTCAGTAGAAGAAGTGGACGACCTGGAGGAGATTGAACTACCTGCCTTTCACAGAAATGGGATGATCCACGAGCAACGAGCCTTCAGGAGGCAGCGTGGTAAGACGTTAAATCCTTTACCTCACCACAGTTGGAAGGAGACACAGAACAGTGACCCGGTTGTCAGCCGTATCAAGGAGCTGATAACTCAAGAAGGTTCCTCCTTGGAGAAGGATGCGTCTCCGCAAGCAAGGCAGCTGTGTAATGAGAGAAGCCGGCTGTTTATCTACCATGAGAAGCTGTGCCGGAGATACGTCAATCCAAAAACCCATGAGATGGTATGGCAGATAGTAGTCCCCAGGACGGACATCCAGATGGTGTTGGAAGCCTTCCACGATCAGGCGGGGCACTTTGGCTGGAAAAAGCTAGAGATCCTGTTGAAGTGTCGATTCTGCTTGCTGGGAATGCGCAGCTCCATTGAGAGGTGGTGCAGAGACTGTGGAACCTGTGGTCTCAGAAGAAAAGACTACAGTAGCCAGAAGGCACCCCTGCAACCCATCAAGACAACTCGACCCTTGGAGATCGTGGCCCTGGACGATGTCAAGTTGTCACCCAGCCGGTCAGGATACTCCTATGCCCTGACCATGGTGGATCACTACTCCAGGTTCCTGGTGGTCGCCCCTGTCAAAGACCTGACGGCACAGACAGCAGCAAAGACGTTCCAAGCGTATTTCTGCAGACCCCATGGATATCCTGAGCAGGTGCTAACTGACCAAGGCCCAGCATTCGAGGCCGAATTGTTCAAAGAGTTCTGCCATCTGTATGGATGTAAAAAGATAAGAACCACACCGTACCACCCCCAAACCAATGGTCTCTGTGAAAAGATGAACAACATCGTCATCGACCTGCTGAAGACCTTACCACTTGAGGAGAGGAATCAGTGGCCAGACCTACTACCTGACCTGGTAGATCTGTACAATCACATACCTGTGAGTTCCACCAATTGCACCCCAGCTTATCTCATGCGGGCAAGACCAGGAAAGCTGCCCATGGATCTGGAGCTTGGTGTTGTAGAACCAGAAGCAGATACGACCACTGAGGACTGGGACACGACCAGACAGGAACAGTACAGAAAAGTACAGGCCTGCGTCGAAGATAGCCTCACTCGGATGAGAGACAAGCAAGAAAATCACTACAACAAAAGTGCGCCCGCAGAACCCTTCACACCTGGTGAATTTGTGCTAAAAAGAAAGAGAAAAAAACACAAACTCGACGACCAATGGAAGAGAGAGCCCTACACTGTGTTGAATTCAAGGTTTGATAACAGGAAAATGTGTTTGATCAGCAAAGATGGAGGAAGAACGACTGCAACGGTATCTAGGGATCACCTGAAGTTGTGTCCAGATCTGCTAAAGCCCCAAGAAGAAGTGCCTTTCATCACCTCGGAGGAACCTGAAGAAGCTGTAATACACACTGAGTTGGGAGATTTTCCAGCAGATTGGCCCCGAATCGGAGAAGCGGTTATAATCCCAGTACTCCAGTTCTTCCAACAGCCAGAAGAACCTCCACAGCAAGTTGAACCTGTAAGTGCTGCAGAAGAGCCTGTTCCAGAAGAATCCCAGGAAGAAGGATCCCAGGCAGAAACGGAGCAAGATGGCTCAGCCAATGGTATACTTGCTAGTCCCCTAGAGAGGTTAAGGCAATTTTATAACTTACCTACACGTAGAGCAGACAGGTTAACTGAAACCTCACAGACCACCACACTACGCAAGTCGACACGTAGCACAAAAGGTCAAACCTCTGCTAGGTACCTAGAATAGTCAAATGTTATGTTTCGGTAACTGAGGAGAAATAGCAAAAAATAGCAAAAGCAATAATACACCTGTAAGGTTCTTTGTACATGTTCTTGAAACTCAGTTTTCCGTCAGCCATTTTGCTTTCTGTCTTGCTGCAGCTATCTTGCCCTCAGTCAATATGGAGTTTTCAGCTTTCATGTTCCCGCCCTGATTCTCTCCCTCTTGCTTCTTAAGCAGCCACAGTTGAGCAATCAGTGCTTCAGAATCTAGCCTGCAGTGAACCTGTGACCTGACTCCTGGAAGCCTTGGACTATGTACTCCAGCTATTCCTACTGAGGAACTCTGAACACTTGTGGACTCTGGAACCCTGCTCTTTGAAAGATCCACGTTTGCATGAACTTACGGTAACAGAGAAGAAGATCCTGAACCTGTTGTGGAGAGTGATTGCTGAGCTTAAGTTACTCTGGCCTGCTGTGTCTCCTGCTTCTGTATCTGCAAACTGTGTGACTATTTTTGCCACTTGTATGAAGTAATACAAGACCTTCTATATCAAACCTGTGTCTCATGTATTTTCATCGCACCCAAGCACAAGACGCTATATGAACTGTACTACATACATTACAAGATTCTGAAGCCAAAACGTTAGTGTCTGCTGGGTCTGGGAAGGCTGTGTCTGCTGTAACTGTGGATATCAGACGTCCAGTTGTACTTTCTGTGATGACAGTGGTTGTGACTTCTCACAACCATTCCAGGTGAGCAATTCCCTTGTTTTTTTTTCTGCAGTGTTACCACAGGTAAACACTATTGTTTTTTTTTCTCTCTCTTCCCTCTTTTGTGTCTGCTGTAACTGTGGATATCAGATGTCCAGTTGTACTTTCTGTGATGACAGTGGTTGTGACTTCTCACAACCATTCCAGGTGAGCAGTTCCCTTAATTTTTTTTTCTTTGCAGTGTTACCACAGGTAAACACTATTGTTTTTTTTTTCTTTTCTTTCTCCTTCCAGTACTCCTGTCTTAAAATATCTGGAAAATGGAGGCCCGCATAAAGGAACTTTGCGGAGTGACTGATAATATCCTTGCAGATTTACAGACTATAAAAACCCGTTTTACAAACCTACAGGACCTCACTAATCACAATTTGCAAGTGTTTGGACAGACTGCCCAAGATTTGCGAGCCAGGATTGAGGTTCTAGAGGAGCGAGTCCAGGCTCCTGCCGTAGCCCCAAGTTCTGGGATTCCCAAGTTGCCCCCTTTTCGTTTTGGCGGTGAACGTGAAAAATTCAGGGGATTTATTAACCAATGCAATCTGTTTTTTTCTGCACATGCTTCACAATTTCCCACTGAACGATCTAAAGTGCTTACTATAATTATGTTACTTACCAACAAGGCTTTGATGTGGGCAAACCCTCTGATTGAGACTGAGGATGAATGTTTGGATCATCTTGATGCTTTCATTTCAGCCATGGGGCAGGTGTTTGATGACCCCAATCGAGGTGCAACAGCTGAAGCAGCCATGTTAACTTTGCGCCAAGGTAAGCACTCGGTAGCCGAATATGCCTTGGATTTCAGGAGATGGGCCCTTGATACCACCTGGGACAGTTCCGCCAAAAAATCTATTTTTCGAAAGGGGTTGTCTCCACTAATTAAGGATGAACTTGCTCGTGCCGACCCTCCCACTGCGTTAGGTGACTTTATTAACTACTGCATCCGTATTGATGCTCGCCTGACTGAACGCAGGCAAGAGAGATGGTTCGAAAGCAATCACACTAACCTTTTCCTACCTTCCTCCCCAGCTAAGGAACCTTTGAGTAGGATCACACGGGAACCTGAACCTGAACCCATGCAGGTAGACTCTTTACAAAGACGGGTTAGTGATGCACGCAAGGAACATCGTTTTAAGGAAAATCTATGTTTCTATTGTGGTAAGTCAGGGCACTTCATTATAAACTGCCCCAGCCGTTCTCGTAAGACTACTGCAGCACTCATTCACTGTGAGTGTTGCGAGAGGAGATCTGTCAGGTCCGAGCCTCAGGCTCCAGAGAGATCTGCAGCAACAGATCTTGATTTCTCGGACTTAAACTCCGTTACTTCTGAGGACGATGACTGTGTAAACGCTGCAATTTTTCAAGTTTCCTCAGCGGTGTCCCAGCTGAGTTGTAGGAAAAACAATTCTCATTGCTTCCTTTCCATCAAACTCTGGGTTAACTCAGTCTGGGTGTCTAGCTCTGCTATGATCGACTCAGGGGCAAGTGGGAATTTTATGGATGTCTCCTTTGCTCTGAAACAGGGGATACGTTCAGTGAAGAAGGCTACTCCAGTACAGATGGAAACTGTGGATGGCTCCCTGCTGACCTCTGGACCAGTGGATCAGGAAACGGAGCCTTTGAGGGTCCTTATGGGTAAAGATCATCAAGAGAAACTGTCCTTTATGCTTATCTCTTCTCCCCACTTTCCCATTATTCTAGGGCTACCATGGCTGCAGGCTCAGAACCCTACCATTAACTGGGAGACCAAGGAATTACACTTTCCAGAGAAACAGATGAGTCCAGAAGTGTCAGCTTGCTCTGTTCCTAAAGAAACCATGTCAGTCCCTGAACTACCAGCTGTATACCAGGACTATGTGGATTTATGTGACAAGAAGAACGCTGACCAGCTTCCCCCTCACCGTCCATATGATTGTCCAATTGAATTATTGCCTGGAGCAGAGATACCTTTTGGTAAGATCTACCCCCTGGCGGGGCCTGAGCTAAAGGCTTTAAAGGATTACATAGACGAAAATCTAGCCAAGGGCTTCATACGCCCCTCTTCATCTCCTGCAGGTGCACCCATCTTCTTTGTGAAGAAGAAAGATGGATCTCTGAGACCCTGCGTAGACTATTTGGAACTCAATAAGGTTACTATTAGAAACCGTTATCCATTGCCTTTAATCCCTGAGTTATTGGAGAGAGTGCGGCATGCCAAAATTTTCTCTAAATTGGATCTCCGTGGGGCTATAACTTGGTCCGTATTAGACCTGGGGATGAATGGAAGACTGCATTCAGGTCACGCTATGGACACTTTGAATATCTAGTTATGCCTTTTGGTCTGAGTACCGCCCCAGCCACTTTCCAACACTTGGTGAATGACATCTTCAGGGATCTCCTAGATACATTCGTGGTGATTTATTTGGATGATATTCAAATTTTTTCTAACTCCACAGAGGAACATCATGGACATGTGAGAATGGTCTTGGAACGTCTAAGACAAAACCATCTTTACATCAAACTTGAAAAGTGTGAATTCCATAGGACCGAAATTCAATTTCTGGGGTATGTACTGTCTACACAAGGAATTAGTATGGATGGAAGTAAGACCCAAGCCATCAAGGATTGGCCAAGTCCTAGAAATGTGAAGGAGGTGCAGCGCTTCATCGGGTTTGCCAATTTCTATAGACGTTTCATTAGGAATTTCTCTGAGGTAGTGTCACCTATCACCCAACTTACCCGGAAAGAGTCTAGGTTCTCCTGGACTCCCCAAGCCCAGGAAGCATTTTCTCGTCTAAAAGATAAATTTACCACCGCACCTATCTTGGTACATCCCAACCCCGAACTTGCCTTCATAATAGAGGTGGATGCTTCAGATTGTGCCGTTGGAGCTATACTCTCTCAGAGAACAGGTGAGAAGAATGTCTTGCATCCCTGTGCCTTCTTTTCCCAGCAGTTGTCTTCGGCTGAGAGGAACTACGATGTGGGCAATAGAGAGTTGTTGGCCATTATTGCCGCCTTCAAAGAATGGAGACACCTTCTTCAGGGAGCTGCACAACAAATAGTCGTCCTGACAGACCATCGTAACCTTGAATTTATCAGGTCGGCTAAGTGCCTGACTCCTCGCCAGGCTCGCTGGAATCTTTTCTTAAACCAATTTAATTTTGTCATTTCTTATAGACCAGGATCGCGCAATGGAAAGGCTGATGCACTCTCTAGGATTCATTCAGCAGAGACCCGTCCACTTGCTCCTCCTAAGACTATTCTTCCTGACTCTAGATTCCTGGGAGTGATTCATAATCAAGACCTACTTAAGGACATCAAGGAAGCATACCATGCGGATTCCTTGTTGGCACAACCCCCAAGGGACGTAAGTCTTGTCTTTAAGAATGGTGTGTGGATTCTGGGACAACGTCTGTATATTCCTGAAACAGTCAGATTGAGAGTATTGCAACTCATTCACGATTCCAAGATAGCTGGGCATAGAGGAATTCTAAAGACACAGGAATTTCTTTCTCGTTTCTTTTGGTGGCCCACTTGCAGGAAGGATGTTTTAAACTATGTCACTTCATGTGAAGTCTGTGCAAGATGCAAAACACCTCGCTCCTCACCAACTGGTCTGTTACAACCTCTTCCCACCCCGTCCCGCCCGTGGGGATCCATTTCTATGGACTTCATTGTGGAGTTACCAACCTCTCAAGGGAAAAACACCATTCTAGTGGTGGTTGATCGTTTAACAAAGGCAGCTCATTTTATTCCTTGTGTCGGCTTACCCACTGCAAAACAGACATCAGATTTGATGATTAAAGATGTGTTTCGCTTACATGGAGTACCGGATGAGGTTATTTCGGATCGAGGGGTGCAATTCACTTCAAGGTTTTGGCAAAATTTCTCTGCAGCATTGGACATTAAAGTAAACCTTTCTTCTGCTTTTCATCCCCAGACTAATGGACAGACCGAACGAACCAATCAAACTCTGGAGCAGTATCTCCGCTGCTTTATCTGCCACCTACAGGATGATTGGGTGGATCTACTTCCATTGGCTGAGTTCTCTTATAACAACTCTCAGAGCGCCTCCACTAAGCAGTCTCCTTTTTACTCCAATCTAGGTTATCATCCTAACATTCTTCCACGATTTCCCATAGAAACGCCTTTACCAGCAGTGGCCGAAAGAATCACGTCTTTACAGAAGAATATGGATCTTCTAAAGGAGAATCTGGAATTGGCTCAGGAAAGGTACAAGAAAGCAGCAGATAAATTTCGTAAACCTGCACCAGCTTTCAAGGTAGGAGACTTGGTCTGGCTGTCAACCAGAAATCTTAAGTTAAGGATTCCATCGTCTAAGTTGGGACATAAGTACATTGGACCCTATAAAATCAGTAAAATTATAAGTGCCGTTGCTTGTCGTCTTCAACTGCCTAGAACTATGAGAATCCACCCTGTCTTTCATGTATCCCTACTAAAGGCTGCAACACCCAATACGTTTCCTGGACGTTCTTCTCCTTGCCCTGACCCAGTGCTAGTCGATGGTCAGGAAGAATTTGTGGTGGAAAGAATTCTAGATTCCAGGTTATACAGAAATCAGTTACAATATTTGATTAAATGGCAGGGCTACCCAGTGGAGGACAACTCATGGGAAACAGTCAATAACGTTAATGCTCCTCGTTTGCTCCGCCAGTTTCATCAGAGGTACCCAGACAAGCCTGGTCTGAGGCCATCCGGAGGTTGTCCCTAAGGGGGGAGTAATGTAAGGTTCTTTGTACATGTTCTTGAAACTCAGTTTTCCGTCAGCCATTTTGCTTTCTGTCTTGCTGCAGCTATCTTGCCCTCAGTCAATATGGAGTTTTCAGCTTTCATGTTCCCGCCCTGATTCTCTCCCTCTTGCTTCTTAAGCAGCCACAGTTGAGCAACCAGTGCTTCAGAATCTAGCCTGCAGTGAACCTGTGACCTGACTCCTGGAAGCCTTGGACTATGTACTCCAGCTATTCCTACTGAGGAACTCTGAACACTTGTGGACTCTGGAACCCTGCTCTTTGAAAGATCCACGTTTGCATGGACTTACGGTAACAGAGAAGAAGATCCTGAACCTGTTGTGGAGAGTGATTGCTGAGCTTAAGTTACTCTGGCCTGCTGTTCTCCTGCTTCTGTATCTGCAAACTGTGTGACTATTTTTGCCACTTGTATGAAGTAATACAAGACCTTCTATATCAAACCTGTGTCTCATGTATTTTCATCGCACCCAAGCACAAGACGCTATATGAACTGTACTACATACATTACAACACCAGAGAGGCTGGAACCTATTGGATTGCAGTAACCTGAACTAACCGCACAACTAGAAGTAGCCGTGGAGCGTACCTATGGTGATCTTAGACGCCTTGTCACAGCCAGAGAGATAACTACACCTAAAGGCAGAAAGATGAAAGCTATCTGCCCCGGAGCAGATCCCCAAAGAAATAGGAAGCCCCCAAACATGTAATGGCGGTTAGACAAGAAGAAAACACGGACACAGACAGAAAATAGAATGAGCAAACACTGGGGCCCAATCTGTCTAGATAGAAAAGTATAGGAAAAAATTCTGACTACAATTCAACAAAACCCTAACAAAAATACCAACACTTCTGATTGCCAAAAAACCTGAGATCACACAATCTCATCCACCTAAATCAGATCTCTGGTGTAACAAAGCGCTATTCAGCACATAAAAAGTAACAAAGGAGCAAAGCAAAAGTGCAGACACAAACGGAGCACAATTGCAGCGCCAGACCCCCAAAAGGGGACCAGGCTGCAGTCCACTGCAAGCAGCAAACCAGCAGAGAAAATGAAACAGAGGAAAAAAAACAGAAAACACTTATCTGAATGAGAGCAGGGAAGCTAGCAGTGTGTTATGAATGTGCTAAAAATGGTTTCTGAGCAGAGGCTCCCTCTGGTGGTTACTGACAGTACTGAACCTTTCAGCGAGGAATGGCAATCTTTGATCACGGACTAGTCTGATATAAGGGAGGTTCCCTCCCATGATGGTTGCCGTGATCAATTGTTCTTGTCTCAATTGTGGTTCCTGGTTCATTTGGAAGCTTGCTGAGTCTTGCCTGCATCTTCTGCTATCAGATAAGATATTTTCTGCTCTTATTTTTGTGCTTGCTTTTTGCATTGTTCCCTGCACTTCTGTGGAGTTCAGCCAGGTCCCCTCCGGGGGCTTGTGCTCCTCTCAGTTTACCTGGAGCCACTGTTTGTTCATTTGCTTTTTCCTGTTTTTTCAGTGGCTGCGGCTTAGTTTTGTTACACCAGAGAACTGATTTAGGTGGTAGAGGTCGTGTGATCTCAGGTGTTTTTGCAATCAGTAGAGTTGGTATTTTTTAGGGTTTTTTTTTTATTGCAGTGAGTATCCTTTCCTGTACTTTTCTGTCTAGACAGTTTGGGCCCCAGTGTTTGCTCATTCTATTTTCTGTCTGTGTCCGTGTTTCTTCTTGTCTAACCGCCATTACATGTTTGGGGGCTTCCTATTTTCTTTGGGGATCTGCTCCGGGGCAGATAGCTTTCATCTTTCTGCCTTTAGCTGTAGTTATCTCTCAGGCTGTAACGAGGCGTCTAGGATCAACATAGGAATGCTCCACAGCTACCTCTAGTTGTGTGGTTAGTTCAGGTTACTGCAATCCAATAGGTTCCAGCCTCTCTGGCGTATTGCTGTTTTTGCTTACTCTCCTCAGCTACCAAAACATAACAGCAGTGCTTCAAGCAAGACCAGAAGGAACAATTGATAAACGGCAAGGCTGCTGGGAACTCAGGCCACCTATATCCTACCATTCAGCGGCAGCTGAAGGCCATTCAGTAATCAGTTCATTACTTTCAGCAACCACCGGAGGGAGCCTCAGCTCAGAAGCCGCCTCCAGCATATTCACAACAGTCAAATTTCTAACAGGTGTAGATAGTTACCACTAGAGCATTGTATATTATTGTATTATATTGTTAATTCTTTTTTGCATTGACCTATTTGCTTACTAATTTATATTTTTTTTTCCCTAATGACAACCCAAGTGAAATGGACACTTGCTCATTTGCTTTCTGTTTCCTTTTTGAGTAACCCTTTCCGGGAGAGACTTGGACTTTTTGGTTGCTCATTTTCCGACTGCTTTTGCAATGTATGTAGTTATTTATCTTTGCTGCAACATTCAAGAGTTCTTACCTCGCATAAAGGGAAGATTGTTTATTGTTATTGTTATGTTTGAACAAAAATGTACTTCATCCCGGGAGGGCTGAGCTTTGCTAGGGGAGAATGTGGAGCCCAGCTGTGCTTGGATCCACAGATCTTAGAAGGGTGCATTAAAGGATTCATCCACAAGAGGCCCTCAGAGCATGCACACACCTTCTCCCTACCTCAGACCACCAGAGGGAGCCCCGATAGGGATATAAAAGGAGGGAGAAGGCAGGAAGTTAGATCTTTTCTCTAGAGCAGACAGAGTAAAGAGAACAGTTAAGTCTGCAGTGTGAGACTCAACAGCTCAGGTCAGCGAGCTAGGAGCGTGCCGACGCTCTAGAGAGCGGCAGAAGAGGCAGCCCACCAACTGCCAGTGTGTATAGCCTAGTGAGGGCCCGAGTAGGCCGAAGGCTAGAGGAGAGAGTAGTAAGGGGGCAGAGGAGCCTTACCAGCTCACCCCAGAAAGCACATACCGGACACCGGGTCCAAGCCTACAGGGATCTCCACGACCCAGTAGGAGACAACCGGAATTCTGAGGACTACAGGTCCCAGGAGCACCACAGAGCTGATATATAACAGAGCCAGGGGACACGAAGGCCCTACAAGCAGGGAAAGTGTTCTCCAGGAGAAGGCCCTACCACAAGGTCAGCCGGGTGCAGGACAGAGACAAAGTCAGGCCTAGCTACAGGCAGGTCAGAGACTTATTACAGAGAGGCAAGAAACAGGAGGCCCTATACCTGCTCACTGGTTAGAATCCGGACGTGCACCCTTCACCATACAGTGCTCCGGGATGTTCCTGCACTAACACCAGTAAAGGTACAGAAGTGACTTGTGTGTGTGCTCACCTTCTTGTTCATACCCTGCCGGATCCCCTCCGTCCTGCATCCCTACGCATACGCTGCCCAGAAGGCCCGCTCCACCTGTGGGGAGCGATACCACCTAAGCTGCCACAACACCGGCCTCAGTGGACTGCTGCAGCACTGGTGATCCTCACCAGACACCACAGGTGGCATCACGATTCACTGACATTATCCCCTGTAAATATATCCCCCTTTAATGGATGAACACCCAGGGCCACGGACCGAGTCGTGGCTGTCGTGACATGCCCCATAGAAATCTACAGGCTCGGGTCCGAGTACCCCACGGCCCTGCGGGCGACACACAACCTAGTAAACATGCCTGTTTGGCTGACATTAGGAATCCAAGCCCAGGACTGGGATCACTACAGAGAGCATTCAGACTGACACTTTCATCTGTAAGTACTTTATTCTCTAAGCCCTCCTGGCATTACTCTCACTACATGCTGATTCCTCGTATGCCTTTGACTGCCTCAGTTTAGACCATTTTCTGCAGGCCACTGTAGTGCCTGGTATTCAACTTGCCAGTTTTTGTTAGGTCATAGCAGTTTGATTACTCTGTGCACTAATTGTGTGGACTCTGTTTTTGTACTTACCTCTCACCTTATCCAGGTTACATTTCCTGCTGTTTTATATGCATGCAGTTACTCATTTCGCACTATTTAATTTGTCAGTCTCCATGCTCCCCGCACTTTGCTCAGTAGTCTCTATATTTTAATAAAATTCTAATAAATATTATTTTAGGATTTTACTCTGTGAGCCCTTTGTTCCTTACCTGATATAATTAGTCTAACACAAGAAGAAGTACGCCAATGTCTGAGCAAATTAAACATTGACAAATCCCCCGGCCCAGATGGCATTCATCCACAGATACTGAGGGAGCTGAGCTCAGTAATTGACAGAACACTGTATCTCATATTCTTAGACTCTCTTGTAACAGAGTCAGAGTCACAGGATTGGAGGAGGCTGATGTGGTACTGATGTTTAAGAAAAGTAAGAAGGTGGATCCAGGTAACTACTGTCCGGTAAGTCTGACATCAGTAGTGTGACATATATGAGGACATTATAAGAGATGATAGCAGAGAATAATATAATAATAACTGACAACCAGCTCGGATTCATGAAGGATAGGTTGTGTCTAGAGTTGAGCGAAACAGGTCGGTCAGATTCATAAGTCGCCGACTTTCGCCAAAGTCGGGTTTCGCCTAGCGAAATCCGACCATAGCGTGAAAAAGATAATTGGCGTGCACTCTAGTGTTAGTGATGAGAGGTCCTGGTACAATGGGCCAATAGGTCAAACACTAGTAATGTATAATTTTACCGCACACTCTTCTGTGTGTGTTGGACTCTTACTTGAGTTCTATAGTTTTATTAACTCCATTTACCCTGAACTGAAATTTACTTTACACCATAGCAAGGATTGGGTACCCTTCCTAGACACTAGGGTCATTCAGGATATAAATGGCAACCTCTCAACTGATCTGTATATTAAACCTACAGATAAGAATAATTTGTTACATTATTCCAGTTGCCACCCTAAGTCCATCCGCAATAGCCTACCACGCTCTCAGTATACGAGAGTGACACGAATTGTCTCTAATAGTCAGAACCTAGATACTAGGTTAGACAACATGACTAAGAAATTCTGTGAAAGACAATATCCTACCAGATTACTACTAGCCGAAAGGGCACGGGCTTTGTCTCCCCCGTCACCTCTACCCCGAATGCAGCCAAAAGAAAGGGTTCCGTTTGTCCACTCTTTTCACCCGCTGATGCCTAAAATATACTCAATTATCAAGAAACACTGGCCACTTCTACCTAAGGCTTATCCGAATATTGCTTCCTTTGAGACACCAGCATTAATTTGTACTAAGAGGCCAGCTAACATTAGGGACCAATTGGTACGTGCTGATGTTGGGTCAAGATTGCCCACTCAAACACAAACGCGACTGGCTAGTCGCCGTACAGGTACCTTCCCATGTCTTAATTGTGCAGCGTGCTCTAACGTCATTCGTTCAGACCAAATTACACACCCGCGAACTGGTAAATCATTTCCTATTAGAGATTATTATACTTGTGACTCTAATTTTGTCGTTTATTTGATAAAATGTCCGTGTGGACTTCTTTATATAGGAGAGACTACACAGCATGTCAAAGATCGCATCGCTAGCCACAAGTCGACGATTCGTTGCAAAAAAGATTGGCTGCCTTTACCTGACCACTTTTCCAAATTGAGACACTCTGTGGCACAACTTAAATTTCAGGTCATTGAACGGGTCCCTCGTCCTAGGAGGGGTGGAGATCATATTAGGCTTTTAAAGAAGAGGGAATCCTACTGGATACATAAATTGGATACATTGGCCCCTAAGGGGCTCAATAGGGAACTTGATTGGCTTATATAGGTTACTAATGTATATTCTCATTCCTTCACAGACCCTTTAACATACCACCGATATAGGTGAGTTATGTTCTCATTACTATTATTTCCGTAAGTCCGTTCTAATTACCCTTTCCTTCTTATTTGTTTATCTATATATATTGCCCCCACTTAAATTTCCCTTTATTGTATAAGTTAGATGATATCTAATCCATACATAATATACTATTGCTGCCCCTCTATAATGGTGTTCCCGCCTGGGGAACTACTAATATCGCCGCATAAGATGTCCTTTTAGCTTTATCTATATCCTTGTTAGTATCTCCTGACACTAAGTAGGAGATTGCTGCCACAGCACAGATGCCGGATCACTCTGCATGTAGCACTACCTCACTTCCTGTTTGGCAATACTAATTGCCTTCATAAGGCTGTGGTTCCACGGTCCGGAACCACAGCGCTTTGGACGGAGCGGAAATTCCGCTCCGTCTAAGCCCCGCCCCCTTTCTGACGCGCGCTCTTTCCGGAGGTGTTCAGGACACCTCCGGAACACCTCCGGAAAGAACGCAGGGCTACATAGCCCTGTGTTAAATTCTGTTGCGGCGACGCACCGTCGCCGCAACACGTGAGGACATGCTGCGGTCTGAGAAGACGCGCCGCATGTCCGTTTACGCAGGTCTGCCACCTGCGTGTTGTTACGCATAGTGGAGACGGGATTTCTTGAAATCCCCTCCACTATGCTGTAACATCTGGACGCTGCGTGTTTGGCGCTGCGCCAGCACACAGCGCCAAACACGTAGCGTTTCCTGATCGTGGAAACTCACCCTAAGACTCCAGCAGCAGCACATGTATTACCAGCACTAAGCAAGGCGAGGGAGCGCTGCTTATGAACTACATTTACAGGTAACCACTTCTCTTATAGCGTCTGGGCATTATTCATGACGCTTCAGCTGAATCACCAATTTTTGTTACAATGTGTCAGCTGCAGCAACTTCTGTGACACTATATGCTGACAGGCTTTTTCACTATTTGACGCTTCAGCTGTATCACCAACTTCCGTTACAATGGGTCAGCTGCTGCAATATGAAACTTGTGTGACATTACATGCTGACAGGCTTTTTTCATATTGTGACGCTTCAGCTGAATCACCAACTTCCGTTACAATGTGTCAGCTGCTGCAATTTGACACTATATGCTGACAGGCCCTTTTTTTCACTATGTGACGCTTCAGATGAATCACCAATTTTCGTTACAATGTGTCAGCTGCTGCAACATGAAACTTGTGTGACATTACATGCTGACTGGCTTTTTCACTATGTCATCTTGCTATTTTTTCAACAGACCATACAGGTTAATTCCAATACTTAAAGGACTCTTGACTAGGTATTTACTTGCATTAAATACAATATACAAGCTTTTTCATTCTATGGGCTAATATATATCACTGTTCCTTACAGCAATATCTTTCTATGGGGGATCTCTCCTCTCTTTTTTGAGCACTTATCCACTATTCCAGGATTGAGGTAAAATTATTTTCCACATTATTTTTCATGTTTTTCCAGCACGTGATATGTATTAATATATCTAATAAGCTCATTTGCATAAATATGTTCATGAATGTGTTCTTTTTTCACCGACTATTTCCTTAGCATGTATGGGACTTTATACTGTTATTTTGTCAATGAACTGAATTTTTGTATACTGTTTTTTTTATTTTTGCAGCAAGCACATGATTAAGGCTCAGGTTGAGCCGAAACGTCGTTATATTTCGCTTCTGCTTATGCCATTGCTTCTATTCTGTTTGACTCCCATGATTTGCTGTTCACAATAAATTTTCATATTCACCTTTATGAGTGTGCGGTAAAATTATACATTCATAGCGTGAAGTCGGCCATGCGCTCGGCAAAACGAGCGCCTGTGGAGCCCAGCTGCGACTGGATCCATATCTTCCAGAAGGGTGCACTGAAAGAATATACCACTAGAGGTCATTATACACATTCACACACCTTGACCTATCCCAAAGACCACCAGAGGCAGCTGTTTAGACATATAAAAGCAGAGTGAACACAGAAACATCAAGGCATTCAGCCAGTGAAGCCACTCAGGGCAGTCACCTCAGAGAGCTCAGTCAGTCTGCAGTAAGGTGAAGTTCAGAGCTGAGATTAGAAAGACTGCAGAGTAATTCAGTTCAAGAGAGAGTGGAGGCTAGTACAGGTGGGACAGAACCCACCTAGCCTAGTCATAGCTGAATCTGGTAGGTGCAGCTGATACGTAACCGGACCAGGAGGACGGAGTCAAGCAGTGCACTGCAAATAGAGACTGTGTACTTCAAGAAAGGGGTCCAATCACAAGGTCAGCCAGGTGCAGGACGGAGACCAAGTTAGGCCTAGCTACAAGCAGGTCAGGACTTTATAACCAAAAGGCAGAGAAAAGGAGGCCACACACCTACTCAGTGGAGGAATCTGGATGTGCACCCTTCACCCTACAGTGCTCCGGGGAGTGCCTGCAACATCTTCAGTAAAGGTACCAAAGTGACTGATGTGTGTGTGTCTCCCTTATTACCCCTAACTGCCGGGCCCCCGTCTGTCCTGCACCCCTACATATCTATCTGCCCTGGAGGACACAGTCTTGCCTGTAGAAGACTTATCATCTAGCTGCACAACACCATCCCTTCCAGAGGACCTGCACAGCAGCACTGGTCACCCTGACCAGGTACTACAGGTGGCGTCATGACAAACTACACGAACATCATTTAATCCCCTGTAAATACATCCCCATTTATAGTGAGTGCCCAGGGTCACGGACCGAGCTGCAGCTACCGTGACATCCCCCATAGAAATCAATGGGCTCGGTGCCGAGTACCCCACGGTCCTGGCGGGCGGCTCATTTTTGGCGTCACGAACATGATTTCGTGCCCTGCAGCAACACAATAATTTGTGCCCGTTGCCACCGGGTACTGTGTGCCTCATTAAAAAACTGTTGCATAAAGTGGTGAAGGTTTCCCGCCCTTGTCCGCCATTGCCCGCCAAATTGCAGCGTTACGGCGCGAAGAGAAGGAGGCGTACCTGTAAAAGCGCGCTGAGTCCTGGACACGCCTCCAACGCTGACGCGGCGGCAGGTCCTGTGGAGAGCTTCAGTGAACGCTCTGTCGTCAGAGCGCCGGCGACGCAGGTCCTTCTCACTACTAGATCCGGAGGAAGCTGCGGCCTACAGGAGAAGGTAGGCCACGCTTAACTAAGGGGGTGCAGATATGTCGCAGCAGCAAGCTGACAGCGCAGCCCAGGCTGGCCGCCCCATTGATTTACACCTCGGCGCTGCCGCGCAGGATGGAAACGCTGGCCCCTCACCAGGTCCTGTGGTTCCGATAGTACCGCTGACACTGCCCTACATGCCTGGAGCAAAATGGCTCCCTGAGTATAGCGGTAAGCCAGACACCCTGTCAGGGTTCAAACGCAAAATATGCAGTATAATGGACATGTACCCTATGACGGAAAAGCAGAGAGCTGCAGTGGTAGTGGGACAACTGACCGGTGCTGCAGAGAGGGAAGTAGAGACCTGGACCGCTGCAGACCAGGAATCAGTGCTTGCAATTTTCCTAAAGCTACAGACCATCTTTGAGGAATGCACTGAAACAGATCTCCGGATGAGGTTTTACCAATGCTCCCAGAAACCAGATGATAGCATTAGGGACTACGCCTGCCGACTGCAGACGAAGGAATACTTTCCGAAACGCGCGTCGGGGCGCGTTCGAGGCAGTATCACCACCATCTTCTATTTCCTCCCCTGGTTTTTTCAGGTAACAGTTTGCAATATTGGCGTCACTAGGTGGATACAGGGATTGTTTATCACAGCACATTGGGGCTTGCGCTTAATTGAGCGCCATTTGCACCCCTTTTATGCACCATTTGTTTACTTTGCCCATATGTTTTTATAGGTGGATATTGTTTTTTGTCACAATACATTGTGGCTTGCGCATTTTTTAGGCACCAATTGTGTGCACTGGATGTTACTTCCTTTTTTCCACTTTTTGTGCACTTTCAGCATTTGTATTGGCACTATTTTTTGTGCGATTTTCCTATATATTTTTTATACTTTTGCACCGCATTTTATTTTACCCATTTATTTTGTTTTTACACAATTGTATTGGGTTTGTGCACTGGTTACACATTTTTCATTAGTTTTTTATCCATTGCAATTGAGCACTATTGTGTTTTTTTCTATATTTACATTTTTTTATGGTTGCACTTATATTATTTTTGTGTACACTATCTGAATTTCTACTATAGTGGGCCATTGTATTATTAGTATTGCATACTCTATGTACTATCTGCATATTTACCTGAATTTATTTTGTAAATACCTGGGTATTGGATATTATTTGGTGGTGTTCATGCCTCCCTTTTATTGATGCTTGTGCTACTTTTATGTTTGTAATAAAATTCAATAAATTTCTACATTGTGTATCTCAACTGCCTTGGTTGGAGTGTTTTCTCCTTTTCCCCCTGTTTCTTTTGCACCTGGGTGTCTGTTTTTTATTTCAGGTTGGTTCTGCCATCCACATTTTGAATTGGGATTCAGTTTTTAAGTGTAATTATTTTATTTTATTTCATTGTATTATTTTTTAAAACATTTTTTATTATTTTTTACACTGTACTAGATTTCAATTCTGTTGTGTTTATATATGTTTATAACATGTTCGAAGATGATGCCAAAACGTTAGGTGTTTCCATTATTTTGTATATCGCCTCCTCTTCTGAAGTTTCCAAAAATGCAAGGACTGAGTCGTCAGTGCTGGCTCCTGGTCAGGAACAACACCTTTCCTTGTGTGCTTCACCCCCACCAAAAGTTCACCCAGAGCACTTCATTTCCCTCGCAGTCTACTGAGCCAGAATCTGACCCTGATGAAACTCAGGTGCCCCAGATTACATTGAAGAGGAGGTGATGGATGACCCAGTTGTTGACATTGATTGGCATCCATTTGGGGACGAGGGTGCCCTGGCAATAGCTCAGAAGAGAAGAATGATCCGCAGCAGGCATCGACATCGCAGCAGCGGTTATCTGGCAGGCCCGTAGCACTCCAAAAAGGTGTTAAAAAACAAAAAGAGAGTTGCAGGACAGCTTGGCCAGACAGCAAAATTTGCACAGCATGCAAGCCCTGTAAATTGATACCATAGTAGGAAGATTCCAGTGTGGCACTTTTTGGACCGAAATCCTATTGATGAGGCAAATGTTATCTGTAAACAGTGCGGAAGGACCTTTAGCCGATGGAAAAATCTCAGAAATTTGAATACCAGTTGCATGCTTAGACATTTCATGAACATGCACTTGGATCGCCCGCCAGGGCAGTGGGATACTCGGTACCGCGGTGTCTTAAAGGGGATGTGTCATAGCGGCAGTGACCCGGTCGGTGGCCCTGGGCATCCAATAAAAGGGGAATATGTACAGGGGATGATAGAGTTTGTAGTAAGGTATTCATGACGCCACCTGTGGTTTCTGGTCAGAGGTGACAAGCGCTGCAGTGCAGATCCTCTGGGACAGATGGTGTGAAGCAGCAGTGTTGGAATAGCTTCCCACAACTGAAGTTTGTCCTAGGGCAGAGAGATGGTATAGAAAGTAATGGTGCTGAAAGATGTAGCAGAGGAGTGTGTTTTGTACGAAGGACTTGAGGAGACACAGTCAGATGCAGTTTCCAAAGCTTTACTCACAGTTTTGC
The DNA here is from genome assembly GCA_033576555.1 of Oophaga sylvatica. Lineage (NCBI taxonomy): Eukaryota > Metazoa > Chordata > Amphibia > Anura > Dendrobatidae > Oophaga > Oophaga sylvatica. The sequence goes on from JARQOD010000002.1 coordinate 632,585,694, forward strand.
AGGCAAAGTATCCAGGGCATTGAGTACAGATGGCACTGGCTGCTATAAGCTCCGTCCAAGTTCCTCTCTCTGTCTCTTGTCTAGGTAGAACTTCACTCTCATAACAGGCAGCTCTAGCCTGCTTCAGGAATCACTCATATATGGAGTCTCCGCTCACATGTGCTGCTGCTGCTGTGTAGTACAGTATTAGTTGGGGCAGAGAACCTGCTGTCTCCTGCCCTCCGGATTCTGCTACTGGGACTTTAGTTTACCCACTCAGCCTCGAGGTCCGGTTTTCTGGCGCTCCGACCTGGGGTGAGCTCTCTATAGCCCCTCTTTTCCACAGATTTTCTCCACACGTCTCTCCTCTCTTGTCCCTCCAGCCACACTCACTAACTCCTCCCCCAGCCAGAATGTTCTTGACGAGCTCTCCTGAAATCAGGTGTTGGATCTCCCCCTTCTGGGCTGTAGTAGGAAAGGTGTTGTATGCTGTGTTACCTGTTAAAGGGATCCTTCCTTGCTTTCAGGCATGACATCACTCCCCCTGGAGGGAGGCAAGGTCACTGTGGCAACCAAACTCCTGGGGTGCCACACACTTGCAAGCGTAGACAGACAACAAAACGTACAAATCCTCCCCCCCGCAGGGCCGGCGTCAGCACCTGGCGCACCCGGGCAAGTGCCGGTTCCCTGAGCAGGTAGGAGGGCCGACTTGTGGGTGATGGCACTGGCACAGGGCCCCTCATAGTACAAAAATTTGTCTCTGACGGTGGGATGGGCCCACTCGCCGTTAGACACACCGGCGTACTATGAGGGGCCCTGTGCCAGTGATGTCGCCACCATATCGGCCCCCCCTGCTTGCTAAGGGCCCCAGCACTTGCAATACTTACTTCTCCATGCTCCACCGATGTGACGCCTTCCGCGTTTCCTGACAGTAACATTCAGGTTACAGAGAGCAATGACGTCACGTCTGTCTGCCCTCTGCCTAAACAGTCCAAGTGCAGAGAGCTGTAAAATGGTGACGCTGAGGAGTCCAGAGTAGAGCAGTGCACAGCGAGGAGAGGTATTTCATTTTTTGTAATGTTTGGAGGAATATATGGGGAGCATTTTACACTGGAGCATTAATGATGTGGCCCATTATATATGGAGCATTCTTTTGGCTCAAAAGACACTGGAGCATCATCCATGGGGCCCATCATATACTGGAGTATTGTAAATGGGGCAGATTAGACACTGGAGCAGCATTTCCGGGGCCCATTATACACTGGAACATTAATAATTGGGCCCATTATATATGGAGCTTTCTTTTGGCCCATAAGACACTGCAGCATCATCCATGGGGCCCATCATGTATTGAAGCATTCAAAATGGGGCGGATCAGACACTGGAGCAGCATTTACGGGGCCCATTACACACTGGAAGATTAATAATTGGGCCCATTATATATGGAGCTTTATCTTTTGTCCCATAAGACACTGGAGCATCATCCATGGGGTCCATCATATATTGGAGTATTGTAAATGGGGGACATCAGACACAGGAGCAGCATTTACGGGGCCCATTATACACTGGTACATTATTAATGGGGCCCATGATATATGGAGCATTCTTTTGGCCCATAAGACACTGCAGCATTATCCATGGGGCCCATCATGTATTGAAGCATTCAAAATGGGGCAGATCAGACACTGGAGCAGCATTTACGGGGCCCATTATACCCTTGAACATTAATTGGGCCCATTGTATATGGAGCTTTGTTTTGGCCCATAAGACACTGGAGCATCATCCATGTGGCCCATCATATACTGGAGAATCATATGGGGTTCATTATTTATGGGGCATCATATAGGGTATGGAGCATCATATGGGGCCTATTCTGTATGGAGCATTATATGGAGCCCAATCTGTATGGAGCAATATATGGGGCCCATCATATACTGTATGGAGCTTTATATGCGACTCATTATACTGTATGAAGCAATATGTGGGGCTCATTCTACTCTATACGGACCGCCCTATACTTTATAGCACATTATATGGGGACCATCATATACTGTAGCATTATGTGGAGCTCATCATATACTGTATAGAACATTATATGGATCCAATTATTTATGGAGCAATATATGGGGCTCATTATTCTGTATGGCGCACTATGTGGTGCCCATAATACTGTATGGAGGAATATACTGTCCGGTTTCTGATCTATTGTAGAATTTACAGTAGATATCACTCATGTAATGAAAGAAGTGAAGTATTTGTCATTGTACTATAACTATATTTCTGTGCCGTATCTGAGCATCATGAATCGTGGTATGTGTTAAAGGGGCCCACTGACACTGTTTGGCCCGGGGCTCACGAAAACCGGGAGCCATCCCTACCCCCCCACAAGTTGAGCCAAACAACCCCCATTTTTCAATTCGTAACCATTATTATAAAGTAAATTAAGGTTGCCAAGCTTAAGTAATAATGATTGATGTTGTTGCCATTCAAATGGACACTGTAGGTGTTTACTGTCCTCCACTCCCTACCGACTTTGGTTCCCCATTGACCTGCATTGGGTTTCGTGTTCCGGTCGACGCACCGACTTTTCCCGATAGTCGGTCGATTTCGCTCGACCCGACTTTTGCGAAAATCGGGTTTCATGAAACCCGACTCGACCCGAAAAAAGGGAAAGTCGCTCATCTCTAGTGGGGACTGCAGGGATCTGTACTGGGAGCAGTGGAGACCACAGGGATCTGTACTGGGAGCAGTGGGGACCACAGGGATCTGTACTGGCAGCAGTGGAGACCACAGGGATCTGTACTGGCAGCAGTGGAGACCGCAGGGATCTGTACTGGGAGCAGTGGGGACCTCATGGATCTGTACTGGGAGCAGTGGGAACCGCAGGGATCTGTACTGGGAGCAGTGGGGACTGCAGGGATCTGTACTGGGAGCAGTGGGGACTGCAGGGATCTGTACTGGGAGAAGTGGGGACCACAGGGATCTGTATTGGGAGAAGTAGGGACCGCAGGGATCTGTACTGGGAGCAGTGGGAACGGCAGGGATCTGTACTGGGAGAAGTGGGGACCGCAGGGATCTGTACTGGGAGAAGTGGGGACCGCAGGGATCTGTACTGGGAGCAGTGGGGACCTCATGGATCTGTACTGGAAGCAGTGGGAACCACAGTGATCTGTACTGGGAGAAGTGGGGACCACAGGGATCTGTACGGGGAGAAGTAGGGACCGCAGGGATCTGTACTGGGAGCAGTGGGAACGGCAGGGATCTGTACTGGGAGAAGTGGGGACCACAGGGATCTGTACTGGGAGAAGTGGGGACCGCAGGGATCTGTACTGGAAGCAGTGGGGACCGCAGGGATCTCCACTGGGAGCAGTGGGGACTGCAGGGATCTGTGCTCAGACTAACTCTTTTTAATCTCTTTATTAATAACCTTTTGAATGGGATTGAGAGTAAAGTGTCAGTCTTTGACACCAAACTATTTAGGGTAAAAAATCTGACCTTGACATTACAATATTGCAAAATGATCTGGATGAGACGTCTGATGGGGAAACACTTGGCAGATGAGGTTTAATGTAGCTAAATGTAGAGTAATGCACCTGGGACAGAGTAATCCTATTGCTGCATATACATTAACCATATGGGACCATATTTGGGACTAAAGAACAAGAGAAAGACTTGGGTATTCTGGTTACAAGCAAGCTGAGCAGTAGTACTCAATGTCAAGCAGCAGCCGCAAAACCAAAAAAGATTTTAGGGTGTGTAAAAACAGAGATAAAATCCTGCGATCCCAATGTATTGTTACCCCTCAGTTCTGCACAGGGTTCTGCACAGTCATGCAAGAGGTCAACAATGCACTTCATGGTGTCATCTTGTAAAAGGACGGCCCTGAGGCCGATGCACTGGGAGCTGCTACGTATTTTACCTCTGTAGTCTCCATTCGCCTGGGGTGTTCTCCTCCCGTGAGGGAGTGTACAGAGCAATTAGAGTCAGAGTCCCAAATCACGTCAAACAGTTCTGCTTTATTTTCCTCTGGACACAGCACATCCAAGACACCATAAGCACGTCTTAATCGATACCAGCAATACATTCTTCACAACTCTGCCTCTTCTTCTCTGCTACACCAGAATGGGCCACTAAATATTGATGGGACGAGGAGCCCGGTGAAAACGGCACTTCGATCTCTTCCCCTGGAGACACTTCAATCCAGCATAAGAAAGACACATCTACTAAGTCGTCCACCCCTCTCTGGTTATCCTGCCCGGATACTCCTGATAGCCCACTCGCTTCTATGCTCATGCATGACCTCTTCTGCTGAGCATTCCCACAGTGGTTCTTCCACTGGACTACTGCTACATAAACCCACTCTCTTTGGGCTCAAAAGTGAATCCTTCACCGGCTTCTTCAGGGGTTGCTGGTCCCCTCTTCTTCCACCCCGACTGACTTCTGCTAAGAGGAAATCTTCCTGACAGATTCCCGCTTGGAGGCAATCTTTCCCTAGCAACAAGTCCCTAACTCTTGTCCCTTTATGACTGGATGTGCTCAATGCCCCCCTCTAGTGACCAAACCCAATTACTGCTTTGACATATTTTTATAACATTCTAACTGGACCTCTAACGTGCCCCCATTAGTGATCCCTCGCAAGCTACACTTAACCCATAAATATACAGGTCCTTCTCAAAAAATTAGCATATAGTGCTAAATTTCATTATTTACCATAATGTAATGATTACAATTAAACTTTCATATATTTTAGATTCATTACACACCAACTGAAATTTGTCAGGTCTTTTATTGTTTTAATACTGATGATTTTGGCATACAACTCCTGATAACCCAAAAAACCTGTCTCAAAAAATTAACATATTTCAACCGTCCAATAAAATAAAAGTGTTTTTTCAAAACAAACAAAAAAAACATCAAATAATAATGTTCAGTTATGCACTCAATACTTGGTCGGGAATCCTTTGGCAGAAATGACTGCTTCAATGCGGCGTGGCATGGAGGCAATCAGCCTGTGACACTGCTGAGGTGTTATGGAGGCCCAGGATGCTTTGATAGAGGCCTTAAGCTCATCCAGAGTGTTGGGTCTTGCGTCTCTCAACTTTCTCTTCACAATATCCCACAGATTCTCTATGGGGTTCAGGTCAGGAGAGTTGGCAGGCCAATTGAGCACAGTAATACCATGGTCAGTAAACCATTTACCAGTGGTTTTGGCACTGTGAGCAGGTGCCAGGTCGTGCTGAAAAATGAAATCTTCATCTCCATAAAGCATTTCAGCCGATGGAAGCATGAAGTGCTCCAAAATCTCCTGATAGCTAGCTGCATTGACCCTGCCCTTGATGAAACACAGTGGACCAACACCAGCAGCTGACATGGCACCCCACACCATCACTGACTGTGGGTACTTGACACTGGACTTCAGGCATTTTGGCATTTCCTTCTCCCCAGTCTTCCTCCAGACTCGGGCACCTTGATTTCCGAATGACATGCAAAATTTGCTTTCATCAGAAAAAAGTACTTGGGACCACTTAGCAACAGTCCAGTGCTGCTTCTCTGTAGCCCAGGTCAGGCGCTTCTGCCGCTGTTTATGGTTCAAAAGTGGCTTTACCTGGGGAATGCGGCACCTGTAGCCCATTTCCTGCACACGCCTGTGCACGGTGGCTCTGGATGTTTCTACACCAGACTCAGTCCACTGCTTCCTCAGGTCCCCCAAGGTCTGGAATCGGTCCTTCTCCACAATCTTCCTCAGGGTCCGGTCACCTCTTCTCGTTGTACAGCGTTTTCTGCCACATTGTTTCCTTCCAACAGACTTCCCATTGAGGTGCCTTGATACAGCACTCTGGGAACAGCCTATTTGTTGAGAAATTTCTTTCTGGGTCTTACCCTCTTGCTTGAGGGTGTCAATGATGGCCTTCTTGACATCAGTCAGGTCGCTAGTCTTACCCATGATGGGGGTTTTGAGTAATGAACCAGGCAGGGAGTTTTTAAAAGCCTCAGGAATCTTTTGCATGTGTTTAGAGTTAATTAGTTGATTCAGAAGATTAGGGTAATAGGTCGTTTAGAGAACCTTTTCTTGATATGCTAATTTTTTGAGACAGGTTTTTTGGGTTATCAGGAGTTGTATGCCAAAATCATCAGTATTAAAACAATAAAAGACCTGACAAATTTCAGTTGGTGTGTAATGAATCTAAAATATATGAAAGTTTAATTGTAATCATTACATTATGGAAAATAATGAAATTTAGCACTATATGCTAATTTTTTGAGAAGGACCTGTATACACTACCCTTCTAGTGCCCTCCTCTGGTGACCCCTAACATGCACTACCTAGCTATATTTATACCTCCCTTACTCATACATGGTATAAATGACACAAATACATAATATCATACAAGGCATACATATACACAAGTAAGTACAATTAAAGGGGATAAAACATTAAAGGGTTAATACCCTTCACCTCCTTACAATGACACCATTGACCTCCCACATGTATGTGCAGAACTCTTCTGGGCATCTTGACACTTGGAAGTCCAGTGCAGCGTACAAGGACCAAAAATTCCAATTTGAGTGAAAGGGAACAGAAAATGCGACGATAACCTGACAGTTGGTGAGGAGCGATGAGGCCAGAGAGGTGAGCGGTGACCATAACAATTTTTTTAACTGGCCAGCAGCTGCCATTGTGCTGGAAAGAATTCCAAAAAGGTACATTTTGACCTTTGCAGATTTTTGTACAATTCAAGTAGAGTTCAATTGCACACGAATTTATTTGCTCAACTATAACCACAAGTTTTGAAATGACATATGAGTAGTCATGAGACTACTGCTTAAACCAGCAAAGAGAGAGGAATCCTACCAATGCGTACTTCAATCACTGTCAGAATTCACATGACGTCAATGTGAATAAGGGCAGAGTAGGACAGGGGCCCGACTGAGACATCCATCTATGGGAAGCTATGCAGAGGAAATACTTAGCTCACAAAGTTTAGGCCACGTCCCTGTTTGTACAAAGTACAATAGATGGCAGGAAAACCAAATAAACGGCGCTGGACAATAAGCTGTTATATGTGCAAAACGTATGAGCAAGTTCACACTGTGGCCATTTCACAAACAAAACCGAAGAGAAAAAAATAGCGTATGCCCTACAGCAAGTAAATAAGTAAATAGCAATAGTACATGTAAGTAACATAGTTAACGTTATTTTGACCACAAAAGCTTAAATGGCATCCAACCGCGACAAGGTGTACTCATTGGAAAGTTCCTAACTTGTCTCTAGTATTAAAACTTTGCCATGTGTCAACATGTTAGCTTTCTGAGCTAAATATTTCATCGTTCTACTGAGATGGGTGTATCAGTTGGATCCTGTCCTGCTCTGCCCTTATTCACATTGACGTTGCTTCGATGGGTACACCTTGTCGTGGTGGGATGTCTTTCATGTTTCCTTTCTTAATGAAAATAGTGTTAACTTAATCTCCTATGTTATTTACATGTACTATTACTATTTACATACTTACTATAGGGTATATTCTTATTTTTGTGATTTTTTTTTTTTGTTCTTTTTCTTGGGTTTTGAGTTGACTGTCGGGAGTCGACTTGAGTCACTGTAGAAAATGCTGACAGGCCCAGGATAACCCTTTAAAGAAATGGTCTGTTCTTTTCTAGAGATGATTTATTGTTACCTAATGGAGAAAATTCCATCCACTAATACACTACTATAAGGGATTGAAAATTTTTCAGAGTCAGTTGACCGGAGTAACAAACTGGAAGTTTTTGTTGTTTTCGCTTTTCTTGAATTTCATCCTTTTTAAATGCAAATAATGGGCTTAATTGTGCAGCTTCATGATCTGTTCCTCCTGTCCTTCTCTCCTGTCAATTCTGATATTATGAGAGGAGAGTCAGAGACCAGCTAAGAGCTTTCACTGTGGTCATTGTTGCCACCATTTCTGGGGATAAATGTCCCACACCTCCAGGGAATACCAGGGCCAGCCTCCTTTCAGCTCAGGAGTCCCAGAAAATTTGGGACAGTTGCCAGATATGAATGGCCACCATCCAACATACTAGAGGAGGTACTGGCCAAAGCCTACCAGACGAAATATAGTTTTATTTTGTCCAAGATAAAGAAAAGTATAAAATACGGTAAAAGTCTAAAATCTGAATTATTAAGGTAAAATATTATCCGAAAACTTTATGAGGCATAGCCACAACTTTTAATCTCCTCCCATCCATATAAATTACACTCACCTGCGGATAAAACTCCCAGGTACCAAAGAACCAGAGCCGTCCGAAAAGTTACAGATCGTAGAGGCTCCATTTCTTAATTCTGCTGTATAAAGAAAGAGAAAACCGATAGAGTTATTTATGTAGCTCAACTTCCTGTCCAGCAAACTTTCCATATGTCAGAGAAACATTATGGTTTTACTATATGGTATGGTTGCACACAAAAAATATCACATATCCGGCTCTCAGTTCCTTGGTTACATTTTAAAGCTCACTGACAATATTGAAAACTTTTTGACATTTTTATGAAGGAACAATAGCTGTAGTAAAATGTTGATATGGGGCACAATAGGATAATTGACGGCATAAATAGGGTCGCCAACTTGACTTTTTATTTTTTCCGGACAGTTTATCAAAAATCAAAGGCAGACAATATTTTTTCCATGACATATTGGAAACCATCATAAATCATTATTAGAAGTGGTACATGTCTACTCTACAGCCCAAAATTCTTATTCAGCATCAGCTGCATTCACGGGCAACTGTAAAAGGATAATAATTACAGTCAAAATAATTTGTATAAGTTTCTTCAGCTTCAAAAAATTCACAGATGCCTTAAAATTTGTTTTTGATGGACAGGGCATAAAAGAGACTTATTTGCATAAGCCCATGGAATAGTATTTCCAAACACGTTCACTTATCTCTAGGATGGGGTTGTAAAGGGAGCTCCTCACTACCACTGACCACTGCAACATATAGGAGCCAAAATGGTCCAAATAAGGCCTCATTCAGATGTCTGTGTTGCCTGCACGTGTTTTATCTGTTTTTTCATGCATACAACACTATATCAATTATAATAAGAAAGTTGTGATGTCATAAATTGTGATGTCATTTGATCCTGCAATGACAGTCATGGCTTCCTCAGTTTACTTTTTTTACATTTATTAATAAAAATGAATTTATTAAATCAAACATTGACCAGATTTTTAAAATATTTTGTTTGGGACAGTCTGACATTTTTTTGCAAACAATTCTAATTGTACCAGAACATTTCTTTCCCTCACTGGGTAATTACATAATCAGTAGTGATGAATTGGTAGATATTTTGGCCAAAATACACAAACTCACAACTTGTGTGAAGGGTTCACCGTGGTCTGGTGACTCCTTACCCTGTGTGCCAGGAATCTGACCACAACAGAAGGAAGCAGTGAGCTGTGAAGTTGCTTATTTTAGCCCCAAATATCAACTTACTGAGAGAGATACAACTAAGGTATGATTATGTTTATGAGTAGAGATTTTCTCAGTGATATTTCTCCTCCAATGGTGGCCAACAGAACTGTCGGTAAAGTGCAGCAAGGTGTGGTATTCTTGTGTCAGGTCACAAAGAGAGTCCTTTTTTCAGCTGCATTAGGAGCTTAATTTGGCCTAGTACATTAGGTTGAGCCCAGAGTTGAGTCTGGAGTAGGTCCTACAAGCCCAGATCAGGAGGGAATATTTACTAGTGCTCAAAACCTGGACAAGAGTAGGGTGTTGATGAGGACTTTCTGGGGCCAAATAATGGATACGTTGGCAAGGGTTGGTATTCTAGGGGCCAACAATATGGTGGTGAAGAGGAACCTCATAGGGGCCAAATAATAGACACAGTGGACAGCTATTAACCCAGATGTCCTAAAAGTTACCAGTTTATTAGGGCCTCTCCTGTGGCATTTGATCACCTTGATGGTTCAACCTGTGAACTCAGCTCCCAGTTGGGGGACACATGGTTGTAAATTTTATATATTTTTTTTCCTTTGAAATTGGCTCTAGTTTAACCATGCCCTATCAGGTAAGTCCTGCCCTTTAAAACGCCCCTCACATTTTTACCGCAACCTGTCACTTGAGTTTTATCCTGTAAAGGATGTCTCTGTGTCCGGTATACTAGGAAGATGGCGTAGACATAATTTTTCATTGCCAGAGAGCACAGGGTCTGAACCTGTAGATGATAAGTTTTTATTAAAAGGTGGTTCTGAGGCTCAATGGAATGAGAGAGTGTTCCATAGTAAGAAAGTCCTGGATACAGTCATGTGAAAAAGTAAGAACACCCATTTTTTAACACTTGGTTATTAGATTTTCATACACATAGTGTATAAAGATGAAAGAGATGAACATGCTTAAAAGCAAAAAATAAATTCACTTCTGAAATAGTATAAGGGTATAATTTTTACACTCTGTGTAGGGAATTGCTCAAACCTTTTAGCTGTCCGGTGGAGGAAGCTGGAAATACGAAACACTTGACGAAGATAATCCCATCTATATACACAGCAGGAGCTGCGGGATTGGAATTAGAACAATCCGACAGCTGCACATCATTCAGACCCATCTCTTTTCTAATGTAAATGTAAGAAAGTCTCAGTCTCACCGAACAGCTGCACATCATGACCCACTCCCTTTTGTAATATAAAACTAGGAGAGCTTTAGTCTCACCGAACAGCTGAGGAGAGATGACGTCCAGAAGATATGGAGAGGGATGGCAAAGTCAAAAAGTCATGAAAGGCACCAACATCAAGTCCAGAAGATATTGGGATCAATTTGGGATGAGATCAAACTGAGAAAGCAGTGCCTCTCAAATTCTGAGGATGTCATCGTCAAAGTGAGAAGATGGGCATAGAAGAAGGTTGACTCTGGTGGAAAATTATAGTCAAGTGGGTTGGTGGGCTTTATTAAGAATTATTTAAGCTAAGGGAAATGTTAAGTTTGGCTCAGACACTGGTAGTGAAGTGAATATAGGAGAGACATCTTTGCCAACAGTCCTAATTTTCCCCCAAAAAGATCTGCTAAGCTCTGCTTATTGGTCCACTAAATCGAATCTGCTGATGTTTCTGGCCACACGGCATGCCGGAGCTTGGGAATTGTGACCATGGTTACAGAGGTGGGCAAATGTTGGTTAGGGGATTGAGTCTGCTTTGCATCAGGTCCCCAACCCTCACCTACTTACAAGCCCAATAATAACTATGTGGTATGTCTCTATTGCTGGTCCGTTACTGAAAAGTGGGATTCTTCAACTACTACTCTGTCCACATGCCCTCTGCAACTGACACAGAATGGAGGGAAACCAGTCCAAAAATAACACCTGTCCTTCACAAGATCAGAAAATAAACAAATGTAGTGTGCATAAGTCCAGGTCAGGAGCTGAAGGCTATCAAATGAAAGGGTCAACACCCTCTTGATTACCTGCCATGACGCACTATGTCAGATGTGTCCTATTCGCACTTATAAGTCATGGTGTCTAAGGCCTCTTTCACACTTCCGGCGGGCGCTTTACGGCGCCCCCGGCATTTTGCCGCAGCGCCGCATCAGAAAACCTGATGCGCCGCCGGCGGCCACATGCGTTTTTTTTGCCGGATGGTTTCTGATGCCCGGAGACATCAGAAACCATCCGTCAAAAACAAAAAACGTTACATGCTGCGTTTTGTCCGGCCGCCGCAATGTACATTTGCGCCGCATCCGGACAAAACCGCATGCAACGCACTGACATGCGGCGCCATCCGGCGCTAATGCATGTCAATGCGAAAAAAGCCGCATGCGGCGCATCAGGTTATCTGATGCGGCGCTGCGGCAAAATGCCCGCCGGAAGTGTGAAAGAGGCCTAAGAGGCAGTGAATTTTCCACTCACTCCACATGCCCTCTGCAACTGACACAGAATGGAGGGAAGCCAGCACTTGAATAACGTCCTCCCAACTCAGTAACAGAAAATAAACAAATGCAGGGAGCATAAGTCCAAAAGAAAATTGACAAAAGGGATAGCTGCTACCTCTGAAAATTAAACAGAACACTACATCCGAACAGAGATGACCACAGACAGTGATCCCTATAATACCATGAGCTCGATTTTTCTCCAACAGATAGTGCCACAAGTAAAACTGAGTTAGAGAAAGTTTACTATAATGTGCTTTGGTGCTATAAATGTAACAATATAGCGGTATATGTGAGTTTATGTGATCAGTATGACTTGAATTAATGTAATATATAACATCATCTTCTTTACTGTAAGCCAATATAAACAGAGAGCTGTGGGATGTGCCGTCATTATATCAATAAAAAGTCCAAAAAGTACCTGGCTCTTGATCTTCAGGTTTATGAAAAGTCCATCGAGGAGAACAGTGAAGATTACTGTAATGATTAATCTCACAATGTTATCAAATCTAAGTTTATAACCTAGAGGGAAACATGAGAAAAGTTACAAGGCTATAAGAAAATGGTGAGGTACGACCGGTGGAGGGTACGATATCATGTCAGTACTGTAGATCACACACAATAGTAATATTTTGGGACAAGATATTGGATTATTAATCAGATACAGATTTTGAATATAACATTTTAACCATGGACAACACCCGTCACCAACCGCAAGATATGGACAAAGATATGATTGTCCACAGAAATGGATACCACATATACCATCATCTACTAGATGTGGACCATGAATGATCTTTGATCAATTGTTGCCTTACACTCACATGTCCCAACAAGAACACATGTAGTAGGATTTAAATAAAGAGAATCATGCTTCAGGTATTGCTATCTTGTACTTTATAACATATCCAAAGACTATGCCATTAATGTATAGTAAATATTTGTCCCCATTGTGTTCTACTGTTAATGGTGAAATTGTCGTAATTCCCAAATAAATGAATGAGACTTCCGACAACTTCTCCACTAATGATGGGTCTGGTTTTGGAGATAGATGCAAGTCCCATTGATAGGACCCATATATGTGGCAGAACCTGAGGATATGCTATAAATGTGCAAGATGAAAATATCCCTTTAATAAAAGGTTCATGTTGTACAGCATTATAAGGAGTGGAAATATCCATAGGGTTGGGTCACTTATATTCATCATGTTCTAAAATACTGTTCTTGGACTGATGGAGCTGACACCAGTCTGTTTTATCCAAATGGAGTGTGTTGTTTCGTTTGGCATATTGTAGGATATTTCAAAGTGGCTAGTAGAGTAACTTTCAAGGGTTTTTTCCTTCAAGCCTTCAGGCCTTCGATATCATATAGGTGGGTACTCAAAGCCCATGACATTCACGGAAAACATGATATGAGCTCTGTCAGCGGCATAACCAGTATACTGAGCGGAGCAGTAAAGCTCCACATGGGGACCATTGTTGAGAACAGCTTTATCGGTGGGGTACCAGGTGTGAGACCTCATCTGTCTAATATTAATGACCTATCATAAGGAGAGGTCATCATTATCATTAACCCAGGCTAGCCCTTTATGCATTTGCGTCCCAATGCAAAATTAGAAAAAGGAAGCCCCTCATCGTACAATGCAAGATGACTTATTAGACTGGATAACAGGCCTCTGACTGGCGTCTAAGGGGTAATGTCTCGTTAAAGAGTCAATATTAGCTTTTAGGATTGCTACTTCCAGTAGGCGGTGCTAGAGTTCAAAACCTCTTCCACTCCGGAGAAGCATTTTTGCATATTTAGCTTCCCAGAAGAGCATTGTAAGTCTCCTCACACCAGCATATGACGCCCCACAAGGAAAGATGTTACTTCTTAGAACCCTATTAAAATGCAGGTACACTTTAATAATAATTAGAAATTAACAGAGCAGGCATTTTTTTTTGTAGAGATTGATAGTGGGTAGCAAAATGGCTCAGGGGTTAGCACTGTTGATTTGCAAAATAGAGGAGAGAGGGCATCACACAGAAAATTCAAAATAATGGGATCAGCCTCATGCATACAAGAGGAATTATAAAGAGGGGTAAGCGAAAAAGAAGTATGCAAAAACCAGCGATCACCAAAAAAGTACATATAAAAATTTTTATTAAGTCATGGACAACATATGGGAAAAACAAGCAAATTAAAAACATCTAAAAGAGAAATCAATTGTGGCTTACAAGAACCACACACCAGCAACAGCCCATGATATGGCCATTGGAGGTCCCAAGGATGGATGGTAGGGCATTTATTAGGATAGGGGGCAGAGCATCTAAACATGGACAATAAGGTGCAATAGTGCCAAGTGTCCAAGAAATGCATATATGTTTTAACAAGTCCTTAAAAATACATATACATGCGTGCATGGATACAGACAAAAAATGCACTTTACCGGGAACCCTTCTTGTGTACCTTCTCAGATCGTCTCTCTCTTTTCCGGCTCACGCCCTTCCTGCCCCGCGCCTTACACACAGTGTCCCAAGCCAGCAGCCTCAGATCCTGTCCCTTGATCCCATGTGGCTACCTTTTCAGCGAATGTGTGTGAATTTGGCTGTCGCACATACAGTCACTACAGCCTCCAGTTTGCTAGCAGAGTCCTACAGTCTCTCCACTAGTCTGGGGCTTGTCCCCCATTGCGACCTGGTCCCTCCACCCGACTACGGTCAGCCTGGATTTGGGCGCCACGGGTGAATTCCTCACGTCCCTGGTCCCTAGGACCCCTTCTTCCTCAGGAGCTCCTTTCTTCACCACTGCTCCTCTCAACTTCCCGCCACCAACTGCTCTTCACTTCCTCCACTCACACCCTCTATTTGGTTCCCCCTCTACCCAGCTCCCCTGGCATAGGGAGGTGTTGTCTTGGATGCTAGTTTGCAGGTACTGGGTAGTGCCCCCTCCTTACCCGAGAGCTGACTATCACACCTCTGGCTGAGGTGCAGTACTTCTGTGGCGACTGGACCCTCAGGGCACCACATCTACATACCCCAAAAAAAGAATGAATCCACAGATAATGTAGTCAATTCACAATAGCCTCTTCCATATGAACCTCTTGTAAGATCACATCTATTTTATGATTTTTCTCCAAATTAAGATCTAGAGACCTGTTAAATCCTATCGTTCGATGCTCAGACATTGCCAGTTGTATGTTTTAAAGCAAAATTGTCTTCAGAGGAATTTCTCAGGCAGGTTGGAGTCATACATGTCACACCAAAGTTTAATCACCCTCTAGTTATGATCTTACTATTCTTCTACAAGAAAAGCCACAGCACACTGGAGGTAATCATGTTCTCATTATCTGCCTAGTATCTCTCCACACTTTTGTGTTTACTTGCAACGATACTTTTTTTCAGATATATGTTGAGCTGAATATGGTTCAGTTTTGCTCTCTTTTTTTGTATATTTTGCACTTCCTTAGCAGCATATTTCTTTATATAGATAAGAGGGCACTCAGTCATATTTAAACTTTACATTTCAAAAAATTTTTTCAGGAAGTTGGTCTCCAGCTCTTTAATCTTTGCACTATATTTTTTTGCACTTTATGGCCACTAGATATACATGTATACCTGTTTATTCTCTTTGATATTTGTTTTTCTTTTGATTATATTCTTTCGCCATTATGTGATTTGTATAGCATTTTTCCTCCAGTGTTTGCTTCCTTTGCACTTGGTTTCCTCCTTTTTAAAATAAATTTTTGTATGAAATTTTAATTGATTCATAAATAAATTTATATTTTATGGTTAAAATAGCTTCCTTTTTCCTGTTTTTTGATGTATTATGCTTTAGAGTAGCTATTATAGGCAAGTTTTCTTGTTTTGAATTTTTATTCTTCTACAAGATACAGGATGTCATAGTTAAAAAGACAAACGTTTGAAGCAGAATCTGAGTGTAAATTCTCCAAATCCTCCTCAAAACGCAAAGCCTCCTCAAAAATGAAGAGTTTCTGCTCAGCGTCCTATTTAAAAACTCAGTAAAAGACTCAGTGTGAACACACCCTTAGCTAGTATTGGTGAACTGATTGTGCATTTTATTGTCCTTAGCATCCACCAAGGAAACAACTCCCAAGGAAATCAAAGAAGCTGTAAATTGTCCTTTATTGCAAACTAGTGATGATTGCAATGATTGTAAAGGAATCAATTTGATTTTGCTAAAAAATTTCCACAATAATTCAGGTTGTAACAAATTTGGGGAGAAAATTACACCAACTGCCTGCCATTTTGTTAAATTCTGAGGGCCAAAAAGAGTTTAAAAAAACAAAAAACTCCTCTTCAGCCTTCTCCTTCTAGGTTTTCTGCAGATGCCATTGCTGACTATTCCTCCCTAGGAAAAGGGGACCGCGACACGCGTCATTAATATCAATTTTGCACTCATTTTATTCTATTGTGTTTTTCTTCAGCCATCAGAGGTTTAAAAGTAGTTTAGCAGTGATGCAGACTAAAGTTTGACCAACTTTTATGACACTCAATTAAAACTTGTAACCGTCTCCGAAAAATTACACTACTATATTCTGTAATGATAGAGGAGACTTAGCTATGGATACAGCTCCCAGGTCCGAGAGAACCAAACACATGAGAAAACTTACTGATCGCAGATGGTCCATTTCTTCATTCTGCCGTGGGAAGAAAGACAAAGCCGATACATAAAATTATTTTTATAACATCTTCCTGTCCTGCCAACTTACCATAAGACTTATCACGGTTATACCCTCCTTTCACTTTCCTCATTATGCTGCACAGAGTATTGCTAATCTTATTCAGGCAGAGAAAGTGTTAGAACTGATGGAATATCTCTTCACTGATGGGCAACGGAACCTCTCATGAAGTCGGCTGAGTTCCTGAAATACTGTATATGCCATAATATTTGGATTAAAGTTGGAATGGGTCTCACTAATGTGGCCAATAAATCCTTTGATGTTCAGTTATAGCACGTGGTAATTAAACCATGGAGAAAATGCAATAAATTGTTTTATTGGTGCGCTGACACTAGGAATGATGACAAAGCAGTAATTAAAATAAAAAATGAAAAGCTAAAAAAATAAAAAACGAGAGACTGAAAATGAAAAAATGAAATAATATTTTAATTTTTTGATTTTTTGTTTTTTATCTTTTAATTTTTTTCCATCTTTTTCTAATTTAGTTTTTACAACCATTTTTAAACTCACCCATTTTGAAGGTTTTATACATATTTTTAACATTATTAATAATTAAGGAGAAAATGAGTCAAGAATTGTATCTCAAAATATACCACAATTTTATTTTGAATAAACATCTACTATAAAAGTTACAAAAAACATGTATTTGTTATATATAACTCAATACATAGACATATGGATAAAATATCAAATGATCCTCAAAGAAAATGAATGAAATGAGGTCACTAAGTGGACAACAGAAAAATGCACCAAGTATAATAGATGTCAATAGAAACGCTCACAATAATAATCCAAAAGCTTGAGACAAATATTTCCCTAATTGGGACTGCATGGATCCAACAGGATCTAACTCATAAGGCTTGAAACAAGCATATCGCCTCCTCAATTTGTTCCTTGGCTCCTGCACCTTTACTAACAGTTTGTCTGGTACCATGAGCCTCCTTCAACTATTCTAATCCACCCTCCCATTGCACCTGCCTGTGCAACAACAGTCCAGAACTTAGAGATATTGTTATCCCTTCTGCATCCTCCTCTGCTTACACCTCTTCCTCTGGGACCACTCAAGTGTGATTTGCTCCACATCCATACTACGCTGGCCCAGGCTATGAAAAGGACATACTGCACCAGGGCTCATTGCTGCTGCCACAGTCACTGCAACATGTGCAGAATGGAATTCCACCGTGTCAGCATATCTCAAATCAAATGGTTAACTCTCGAGCTGTGTGACTGCAATCTCCAAGGAATATTAATTATTACACTGCCAGGTTGCGATGAGCCCTAGTTGCGCAGCACAGAGGTGGGGGGAATCTCTCTGCACTGTTGGAACGCATAACTCGTTAAGGGAGAGGTGGAGGGTGCAGGTGGGGGTCCTAGAGGAGGTGGAGGCGTTAGAAGTAGTGGCGGAAATGTTAGATAAAGAGGTTTGTCCCACAAGCCTTGGGGATTCCAAAATTTGTAGAGCAGCCCCTTGATCAACTGCCCCCACAGCCACCAGAGTCACCCAGTGCCCAGTCAGCGAGATGTAACGCCCCTACCCATGTTTGATCATCCATGTGTTAGTGGTGAAATTGTCACGCTGTATCACAGATACACATATGATGTCAGTAATCAATACTAAGAGGGACAACATGCAATATAACATATAAATAGGAAATCTCAACATGTATATAAAGTATAGTATTACCTGACATAATATCCGTTGTACTGTGGGTGAATCCTGAAGACGTATAATACTGTACTCAGGCTGCAGGTGGACCGGGGTCTATGCTGACCCTAAACTGGGGACCTGACTAGTCCCTCAACCTGGAGGTACTGTTAATGGTACAGAGGTCCAGGCCGCCAACGTAACCCTGTCTCCTATAAGTCCCTGACAACTGTAATCTAGTCCTCAGAAGGACCCTGATTACCACACAGGGAATAGGCAGGTTACTGCTTAACAAACAGTACAGACAAACGAGACAGACAGGGGACAAAGCAAACACTGTCTTGCATACAACACTTAAACACAGAGGGAACACAAAAGGTCTAGGAGATAAACTATAATCTAGGAGAGGAGAAACCACAAAGGAACTCTTAACTTAAGTCTTCTCATGACCTGATCCAAACTACTGGTCTGCATGTAAGCTTTCACCGGCATCTAACAAGCAGACTGGCAGGTATATAAAGGAAGCTAATTAGTGCATAATCAAAAGCAGCCGGGCGAGGCTGGACCTAGTCTTAGCCAAGAGCTAGGTAGAATTAACTCCCTCACTACCAAACACAAAGAAACAGCAACTCAGCTGCGAGAAGTCAGAATGTGCAATCGCGACGATCTTCGTGGCGATACACCCATGACAGAAATTCACTCTGGCAGACATAGATTTTTTCAGGGAATGGGTAATGTTGTCTGTGACATGCTGGTGTAGCGCAGACACAGCGTTCTTAGGGAAGTAATGGCAACTGGGCAACTGGTACTGGGGGACTGCTATGGCCATCAACTTCTGAAACCGTCTGTATCTACCAGGTGGAAAGGCAGCATTTCTGTGGCTAACAGATTGGAGATGGTGGAGTTCAAGCTCTTAGCTTTGGCATGTGTAGGAGGAAACGTGACCACAACTGCAGGATTGAGGATTGGCTGCTATGCTGAGAGAGGGTGGAGTAGGCTGAACAGGACAAACTGCTGGATTGAGAGTGAGGTGCAGGAGGAGATGTTATGGTGGATTGAAAAAGATGTGTTGTGCTAAGTGACACAAATACAGCAGTCATGTCCATTTCTGTAACAGGTGACAGGCTCTTACTCACCCCGACTGTAGGGGGTAAACAAATGGAGTTTCTGCGGCTGGAGACCTGTGTGAGAAGACTCGGCATGGTGACGGAGGAGGAAGAAGCAGCAGATGTGGTTGATGGAACTGCCAGTGGTTGGCGAGGCCCACTAGTTGGCTTTTTAGTGCAGTGAGATTCCCAGACTAATAATAATAATATAATAATAATCTTTATTTATATAGCGCTAACATATTCCACAGCGTGACTAAGGTATGCTGCTCTCGCATGTGCCGGTTCATGCATGTAGTTGTAAAATTTTAGCTTTTACTTAGTTTTTCTAGTAAATTTGGCAGATAATGTGAATTGTGCCATCCTTTGTGGTCTTAAACCATTCACCCCCAAGGGTGGTTTGCACGTTAATGACCGGGCCAATTTTTACAATTCTGACCACTGTCTCTTTATGAGGTTATAACTCTGGAACGCTTCAACGGATCTTCGCGAGTCTGAGACTGTTTTCTCGTGACATATTGTACTTCACGCTAGTGGTAAAATTTCTTCGATATACCTTGCGTTTATTTTTGAAAAAAACGCAAATATGGCGAAAATTTTGAAAATTTTGCAATTTTCAAACTTTGAATTTTTTTTTCCCTTAAAACAGAGAAATATGTCACACAAAATAGTTAAGAAATAACATTTCCCACATGTCTACTTTACATCAGCACAATTTTGGAATCAAAAATTTTTTTTCTTAGGAAATTATAAGGGTTAAAAGTTGACCAGTGATTTCTCATTTTTACAACAAAATTTACAAAGCCATTTTTTTAGGGACCACCTCACATTTGAAGTCACTTTGACGGCTCTATATAGCAGAAAATACCCAAAAGTGACACCATTATAAAAACTGCACCCCTCAAGGTACTCAAAACCACATTAAATAAGTTTATTAACCCTTCAGGTGCTTCACAGGAGCTGAAGCAACGTTGAAGGAAAAAATTAATATTTAACTTTTTAACCACAAAAATGATCTTTTACAATTTTTTTTTATTTTCACAAGGGTAAAAGGAGAAAATGGACAAATAAAGTTGTTGTGCAATTTCTCCTGAGTACGCCAATACCCTATATGTGGGGAAAACCACTGTTTGGGCACACGGCAGAGCTCGTAAGGGAAGGAGCGCCCGTTTGACTTTTTCAAACTAAAATTGGCTGGAGTTGAGATTGGACGCCATGTCGTGTTTGGAGAGCCCCTGATGCGCCTAAACAGTGGAAACCCCCCACAAGTGACACCATTTTGGAAACTAGACCCCCTAAGGAACTTATCTAGATCTGTTGTGAGCACTTTGAACCCCAAAGTGTTTCACAAAAGTTTATAATGCCTGGGTGTGAAAAAAAAAAAACAATTTTCCACAAAAATGATTTTTTAGTCCCAAATTTTTGATTTTTCCCAAGGAAATTGGACCCCAAAAGTTGTTGTCCAATTTGTCCTGAGTACGCTGATACCCCATATGTGGGGGGGAAACTGTTTGGGCGCACGGCAGGGCTTGGAAAGGAAGCAGTAACGATTTGGAATGCAAACATTGATGGGGGTCATGTTCCGTTTGTAGTGCCCCAGATGAGCCTAAACAGTGGAAACCCCCCACAAGTGACCCCATTTTGAAAGCTAGACCCCCTAAGGAACTTATCTAGATCTTTGGTGAGCACTTTGAACCCCCAAGTGCTTCACACAAGTTTATAATGCCCGGGCATGAAAATAAAAAATCCTATTTTTTTCTAACAAAAATTATCTGTTAGTCACTATTTTTTATTTTCCCATAGGTAACAGGAGAAATTGGACCTCAAAAGTTGTTGTCCAATTTGTCCTGAGTACGCTGATACCCCATATGATGGGGGGAACCACTGTTTGGGCGCATGGCAGAGCTCGGAATGGAAAGAGCACCATTTGACTTTTTCCAACCAAAATTGGCTGGAATTGAGATTGGACGCCATGTTGCATTTGGAGAGTCCCTGATGTGCCTAAACAGTGGAAACCCCCACAAGTGACCCCATTTGGGAAACTAGACCCCCTAAGGAACTTATCTAGATCTTTGGTGAACAATTTTAACCCCCAAGTGCTTCACACAAGTTTATAACGTAGAGCCGTAAAATTAAAAAATCTATTTTTTTCCACAAAATTGATCTTTTCACCCCATTTTTTATTTTCTCAAGGGTAACAAGACTCCAAAAGTTATTGTGCAATTTGTCCTGAGTATGCTGATACCCCATATGTGGGGGTAAACCACTGTTTTGGTGCATGGCAGAGTTTGGAAGGGAAGGAGCGCCGTTTGACTTTTTCAACGCAGAATTGGCTGGATGCCATGTCGTGTTTGGAGAGCTCCTGATCTGCCTAAACAGTGGAAACCCCCCACAAATTATACCATTTTGGAAACTAAACCCCTCAAGGAACTTATCTAGATGTGTGGTGAGCACTTTGAACCCCAAAGTGCTTCACAGAAGTTTATAACGTACAGCCGTAAAATAAAAAAATATATATTTTTTTTTTTACAAAAATAATTTTTTCGCCCCCAATATTTTATTTTCACAAGGGTAACAGGAGAAATTGGACCCCAAAAGTTGTTGTCCAATTTGTCCTGAGTACGCTGATACCCAATATGTGGGAGAAAACTACTGTATGGGTGCAAGTCTGGGCTCGGAAGGGAAGTAGTGACGTTTTGGATTGCAGACTTTGATGGAATGGTCTGGGGGCGTCATGTCGCATTTGGAGAGCCCCTGATGCGCCTAAACAGTGGAAACCCCCCACAAGTGACCCCATTTTGGAAAATAGACCCCACAAGGAACTTATCTAGATGTGTGGTGAGCACCTTGAACCCCGAAGTGCTTCACAGAAGTTTATAACGTACAGCCATAAAAATAAAAAATCCTTTTTTTTTTTTTACAAAAATGATTTTTTCGCCCCCAATATTTTATTTTCACAAGGGTAACAGGAGAAATTGGACCCCAAAATTTGTTGTCCAATTTGTCCTGAGTACGCTGATACCCAATATGTGGGAGAAAACTACTGTATGGGTGCACGTCTTGGCTCGAAGGGAAGTAGTGACGTTTTGGATTGCAGACTTTGATGGAATGGTCTGGGGCGTCATGTCGCATTTGGAGAGCCCCTGATGCACCTAAACAGTGGAAACCCCCCACAAGTGACCCCATTTTGGAAAATAGACCCCACAAGGAACTTATCTAGATGTGTGGTGAGCACTTTGAACCCCGAAGTGCTTCACAGAAGTTTATAACGTACAGCCGTAAAAATAAAAAATCCTTTTTTTTTTACAAAAATGATTTTTTCGCCCCCAATATTTTATTTTCACAAGGGTAACAGGAGAAATTGGACCCCAAAATTTGTTGTCCAATTTGTCCTGAGTACGCTGATACCCAATATGTGGAGAAAACTACTGTATGGGTGCACGTCTTGGCTCGGAAGGGAAGTAGTGACGTTTTGGATTGCAGACTTTGATGGAATGGTCTGGGGGCGTCATGTCGCATTTGGAGAGCCCCTGATGCGCCTAAACAGTGGAAACCCCCCATAAGTGACCCCATTTTGGAAAATAGACCCCACAAGGAACTTATCTAGAAGTGTGTTGAGCACTTTGAACCCCGAAGTGCTTCACAGAAGTTTATAACGTACAGCTGTAAAAATAAAAAATCTTTTTTTTTTTACAAAAATGATTTTTTCGCCCCCAATATTTATTTTCACAAGGGTAACAGGAGAAATTGGACCCCAAAAGTTGTTGTCCAATTTGTCATGAGTACGCTGATACCCAACATGTGTGAGAAAACGACTGTATGGGTGCACGTCTGGGCTCGGAAGGGAAGTAGTGACGTTTTGGATTGCAGACTTTGATGGAATGGTCTGGGGCGTCATGTCGCATTTGGAAAGCCCCTGATGCGCCTAAACAGTGGAAACCCCCACAAGTGACCCCATTTTGGAAAATAGAATCCACAAGGAACTTATCTAGAAGTGTGGTGAGCGCTATGAAGCCCCAAGTGCTTCACAGAAAATTTATAACATACAGCCGTAAAAACAAAAAAAATCATTTTTTTTTTACAAAAATGATTTTGTCGCCCCCAGTTTTTTATTTTCCCAAGGGTAACAGAAGAAATAGGACAAATTGCACAATAACTCTTGTGGTCCAGAGTACGCTGATACCCCATAAGTGGGGGTAAACTACTGTTTGGGCGCATGGCAGAGCTCAGAAGTGAAGGAGCACCATTTGAATTTTTCAACGCAGAATTGGCTGGAATTGAGATCAGACGCCATGTCACATTTGGAGAGCCCCTGATGTGCCTAAACAGCAGAAACCCCCCAATTCTAACTCCAACCCTAACCCCAACACACCCCTAACCCTAGTCCCAACCCTAACCACAAACCTAGCCCTAACACACCCCTAACCCTAATCCCAACCCTAACCCTAATCCTAACGTTAGCGCCAACCCTAACCCTAACTTTAGCCGCAACCCTAAGCCTAATGGGAAAATGGAAATAAATACATTTTTTTAATTTTATTATTTTTCCCTAACTAAGGGGTGATAAAGGGGGTTTGATTTACTATTTATAGCGGGTTTTTATGATTGGCAGCTGTCACGCTAAAAGACGCTTTTTATTGCAAAAAGTAGTTTTTTGCATCACCACATTTTGAGAGCTATAATTTTTGCATATTTTGGCCCACAGAGTCATGTGAGGTCTTATTTTTTGCGTACGAGTTGATGTTTTAATTGGTGCCATTTATGACCACGTGACATTTTTTGATCGCTTTTTATTTCGATTTTTGGGAGGTTAGAATGAACAAAAATCAGCAATTCATGAATTTCTTTTGGGGGAGGCGTTTATATCGTTCCGCGTGTGGTAAAATTGATAAAGCAGTTTTATTCTTCGGGTCAGTACGATTACAGCGATACTTCATTTATATCATTTTTTTAGGTTTTGGCGCTTTTATACAATAAAAACAATTTTATATAAAAAATTATTATTTTTGCATCGCTTTATTCTGTGAGCTATAACTTTTTTATTTTTTCGCTGATGATGCTGTATGATGGCTCTTTTTTTGCGGAACAAGATGATGTTTTCAGCGGTACCATGTTTATTTATATCGGTCTTTTTGATCGCGTGTTATTCCACTTTTTGTTCGGCGGTATGATGATAAAGCATTGATTTTTTACTTAGTTTTTTTTTTTTTAAGGGGTTCACTAAAGGGGTTAACTAGTGGGACAGTTTTATAGGGGGGTCGTTACGGACGCGGCGATACCAAATATGTGTACTTTTATTGTTTTATTTTTTTTATTTACAGGAAGAAATGAATTTATTGGGGAATATATATATTTTTTTTATGATTTTTTTTACCACTTTTTATTTTTATTTTTTTTACTTTTTTTACTTTGTCCCAGGGTGGGACATCACAGTATTTTAGCAGATCGCTGGTGTGACAGTGTGCACAGCACTCTGTCACACACCAGCGATCTCTCTGGCATCGCTGCAGGCTTCCTCAGCGCCTGCTCTCAGCAAGCACTGAGGAAGCCGCCTCCCTGCAGGACCCCGGCGCCATCTTGGATCCGGGGACCTGGAGGGAGGACGGACCCTCGGAACAGCGCGACACATCGCGCTGCTCTGAGGGTCTCAGGGGAGCGCGCACGGAGCCCCCTCCCTGAGCGATCCTCCCCTGTGTCCCCGGTACACCGCGATCATGTTTGATCGCGGTGTGCCAGGGGTTAATGTGCCGGGAGCGGTCCGTGACTGCTCCTGACACATAGTGCTGGATGTCAGCTGTGATAAACAGCTGACACCCGGCCGCGATCAGCTGCGCCTCCCCCCGGGAGCGCAGCTGATCGCCCATGACGTACTATTCCGTCCATGGGAATTAGGTCCAGGGTCACATGGATGGAATAGTACGTCGGATGGAATAAAGGGGTTAAAAAAGGACCAGGCTAGGCAACCCTTGCCACCCCAGCGAACTTTAGATTCGTGACCATTGCTTGCCACAGACAGAGTTGTGGCTGAGGATGCAGTGCTTGTCATGGTTGCATCACTCCATGTCTGTGCGGAAAGCCGCAACATAACCTCCTCATATATCTCCTCCTTTGCCTCCTCTGCTGAGCTACTAAGCTGCATGCCCCTGGGATCACACCAAGTGGGATCTACATCCTCATTGTCATCCTCTCTGTTCTCACACTCGTTACCCTGATAGTCACTCTCCTCCTCTTCCTGCCGGACACCACAATACTGTCCATGTGCACCTCTGGTATCTGAATGAGTCTCATCAGGATTACAGCCACCTCCGGGGGTTATCTTTTGGTGACGAAGGTCTGGATTCTACTCGTACCCTACTTCGTCTGGCCCCGGATCCATCATGAAAATATTTTGGTCATCAGTGCAAATGCTTTCCTCGTCTGGATTCTGTGAATCTTTGGAGAAGACCTCTGATGCCCATGGAATAGAATGTGTGAACAGCTTTGCAGAATGTCCCATCTGAGGTTCCCAACAGTCAGTTGGGCATTTGGAAATTTGTGACATGGGGGAAACAAGGTCATTGGGGTCAGGGCTGCCACTAGGAATTTCGGGACCCCATACTGGCAAACTTTTTGGGGCCCCCTTGAGACTCCACCCAAGATCCACCCCAGCCCCGCCTTCACCCCTTGAACTGTCCACAATCAAAAGATTTTTTAAGCCGCCACCACGACAAGGTAGACTCTTTTGGCCGAGCCCTACTCTACTCTAACCCATTAAACATTTGTTCAAATATTCAATACAATTTAGGTATATTTTTATTTATTTTTCAATTTTTAAAATGACCAATAATATCACATACAGTGGACAAATACCACCGCACCATGACTAGACACCATATTACCACCACATAGTGACCAAATAATAGCACATACAAGGAACAAATACCACCACACCATGTCCAGACCACATATTACCAACACATAGTGACCTATAATACCACATACAAGGAGCAAATACCACCACACCATGTCCAGACCACATATTACCACCATATGGTGACCAATAATACCACATACAAGGAACAAATACCACCACACCATGTCCAGACCACATATTACCACCATATGGTGACCAATAATATCACATACAAGGAACAAATACCATCACACCATGACCAGACCACATATTACCACCACATAGTGACCACATAGCACATACAAGGAGCAAATACGGCCACACCATGGACGGACAACATATTGCCACCACATAGTGACTAAACACTACAATACTGATGCAGCATCTGTGTACAAGTAATAGTGATCACCAGTGACATTATACACAGGAGCTCTGTATATAGTGTATAATGTAAAGGTAATACAGTGATCACTGGTGACATTGTACACAGGACCGCTGTATATAGTATACAGTGTATAGTGTCAGTGTACAGGTAACACACTGACTCACCAGTGATGTCTCTAGGTGAAGTCTTTCATCTTCGCTTTTAATCTTCATCCAGCACAGACCGCCATCACTTCTTCCAGCCAGGGCTCATCTCTGCAGGAAATAACACAGTTATCTAGAGAACCGCTTGCAGAACACATTACTTATTTTTTTCCCAAATTGTAAACTACACCAGATGAAGAAAAAAAAGTCAACAGTGTCGCTCTGCACAGTAACAGGACCGCCCTCCCATTTAAAACAGTATCCTCAAAAAGTAAAATAAATACATCACGGCAGTAATAATACCCCTAAATTAGCCACTATTGTAATAATATCTCCCATCCTGGCCCCTGTGTGTCTCATTTCTGGCTCCAGCCATATGTTCTCCTATCCTGCCACCATGTGATGTCCCATCCAGCCCCATGATCCTGCACCATCTGTCTCCATCCTGCCCCATGATCCTGCCCCAGACCATCTGTCCCATGATCCTGCCCATCTGTCCCCATCGTATCTATCCTGCCCCATGATCCTGCCCCATCTGTCCCCATCGTATCCATCCTGCCCAATGATCCTGCTCCATCTGTCCCATGATCCTGCCCCAGACCATCTGTCCCATGATCCTGCCCCATCTGTCCCCATCGTATCCATCCTGCCCCATGATCCTGCACCATCTGTCTTCATCTTGTCCCATGATACTGCCCCAAACCATCTGTCCCATGATCCTGCCCCATCATATACATCCTGCCCCATCTGTCTCCATCTTGCCCATGATCCTGTCCCATCTATCTCCATCCTGCCCCAGGCCTTTTGTCCCATGATCCTGCACCATCTGTCCCATGATCCTGCCCAATCATATCCATCCTACCCCATGATCCTGCACCATCTGTCTCCATCCTGCCCCATCTGTCTCCATCCTGCACCATGTCTCCAATCCTGCCCCTGTGTCTCCAATCCTGCCCCGTGTCTCCATCCTGCCCCATGTCTCCAATCCTGCCCCCGTGTCTCCATCCTGCCCTGTGTCTCCAATCCTGCCCCCATGTCTCCATCCTGCCCCGTGTCTCCAATCCTGCCCCCGTGACTCCATCCAGCCCCAGTGACTTCATCCTGCCCCATCACTCCATCCTGCCCCCCGTCACTCCATCCAGACCCTGTCACTCCATCCAGCCCCAGTGATTCCATCCAGCCCCAGTGACTCCATCCTGCCCCAGTGACTCCATCCTGCCCCGTGACTCCATCCTGCCCCAGTGATTCCATCCTGCCCCAGTGACTCCATCCTGCCACCCCAGTGACTCCATCCTGCCCCAGTGACTCCATCCCACCCCCGTGACTCCATCCTGCCCCCGTGACTCCATCCTGCCCCAGTGATTCCATCCTGCCGCCCCAGTGATTCCATCCTGCCGCCCCAGTGACTCCATCCTGCTGCCCCAGTGATTCCATCCTGCCTCAGTGACTCCATCCAGCCCCGTGACTCCATCCTGCACCAATGATTCCATCCTGCCCCAGTGATTCCATCCTGCCACCCCAGTGACTCCATCCTGCCCCAGTGATTCCATCCTGCCCCCATGACTCCATCCTGCCCCGTGACTCCATCCTGCCCCCCGTGACTCCATCCTGCCCCCGTGACTCCATCCTGCCCCCCGTGACTCCATCTAGCCCCAGTGATTCCATCCTGCTCCCGTGACTACATTCTGCCCCAGTGACTCCATCCTGCACCCGTGACTCCATCCTGCCCCAGTGACTACATCCTGCCCTGTGACCCCATCCCACCCCCACAGTGACTCCATCCTGCCCCACCAGTGACTCCATTCTGCCCCCCCAGTGACTCCATCCTGCCCCCACAGTGACTCCATCCTGCCCCCCAGTGACCCCATCCTGCCCCCCCAGCGACTCCATCCTGCCCCCCCAGCGATTCCATCCTGCCCCCCCCAGCGATTCCATCCTGCCCACATTGCCGATTTCAATAAATAAATAAAAAAAACGAAAACGTTCTTCTTACCTGAGTCCCGACGTTTCAAGTGCGCACTTGCCGGCGAATGACATTGACGTCATACACCGGCGCCGTGCGCGCTGACGTCAGCTGCCAGCCTCTGATTGGCTGGCGGCTTTAACTATTGACTTGAAATCAATTCAAGTTTAGGACTAACAATTTTTAAGAGCAATTGGGGCCTCCTGATTCCTCACTGCAACACATTTTTATCACAAATGATTTGGATCAGCAAATAGGGCCTCTTGGTTGAACCTGAATATTAAGTCTAACGATTTTGATGAGCAATTGGGGCCTCCTGATTCCTCACTGCAACACAGTTTTTGCCAAAACTATTTGGATTAGCAAATGGGGCCTCCTCCTGACTGCAACACAGTTTTATCACAATCTAGTTAGATGCTGGAAGATCGATTTCACACAGGACAGGATTCTATCTAGCTAACTGATAAAATCACCTTAAACAGCAGCAGCAGGAGTGACCTCTCTGCGCTGTTACACTCAGAAAATGGCGCCAGCAAAACAAGATGTCCACTTCTTATATGGCCAGGGACATGTAACTTAAGCAGCCAATCACAGAAAACTTTGTGTCATGACGTTGTGGATGGTTTCTGCTCCCTGATTGGCTGTCAGAAGAATATACACCCATTAAGTTTTTACAGAAAAAATAGAAAAAAAAAATTACACTCCGCCGCTCCTCTGACCTAAACATAGACACACCCCCACTCATAAAACACGCCCCCTTCCCCCCGCTCATCATACAGCACCACTATCATAGACAAAGTCAAAACAAAAGCATTAGTAAAAACACGATCATTTATTTATCTGAGATCGAATTTTGCCGACTTTGAGGAAAACTGCTTAGGAAACCGAACACGAATCCGAATGTGCTACGTTCGTGCCGAATTTGAGATTAGTGAAAGTTTTCCGAAAACATTCGCTCATCTTTAATCATGATTTAATATCGATCCAGCTCGTATATTCAATGTGTAAACCATACAGTGGTCTGGAACTACCTAACTCTGTGCTGAGCTGTATTGCTCTGGGATTAGTCCTTGGGACCTTGCCTTCACAAGGATGCACCCTCTATATGACACCTTTGTGAACCTTGTACACATTAAACTTTTTGGCCTTATCTGTCTTTTACTCCTTGTTTGAAGGTTGGACATTATATGAACAGTTTTTTATTAATGTGCATTGAATAACATTTTGTTTTCCTCTAAATCATTTTGATTGGGTGGACACCTCCATCTATATCTTGTTTTGTGAATACTTTCCAAATGGAGATCAAAAGCCATTAGGAGAACAAAAAATGTGAGAAACATACCTTCTCTAGAGAAATCCTGTGGGTGGCAGCATCAAGCTGTGGACATGTTCCTGGTAGAGATGACGATGGATAAAATAAAAGCATCACGGGATGTTATGTAAAACAACAATATGGATTTGAACAGTATGAAAAGCCTTGGCCATATTTTTGGTAGACTTTTTACCTTGCAGAAAAAATTAGCATTTTTTTTGTTCTATATAGACCCCTATTTATGAAAAAGTGATGCCAAGAATGTCAGACATATTTTATGTTTTTGCTCACCAGGATGAGTCAATGACAATGATTTTACCAAAGAGAAAAATTGAGTATTGCATCTTTTAAAATAAAAAAAACAGTCTGAGCTCTTTAGAAAATAATTGTATCCACTGGACATCTCTCGCCTAACAGGGATAATCCATTAAAGGCGTTCCCAATTAAATAAGACCCAATAGAAATGTTGCATTTTTTTATTTTCTATTTGGATCCATCTCAATCTTTACCAACCACATGTCCCTACTGTGGAGCCATTTGTATCATAGTGCATGTCTGAAAATTTCCAACAGCCCTTGTACTGTGCTAGCTGTGACGATCCATACTTTGAAGTAGTAGGAATAGACCGTGAAAATAAGGTATGGTATGATCCATGACACTTTGGTGGAGTAAATAAGGTCCAGTTTGGAAGGTTGAGACTCAGGTATTTGATCCTGGAACGCCTAGCACAAAAAAATTTAAGAAGACTAAGGTATGAACTCATCTTGGCGCCAGAGAATTTCAACCAAGCGCCTAAATCAAGACCAAAGATAATTTATATAGGGAATCAACTGAATGTGACTTGAATTAAACATAAGGGTGTCACGATTCCACCTATCAGTGTGTCTGGACAAAGTGAATGACAATTCTGCTGTCTAATCTAGGAGAGGGGCGTGCTGAGCTGTCAGTATGGTGATGAACAGGTCAGCTGTCCATTTGGATGTTGGGGCATGCTGAGCTATCAGTGTCTTGAGTGACAGTATAGCCTTTCAATCAGTGCTAGGGCGTGTTGGGGCTTCATCCATGTGTCTACTGTTCAGAGTAGTTTCATAGCTATTTAGCCAGCCCTCTGCCTTAGATTACTGTCAATTGTAGTGTTGCTCAAGGTGTGTGTTTGCTCTATGCTTCTAGTCTTGTAGTCTTCTAGTCTTGTATTCTGAATTTGTTGTTTGACCTTGGATTTGCGTAGCCCTTTTGTCGTGATCCGCTACCTTTTTGGAATACTGACCCTGGACTGTGACCTGACTATGCCTTACAATGCCAAATACTTCACTTCTTACATTACATGACTGATATCTATTGTAAATTCTACAATAGATCAAAAACAGGACAGTATAGTCCTCTATACAGTATAATGAGCCCCACATATTTCTCCATACAGAATAATGAGCCCCATATATTGGTCCATACAGAATAATGAGCCCCATATATTGCTCCATACAGAATGGGCTCCATATAATGCTCCATGCAGAATAGGCCCCATATGTGCTCCATGTGATGCTCCATATATAAAGGGCCCTATATGATGCCCCATAAATAATGAACCCCATATAATGCTCTAGTATATGATGAGCCCCATATAATGCTCCAAATATAATGGTCCCCATATATAATGCTCCATATCCATATGATGCTCCAGTATATAATGGGCCCCATATATGATGTTCTAGTGTATAATAGGCCCCATATATAATGCTCCAGTGTATGATGCTCCCCATATATTGCTCCAAACATTAAAAAAATGAAATACCTCTCCTCGCTGGCCACTGTTCTACTCTGGACTCCTCAGAGTCGCCATCGTCCAGCTCTCTGCACTGTGACTGTTCAGGCAGGGGGTGCACAGACGTGACGTCATCGCGCTCACTGACCTGAATGTCACTGTCAGGAAACGCGGAAGACGTCACAGCGGTGGAGCAGGGAGAGGTAAATATTGCAAGTGCTGGGGCCCTGAGCAAGCGGGGGGGCCCACTCGTGGACGCTGGCACTGGCACAGGGCCCCTCATAGTACGCCGGTGTCTCTGATGGCGAGTGTGCCCCCCACCTGCTCAGGGCCCCGGCACTTGCCCGGGTGCGCCAGGTGCTGACGTCGGCCCTGGGGGGGGTGCAGTTCAGTTAGGGAGGTGGAAAAACTGGGATATGTTGAGGTGTAGGCTGGACGTTCAGCAGTTGCAAATGGAGGAATTGGAGAAGTCGGAGGAAGAGGAGGACAAAGCGAGCCATTTTGCTGGCAACCTATGTGTCATCAGGGGAAGGTGGTACAAAATCCTTTGAAACCCAGGCATGGTTCATTTTAATGAAGGTGAGATCATCAACATTTTGGGTCGACAGCCGGGTCCTTCTTTCTGTCAGGATTGATCCAGCAGCACTGAAGACTCTTTCTGATAGCACACTACCAGCAGGGCAAGCCAGCTCCTGTAAGGCATATTGTGCCAATTCAGGCCAGGTGTCCAGTTTACAGGCCCAGTAGTCAAAGGGGAATGACCGGTGAGGGAGAACATCGATAGGGGAGGAGAGGTATTTTGAACCATAGTTGACAACTGCTGTCTCCTGTCTGTTGCAATCGATTCAGTATTACCAGTCGTGTGAGCGGTACTCGAGAAATCAGTCCACAACATGGTCATGAAACCCCTGTCTCCAACGCCACTTCGGCTGTGTGCACCACGAACACCTCTTCCATTTGGCCCAGTACGGCTCGTGGTAGAACCTGCACCGCTGCTGTGTGCTGGGAATGCCTCTAACAAACGGTTTACCAGAGTTGCTTGTTTGTTTGCCAATATTAGCTCTAGGTTCTCCTGTGGCATGATGTTCTGTAATTTGCCTTTATAACGTGGATCGAGGATGCTGGCCAACCAGTAGTCGGCATCCTTCATAATTTTGGCAATGCGGGGGTCCCTTTTTAGGATCCGCAAGACATAATCACACATGTGGGCCAATGTTACAGGTGTCAATGATGCACTGCCAGTGGTGGGTGGAGGAGCACTTTCTGCCAAATCCACATCCCTCCAGTCACGCACAAACCCTATACCTGAACTTGGCAAGCCAACATTTTATCTTGCCCCCTGAGAAGCATCTTCCTCCCCAAAATAATCATCCCCTCCTCCTCCTCCTCTTCTTCCTTCACCTCGTCCAGGACAGTTCCCTGAGCAGATGACGCGCACAGCACCAGGGCTTAGGGGTACTCGGCACCGAGCCCATGGAAGTCTATGGGGGACGTCACGGGTAGCACAGCTCGGTCCGTGCCGTGGGCGCTCACCGTAATGTGGGATATTTACAGGGGATGATGGAATGTTTATATGGTTTGTCGTGACGCCACTTGTAGTATCTGGTCAGGGGGGACCAGCGCTGCTCTGTACATACTCTGGAAGGGATGGTGTTGGGCAGCTAGATGGTGGGTCTTCTACAAGTAAGACAGTGTCCTTCCAGGGTAGATAGGAATATGTGGATGCAGGACAGATGGGGATCCCTCCGCCAGGGACAATAAGGGAGACACACACAGAAGTCAGTTTGGTACCTTTACTGTAGAGATGGCAGGTACTCCCGGAGCACAGCAGGTGAAGGATGCACATCCGGATTCCTCCACTGGTAGATATATGGCCTCCTGTCCTCTGTCGTTGTATAATCAAGTCCTGATCTGCGTTTAGCTAGGTCTAACTTAGTCTCCGTCCTGTACCTGGCTGACTTGGTGGTGGACCTTCTATCTGGCAGAACAGGGTCTTTCTATGGCTGATCAGGCCGACTCCGTTCTCCCTGATCCTGCTACGTGTCAACTCTGTGGTACTCCTGGGACTTGTAGTCCTCCAGGAACTCCGGTGTTCTCCTAATAGGTCGTGGAGATCCTTATAGGCACGGAACCCGATGTCCGGTGATACTTGCTGAGGGGAGCTATTAATGCTCACTGATCCTTCTACTTCCACTTGCCTTCGATCTATCTGGGTCCTATTAAGATCACACACACTGGCAGTTGGTGTGCTGCCTCTTCGCTGCTCTCTAAGCGTCGGCACGCTTCCTCATGAGCTACAATTCAGATTCAGCTCTGGCTAGGCTAAAGTGATTCACTCTTCACTTGTACCAACCTCCACTTCAGGTTGAACTTGTCTGAACAGCTCTGCACTTCTCTCCTCTGGTGTCTTGAGGAGATCTGAGATCTGTCTCTGTCTGATCTCTTCTCTGGCTGCTCTGAGGCTGTCTTGTTCTCAGACCGTCTGCATCTCAGGCAAACTGAAACTAAACTGAGTTTTTATATGCCTAAACACAGCTCCCTCTAATGGTCTTTTTAGGTAAGCTGCAATGTGTGTGCGTATAGTGACCTCTAGTGGGATCGTCCTTTAGTGCATCCTTCTGGAAAATATGGATCCAGTCACAGCTGGGCTCCACACAGACAATGGCTGACTGTCATCAAGGCTTCCCTCCTTCTCCTCCACTGCAGACGCCTGATCCTTAATGTGCATCAAAGTTTGCATGAGCAGACGCATAAGTGGGATGCTCATGCTTATGATGGCGTCGTCTGCGCTTACCAGCCGTGTGCTTTCCTCAAAACACTGAAGGACTTTACAGAGGTCTTTCAGCTTTGACCACTGCACACCCGACAACTCCATGTCTGCCCTCAAACTGCCTGCCCGTGTATCCTCCCACAAATGCATTACAGCCTGCCTCTGTTCGCACAGCCTCTCAACCATGTGCATGGTGGAGTTCCACCTTTTTGCAACATCTATGATTAGGCGGTGCTTGGGGAGGTGGAGTGATCGCTGCAGCCTCTGCATACGACTGGAGTCTATGGGCGAGCGACGGCTGTGCGAGCACAGTTTTCGCACCTTGTGGAGCAGGGCTGGTAACTCTGGATAATTATTTATGAAGCACTGCACTACCAGGTTCAATGTGTGAGCCAGGCAAGGTATGTGTCTGAGTTTTGCCCGGGCTATGGCCGCCACAAAATTACGTCCATTATCACTGACTACCTTGCCTGACTCAAGATGTAGACTGCCCAGCCATGACTCAGTTTCTTGCTGCAAGTAGTCAGCCAGTACCTCCACGGTGGGTCTGTTGTCGCCCAAAGACATCATCTTTAATACTGCCTGATGACGCTTACCACTAGCTGTTCGATAGTGGGACACCTCATATGCAACACTGGCAGCTGAGGATGGAGTGCTCATGCGACTGCGCTCTGTCAACGAGTTTCGCTTCTGGAGGAGGAGGAGGAGGGTCGAACGACTACAGCCAACTGTTGCCTATACCATGGGCTAGGCAGCACTGTCCCACCGCCGCTGTTCCCTGTGGACCCTGCATCCACCACATTCACCCAGTGCGCAGTGATGGACACTAACGGCCCTGGCCATGCCTACTGGCCCATGCATCTGTTGTGAGGTGCACCTTTCCACTCACTGATTGTTTGAGTGCATGGACAATGTGGTCTTTCACATGCAGGTGGAGGGCAGGAATGGCTTTTCTAGCAAAGAAGTGCTGACTGGGTAGGTCATAGTGTTGGACAGCGTAGGCCATGAGCTCTCGGAACGCTGCGCTTTCAACCAAACGGAAGGGCATCATCTCTAATGAGATCAGTTTGGCAATGTAGGCGTTCAAAGCCAGTGAGGTTTTGTAGTCCGTCCACACTTGCAAGTGCATGGTGTTTAAATGTCTAAGCATGCAACTGGTATTCAATTTTCGGAGATTTTTCCCTTAGCTAAAGGTCCTTCCGCAGTTCTTACAGATAACCTTTGCCTCATCAATAGGATTTTGGTCAAAAAAGTGTCACAGTGCACTCTTCCTACTATGGGATACATTTTCAGGGCTTGCACGCTGTGCTAATTTGACCGTCTGGCCAAGCTGTCCTGCAACTCTTTTTGTTTTTTTAACACGTTTTTGGTCTGCTACGGGCCTGCCAGATAACCGCTGCTACGATTTCGATGCCTGCTGCGGATCCTCCTCCTCTTCTGAGCTATTGCCAGCAGCACCCTCTTCCCCAATGGATGCCAATCCGGGTCAACAACTGGGTCATCCATCACCTCCTCTTCAATTTCATCTGCACCTTTCCCTTGTGTCACCATGTAAGGTGGTATAGTATGCGGGAAGGGGCACCTGAGTTTCATCAGGGTCAGAATCTGGCTCAGTAGACTGCGATGGCAATGCAGTGCTCTGGGTGAATGTACCAGCAGAATCATATAGCAGTGGCTGTGCATCAGTGCACTCCATGTCAGATTCATCTTGGACTGGGGTATTCAGGATTTCACTTGATAACCCAGGCATGGTATGTGAAAAGAGCTCCATGGAGTAATCTGAAGTGTGGCCTGCCGCATCCTTCACTTGTGGTGGGGGTGAAGGACACAAGGAAAGGTGTTGTTCCTGACCAGGAGCCTGCACTGATGAGTCAGTGCTTGCAGTTTTTGAAACTTCAGAAGAGGAGGCGATAGAGCTGGAGGCTGTTTTGGCAATGTAAGAAAAAACCTGTTCCTGATGCTCTAAAAGCTTTAAAAGCGGTTCACCTACTCCCATAAAAGGGAGCCTTCCAGGCCTTCTTGAGCCAGACGATGACGCAGGCTCAACACCTCCTGCCTTAGGTGCTATTGTGCTTTTGGCACTACCAGCAGATGCACCACCACCACCATCAGTACCAGCTGCCCCCCCCGCCCACGTCCGCGGCCTCTTCCACCATACTTCCTCATGTTTGGGAAAATGTACCAAAAAAACAGCAGATATATGGTACTGTATGAGGAGCGTACAGCTGTATACGGTGTAGGGAAAAATTTAAATCTCCATATATATTTCCGGAGTCACACACAGACGCTCACTCAGTATGGATTTGAGCGTAATACAAAGAGCAGATATACGGTACTGTATCAGAAGCGGACAGCTGTACACGGTTTTGGGGAAAATGTAAATCTCCGTATATATTTCCGGAGTCACACACAGATAGTCAGCATGTATTTGTCCGTGATACCAGCCGGTACACGGTAGTGTGTGAGGAACGTACAGCTCTATACGGTGTGGGAAAAAATGAACGGTCGGTAAGTGTGCAGAAAAAAGAATAAAAGTATTAGTGCTGTGTAAAAAGCAGTCTGCACAGCAGTGTGCACACAGCAATACAGCTATCAGGCAGCCTAATAACCAGCGCTGCTGCACACAAGAAAATCCTCCCCTGTCACTGCACACTAACTGTACAGCACAATTGCTATCAGCACAAGCACATAAGAACTTCTCTTTCCAGCCCTAACTCTCTCCCTACTGATAAACCGCGTCTGCAACCTCTCCCTACTGTTGAGATTGGCAGAAGTAAAATGGAGGTCGGCGGTCAGGGCTTTTATAGACACTATGACGCCCCCCAAAGCAAGCCAATCACTGCAATGCCCTTCTCTACGATGGTGGTGGACGCTGCCCATGTCATCTCGTTGCCCACAGTGTACGTCCTTGCTCATTGACTGAAAAAAGGTGCCTGAAAGAATTCTGGGAAAACTGACTTTGCCGCTCGTTTTGCCGACCGCATTGCCAACTGCACGCTAAGGTCGTGTTTGGGCCAACGAACCCCAACTTTGGCGAAAGTCGGCGACTTTTGAATCTGACCGACCTGTTTCGCTCAACTCTAGTATTTTATATTGCATTTTGGCACCTATAAAATGGTGGGAACATGACCTAATTTCCCCCAGTGTTTTTGATAGGCAAGTGGTGCTTTTTTTAATTGCAAACTTGCTTGAAACATTTCAGCCAACCCATCTGCACATCAGGGTGCACATAGTGGGAATGGAGGCTCCTTTCAATCCTTCTATAGTCGGCATATTATGGATAAATATTATAAATAAATATGATGGCGTTTATCTTATTTGTATGGAAAGTTACTGCACTTTAGGGATTTCCACCACTGTAGGAAAAAACAGCTCATCGCTCTGATGTTTTTGAATGTCATGGAATTTCCTGGAAGTCTTCATATATCAGGCACGTGTCCGACCTGTGCATACCCATATTGGAATCACGAGATGGTAAAAAGATTTTTTTCTAACTTTATTCCTCTTATTCTCCTCTTATTCTCCAATGAACCAACCCACAATCTCCGCAGACACCTATACATATGAGGTGCTAGGTGCCATATCAGCAACTACATTATAACATGTGAAAAACTTGGAAACATCTCTCCACTCCAAAATAAATTGCGAAAATTTTAGATGTAGGCTGAATTGGGAAACTAGTCTATTTGGACTCCCCAAATGTAAAACAATTTTTGACCGTATATGCTTTTTGGAGATGGGCGACAAGATGTAGTAGACTCTGCTTGCTGCCTTCATCTGCAGGCTTATATGGCCAAAAATGATGCACAACAGAGCAAACTGTGACTCTGTCTACATTATTATAGTCAATGGTCCCGTTGGGGCATATAACCAAGTCCCATTTTACAGGTTGTTCAGAGATAAGCCCGGATAATAACATTACCCATAGGAAAAACATGCTATGTGTATCCAGCTTTATTTGTGAAAAAAAACATTGACCATAGGCCTAAATGCATATGAAAGCGCTTGCCTTTTGAAGAAACTTTGGGACCTTTTTTGGTGCTAAAGCTCATGTCCACGAGAGGATCCTCTACGAGATCCTCTCTCCTGTAGAGTGTAAGCTCTTATGGTCAGTGGGGTCCTTTCTCTCTCCTGAAGAGTGTAAGTTCTTTGGGTCATTGGGGTCCTCTCTCTCCTGTAGAGTGTAAGCTCTTAAGGTCAGTGGGGTCTTCTCTCTCCTGTAGAGTGTAAGTTCTTTTGGTCATTGGGGTCCTCTCTCTCCTGTAGAGTGTAAGCTCTTATGGTCAGTGGGGTCCTCTCTCTGTTCTGTAGTGTGTAGGCTCTTATGATCATTAGGATCCTCTCTTCCTCTCTCTTGTAGAGTGTAAGCTCAACGGGCAGTGGGGTTCATAGAATCACAGAATGTTAGAGTTGGAAGGGACCTCAAGGGTCATAATGTCCAACCCCATGCTCCATGCAGAATTTACTAAACCATCTCAGACAGATGTCTTTCCAGCCTCTGTTTGAAGACTTCCATTGAAGAAGAACTCACCACCTCTTGTGGCAGCCTGTTCCACTCATTGATCATCCTCACTGTCACAAAGTTTTTTTCTAATATCTAACCTGTATCATCTATCTTTCAGTTTCATTCCATTGCTTCCTGTGTTTCCATGTGTAAATGAGAATAATGATGATCCCTCTACACTGTGACAGCCCTTCAGATATTTGTAGACAGCTATTAAGTCTCCCTTTAGTCTTCTTTTTGGCAAGATAAACATTCACAGATCCTTTAACCGTTCCTCTTTGCAGTCTGCTGGTAGCTCTTGTCTGAACTTACTCCAGTTTTTCAATGTCTTTTTTAAAATATGGTGCCCAGAACTGGACACAGTATTCCAGATGAGGTCTGACCAAGGATGATTAGAGGGGGATAATAACTTCACATGATCTAGACTCTTTGCTTCTCTTAATACATCCAAGAACTGTGTTTGCCTTTCTTGCTGCTGCATCACAGTGTTGATTCATGTGCAGTCTGTGATCTATTTATTAGTATATCCAAATCTGTTTCACATGTGCTGTTGATTAGTTCTATTCCTCCCATTCTGTAGATGTAATTTTCTTTTTTTTTTGGCCAGATGTAGAATCTTGCATTTCTCCCTGTTAAATACCATTCTGTTAGTCGGTGCACATTGTTAAAGCTTATCTAGATCCTTCTGAATCCTTTCTCTGTCTTCTCCAGTGTTGTCTATCCCTCCTAGCTTTGCATCATCTGCAAATTTAATTAGTTTACCTTCAGTTCCTTTATCTAGATTTCTAGATCATTTCTAAAAATGTTGAACAACACTGAGGCCAGTACAGAGCTTTGTGGTACCCCACTTGAAACACTCTGCCTATTGGATGTGCAACCATTTTTTACCACTCTTTGAGTACGGTCACTGATCCACTTATGAACCCACTTAACCGTAGCCTTGTCAATCCCATATTTGATCATTTTTTCAATAAAGGTAGTATAAGATACTTTATAAAATACTTTGCTGAAGTTGAGATATACTATGTCTACAACATTTCCCTGATCCACCCAGGCAGTGATTCCATCATACAGTCATGGACAAAAGTTTTGAGAATGACACAAATATTAATTTTTACAAAGTCTACTGCTTCACTTTTTCAAATGGCAATTTGCATATACTCCAGAATGTTATAAAGAGTGATCAGCTTAACAGCAATTACTTGCAAAGTCAATATTTGGCTAGAAAATGAACTTTATCCCCCAAAACACATTTCAACATCATTGCAGCCCTACCTTAAAAGGACCAGCTAACCTCTTTTCAGTGATTACTCCATTAACACAGGTGTGGGTGTTGATGAGGACATGGCTGGAGATCAATCTGTCATGATTAAGTAAGAATGAGACCACTGGACACTTTAAAAGGAGGCTGGTGCTTGGCATCATTGTTTCTCTTCTGTTAACCATGGTTATCTCTAAAGAAACACGTGCAGTCATCATTGCAATGCACAAAAATGGCCTAACAGGGAAGAGTATCGCAGCTAGAAAGATTGCACCTCAGTCAACAATCTATCGCATCATCAAGAACTTCAAGGAGAGAGGTTCCATTGTTGCCAAAAAGGCTCCAGGGCGCCCAAGAAAGACCAGCAAGCGCCAGGACCGTCCCTTAAAAGTGTTTCAGCTGCGGGATCGGGCTACCAGCAGTGCAGAGCTTGCTCAGGAATGGCAGCAGGCAGGTGTGAGTGCATCTGCACGCACTGTGAGGCGGAGACTCTTGGAGCAAGGCCTGGTCTCAAGGAGGGCAGCAAAGAAGCCACTTCTCTCCAGAAAAAACATCATGGACAGACTGATATTCTGCAAAAGGTACAGGCAGTGGACTGCTGAGGACTGGGGTAAAGTTATTTTCTCTAATGAATCCCCTTTTCGATTGTTTGGGACATCAGGAAAACACCTCATTCGGAGAAGACAAGGTGAGCGCTACCACCAGTCTTGTCTCATGCCAACTGTTAAGCATCCTGAAACCATTCATGTGTGGGGTTGCTTCTCAGCAAAGGGAATCGACTCTCTCACAGTCTTGCCTAAAAACACAGCCATGAATAAGGAATGGTACCAGAATGTCCTCCAAGAGCAACTTATCCCTACCCTCAAGAGCAGTTTGGCGATCAACAATGCCTTTTCCAGCATGATGGAGCACCTTGCCATAAAGCAAAGGTGATAACTAAATGGCTCAGGGAGAAAAACATAGAGATTTTGGGTCCATGGCCTGGAAACTCCCCAGATCTTAATCCCATTGAGAACTCATGGTCAATCATCAAGAGACGGGTGGACAAACAAAAACCTAAAAATTCTGACAAAATGAAAGCATTGATTGTGCAAGAATGGACTGCTATCAGTCAGGATTTGGTCCAGAAGTTGATTGAGAGCATGCCAGGGAGAATTGCAGAGGTCCTAAAGAAGAAGGGTCAACACTGCAAATATTGACTTGCTGCATTAACTCATTCTAACTGTCAATATAAGCTTTTGTTACTCATATGTTTGCAATTATATTTCTGTCTGTGATAAAAACATCTGTCAAACACACAAAAAAAAACAGAGGGCAGCAGATCATGTGAAAATATAATATTTGTGTCACTCTCAAAACTTTTAGCCATGACTGTGGATGGAAATTAAATTAGTCTTGCATGACTTGCTTGCTACAAAATACGAAAAAAGGCTGCACTCTATCATACTAAAGCATGACAATATGGAATACGTGAAATTTTAAATAGCAATACAGCTTTGGAGTATAAGGAAAAATTTGAGACGCTTAGTATAACATTTGGCCAAATATTATTTGCCCACCAACCATCGTCAAGGTGGTCTCAAGTCTGATGGGTCCCTGACCTATGTGAACATACCTCTTTTAGGCTGATATCTGAATTCCTGGGTGAATTTGGACACCTCTGTCAGTAATGCCTGCATTTATGGGTTAGTAGGAACCTGCTGTAATTAAAACCACCACCTGGTGAGGGCGGAGTGCTCGGTCAGTAAGCTAACATTCAAAAGACAAAAAAACCTGACTGGCACATCCAGACTAATGTGAATAGGTGAAAACCAGGAGGAGCCACCCCCATTTACAACATACGAAAAAAGGCTGCACTCTATCATACTAAAGCATGACAATATGGAATACGTGAAATTTTAAATAGCAATGCAGCTTTGGAGTATAAGGAAAAATTTGAGACGCTTAGTATAACATTTGCCCAAATATTATTTGCCCACCAACCATCGTCAAGTGGTCTCAAGTCTGATGGGTCCCTGACCTATGTGAACATACCTCTTTTAGGCTGATATCTGAATTCCTGGGTGAATTTGGACACCTCTGTCAGTAATGCCTGCATTTATGGGTTAGTAGGAACCTGCTGTAATTAAAACCACCACCTGGTGGGGGCGGAGTG
The DNA here is from genome assembly GCA_033576555.1 of Oophaga sylvatica. Taxonomy (NCBI): domain Eukaryota; kingdom Metazoa; phylum Chordata; class Amphibia; order Anura; family Dendrobatidae; genus Oophaga; species Oophaga sylvatica. The sequence goes on from JARQOD010000002.1 coordinate 632,628,135, forward strand.
CTCGGTCAGTAAGCTAACATTCAAAAGACAAAAAAACCTGACTGGCACATCCAGACTAATGTGAATAGGTAAAAACCAGGGGAGCCACCCCCATTTACAACATACGAAAAAAAGCTGCACTCTATCATACTAAAGCATGACAATATGGAATACGTGAAATTTTAAATAGCAATACAGCTTTGGCGTATAAGGAAAAATTTGAGATGCTTAGTATAACATTTGGCCAAATATTATTTGCCCACCAACCATCGTCAAGGTGGTCTCAAGTCTGATGGGTCCCTGACCTATGTGAACATACCTCAGAGGTGTCCAAATTCACCCAGGAATTCAGATATCAGCCTAATAGAGGGATTGGGCTGATGTTTTCCTTCTCGATTGTTGAATACACAATGCTGAACTAGCGGTGTGTATACAGATTAGGAAGCACTTACCCTGCTTCCTCCTCCAGACTAGTGTTGAGCGATATTGCTCGATATCTAAAAATATCGGATCGGAATGGTATCGCCGATATCACTAAATATCGGCGATATCCGATTCCGATACCGGAAGTCCCATGTAAGTCTATGGGAACAAAATATCGCAACTAAAAAAACCTTTATTTCCTTGTAAACACTAAATATACACACATAGAATACATATATATATATATATTATATATATATATATACATGTCATTGTGACATATATATATATATATGTATAGTTTATACACTTCTACATAGTAAAATATCCTCTGATTCAATTGCCGGGTAAAGCCGGCTTCAGTGAAAAGACAGAAGCACCCGACATGAAATGACACTTGGTGTACATAGGGTTAACCATGTCTTTTCATGTCGTTTGCTATCTGATTTGCACAAACAATTAAATCAGTCTATGTTTGCAAAATTTCACACCTGTAGGGGTTAATTAAAGGTGTAAATTCGTTGTAAAAAAAACGGACTTTTTTGCTACGAATTTACACCTTTAATTAACCCCTACAGGTGTGAAATTTTGCACACATAGACTGATTTAATTGTTTGTGCAAATCAGATAGCAAAGGACATGGTTAACCCTATGTACACCAAGTGTCATTTCATGTCGGGTTCTGCATTTTCACAAAAGCCGGCAATTGAATTAGCGGCTATTATACTATGTAGAAGTGTATGAACTATAAATATATATATATATATATATATATATATATATATATGTGTCACAAACTCAATGACATGTATATATATATATATGAGGTGTAAAATTGCTGAAAAAAAATGCGTGGGCTCCCGCCCTATTTTCGCAACCAGACAGACAAAGCCAGTGAGTGGGGGCAGATAATAATAGCCCAGAGAGGACCATTATTTTTGGCCCCCCCCGGCTACTAACATCTGCCCCCAGACACCCCAGAAAGGGCAAATCTCTAATTAGATTTGCCCTTTCTGGCACTTTGCCCGTCTATTCCTATTGCCCTGTAGCGGTGGCGAATGGGTTAATAAGGGGTTAAAATGACCTTGCAATTGAAAGGTCACTTTAAGCCAGGTTAATAATTGAGAGCTGTCAATTAGACAACTATCAATTATTAATCCTATTGTATGAAAGAAAAATCAAACACACACACTTTAATAAAAAAGAAGTTTAATGAAATAATCACACAGTTTTTGACCATATTTTATTTTCCTGCTAAAACCATTTCCTGTAATAAAAATAAAGTAATAAAGCAAAATTATTCTTACCAATCCGATGTACAGTCAGGTCCCACGGTGTAATCCTTCAGAAAGGGTTAATGTTTACTGCAGGGACCGCAGCTAATGCTGCAGCCTCACAGTAAACCCCCAAATGAATGAGTTCCTCTCCTGGCTGACAGGAGAGGAAGTGGAAAGCTTAATTGATTGCTTTCCACTTTCACTTCAGGTCAGCCAGGGACACAATCAGTGACGTCAGAGTGAACTGGTTAACAAAAATAGGGGATCCCCTCGAAAAAAATTGGCGTGGGTTCCCCCCTATTTTTGTTAACCAGCCAGATGAAGCAGACCGCTGAGGCCTGGATTTTCAGGCTGTTAAGGAGCCAAGATCCATGGACCTTGCCAGCCTGATAATACCAGGCCACAGCAGTCTGCATATCTTGGCTGATTAACAAAAATAGGGGATCCCCTCAAAAAAAATTGGTGTGGGGTCCCCCCTATTTTTGTTAACCAGCCAGATGAAGCAGACCGCTGAGGCCTGGTTTTTCAGGCTGGTAAGGATCCAATATCCATGGAACCTTGCAAGCCTGATAATACCAGGCCACAGCAGTCTGCTTAGCTTGGCTGGTTAACAAAAATAGGGAATCCCCTCGAAAAAAAACGGCGTGGGGATCCCCCCTATTTTTGTTAACCAGCCAAGTAAAATGCAGACTGCTGCGGCCTGGTATTAAAAGACTGTCAAGGCCCATGGATTTTGGCCCTCAACAGCCTGATAATACCAGGCTACAGCAGCCCCACATTTGGCGCATCAAAAGATGTGCCAATTGTGGCACTTTACCCGGCTCTTCCCACTTGCCCTGTAGCGGTGGCAAGCGGGGTAATAAGGGGTTAATGTCACCGTTGATTGCACGGTGACAATAAGCCCGGTTAATAATGGAGAGGTGTCAATAAGACACCGATCCATTATTAATCCCAAAGTTATTAAATGTTTAAAAAAAAGACACAGCAAGAAAAAAGTATTTTAATGAAATAAAAGAGACAACACAGTTTTCATTTTTTTATTACTCTCTCATTCCTGCGACGCCATCGATCTCCTGTAAAAAAATAAAAAAAACAAACCAACAGTATACCACCTGTCCGACGCAGTCCATAACGACAGTCCCACGACGATCCAGCTCTGCTACATCGGAATGACAGGCAGAGCCTGACATCCCTGCGCAGCACAGCTGCTTACCAGCTTCCCCGGCGGTGACGTCATCGGACTGCTTTACGGCCGCGATTACCCAGCAGTCACTGCAGTTATCGCGAGATACTGCATGTGACCGCCGGGGAGAAGAGGATGGCGGCCATTAAGCAGCCCGGGATGTGACCGCCGGAGATCTTCTACCAGGTAAGTGCCGCTGACTCCTGACAGACCCGACCGACGGACACTGACAGTGACAGTGACAATTCCGATTCCGGTATCCGATATGACGAAAATATCGGAACTCGGGATCGGGATTCCGATACAGCCAATATCGGCCGATACCCGATATTTGCAGTATCGTATCGCTCAACACTACTCCAGACCCAAAGGAGTAAGGAGGGAGCAGGAATGCTGAGTCCTAGGAAAACCAAACAGTCCTGTTCTGCAGCTTTTAGAATGCTTTTTAACAGTCCTTTATGGTGGTAAAAATAAAAATGTGAAAAATAGACATTTCTTTTTTGTTTCGCATTTTCACTTCGATATCATATAAAAAAATGAATACAAAAGTGGCATATAAATGAAGCCCCATGTACCGTTAAAAATAAAATTCTGAGCCAGAAAAAATTATGGAGACCTTATAAGCGCATGTACGATAAAACCTAAACATGTTCAGCAAGGGGGGTAAATGGGCTGGTTATGAACTGGTTAATAAAAGTTTTTTATTCTCATGTAGTTTGGTTGTTTGACATTATTATGGATTGACTTGTGCCTTTCTGTACCCCACTTTATTCTCTCACAGATCCATCAGATTATCTTGTTTTTGTTCCGCTTCACTTGCACACAACAACAGTTAATTGGATCTTTGGAATAATGTGATAGTTCATAACGTCCAAACATTTTGGGAAGATTTGGGGATTTTTATTTTACCAGGAACACAATACCCCAATTACTGTAATTAGCAACACTTAGGTGCTATTTATTGATTGCAGCTACATTTTCTGCAGTCCAAGCAGAGAAAACTATTATAAAGGGTATGCCACACTGAACAATATCGCTAACGGGATCGCTAAAAAACGTCACTATTTAGCGATCCCGTTAGCGATGTTGTTCAGTGCGGCATCTGCCAGCGACGAGCTTCCTGCTGTGATCTCGCTCGTCGCTGGAATCGTTCCGGACCCTATTTTCTCGTCGGCGCTCCCGCTGGGTAAGTATATATCGCTAGTGTGGCACCTTTTCTTAGCGATTTAGCGGTACTTTTGTACCGCTAAAGTCGTTAAGAAGATCGCTAACGGCGATAGCGTCGTTAACTATATCGCTAAATGTGGCCGCACTTAGCGATATAGAAACAATCCCGCTAGCGATCGCATTAGTATGCGTCGTTATCGTGATCGCTAGCGGGATTGTTTAGTGTGGCAGTACCTTTACTGTCTGTTCTCTGCTCCTGACTATACCTTGCTTATCAGTCCTGCTTATGGCATCATAGCAGCTTCTCTGTAAAGGAGCTTCACCTTTAGCAGCAGTATCCCATTTATTACCAAGAAGACATAACAATATGCAGATAGGTGTTATGAATGTGCTAGAGATGGTTTCTGAGCAGAGGCTCCCTCTGGTGGTTACAGACAGTACTGAACCTTTCAGCGAGGAATGGCAATCTGGGATCGCTGACTGGTCTGATATAAGGGAGGTTCCCTCCCATGATGGTTGCCGGTGATCAATTGTTCTTGTCTCTGTTGTGGTTCCTGGTTCATTTGGAAGTTTGCTGAGTCTTGCCTGCATCTTCTGCTTTCAGATAAGATATTTTCTGCTTTTATTTTTGTGCTTGCTTTTTGCATAGTTCTCTGCACTTTTGTGGAGGTCAGCCAGGTCCCCTTCTGGGGCTTGTGCTCCTCTCAGTTTATCTGTAGCCACTGTTATTTGTTCATTTGTTTTTTCCTGTTTTTTTCAGTGGCTGCGGCTTAGTTTTGTTACACCAGAGTTCTGATTTAGGTGGTAGAGATCGTGTGATCTCAGGTGTTTTTGCAATCAAAGAGTTGGTATTTTTTAGGGGTTTTTTTGGATTGCAGTAAGAATCCTTTCCTGTACTTTTCTGTCTAGACAGATTGGGCCCCAGCGTTTGCTCATTCTATTTTCTGTCTGTGTCCGTGCTTCTTCTTGTCTAACCGCCATTACATGTTTGGGGGCTTCCTATTTTCTTTGTGAAACTGCTCCGGTGCAGATAGCTTTCCTCTTTCTGCCTTTAGGTGTAGTTATCTCTCAGGCTGTGACGAGGCGTCTAGGATCAACGTAGGAACGCTCCACGGCTGCCTCTAGTTGTGTGGTTAGTTCAGGTTACTGCAATCCAATAGGTTCCAGCCTCTCTGGTGTATTGCCGTTTTTGTTTTTTCTCCTCAGCTACCTAAACATAACAGATAGGGCTTTTGGCGGATGCTGATGGCGCTGGTAAAAGTTGGAATCTCAAGGCTGCTGTTAACATCAGAGAAGCACAGAATATTCCAGGGACTTTTGTTGCTGCAGTTCTGAACTTCTTATATACAATGTGTACAGCAAATACAGCAGAACAGGACATATGTCTCTTCTGTGGTTTCAACAAACTTTGCATAAATCAATAGTACAAGTGATTACACAGTTGGAAATTTTGCAATATATCTTATCAAAGAATTCTGCTTCTTTTCTTTCCACGTCCTCTACTACTGATATTATCTTTTTCCCTAAAAAACACCTAAAGTCTATCCTGCTGAAAATTTTCAAGCTCACTGAGAGATCAGATTACAGCTGCTTATTGAAGTCTATGGAGAGATAGGAGGAAGAATGAGCAGAGTGCGAGAGAGATAGAAGCACAGACACACATAAGAATAATAATAAAGAAAAAAAACATAGACATTATTAGTGTTGAGTAGAGTTGAGCGATACTTTCCGATATCCTAAAGTATCGGAATCGGAATGGTATCACCGATATCACTAAAAAATCGGCGATACCCGATACCGATACCGGAAGTCCCATGTAAGTCTATGGGAACAAAATATCGCAACTAAAAAAACCCCATTCTTTCCTTGTAAACACTAAATATACACACATAGAATACATATATATATATACATGTCATTGTGACATATATATATACATATATGTATAGTTTATACACTTCTACATAGTAAAATATCCTTTGATTCAATTGCCGGGTAAAGCCGGCTTCAGTGAAAAGACAGAAGCACCCGACATGAAATGACACTTGGTGTACATAGGGTTAACCATGTCTTTTCATGTCGTTTGCTATCTGATTTGCACAAACAATTAAATCAGACTATGTGTGCAAAATTTCACACCTGTAGGGGTTAATTAAAGGTGTAAATTCGTTGTAAAAAAAACGGACTTTTTTGCTACGAATTTACACCTTTAATTAACCCCTACAGGTGTGAAATTTTGCACACATAGTCTGATTTAATTGTTTGTGCAAATTAGATAGCAAAGGACATGAAAAGACATGGTTAACCCTATGTACACCAAGTGTCATTTCATGTCGGGTTCTGCATTTTCACAAAAGCCGGCAATTGAATTAGCGGCCATTATACTATGTAGAAGTGTATGAACTACAAATATAAATATATATATATATGTGTCACAAATTCAATGACATGTATATATATATATGAGGTGTAAAATTGCTGAAAAAAAATGCGTGGGCTCCCGCCCTATTTTCGCAACCAGACAGACAAAGCCAGTGAGTGGGGGCAGATAATAATAGCCCAGAGAGGGACCATTATTTTTGCCCCCCCCCCGGCTACTTAACATCTGCCCCCAGACACCCCAGAAAGGGCAAATCTCTAATTAGATTTGCCCTTTCTGGCACTTTGCCCGTCTATTCCCATTGCCCTGTAGCGGTGGCGAATGGGTTAATAAGGGGTTAAAATGACCTTGCAATTGAAAGGTCACTTTAAGCCAGGTTAATAATTGAGAGCTGTCAATTAGACAACTATCAATTATTAATCCTATTGCATGAAATAAAAATAAAACACACACACTTTAATTAAAAATCATTTTAATGAAATAAAGACACATGTTTTTGACCATCTTTTATTTTACTGCTAAAACCATTTCCTGTAATAAAAATAAAATAAAAAAGCAAAATTATTCTTACCTATCCCATGCACAGTCAGGTCCCACGGTGTAATCCTTCAGAAAGGGTTAATGTTTACTGCAGGGACCGCAGCTAATGCTGCAGCCTCACAGTAAACCCCAAATGAATGAGTTCCTCTCCTGGCTGACAGGAGAGTAAAGGCTGGGTGTCACATAACGATACACCAGCGATCCCGACAACGATATGCACTTGTCAGGATCGCTGGTGTATCGCTACATGATCGCTGCTGAGCTGCCAAACAGGCAGCTCAGGCAGCGATCTGGGACAGCGACACTGCGGGTAACATCGCTTAAGGGCCCGTCTCACATAGCGATATCGCTACCGAGATCGCTGCTGAGTCACTAGTTTTGTGACGCAGCAGCGAGCTCACCAGCGATATCGCTGTGTGTGACATTCAGCGACGATCAGCCCCCCTGCCGGGTATCGCTGATCGTCGCAGAAATGTCAGGACCTTTTTTTGATCGCTGGTTTCCCTCTGACAGGCACGCATCGCTGCGTGTGACAGGCGGGAGACCAGCGATCCGCTGGTAACCAAGGTACACAGCGGGTTTCCAGGCACCGCGCAGCGCTTGGAAACCCGCTGTGTATCTTGGATACCAGCTCCCTGAATCAGGGCGCTGGTATCCAAGGTACACAGCGGGTTTCTAGGCACAGCCCCGCGCCTGGAAACCCGCTGTGTACCTTGGTTACCAGCGGATCGCTGGTCTCCCGCCTGTCACACGCAGCGATGTGTGCCTGTCAGCGGGAAACCAGCGATCAAAAAAAGGTCCTGACATTTCAGCGACGATCAGCGATACCCGGCAGGGGGGCTGATCGTCGCTGAATGTCACACACAGCGATATCGCTGGTGAGCTCGCTGCTGCGTCACAAAACTAGTGACTCAGCAGCGATCTCGGTAGCGATATCGCTATGTGAGACGGGCCCTTAAGTGGAAAGCTTAATTGATTGCTTTCCACTTTCACTTCAGGTCAGCCAGGGACACAATCAGTGACGTCAGAGGGAACTGATTAACAAAAATAGGGGTTCCCTTCGAAAAAAAATGGCGTGGGGTCCCCCCTATTTTTGTTAACCAGCCAGATGAAGCAGACCGCTGAGGCCTGGATTTTCAGGCTGTTAAGGAGGCAAGATCCATGGACCTTGCCAGCCTGATAATACTAGGCCACAGCAGTCTGCATATCTTGGCTGATTAACAAAAATAGGGGATCCCCTCGAAAAAAATTGGCGTGGGGTCCCCCCTATTTTTGTTAACCAGCCAGATGAAGCAGACCGCTGAGGCCTGGATTTTCAGGCTGTTAAGGAGCCAAGATCCATGGACCTTGCCAGCCTGATAATACCAGGCCACAGCAGTCTGCATATCTTGGCTGATTAACAAAAATAGGGGATCCCCTCGAAAAAAATTGGCGTGGGGTCCCCCCTATTTTTGTTAACCAGCCAGATGAAGCAGACCGCTGAGGCCTGGATTTTCAGGCTGTTAAGGACCCAAGATCCATGGACCTTGCCAGCCTGATAATACCAGGCCACAGCAGTCTGCATATCTTGGCTGATTAACAAAAATAGGGGATCCCCTCGAAAAAAATTGGCGTGGGGTCCCCCCTATTTTTGTTAACCAGCCAGATGAAGCAGACCGCTGAGGCCTGGTTTTTCAGGCTGGTAAGGATCCAATATCCATGGACCTTGCAAGCCTGATAATACCAGGCCACAGCAGTCTGCTTAGCTTGGCTGCTTAACAAAAATAGGGGATCCCCTCGAAAAAAAAACGGCGTGGGGATCCCCCTATTTTTGTTAACCAGCCAAGTAAAATGCAGACTGCTGCGGCCTGGTATTAAAAGACTGTCAAGGCCCATGGATTTTGGCCCTCAACAGCCTGATAATACCAGGCTACAGCAGCCCCACATTTGGCGCATCAAAAGATGTGCCAATTGTGGCACTTTACCCGGCTCTTCCCACTTGCCCTGTAGCGGTGGCAAGCGGGGTAATAAGGGGTTATTGTCACCGTTGATTGCACGGTGACAATAAGCCCGGTTAATAATGGAGAGGTGTCAATAAGACACCGATCCATTATTAATCCCAAAGTTATTAAATGTATAAAAAAAAGACACAGCAAGAAAAAAGTATTTTAATGAAATAAAAGAGACAACACAGTTTTCATTAATTTTATTACTCTCTCATTCCTGCGACGCCATCGATCTCCTGTAAAAAAATAAAAAAAACAAACCAACAGTATACCACCTGTCCGACGCAGTCCAGAACGACAGTCCCACGACGATCCAGCTGTGCTACATCGCAATGACAGGCAGAGCCTGTCATCGCGACGCAGCACAGCTGATTACCTGCTTCCCCGGCGGTGACGTCATCGGACTGACTGCTTTACGGCCGGGATTACCCAGCAGTCACTGCAGTTATCGCGAGAAACTGCATGTGACCGCCGGGGAAAGAAGATGGCGGCCATGAAGCAGTCCAGGACGTGACCGCCGGAGATCTTCTGCCAGGTAAGTGCCGCTGACTCCTGACAGACCCGACCGACGGACACTGACAGTGACAGTGACAATCCCGATTCCGGTATCCGATAAGACGAAAATATCGGAACTCGGAATCGGAATTCCGATACAGCTAATATCGGCCGATACCCGATATTTGCAGTATCGGAATGCTCAACACTAGTGTTGAGCATTCCGATACCGCAAGTATCGGGTATCGGCCGATATTCGCGTTATCGGAATTCCGATACTTAATTCCGATACTTTTTCAATATCGTATACCGGAATCGGAAGTTCCCATAATTCTTTGAGAGGCAATGTGATGTTAGTCAGCCAATGAGGAATCTTATGAAGTGTGGGCACATCCTGTAATGCTGCGGTCATCTTAACTAATGGCATGGCTGTGATTGGCTGCTGAAATGATGTCAGAATGCACTATAAAAGGCCGCAGCCATTTTAGCGTCACTGTGCTGTGAACTCAGTTAGGGACAGAACGCTACTCTGCTCACTCTGAGGGACAGTTAGATATAGCGATTTTGTGTACTACTGTGCTTTAGGCAGGCTAGTTTACCAACCGCTGTGTAAAGCTTCATTTTGCCAGTGTTGTTTTAACAGCTCTGTGCAAGGTGTGTGTGTGACAGTGCAGGTGACGCTGCAGTTTGCTCTGCATCCACGCTGTTTGTAGGCATCTGCACGTGTCACTGACTCTTTTTTTTTTTATTTTATTTTGTGGAATTGGTGCAGCTCCATTATATTAGAAAAAAATCAAATCTATTAGTGTGACGTGCTTCCATCCGTATACAATACATTGGTTGCAAACACTATAGAAGTACAGAAAGGAGCCTTTCACAGCTACTGAACAGTTGTCTGCACGGGTTTACTGTAGCCTGTGAGCTTTTCATTTTGTGAGTGCAGATTACGCTCCAGTTTGTTCTTCAACCACTGCCGGTTGTAGTCTGCTGAGCGTGTGTCACTGCCTCATCCTTCACATTTTTCTCTAATTGGTGCTGCTCCATTTTAGTGGAAAAAAATCTAATCTATTAGTGTGACGCGCTTCCATCCGTATACAATACATTGGTTGCAAACACTATAGAAGTACACAAAGGGGCCTTTAACAGCTACTGAACAGTTGTGTTTCAGTGTTCACTGTAGTCTGTGAGCTTTTCATTTTGTGAGTGCAGATTACGCTCCAGTTTGTTCTTCAACCACTGCCGGTTGTAGTCTGCTGAGCGTGTGTCACTGCCTCATCCTTCACATTTTTCTCTAATTGGTGCTGCTCCATTTTAGTGGAAAAAAATCTAATCTATTAGTGTGACGCGCTTCCATCCGTATACAATACATTGGTTGCAAACACTATAGAAGTACACAAAGGGGCCTTTAACAGCTACTGAACAGTTGTGTTTCAGTGTTCACTGTAGTCTGTGAGCTTTTCATTTTGTGAGTGCAGATTACGCTCCAGTTTGTTCTTCAACCACTGCCGGTTGTAGTCTGCTGAGCGTGTGTCACTGCCTCATCCTTCACATTTTTCTCTAATTGGTGCTGCTCCATTTTAGTGGAAAAAAATCTAATCTATTAGTGTGACGCGCTTCCATCCGTATACAATACATTGGTTGCAAACACTATAGAAGTACACAAAGGGGCCTTTAACAGCTACTGAACAGTTGTGTTTCAGTGTTCACTGTAGTCTGTGAGCTTTTCATTTTGTGAGTGCAGATTACGCTCCAGTTTGTTCTTCAACCACTGCCGGTTGTAGTCTGCTGAGCGTGTGTCACTGCCTCATCCTTCACATTTTTCTCTAATTGGTGCTGCTCCATTTTAGTGGAAAAAAAAATCTAATCTATTAGTGTGACGCGCTTCCATCCGTTACAATACATTGGTTGCAAACACTATAGAAGTACACAAAGGGGCCTTTAACAGCTACTGAACAGTTGTGTTTCAGTGTTCACTGTAGTCTGTGAGCTTTTCATTTTGTGAGTGCAGATTACGCTCCAGTTTGTTCTTCAACCACTGCCGGTTGTAGTCTGCTGAGCGTGTGTCACTGCCTCATCCTTCACATTTTTCTCTAATTGGTGCTGCTCCATTTTAGTGGAAAAAAAAACTAATCTATTAGTGTGACGCGCTTCCATCCGTATACAATACATTGGTTGCAAACACTATAGAAGTACACAAAGGGGCCTTTAACAGCTACTGAACAGTTGTGTTTCAGTGTTCACTGTAGTCTGTGAGCTTTTCATTTTGTGAGTGCAGATTACGCTCCAGTTTGTTCTTCAACCACTGCCGGTTGTAGTCTGCTGAGCGTGTGTCACTGCCTCATCCTTCACATTTTTCTCTAATTGGTGCTGCTCCATTTTAGTGGAAAAAAATCTAATCTATTAGTGTGACGCGCTTCCATCCGTATACAATACATTGGTTGCAAACACTATAGAAGTACACAAAGGGGCCTTTAACAGCTACTGAACAGTTGTGTTTCAGTGTTCACTGTAGTCTGTGAGCTTTTCATTTTGTGAGTGCAGATTACGCTCCAGTTTGTTCTTCAACCACTGCCGGTTGTAGTCTGCTGAGCGTGTGTCACTGCCTCATCCTTCACATTTTTCTCTAATTGGTGCTGCTCCATTTTAGTGGAAAAAAAACTAATCTATTAGTGTGACGCGCTTCCATCCGTATACAATACATTGGTTGCAAACACTATAGAAGTACACAAAGGGGCCTTTCACAGATACTGAACAGTTGTCTGCAGGGTTCACTGTAGTCTGTGAGGAATAACCACACTTAGGCCTTATAACTTTTCTGACTTTCTTTATCAATCTACCAAGATGAAGAAGTCAGTGAGTAAGGCACGTGGTCGTGGTCGAGGCCGTGGATTTGCAGCAGGGAGAGGACGTGGGGATTCTGTGGCTGCTGCCGCACCCAGTGACACAGCATCCACCAGTTTTCCCCGTGAGCGTTCCTTTATGCGCACTTTTGTAGGAGCTCAGCGTACCCCCTGCTGCGTGAAGAACAAATTGAAGCCGTTGTTGGTTGGATGGCAGCCAATGCATCGACTTCAATAGCTTCCACCTCCTCTCAGGACCACAGCACTGTTGAACAACCATCAGTCTCTTCACCGCCTGCCAAATTGCCCAGGCAGTCAGAGAGCTCTGTACAGGAGCCAGCTGAGTCTCTGCTTCTGTTCTCAGAATCTGTTGGCTTGGAAACAGGGGCCCAGCCAAGCAGCATTCTGGAATGTGAAGAAGAGGCAGTATGCAGTGATGCACAACAGCTGTGTCTCTCTGAATCTGAAGAGGCGGGTGAGCCAGTGCCGATGGTCAGCACACCGCAGAACGCATCTGATGATGATGAGACTCAGTTGCCAGTTTCTGTTGAGCATGGTGCTGGCCAGACCACCCAACAACAGCAGGTGTTGGAAGAGGGTAGTGGTGGAGATGATGAGGTCCAAGACCCAACATGGCGTGAGGAACAGGAAGGTGGTGGGAGCAGCTCTGAGGAAGAGATTGCCCCAACGGTCCAAACAGTAGGGAGAGGTAGGCTGCAGACTCGCTTGCCTGTAGCCTCCAGTTTGGCACCCGTTCGGAGCAGTTCTCTTCCAACAGCCAAACCGGGCGCCCCCAGGACTTGCTCTGCGTGGTCCTTTTTTGATACAGTTGCAGATGATATTTGCTATGTCAAATGCAAGCTGTGTAATCAAAAAATTAAAAGAGGTAAAAGTGTCAGTAACCTTAATACAACAAATATGTGGAAACATGTGCGGTCAAAGCACTTTGTTGAGTTACAAAGACACACTGGAGATGTAGGCCAACCTACAGCAGCACCTACATCTTCAGCTCGTGTTGGAGCCTCTTCCTCCAGTTCACACACAGCTGGTTCGGCTTCCTCAAAGGATCGCCATGGAAGAACCTCTGTCACTGTTGTCCAGAGACACAGTGTTATTCCACCCACAGCTGCAAGTTCCCTGTCATCCTCACACACCCAGGCCACAAAACAGCCATCGGTAGCACAGGCATGGGATAAAAGACGGCCATACTCGGCAAACCATCCACGAGCACAGGCTCTGAATGCTGGCATTGCAAAACTCCTGTCCCTTGAAATGCTGTCATTCAGGCTGGTGGAGACTGACAGTTTCCGTGAATTAATGGCATTGTCAGTCCCACAATACAATGTGCCCAGCCGATTTTATTTCAGCAGGCAAGCCGTCCCTGGTCTGCAAAAGCATGTTGAGGCAAAAATTAAACATGCGCTACTAAACGCCGTCAGTAGCAAGGTCCACCTGACCACCGATGCGTGGACCAGTACCCATGGCCAGGGACGATACCTTTCACTCACTGCCCATTGGGTGAATGTTGTGGAGCCGGGTACAGATCTTGCGAGTGGCGCTGTACGTGTTCTGCCAACTCCAAGGATTGCCGGAATCAAGTCTGTCCACATTGACTCCTCCTCCTACTCCAGTTCCTCAGAATCATCGCTGCAGGAGCCGTCACGGTCTACCTCCACATGGACCCGTGGACGCTTACCTGATGCGACCGATATGAGCACAGCCGTGGCCAAACGGCAACAGGCCGTTCTGAAATTAATTCCCATGGGGAATCGAAGCCACACAGCGCAGGAGGTCTGGAATGCCATCAAGCAGGAGAGCGACGTGTGGTTTTTGCCAGCGAATCTCCAGCCAGGCTTGGTAGTGTGTGACAATGGCCGAAATCTGGTGGCAGCTCTGGGCCTTGGCAACCTCACTCACATACCATGTCTGGCACATGTGCTCAACTTGGTCGTGCAGAGTTTTTTGAGGGACATCCGGATCTTGATGCACTGCTGCACAAGGTCCGCCTAGAGTGCGCTCACTTGCGACGTTCCAGCATGGCCAGATCGCGCATTGCAGCTCTGCAACGCAGATTGCGCCTTCCTGAACATCGCATCATATGTGACGTATCCACCAGGTGGAATTCAACGTTACATATGTTGGAGCGGTTGTGTGAGCAGCAGCCAGCAGTTATGGAGTATCAGCTGCATCAGGCGCAATCAACACGCAATTTGCGCCGTCCACACTTCACCATTAATGAGTGGGCCACTATGAAGGACATGTGCCACGTTTTGCGTGCGTTTGATGAGTCAACGCGGATGGCGAGTGCAGATGATGCACTAGTCAGCCTGACTGTCCCCCTTATCTGCCTGCTTCAAAAAACACTGCAAGCAATAAGGGATGAGGTTTTGGAAGAGGTGGAGGATGAGGAGTCACAAATTCCATCACCTTCTGGAAAGTCAGCGCAACGTGGTTCCTCACAAAAGGCTGGGCAGGGCTCACTTTGTGAGGAGGATGAGGAGGAGGAGTCAATGGAGGAGGAAGACATCGCTCCAGAGGGAGGTACACAACGCTCTAGTCAGTATGTAGAGCGAGGGTGGGGTGATGCAGAGCAGGCAGAGATAACGCCTCTTGCAGAGGACAGCGTTTCTTTGCCAGTTGGGAGTCTGCAGCACATGGTTGATTTCATGCTGCAGTGCCTAAGAAACGACCGCCGCATCGCCCACATTCTCACGACGTCTGATTATTGGGTGTACACCCTCCTAGACCCTCGCTACCGGGACAACGTCAAAAGCCTCATCACACCGTTGAACCGGGAGCGTAAAATGCGTGAGTACCAAGACACACTGGTGCAATCCCTAATGTTCTACCTTACTGCCGAGAGCACTGCTGCTGCTACTGCTTTACAAAGCAGCTCTGTGCGTCGAGGCAGTGTAGAGAGCTCTGCAACAAGAGGGAGCACACGCAGTGCCTCTGCACAGGGAAAGACCAGTATGTTAAAAATGTGGCAAAGTTTTATGGCAGCGCCACAAATGTCTACACCATCCGAGAGGGCTCCAGTCAGCGGGAGGCAAAGTATCCGTCAGATGGTGACAGACTACTTGGCTTTGCCTCTCAGTGTACTCCCAGATGGCTCTTCCCCATTCAAGTTTTGGGTCTCTAAGCTGGATACATGGCCAGAGCTTAGCCAGTATGCATTGGAGGTGCTGGCTTGCCCTGCTGCCAGTGTATTATCGGAGCGCGTCTTTAGTGCTGCAGGTGGTGTACTAACAGACCGTCGCATGCGACTATCCTCCGATAATGTAGACCGGCTTACTTTTCTGAAAATGAACAAGGCATGGATCTCGCCAGAATTTGTCTGTCCGTTTTCAGATTAAATAACTGGTTCGCAACGTTATCCATGTCTCCTGTTATGTTCATCTTTCTACCACCTGAACTCTACTCCCTGGGCTCCAACACTGCCAGTTGCTGCTCAGAAGTGTCGTGTCCACAGAACAAAACACAAGCTCTACTGTTAGTGGGGTTCAGTAACGCCAGCTGTTCCCCTGCTGTGTCAACGGCAAGAAGTCTCCTGTTCCCGACACATGGACAGAAAAACACATGACCAACATGCTCCAAATAGGGAAGAGCCGTCACCCTGCTTGTTATGCTGAAAACATGAAATTGTGAAGTTTTGCAGGCCTAGAATGATAAATTTTAATGACAAATATGGACAAATAATAATTTGTCATCACAGCGCATATCTGCACGTCTATTAGAAATGGTAACAAAAAATAAAACATAGTCTACTCTTCACATTTTGAAATTAATGCATAAAAGTACATTTCATACTTATGAATTAATGCTTTTTAAGGAACTTTATCTGTACCTGTAAGATAATGCAGTCAATGGATGTACGAATCATTAAATCCTCATCATCATCATCACGAGTTTTATTTATGACAGACATTATAAAATACACATACTGATGCCAACTGTAACTTCAAACACCATATATGAAATGGCCAGCATGTAAACATGGTAATAATGTCCAATAATAAATTATTACATCTAGAAAGTGCATCATGCATACTGACAATAGGTAGTTATACCTGCAAGTGCTGTTGAAACAACCACAAGAGATATAAATTAATACTGGTATATAGGTATCACAGTGCATAGTTACTCATGGACAATGTTGATGTAATACTGTATCTCAATTAAGTCAGCGTCAACCATTAGGCTTGTTAGTCTTGTACATTGTTAAAGAGGGAACGTAATTTTTTTGTTTGTCATAGGTGGAGTATTACACATTAAATTATTACTGCTGTATTTTTTTTTGCGTCCCTAGTGCGCAATAACGCAGCCTAACCTCACATTTGATAGTCAGCTAATTGCCACACGCTACCCTACCCTACGCGTGACAGTAGGAAGGTAGTGTTGACGGATAAAGCTTTGCGCAACCAGACATTCTTTTACCCTCTTCAACACTCTACAATCAAAAAATGCATGATTTCAGCCGCAGACTTTATTGACGTACAGTATAACATCGGCATTACCCATCAGAGGCTGTCCACTGTCTGATACAGACATAGAATATACCTTTGCTATCCGTAGCCTTTGTTTCACCTACACTTGCAGGCACACACTTAAATTGTGACAAACAATGCCTAATGTTTTTTTAAATGGTTATTTTTTATCGTACATTATTGTGTCATCAATCACATTGATGAGTCCATGCTGGACATGTCATACATGCTATAGAAAGTTACGATTTTATGAACTTAAATAATTGAAATGTCTGTGACTGTCACATAAAATTTGCGATGATGATGATGAGTGACTATTACAAAATCCATTGTCTTCACTATGTTATGGTTTAACATAGCGTTCCTTAAGCATTATTCATAAAAAAAAAAATGGACTTTTATTCTTAAATTTACAACACTATATTTTGTTACCAATTTTTTGGGTGTTGTGTTGTTCCATTTATTTTTGGCATGTGCATATATGCGTTTATATTTGTATTTTCTTTATTTTTCCTTCTTGAAATTAGAAAACATGTGTATCTTTGTACCGTGTTAGCCAGTAGATAGAAAAATATTTAGACTTCAGAGTCAGCAGTGGTTGATACCTTTTAATGGATAACTGAAAAGATGGAAACAAATTGCAAGCTTTCAAGGCTACTCACGTCTCTTCATCAGGGAAAGACTAAATAAAAAAATTAAGCATCACATATTTCTATACACAACAGGACACAGGAATAGTGCAATAGGTAAGACAAGTAAGTGACGTGTATCAGAACTGTCATTATCTCACAGGGATGAACATAAATATTGGAACAGTTCCTAGATAAGGATAGAAATTTTGATTGCCCTCTCATTGGCGTCTTTTTTTGGGTTTTCATGACCCTGGAAGGGCATAGACGCAGATTCCTTAATTGATATAGAATGACATAAATCCATGTGATCTATTCATTCCATCACTAACAGTGTCAAAGGTCATGATGAGCTTATATTCTGAAACCTTTGTACGTTTCTCATATTTGAAGTTATATTTTAATACCAGTAATTCCATATCCATGATGCTATGACCGGGCATACAAAAGTCTTTTGCCACAGGTAAATTCATTAATTTATCTGTGATTGTGTGGCGCTGATAATTCATCCTTGTTCTCCTTTTTGTTGCCGGTCTCCCCTCACTTGTCCCTCCCTCACTTGTCTTAGCTATTCCTGTGTCCTGTTGTGTGTAGAAATATGTGATTCTTCATTTTTGGCTTTACTCTTAGCCTGATGAAGACACCTGAGTAGTCTCGAAAGCTTTGAATTTGTTACCATATTTTCAGTTAGCCATTAAACGTTATCAACCACAGAGGACTGTCAAGTATAAATATTTTTCTATTCTTGTAATTGAAATTCATCATTTTATTGTCGTAGTAAAACTTTATTTATTCTTGTTTGAAGTACATACATTTGCAATGGCCACGTAACAAGGCAATAACTCAATATTTTGTGCCTACACCCTCCTTGACCCTGGGCTTCAACAGCGCCAGTTGCTGCTCAGAAGTGTTAGATGCACAGATGAAAACAATCGCTGATGTGTTTGTGGGGTTCAGTAACGCCTGCTGTTCCCCTGCTGTGTGTCTGGCAAAAATTACTGCTGCTAACTACAACTTCAACTTCAAACGTCTCATACTAGGCCTCTGCCTACACCCTCCTTGACCCTGGGCTTCAACAGCGCCAGTTGCTGCTCAGAAGTGTTAGATGCACAGATGAAAACAATCGCTGATGTGTTTGTGGGGTTCAGTAACGCCTGCTGTTCCCCTGCTGTGTGTCCGGCAAAAATTACTGCTAGCTACCTAATCTTGGTGAAAAAAACATGACATCTCAAAGTGTCTAGTGCTACACATAGATATGAGGCTACACCATGATTTCTAAGCTGTAAACATTTGAAACGTCAACTTTCAAACCATAAAATGATTTGTCTGTCACAAATCGGTAACAAAATAATTGTGACATATTATTACAGATATGCACATGTCGAAAACAAATGCAAACACAAAAGCCTACTTATGCTATAGGATACTGATGGTCAACCTTGTCACTCCATAGCTTAGACAAATCCAACTCACATCATGATGACTCAAATACTGCAATGTGGAAGTGCATAATGTGGGTTGAACTTTGACAACTGCTGCAGTGCGAAGGTTATACTTCAGTGTTCTTGCCTTTGAAATAAAAGCATACAAGTAAATATAATATCCAATGTTGATTAAGGGACGTGATGTACACCTGTAATATTGTGCAAACAATGCATGTAGGAATAGTCCTCTTCAACATTACTTATATTTGTGTCATTTTAAAAAATACATATTTGATTAGAAAGTTAACAGCCCATATCATAAAGGTCCTTCATGTAAACATGATAATCGCTAACAAAAATCATGCATTACCTTGGTAAAGTCAATAGTGCATAGTCACAATAGCAAAATATATACCTGTAAGTGGTGCTGAAAGAACGACAACTGATAGAATAGGTGAATGATATCTATTTATCAGACTGAATAGCGACACCTGTACAATGTCGATATAATACTGTACCTTAACAAAACAGCTTGTCACACCTCACACGCATTTTTCTTGTAGCTTGTTATGTAATAAGGGCACATGCGTGTATGTTTCATCATAGGTGCATGTTTACTGAGTAAAGCAGTCATGACAACGCCTTTGTGTTGTCGGTACGCTTGCGATGATGAACGATGCGCACCGTGAATGTTAGTCTGCGTCATAAGACGCACAGACGCTCCAATACCCAACGCGTCACAGCAGGAAGCCAGTCTGTGCGTCCAAACAAAGGCGCAAGCATACATGCACGTACCCTTTTATAAAGCTATATAAAAAAAAGGATGTAGTAGTAACGCACACTTTATTGAGGTACAGTATTACATCGCCATTCACCATCTGTGGCTATGCAGACTATCTATATCCTTATCTATCGTTATGCTTGCAAGTCCTATCAGCATAAATAGCTGTTTTCACTATGCACTTTTTAAAGGTTTTTTTTGTTAATATAAATGATTGGCACATATTATCAGTATTACATGATGGAAAATTTTAGATATTTTTAAAAACTTTTTAGTGATATTATTCAGCAAATGAAAATGGTGTACATACTGTTACTTATCCATCATTAATGGATTCTGATATGTACTTGTATGCTTTTATTTAAAACCGTATAGCAGATTATTTAACCGATTTTTATTGTGGTTTGCATTGCTTTTCAACATGTTAATGTATGCGTTTATGTTTGTCAATTATTAATTAACATATATTTTTTAAAGTAAAATCATCATCTTATGGTACTAAAGGTTATATTTCTCTTGTTTGGAGTATAGACATTTTTAATTGACATGTAACAAGGAAAATACTTGATCTAGTATTTAAACATCCTCCTTGACCCTGGGCTCCAACACCGCCAGTTGTTGCTCGGAAGTGCTGTTAGCACAGTCTACACTTGCTTCCGTGTTACTGGGGTTCGTAATGTCAGCTGTTCCCCTGCTGTGTGAACGGCAAAAAGTCCTGCTGCCTCCACCATGTTCTCTTCTCATCCCTGGGCTACAACACCGCCAGTTGTTTCTCGGAAGTGCTGTTAGCACAGTCTACACTTGCTCCTGTGTTACTGGGGTTCAGTAATGTCAGCTGTTCCCCTGCTGTGTGAACGGCAAAAAGTCCTGCTGCCTCCACCCTGTTCTCTTCTCATCCCTGGGCTACAACACCGCCAGTTGTTTCTCGGAAGTGCTGTTAGCACAGTCTACACTTGCTCCTGTGTTACTGGGGTTCAGTAATGTCAGCTGTTCCCCTGCTGTGTGAACGGCAAAAAGTCCTGCTGCCTCCACCTGTTCTCTCATCCTGGGTACACCGCAGTGTTCTCGAGTGTGTTAGCAGTTACACTTGCCTGTACTGGGTTCGTAATGAGTGTTCCCTGTGTGACGGCAAAGTCTGCTGCCTCCTGTTTCTATCTGGTCACCGCGTTGTTTCGAAGTGCTGTTGCACGTTACATGTCGTTACGGTTGTAATGTCGCTGTTCCTGCTGTGTGACGCAAAGTCCTGCTGCTCCGTTCTCTTTATCCGGCAACACGCAGTGTTTTCGAATGTGTTGCACAGTTCATTGTTCGGGTCGTAGTCAGTGTTCCTGCTGTTGGGCAAAGTCCTGCTGCTCACCTGTTCTTACCTGGTCACACGCAGTGTTGGAAGTGCTGTTGCCAGTCTCACTGCCTGTAGGTTCGTATGTGTGTTCCGCTGGTACGCAAAGTTGTCCCTGTTTTTTACCCTGGTAAAACGCATTGTTTTCGAAGTGCTGTTGCAGTTACATGCCGTTTGGTCGTAATGTCAGCCTGCTGTGTGACGCAAAGTCCTGCTCACTGTTCCTCATCTGGGTTAACACCGCAGTTGTTGGAAGTGCTGTTAGCAAGTTACACTTGCGTGTTATGGTTCGTAATGTGTGTTCCTGCTGTGACGCAAAGTCTCTGCTCACTTTCTCTCTCATCTGGTACAACACGCAGTTTTTCCGAAGTGCTGTTAGACAGTCATTGCTCGTGTTTGGGTTCGTAATGTCAGTGTCCTGTGTGTGCGAAGTCTGCTGCTCCTTTCTCTTCATCTGGGTACACACGCAGTTGTTTCGAAGTTGTTGCACAGTCTAACTTGCCCGGTTGGGTTCGTAAGTCATGTTCCGCTGTGTGAAGGCAAAGTCTGTGCTCACGTTCTCTTTCACCCGGTAAACACGGTTGTTCTCGAAGTGTGTACACGTTCACTTGCTCCGTGTTATGGTTCGAATGTCTGTTTGCTTTACGAAAGTCCTGCTGCTATTTCTTTCATTGGTTAAACCGCATTGTTTTGAAGTGTGTTACAAGTTACACTTGTCGGTTACTGGGTTGAGTAGCTGTTCCTGTTGTGACGGAAATCTCTGCTCACTTCCTCTCACCGGGTACAACACCGCAGTTGTTTCTCGGAGTGCTGTTAGCACAGTACACTTGCTCGTTTCTGGGGTTCGTAATGTCAGCTGTTCCTGCTGTGGACGGCAAAAAGTCTGCTGCCTCCACCGTTCTCTTCTCATCCTGGGTACACACGCAGTGTTTCTCGAAGTGCTGTTGCACAGTTACACTTGCCCGTGTACTGGTTCGTAATGTCAGCTGTTCCCTGCTGTGTGAACGGCAAAAAGTCTGCTGCCTCCACCTGTTCTCTTCTCATCCTGGGTACACACCGCCAGTTGTTTCTCGGAAGTGCTGTTAGCACAGTCTACACTTGCTCCGGTGTTACTGAGGGTTCAGTAATGTCAGCTGTTCCCCTGCTGTGTGACGGCAAAAGTCCTGCTGCCTCCACCCTGTCTCTTCTACCCCTGGGTTCAAACACGCGCAGTGTTTCTCGGTAGTGTGTTAGCACAGTTACACTTTCCCTGTGTTACTGGGTTCGTAATGTCAGCTGTTCCCCTGCTGTTGTAACGTGTAGCAAACACTCCTGCTGCCTCCACATGTTCTTCCTCTTGCGGGTCCACACCGCCAGTTGTTTCTCGGAATGCTGTTAGACGTCAACACCTTGCCGTGTTTCTGGGTTCTGTAAGTCAGCTGTTCCCTGCTGTGTGGGACGGCAATACAGCTGCTGCCTCCACTGTTACTTCTCATCCTGGGCTACAACACCGCATTGTTTCTCGGACTGGCTTTAGCACATTTACCTTGCTCTGTGTTACTGGGTTCGTTAATGTTCAGCTGTTCCCCTGCTTGTGAACGGCAAACAGTCCTTTGCTGCTCTCCACCCTGTTCTCCGTGTTCTCAAGCGTTACACAGCCATTTGTTTCTGGGAATGTAGCTGTTCCCAGTTCACGCATACGTTCTACTGCGCATTACTCTTTCATCTGGTACAACACGCTTGTTTGTACGGCAAAGTCTAGCTGCAGTTCTACACTCTCCTTCCTGGGTTTAATCACGCGTTGTTCCCGTGCTGTTCACGTCACACTTGCTCTGTTACTGGTCAGTATGCTGCTTTCCCGCTGTGTGAACGCAAAGTCCTGCGCCTCCACCCGTCATTTCATCCTGGGCTACAACACGAGTGTTTTCGAGTCTGTTAGCCAGTCTACATTGCTCTGTTCTGGGTTCCAATGCTGTGTTCCCTGCTGTTAACGCAAACAGTCCTGCTCTCCACCCTGTTCTCTTCTCATCCCTGGGTTACAACACCGCCAGTTGTTTCTCGGAAGTGCTGTTAGCACAGTCTACACTTGCTCCTGTGTTACTGGGGTTCAGTAATGTCAGCTGTTCCCCTGCTGTGTGTACGGCAAAACAGTCCTGCTGCCTCCACCTGTTCTCTTCTCATCCCTGGGTTACAACACCGCCAGTTGTTTCTCGGAAGTGCTGTTAGCACAGTCTACACTTGCTCCTGTGTTACTGGGGTTCAGTAATGTCAGCTGTTCCCCTGCTGTGTGTACGGCAAAAGTCCTGCTGCCTCCACCATGTTCTCTTCTCATCCCTGGGTTACAACACCGCCAGTTGTTTCTCGGAAGTGCTGTTAGCACAGTTACACTTGCTCCTGTGTTACTGGGGTTCGGTAATGTCAGCTGTTCCCTGCTGTGTGACGGCAAACAGTCTGCTGCCTCCACCCTGTTCTCTTCTCATCCCTGGGTACAACACGCCAGTTGTTTCTCGGAAGTGCTGTTAGCACAGTTACACTTGCTCCTGTGTTACTGGGGTTCGGTAATGTCAGCTGTTCCCCTGCTGTGTGAACGGCAAAAAGTCTGCTGCCTCCACCATGTTCTCTTCTCATCCCTGGGCTACAACACCGCCAGTTGTTTCTCGGAAGTGCTGTTAGCACAGTCTACACTTGCTCCCGTGTTACTGGGGTTCAGTAATGTCAGCTGTTCCCTGCTGTGTGTACGGCAAAAAGTCCTGCTGCTCACCTGTTCTCTTCTCATCCCTGGGTTACAACACCGCCAGTTGTTTCTCGGAAGTGCTGTTAGCACAGTCTACACTTGCTCCTGTGTTACTGGGGTTCAGTAATGTCAGCTGTTCCCCTGCTGTGTGTACGGCAAACAGTCCTGCTGCCTCCACCCTGTTCTCTTCTCATCCTGGGTACAACACCGCCAGTTGTTTCTCGGAAGTGCTGTTAGCACAGTCTACACTTGCTCCTGTGTTACTGGGGTTCAGTAATGTCAGCTGTTCCCCTGCTGTGTGACGGCAAAACAGTCCTGCTGCCTCCACCTGTTCTCTTCTCATCCTGGGTTACAACACCGCCAGTTGTTTCTCGGAAGTGCTGTTAGCACAGTCTACACTTGCTCCGTGTTACTGGGGTTCGGTAATGTCAGCTGTTCCCCTGCTGTGTGACGGCAACAAGTCCTGCTGCCTCCACCTGTTCTCTTCTCATCCCTGGGTACAACACCGCCAGTTGTTTCTCGGAGTGCTGTTAGCACAGTCTACACTTGCTCCCGTGTTACTGGGGTTCGTAATGTCAGCTGTTCCCTGCTGTGTGAACGGCAAACAGTCCTGCTGCCTCAACTTTATTTCATGGTACCTTCTGCTACCCATCCGGGTTCCAGTACCGTCAGCTGGTTCTCGCAGTGCCTTTGGCCTAGGTGCCTCCATGTCGGTATCGAGTTCCAGCAACGTCTGCTGGTCCTTGGTAGTGCTTTGGAGCACAGGTACCTCCTGCTTAGTAACCGTGTCCCAGTAACGTCAGCTGGTCCTCGGTTGTGCCATTGGCTCTTTCCTTCTGTGACCCTCCGGGTTCCAGCACAGTCAGCTGGTCCTCGTTACTTGCATTGGCTCTTGTACCTTCTCTACCCATCCGGGTTCAGTACCGTCAGCTGGTTCTCCGCAGTGCTTTGGCCTAGGTGCCTCCATGTCGGTATCCGAGTTCAGCAACGTCTGCTGGTCTTGGTAGTGCTTTGGAGCACAGGTACCTCCTGCTTAGTAACCGTGTCCAGTAACGTCAGCTGGTCCTCGGTTGTGCCATTGGCTCTTTTCTTCTGCTGACCTCGGGTTCCAGCACAGTCAGCTGGTCCTCGTTACTTCATTGGCTTTGTACCATCCCAACAGGACAAAGAAGGTTAAGACCACAACAAGTTACAGAACAGAGACAGAGAACAATAAGCAGAAGATCAACGAAGAACATTAAGTATAAGACCAAAATGAAGAGCAAAATAATGCTTAAATTCTAAGCAGAGAAGACTAAGCAGTGTATGGGGGTGAGTCCGTTCCTCCTCGTGGTGCCCTGGAAATGCCTGATGCTGTGCAGGCTAAATGAACGCGGACAAATACTGTTGTAATTAAAATCTTTCGTGACAGCAAGACGGAAGGATGAAATTCAGAGTTTTACAGATTACAAGTACAGGAATGTCTGTCACAATAAGAATATGATGAAAAGGATGAATAGGAAGAAGATGAGAAGTAGTATATGAAGAATAATAACTGTTTAATAAGAACAATATAAGTAATGTTAACAAAAAGATGAATAGCAAGAAGTTTTAGTAGATTAAGAAGGTGAAGATGAAGAATAATTTGATGAGAAAGATGATGTGCTGAAGATTATGAAGGAGAAAGTGTGTGAAAAGTTAAAAAGGTGAAGAGCATGGAAGTTGTGAAACAGACATATTTGACAAAATAGAAAAAAGATTAACAACATTGTCATATTCTTCGTCAATCCAAACGTATTTCAAAAAAAGAAATATTAATGCTATTCCATTGCATTGTGTTAACATCTATGCCTTTAATGTCTCCTCAACCTCCCCAATAAATTCTACATTACTCTTTGTTGTTTTCCTTCATGTACAATTAAACCAACAAGGCAAGAATGGGTTTTTTTTAATTCCGATATTTTGTTCCCATGACTTACATTGTATTTCCGGTATCGGTATCGGGTATCGCCGATATTTTTTGTGTATCGGCGATACCATTCCGATTCCGTACTTTTGGATATCGGAAAGTATCGCTCAACTCTAATAATGACTTTTGGGTTTTCATTGGCTGTTAGCCATAATCATCAACTTGAACAGAAATAAACACTTGAAATAGATCACTTTTTATATTGAACGGAAATAATTAACTTTTTGATGATCTAATTTTGTGAGATGCACCTGTGTGTATATGTGTGTGTGTGTATATATATATATAATAATATATATATATATATTATTTTTTTTTTTAAAACTGCGTAGGCTCTGACTGGGTGAAGACACAGCTCTTCACCACTGCCTTTGGTCTTGTTGACCAGCTACAGCGATGATTTCACATAGGTGCAGTGTGTTGATATGTCAGCAGTGAAAGCTGGTGCTGGGATCACAAGAGTGAGGCGCTGTCGTTTTTTTTTACCAGTGGAAGTTTATAAGTTTTAAGTCCAAATGTAGATCTGTTACAGGCCCCCAACTTACCTGTTGTTTCAGTATTGATCTCTTCATGATGGACAATTTGGTCAAACGCAGACTCCCATGCTGGGACCTGACTGCAACTTCTGCATGTAAAACCACTTCTCTGACTGTTGGCCATCAGTTTTTGTTCTGTGTTTTTTATACACTCTTTGCAAAGGAAAACAGAAATGATGCATAAAATCAGCTCTCGCGGGAACACTGTTATGGGGTCTTTTATTTGAACTGTGCTATTGGCAAACAGGTCTTTGCCTTAAAGGAATCTGTCACCCCAAAAATGCCATATCAAGTAAAGATATGGCTGAATAGTGCATCCCATAACTAATCTAACGGTGGGTATCATATATCATGATACCCCGTTTTCATAGCAAAATACCTTTGTAAATTGGTGATTGTACGTGTCAATCACTGCAGTCAGGTCAGGAGGGCGGTGGTTTTCATGTCCTCCCCGCCTCCGCTCCTCGTCATCTGTTGCGTATCGCGTCTGTGAATACACAAGACGGTTTAGGTTCCGCAATTGCGCAATTCAAAATTCTGCCCGGCACATGCGCAGTATGCTTTGCCCAACAGTGGGCAAAGCATAAAATGACTACAGCGCATGCGCTAATCTTTCTTGCCCCAGAGTCGTCCAAGGCAGCAGTAAATTTCGGGGCAAGGAAAGACTAGCGCATGCGCTGTAGTCATTTTTTGCTTTGCCCACTGTTGGGCAAAGCATACTGCGCATGCGCCGGGCAGAATTTTTAATTGCGCAATTGCGGGAACCAACGCCGTCTGTGGTATTCACAGACGGCGATACGCAACAGATGACGAGGAGCGGAGGCGGGGGAGGACATGAAAACGCGCCCTCCTGACCTGACTGCAGTGATTGACACATACAATCACCAACTTTACAAAGGTATTTTGCTATGAAAACGGGGGTATCTTTATAAATTTTATACCCACCCCTTAGCTTAGTTAAGGGGCGCACTATTCAGCCATATCTTTACTTGATATGGCATTTTTGGGGTGACAGATTCCCTTAATGTAATCTTACTGGGAAATGCTAAACAATATTTTTTTTTGTTTCAGGTTACACTAGTAGCACTAAAAGTCTCAAAGTTTTATTGTAATGATATCACCAGAATTGCATTGAAAGATTGTGTTGTTTTTTTATGTAGGGGAGAGCGTAGTTATCTTTTAAGATGACTAGTATACAGCTCTGGCAAAAATTAAGAGACCACTGCAAAATTTTTTAATTTGTCTGATTTTTTCTCTTTATAGGGATATTTTGGAGTAAAATGTAAATTGCTCTGTTATTCTATAAACTACTGCCATGTCTCCAAATTTTCCAAGCAAAGCTGAAAATTAGACTCATCAAAGAAGATTACCTTACTCCAGTCCTCTATGGTCCAATCCTTTTGGTCTTTGGTAAACTTCAGCCTGGCTCTCCTTTGCTTCTTATTTATGAAAGGCTTTTTTCTAGCTTACATGAGTTGAGCCCTGCCTCTAGGAGCCTGTTATGAACTGTTCTTGCCGTGTACTTCACCCCAGCTGCCATTTGCCATTCCTTTTGTAGGTCATTGATGTCATTTCCTGCGGTTGTGAGTGACATTTGAATAAGATGACGGTCATCCCGGTCAGTGGAGAGTCATTTTTGCCCTCTGCCGGTCTGTAGCTTTGTTGTCCCCAATGTCTGCTGCTTGACTTGTTGTAATGGACTGCTGTCTTAGAAATTTTAAAGGATGGAGGCAACATGATGGTCACTGTATCTCTTGCTAGTAAAGCCAGAATTGAGTCCTTCTTTTCCTCACTCAAGACTTTGCTTTTCAACTCCTTGGCATGGTTAAACGTTATTTTTTCATTCCTATTACTTTTGGGATATTCCTAGCACTTGTTTTGCTATCCAGCTTGTCATATTGCAAGAGGATTGTGAACACCACAGCAGTGTTTTTTTTATACTTTCCTTCACTAAATAAGATTTGGTTCAGGTGATCACCTAATCAGAAGCACATTAAGTAAATGAGGTGTACTCTGGTTGGAATTCAACTGACACTGGAATGGAATGGCTGTCAGACATGTAGAGAAATGATTTTTATAAAACTGTGCTTGGTCTCCTGATTTTTGCCCAGAGCTGTACATAGTAAATGGTGAAAAAAAAAAAATCAGTTGCAGGAAATGTGGTGTGGATACGGAAATGACCTTTTGGAGCTTTACACTGTATTATAGACAAAGAACATAACTTTTTATTGTTTACCGCCCTTTTATAAAGGGTGAATGACATGATGGTTCCTGACTACAATTCAGGTCATCAAATAAAAATGTCTAGACTAAAAATAAATAGTATTTTACAGGTGAAAAAATAAGAAACCTCATCATTAATAGGACTTAAGACTTCACTCACGCTGGGTAATATAGGTTTTCCCCTAAGAGCTTGCATTTTTATTTTTGTTACCGTAGCCAAGTGTTTTATCATTGTTTTTGTTTGTTTTTTTGTATTTTGCAAAACACTTTTGTTCATTAAGCTGTCCACTTCGGTCTATAATTTCTTTCCAGGATAGCTAATATAATGTTTTCCTCATGGAGCATTGGAATAAAAATACAGAGAATTACTACTGAAAAAGAGACAGCTCTTCTGAATATCCCTAGTCATATTGCAAATACAGTATTGTACAAAAGTTTAAGATGTGGAAAAAATGCTGCAAAGTAAGAATTATTTTTACTTTTTTTTTCCTCGACAAAAAAGTCGGAAAAAAAAAAGTCGAGTATATATGAAGTATCCACAATCAATGATGGTTTTGAGAGCCAAGTCATCTGCTGGTGTAGGTCCACTGTGTTTTATCAAGACAAAGTCAGTGCAGCCGTCTACCAGGAAATTTCAGAGCACTTCTTGCTCCCTCTGCTGACAAGCTTATTGGAGATGGAAATTTAATTCTCCAGCAGGATTGTCACCTGTCCACACTGCAAAAATACCACTACCTGATTTAAAATCAACAATATCACTGTGCTTGATTGGCCAGCAAACTCGCCTGACCTTAACCCCATAGAAAATTATGGGGTATTGTCAAAGGAAGATGAGAGACACCAGACCCCCCAATGCAGATGAGCTGAAGGCTGCTATCAAAGCAACTGGGCTTCCATAACTCCTCAGCAGTGCCACAGGCTGATCGCCTCCATGCCATGCTGCATTAATTGATGCAAAAGGAGACCGACCAAGTATTGAGTGCTTTTACTAAGCATACATTTAAGTAGGAAAACATTTAGATTTTAAATCATTTTTTCAAGCTGATGTTATAAAGTATTCTAATTACTGAGATAATGACTTTTGGATTTTCATAATCATCAACATTAACAGAAATAAACACTTGAAATAGATCACTCTGTAATTACTATCTAATATATGAGTTTCACTTTTTGTATTTGAAGAATGAAAAATTAACTTTTTGATGATATATATATATATTTTTTTAACACACACACACACACAAACACACACACACACAACACACACCCACACACACACACACACACACACAAAACACACAGCTAGATCCAAAAATTTTGGATAGTGACAGAACCTTCGCGATTTGGGCTCTGCATGCCGCTAGTTTGGATTTAAAATTTAACAGTTGAGATGCAATTGAACTGTAGACTTTAACCCTTTCACTCCCCAGCCTGTTTTCACCTTCATGACCAGGCAAATTTTACAATTCCGATCAGTCACTTTATGAGGTTATAACTCAGAACGGTTCAAGGGATCCCATGATTTGAGACTTTTTTTCGTGACATTTTGTGATTCATGATAGTGGTAAAATTTGTTCGATAGGAGTTGCTTTTATTTCTAGAAAAAAATAGGAAATTTGGCAAAATTTTAAAATTTTGCAATTTTTAAACTTTTAATTTGAATACCCCGAAATTAGAGTTGTCACACAAAATAGTCAATAGATAACATTTCCCACCCTGTCTACTTTACATCAGCACAATTTTTTGTTAGGACTCATTTTTGTCATGGTATAGGAATTGGTTAATGTCCTGTCCACTCAGGGTTAACTTTTGCTGGCCTCCCTTTGGATCTGGGGGGTATTTATACCCAGGGCCAGAGGGAGATTCTCTGTCAGCTATACTTTCGTTGTGACTGTGTATTGACCCCCCTGGTTTGCGTGTATACTGCTCTGCTTGTTTGACTCCTGTGTATGACCCGGTCTGTTTGCTCACTCTGCTCTCTGTCTCACGTTTTGCTTATATTGTCTTCTCCGGTTCTGACCTCCGGCTTGGCTATCGATACTCTGTTACCCTTTTGTCCCTATTGTACTGTCATTGCCCGCTTGGTTTACTGATCTATTGCTACATCCTGACTATCCCTTCTGTCTAACCCTTTGGTACTTTTCGTGCTATCTTGTGCTCTGATCTCGGCCTGTCCTGGTTTTCGTCTCTGTCTTTGCCCTTGGTAACTTTATCTCATGTTACCTGCTAGGAGTTTTCCTGCAGTTCCTAGATCTCTGGGCTTAGGCCACGCCCCCAGCAGTCATGTGCTGCAGGTCCTGTAGTCTGCAGTACACATTATTCATTACTGCTGCCTCTGAGAGACGTGTGGCCAGCTCCGCCCCTTGGCTTTCCACATGCTGCGGACGGTCCTGTTACACTGAAACACACGTCTTCTCTGCTGCGGCTCTGCTTACGGTATCTGGGGGCACAGTTGGTTTACTTAGGACACGTGCACTGGCTCAGTGAGCATGTGCAGTGCGATGTCCTTGACATTATAGCTGACCATTACAGTCTTTCCCTGGTGGTGGGGTGTTAGCACATTATGGATCCGGTACGGGCTCTCACTGAGCAGGTTAATGAGCTCTCCCAGCTTATGCAGAAGCTGTCTATGGAGCAGCAAAATCTGGTTCAGTCGCATCAGCAGGTACAGAGAGATTGGCAGATGCTCTAATGGGGTCTGTTCCGTGGGGGTTCCAGGAGGGGGGCCCACTGATGTATCTCTTGCGGACCCCGACCCCCCTGTAAAATTACCCGACAATTTTTCTGGAGTTTAAAAATTGTTTAGGGTTTTTAAGGAGGGATGCAAGTTGTTCTTTAAATTGCGTCCCCGACCTCTGGAAATGAAAGGCAGAGGGTGGGGATCGTAATGTCCTTATTGGGGGGGGGCTCCGCAAGCATGGGCTTTCTCTCTTTCTTCCTCTGCTCCTGAACGTATGTCTGTGAACCTGTTCTTTGAGGCTCTGGGGCACATTTATGACGAGCCTGATAGAGTGCATCTGGCTGAGGATATGGTGATGAGTGTGACACAGGGGAGGAACTTGCTGAATGGTTCTGCTCAGAGTTCAGACGTTGGACCGCGGAAGTATCCTGGAATGATGCCGCCCTGAGGGGGGTTGTTCCGCAGGGGCCTATCTGACCGTTTGCAGGACGCTCTGGCATTACATCCTCCTCCCGATACTCTGGAGGACGCCATGATGCAGGCGGTCCGTATGGACCGGAGACTCCGTGCTAGGGGAATGATGCAACAAGAGACCCCCTTTGTACTCCAAATTGTGTTAAAACCGCCCCCGCATTGACCCCATGGAGATGGAGGCTGTCTCGGGAAAGGAACGAGAGAGAAGACACCGTAAAGACAACCGTCTATGCTTTTACTGTGGAGCCTCTGGACATTGGAAAGGGACTGTCCTTCCTGCCCTTCATCTGTGAAATCATCAGGAAAACTACTGAGTCTGGGCAACAATCGTGGAGGTTGCCCAGATCCCAGGGACATTTTTTTTCGCTTACTAAAATGGTGCTCCAGGTTGAATTGGAACTTGCTGGCGGTTCTGTTATGACCACCGCCTTTGTTGACTGTGGTTCCTCATTAATTGATTGATGCCCATTTGTGACTCTTAATAAGATAGGGACAGTCGGGTTTGAAAGATCCTGTTAAAATTGTGGCTGTGGATTCATCCCCTCTTGCCCGGATGGAATTTGTTTTATGTCTGAAGTTTTTTCTATGTAAGTGGGTTCCACTCACGTGGAAAAATTAAGTTGCTTTATTCTGAATAATGTGCCTGCAGGACTGGTATTGGGGATGCCCTGGCTGCAACGCCACAATCCTCTCATTGATTGGGCAAAAGGGGAGATCACCCCGATGGGGATGTAATAATAATGGTCTTTGTTTGTAACTCCGTTTCTCTTGTCAACCGATAAAATCTGTATCTGTGTCGTCTGTCAGTCTGGAGGGTATTCCGGAGTACCTGAAAGACTTTGAAGACGTATTTTCCCAAAGTGGGCTGAGGCGCTCCCACCACATAGACCCTATGATTGCGCCATTGATTTGTTACCTGGAGCCAAATTACCCAAGGCTGTTTGTTTAATTTGTCCGGGCCCGAGCGCCAAGCCATGAAAGAATACATCAAAGAAAGCCTTCGCAAGGGCATATTCGGCCCTCGGTGTCACCCGTGGCAGCGGGGTTTTTCTTTGTAAAAAAAAAGATGGGGGGGTTGCGACCGTGTCTCGACTTTCGGGAACTGAACAAAATTACGTTAAGAACACGTACCCTCTCCCGTGATTCCCGATCTATGCAATCAACTCACGGGGGCCAAATGGTTTTCTAAGCTCGATCTACGAGGAGCTTATAACCTTATAAGGATCCGGGAGGGGACGAATGGAAAACAGCATTTTGACAACTGAGGGGCTATTTGAAAACCTGGTTATGCCCTTCGTCTCACTAATGCCCCTGCTGTTTTTCGAACTTCATCAATGTTGTTTTTTCTGATTTAATTGGTCGTTATGTAGTCATTTACCTGGATGACATTTGATATATCAGAAGACGTCAGTCACATTGCATCATTTCGTGCGGTTCTTATGAGACTCCGGGAGAAACATTTGTATGCTAAGCTGGAGAAGTGTTTATTTTTTATGCAAGAACTGTCTTTTCTGGGTGTAATTGTATCCGGGGAGGGATTCCGCATGAATCCAGGGAAGGTTCAGGCCATTACAGATTGGGTGCAGCCTCATGATCTGAAGGGGTTGCAACGATTTTTGGGCTTCGCTTAACTTTATAGGAAGTTCATATAAAGGGTTTTCAAGGTAGTGAAACTTTGAGGACCTCACTCTTAAGGGGGCAGAGGTAAAAAATTGGTCGTGCCGCAAAAAATTCCTTCCTTACATTGAAGAAATGCTTTACTTCAGCCCCTGTGTTGGTACAACCCGATTCGTCAAGACCTTTTACGTGGAGGTCGACGCTTCAGAAGTGGGGGTGGGGGCAGTGTTGTCCAGGGCCCCTTACCCTCACTAATCTTAAACCATGTGCCTTTTTCTCTAAAAAGTTCTCTTCGGCGAGAGAAAATATGATGTCGGCAACAGGGAATTGTTAGCGGTCAAACTGGCCTTTGAAGAATGGAGGCATTTTTTGGACGGTCATCACTGATTATAAGAACCTGGCCTATATTGAGTCTCTAAGAGATTGCACCCCCAGACAGGTCGGTGGGCACTTTTTTTTTCTCGCTTTCATTTTTGTTGTTTCGGTGCTGAGGAGTGCAGGTAAAAAAGGCATACCCAGGAAGTTGGAATCTATGAGATTGCAGTACCCTGACTACCCACCAAACTAGAGCAGCGGGGAAGTTCCTTTTTCCGACCCCTAACCGGAAATAACTACCAAAAAAAAAGAGGAAAAAATTCTTCCCAGCAGATCCCCCAAAAAAAAATAGACCCCAAAATTAAGGGTTTAAAGATGAAATACTGACACAGACAAAATAGTAACAAACGTTGGGCCCAAACTACAAAAAAAAAAAAAAGGGATAGGAAGGGTAATTAGCAATCCCAAAAAACCCTGAAAGCCCAAAAATTACAAATTTTTAAAATCCCGAGATCACCGACCTCTCCACCAAATTAGTTTTCTTTTAACAAAACAAAACAGCAGCCACTAAAAAAGGGGAAAAAAGCAAAAGTACAAAAATCATGGCTGAACAAAATGAGAGGGCAAAAGCCCCCGGAGGGGACCCTAAAGGGGGCCCCCCAGAAGTGCAGGACAAAATGCAAAAATAAAGCACAAAAAAAAAAAGAAAAAAATGTTTTATTTTAGCAGGGGTGCAGACACACACAGAGGCTACAAAGGAAACAACTAAAAGGTTGAGACCAGAACTTTTATCCCCCCGGAACCCTGATGGGGGCGACTCCCTTTTATCCCCCGTCAGTAACACCTGTTTCCCACTCCTCACAATCTTCACGGCAGCCCCGTACCGCTTGAAAACCACCAGAACCCTTGCCAGAACTCATTTCAAGTCCATTCACAAAGCCCCCCCCCTTGAGGGGGGTCCCCGAACCCCCCTTTTGGCAACCAGGGGGAGGAGAGTTCTATGTACGCAGGTGAGTCCCTAGCATGGTGCCCCAAGAAAACACCCAAAATTTGTCTTCCTGACATAACCTCTCCCTTAAAAAAATACTGGGGTTTCCGTTAAAAAACGAGTTTTTAAAAATTTCTCAACCAAAACCCTATTGCCCTCAACCAGAACAGGGGGAGGCAAAGCATAGACCACTGGTCAACAAACCTCTTCAAAAAAAAATTGGAACACTTTTGGATCTTAAATGTCCCCGGAAAAGAAACGAAAAGAAACGGTTAAGAATCCCATGATCTTAAATCCAATGAACCGGGGTAAATTTGGGAACACTCTCATGGGGAAAATTTTTTGGGGAAACCAACCAACCCCCCCCCTTTTAAAAACCAGGACCATCATCCTACGGGTTGAAAACGCGGGGCCCCTTTCCGGAAAGGAAAAACCCTCCACACCGGGGCCCAAAAACTTTTTCATACCTCCACAACGAGCAACCCGGGACAGACAAAGCCTCCGTTGTCCTGAAAAAAATCGGGGTGAAACCCGAATTCAAAACATGGAGACACAAATGGCAAGCAGCCCTATTATTAAGAGAAACCCCCAAAGGCAAAAAAAACCCAGTCACCTGAACAGCACAAAGCTCTTAGATAAAACTCCAATGTCTGGTTTTTCTCTCAGTTTGACCATTGGTCTGGGTGAAACGCGAGGAGAAAAAAAATTTAACACCAATTTTGAACAAAAGGTCCTCCAAAATCTGGAAAAAAATGGACTCCTCTTCAGACACAAATCTCAGGAATGCCCCTTAAACGAACCCGTGTGAAGGAACAAAAAGGACCAAAATTGGGGGGGAAGGAAATTTTGGAAAAAGGGTAGGTTGGCGATACTTTGAATGCTAAAATATCGGATCGGAAGATCGCCCCTTTTTTCCTAAAAAACGGCGTTTTTTTCCCCGATTACCATACCGGAAGTCCCATTAAGTCATGGGGGAAAAAAATCGCAACTAAAAAAAAAAAACCCTTTTTTCCCCTTTAAACACTAAATTACACACTAGAATACATAAAAAATATAACATGTCATTTTTACATATATTATACATATATGTATAGTTTATACCTTCTACTAGTAAAATATCCTTTGTTCAAAATTCCAAACCCCCAGTGAAAAACAGAAGCCCCACAGAAAAAAACACTTGGGTACAAAGGGTTAAACATTCTTTTTTTTGTCCTTTCATCTTTTTGCACAAAAAAATTTAAACAACTATGTGGCAAGATTTACACCTTTTGGGGTTAATTAAAAATGTAAAATTTTTTGTAAAAAAAAACGGGGTTTTTTTTTACAATTTACACCTTTAAAATTTAACCCCTAGAGGGGAAATTTTTTACACATAGCGATTTAATTTTTGTGCAAAAAGATAGCAAAGGACATGAAAAGACAGGTTTTTAAACCCATGAAAACCAATGTCATTTCATGTCGGGCACCCGACATGAAATGACACTTGGTGTACATAGGGTTAAACATTTCTTTTTTATGTCCTTTGCTATTTTAAATTTTTACAAACAATTAAAAAACATGTGTGCAAAAAATTCCCCTCTAGGGGTTAATAAAGGGGTAAATTCGTGAAAAAAACCGTTTTTTTCACAATTTCACCTTTATTAAAAACCCCCCCAAAAGGTGTGAAAAAATTTTCACAACCCAAAAATCTTTATTTAATTGTTTGTAAAATGGCCAAGGACATGAAAAAAAAAAATGGGTTTTAAATTTTTAAAAAACCCTTTTTGTACACCAAGTGTCATTTCATGCGGGTGCTTCTGTTTTTTTCACTAAGCCCGGCTTTCCCGGCAAATTTAAAAAAAGGTATTTTACTATGGAAGGAAAACTTACATATAGTAATAAATAGTCACAATGACAGTATAATTATATATGTTTTATTGTGTTTATTTAGTGTTTAAAAAAATTTTGGGTTTTTTTTTTGTTCGATATTTTGTTCCCATAACTTACATGGACTTCCGGTATGGGGAGGGTACCCCCCGTATTTGTGAAATCGGCGTCCCCTTCCGATTCCGAACTTAGCATATGGGGAAAGTATCGCTCCTCTAGCCATTCCCCAATTCCTTCCCCTCAAAATTTGGGGCCTTGTTCCTTCAGCACGTTTTTGTTTACAGGGCACCCCCGAGAAAAATTTTGCTGACAGAGGAGTCCAGTTTTTTCCAGATTTTGGAGGACCTTTTTTTTTTAAAAAAGGGTTCAAGTCTTTCTCCTCCGTTTCATCCCCCCAAATGGCAAACTAGAGAACAAAAAAAATTTTGGAGATTACTAAGTGCTTTGTGTCTGGTCGGATGAGGGGGCTCTTTTTTCCTTGGGGTGATTTTTGTTTTAAAAATTTTGGGGTAGCCGCCCTTTGATTCTCCATGTTTCGTAATTCTGGTTTCACCCGATTTTTTTCAGACAGACGGGGCTTCTGTCTGTCCAGGGTTACTCTTTGTGGACGTATCAACAGTTTTGGGCCGGGAGTGAGGGGTTGTCCCCTCGGGGAAAAGGGGCCCCGCTTTTTCAAACCACTAACGAGGGCCTGGGTTTAAAGGGGGGGTTTGGGTGGGGTTGCCCCAAGAAATTTCCTATAAATGGCATCTCCTAAATTTTTAACCTAGGTTCTTTGGGCCTTTAAATTTGGAAAAACTTAAAGTTTTTTCCCTTTGCTTCTGGGGCTTAAAAAGATCCCTAAGGGTTTCCCCAAAGCCTTGTTGAAGAGGTTTTTTGGGCCAGTGGCCCCATGTTTTTCCCCCCACCCTTTTGGGGTTGGGGGGGAATATGGAGTTTGTGGTTGAGAAAATATTGAATTCTCTTTTTTCTAGAGGGAAACTCCTTTTTGGGTTTAAAGGGAAAGGGGTTATGGTCAGGAAGACAATTCTTTGGGTTTTGCTTCGGAACCATGCTGGGAGACTCACCGGCTATAAAACTCATCCTGACCGACCGGGTGTCAAGGGGGGGTTCCCCGGTGCCCCTCCTCAAGGGGGGTACTGTTGTGAATGGCTTGAAATGGTTTGGAGAGGCTCCCTCGGTGGTTCAAGGGTAGGGGATGTCCAGTGAAGATTGTGAGGAGGGGAAATCGGTGTTCTGACTGGTCTTATTAAGGGATCCTTCCCACGGGGTTTGCCGGTGATCAATTTTTTGGTCTAAATCCTTGAGTCCTTTTTCCCTTTGTACCTGCTGGTCGTGTCTGCATCTCCTGCTAACAATAAGACTTTTTTCTTTTTTTTTTTGTGCTTGATTTTTGCATTTTTCCTGCATTCTGTGGGGGGGCCCTTTAGGGGCCCCTCCGGGGGCTTTTGCCCCTCAGTTTAGTTCAGCCCCCGTGTTTGTACTTTTGCTTTTTCCAAAATTTTTTCGTGGGTGCGTTTTGATTTTGTTTTCACCCGGGAACTAATTTTGGTGGGGAGGCGTGTGATCTCAGGGGATTTTGAAATTAGTAAGTTGGTGCTTTTTAGGGTTTTTTTGGGATTGCAGTAATTACCCCTTTCCCATCCCTTTCTTTTAGGTATTTGGCCCCAAGTTTGCCTTTTCATTTCTGTCTGTGCAGATTTCATTTTCTAACCGCCAAAATTCAGTTTGGGGGGTTTCTATTTTCTTTGGGGATCTGTCCGGGGGAGATAGCTTTCCTCTTTCTATCTTTGGGTAGTTATTCTCAGGCTGTGAGGGCGTCTAGGGCCCAAGTGGAACGTTTTCCCCGGTGCCCCAGTTGTGGTGGTTAGTAGGGTACTGCAAACCATAGATTCCAACTTCCTGGGATTGCCTTTTTTACCGCATTTTCATACCGAAACAAAAAAATGAAAGCGGGGAAAAAAAAAAATGCCCACCCACCCGTCTGGGGTCAATCTCTTGCAGATCAATATGGCCAGGGTTTTTTTTTCAGTATGAGTCCAAAAAAAGCCTCCATTTTTCAAAGGCCAGTTTGACCGCTAACAATTCCCGTTGCCCACATCAAAGTTTCCTCGCCGAAGAGAACTTTTTTGAGAAAAAGGCACAGGGTTTAAGATTAGTGAGGGTAGAGGGGCCCTGGGACAACACTGCCCCCCCCCCCACTTCTGAAGCGTCGACCCCACGATAAAAGGTCTTGACGAATGGGTTGTACCAACAAGGGGTGAAAGTAAAGCATTTCTTTAATGTAAGGGAAAGGGTTTTTTGCGGCCACGGGCCAAAATTTTTTCCTCTGCCCCCTTAAGGGGGGGTCCGTCAAAGGTTTCACTACCGTGAAAACCCTTTAATAACTTCCTAAAAATGTTTGCGAAGCCCAAAAATCTTGCAAACCCCCTTTAGATCTGAGGCTGCACCCAATCTGTAATGGCCGAACCCTTCCCTGGGTTCATGCGGAAACCCTCCCCGGATCAATTACACCCAGAAAAGACAGTTCTGCATAAAAAATAACCTTCTCCGCTTAAAAATACAAATGTTTCCCCCGGGATCTCATAAGAACCGCACTAAATGATGCAAGTGTGACTGACTGTTTTTGAGTATACAAATGTATCCAGGTTTAAAATGACTACATAAGTCCAATTAAACAAAAAAAACAACATTGATAATTTCTGAAAAACACAGGGGAAATTATGAGCCCGAAGG
Source organism: Oophaga sylvatica (assembly GCA_033576555.1). Taxonomy (NCBI): domain Eukaryota; kingdom Metazoa; phylum Chordata; class Amphibia; order Anura; family Dendrobatidae; genus Oophaga; species Oophaga sylvatica. Next base: position 632,667,160 of record JARQOD010000002.1, read on the forward strand.
GCATAACAGGTTTTCAATAGCCCCTCATTGTCAAAATGTTTTTTCCCAATTCGTCCCCCCCCCGATCCTTATAGGTTATAAGCTCCTTTTTAGTCGAGAAAAACCTTTTGGCCCCTGAGTTGATTGCATAGATGGGGAATAAAGGGGGAGGGGGTAGTGTTTTTAACGGTTTTTGTTCTTTTCCCGAAAGTCGGACACGGTCGAAAAACCCACCATCTTTTTATTTTACAAAAAAAAACCCCCGCCCCCAGGGGTTGACACCGGGGGCCCCGAATATGCCCTTTGCGAAGGCTTTCTTTGATGTTTTCTTTATGGCTTGGCGCTCAGGCCCGGACAAATTAAAAAAACGGACCCTTTGGGGTAATTTGGCCCCGGGGAACAAATAAAGGGCGCAATCTAGGGTCTATTGGTGGGAGCGCCTCACCTCACTTTGGGAAAATCTTTAAAAAGTTTTTCAGGACTCCGAATACCCCCAACGACAGACGACAAAATACAGATTTTATCTTTTTAAAAGGGAAAACGGAGACAAAAAAGCCCATTTTTATTACATCCCCACGGGTATCCCCCCTTTTGCCCAATCAATGAAATTGTGGCGTTGCACCCAGGGCATCCCCAATCCAGCCCTGCAGGCACTTTAAATTCAGAATAAAGAATTTAAAAATTTTTCCACGGATGGAACCCACTTTCAAAAAAAAACTTCAGACATAAAAAAAATTCCTCCCGGGAAGAGGGGATAATCCACAGCCAATTTAACAGGATCTTCCCCCTACTGTCCCCTATCTTATTAAGAGCACAAAGGGGCATCAATAGAAAATGGGGGAAACCAAGTCAACAAAGGGGGTGGCATAACAGAACCGCCAGAAAGTTCCAATAAACCTGGACACCATTTAGTAAGCGAAAAAAAATGTACCGGGGATGGGAACCCCACGATTGTTGCCCACTCAGTAGTTTTCCTGAGATTTCACAGTAAGGCGGAAGGCAGTCCCTTTTCAATGTCCAGGCTCCATAAAAGCATAGAGGGTTTGTCTTTAGGGTGTTTCTCTCTCTTTCCCTTTTCCCAGCAGCCCCCAAATCCCCAGGGCTCAGATGGGGTGGGGTTGACACAATTTTGGAGTAAAGGGAGTTCTTGTTGCTCATTCCCCTAGGGGGAGTCTCCGGTCCATGGGGCCCGCCTCATGGGGCGTCCCCAGGATCGGGGAGGTTTAATGCCAGGCGTCCGCAAAGGGTCGATAGGCCCTGCGGAACAACCCCCTCGGGGCGGCATTTTCCAGGATACTTCCGCGGTCCAATGAACTCTGAGCAGAACCTTTCCCCCAGAGTTCCTCCCCCGTGCACACTCATACCATACCTCACCCGATGCACTCTATCAGGCTCGTCAAATGTCCCCCCCAAAAAACGGGTTTACAGACATACTTCGGAGCGAGGAAGAAAGAAGAAACCCGCTTGCGGACCCCCCCTTAAATAAGGACATTACATCCCCCCCCTCTGCCTTTCATTTCCGAGGTCCGGGGCGCAATTCAAAGAACAATGCATCCCCCCTTAAAAAACCCCAAACAATTTTTTATCCCAGAAAAATTGTCGGTAATTTTACAGGGGGGGCGGGGTCCGCAAGAGATACACGTGGGGCCCCCCTCCCCGGGAACCCCCACGGAACGACCCATTTGATCTGCCAATCTCTCGTACCTGTGATGCGCCCGAAACCAGTTTTGCTGTCCCTGACAGCTTCGCATAAGCGGGGGGAGCTCATTAACCTGCTCGAAAAGCCGTACCCGGGTCCATAATGTGCTAAACCCCCCACCGGGGAAAAAATGTAATGGTCGCTAAATGTCAAGGACACGACTGCACATGCTCACTGAGACCCGGCCGTTCCTAATAAACCCAAATGTGCCCCAAACCTAAAACAGAGCCGCAGCAGGAAAAGGGGCTGTGTTTCAGTGTAACAGGACCGTCCGCAGCATGTGAGACCAAGGGGCGGAGCTGGCCCCACGTCTCTCGAGGCAGCATAATGAAAAATGTGTATGCAGACTAACGGACCTGCAGCCCTACTGCTGGGGGGTGGGCCCAAACTCCAGAGATCTAGGAACTGCGGAAACTCCTAGCGGGTAACGGAAAAAGTTTACCAAGGGGCAAAGACAGAGACGAAAACCCGGGGAAAGGGCCCAGATCAGAGCACAAATAGCACACAGACCAAAGGTTGACAGAACGGAAGCAGATGTAGCAAAAAAACAAAACCGAGCGGGGAATGACAGTACAATAGGGGCAAAACGGTAAAGAGTATCGATAGCCAAGCCCGGGGTCGAAAACCGGGGAAAACAATATAAAAAAACGTGGACAAGAGCAAGGGGGGCAAACAAACCGGGGCAACACAGGAGCAAACAACAGAAAACAGCAAACCCGGGGGGCAAATAACGTCCAACGAAAATTACTGACAGAAATCTCCCTCTGGGCGGGTAAAATCCCTCCCAATCCAAAGGGGGGGCCCCAAAGTTAACCCCGAGTGGGAAAGGGCATTAACCATTTCCATACCCTGACAAAAATGGGGTCCCAAAAAAAAATTGTGCTGATGTAAATAGACATGTGGGAAATGTTATCTAATGACAATTTTGACAACTTAATTTCAGGGTACAAATTAAAGTTAAAAATGCAAAATTTTAAAAATTTTTGCCAAATTTCCTATTTTTCAGAAAAAAGCACTCCTTTTTGACAAATTTTACCCTAACATGAAAAACAAAATGTCACGAAAAAAGTCTAAATCAGTGGGGTCCCTTTAACCGTTCCTGATTATTCCCCCATAAATGCGATCGGAATTTAAAATTTGGGCCCGTATGAAAAGGGAAAACGGCGGGGATGAAAAGGGGTTTGTTACTTTAATTGATCTCAAATGTTAAAATTTTTAATCCAAACTAGCGGGATGCGACCCAAAACGCGAAGGGTTTTGCACTATCCAAAAATTTTTGGATCTGCTGTGGTGTGTTGGGGGTTGGTTGTGGTTGGTGTTTTTGTGGGGTGTGTGTGTTTGTGGTGTGTGTAAAAAAAATTAATATATATCATCAAAAAGTTAATTTATTTC
>JARQOD010000002.1:632670329-632849471 GCA_033576555.1 Oophaga sylvatica
TTGATGAAATAAAAGTAAACCCCCTAATTCTAACTCCAACCCCAACCCCAACACACCCCTAACCCTAATACCAACCCTAACCATAACCCTAATCACAACCCTAACCACAACACACCCCTAACCCTAATCCCAACCCCAACACACCCCTAACCCTAATCCCAACCTAACCATAACCCTAATCCCAACCCTAACCCCAACACACCCCTAACCCTAATCCCAACCATAACCACAACCCTAACACCAACACACCCCTAACCCTAATCCCAACCCTAACCCTAATCCCAACCCCAACACACTCCTAACCCTAATCACAACCCTAACATAGCCCTAATCACAACCCTAACCCCAACACACCCCTATCCCTAATCCCAACCCTAGTACAACCCTAACCCCATCACACCCTAACCCTAATCCCAACCCTAACCACAAGTCTAACCCCAAAACACCCCTAACCCTAACCACAACTCTAACACTAATCCCAACCCTAACCACAAACATAACCCCAACACAACCTTACCCTAATTGCAACCCCTAACCCTAATCCCAATCATAATCCCAACCCTAACCCAAACCCTAACCCTAAAACTTTAGCCCAACTCACTTTAGCCCAAGTCTAACCCTAACCCTAACCCTAAAACTTTATCACAACTCACTTTAGCCCAACTCTAACCCTAACCCTAAAACTTTAGCCCAACTCACTTTAGCCTAACCCTAATGGAAAAATGGAAATAATAATTTTCTTTATTTTATTATTTTTACCTAACTAAGGGGGTAATAAAGGGGTGGTTTATTTACTATTTTATTTTGATCACTGTGATAGCGTTTATCACAGTGACCAAATGAACCAATAGGAAAAATCTTCCTATTGTTGCCTGGGTGCCGGTCAGCAGATTGCAGCCATTTTCTGACCGGAAGAAGATGGTGCAACCCACCCGGAGGATGCAGGAGGGGCCCGAGGACCACCGGAGGTATGGGGGGTTCGGGACCCTATTTATCACTCCTCTGATGTGCCGATCACATCAGAGGAGAGAGAAATTAGATGGCACAACAGATTTTTTTTTTTTGTTGCGGTCGCCGTTAAAAATGTTAATAACAGCGATCGAAACTCCGGAGTCAGTAGAAACCAACCAGAATCATGTTCTCCGGTGTCTCGTCTACCCCCGGCAGCCGAGACCCCGGAGAAAATTGCCCCCCGGCAGATCACGACGGATGCGCCTGCCATTTTCTGACCGGAAGAAGATGGGGGCGCCCACCTGAGGAGGCAAGAGGGCCTGAGGACTACCAGGTGGTATGGTGGGGAATCAGGGACCCTATTTCCCTCTCCTCTGATGTGCGATCACATCAGAGGAGAGAGAAATTAAATGGCACATCGGATTTTTATTTTAATTTTTTTGCGGTCGCCGTTATAAACGGTTAATAACGACAATCCCAATCCTGGGGTTGGTAAAAACCAACCCGAATCATGTTCTCTGGGTCTCGGCTACCCCGGCAGCCGAGACCTCGGAGAAAATCCGACACTGGGGGGCGCTTATACACTTTTTCCACAGCGCCGTTAATTAAAGGCGCTGGGGTTTAAGTACCCTTAACTACCACCGTTAAAAGGCGTATCGGCAGTCGTTAAGGGGTTAAAGGGTCACATCTATCCCAAAATGGTATCAGGAAAAATGTTGCCTCGACCCACAAAAAGTAGGCCGTCACACAGCTCCATCGACCGAAAAATAAAAATGTTACGGTCTTGAAAAACGATGACTCAACCTCTATTTATTTTTTTTTTAAATTTCTGATTTATTTTTCCTCACTAAAATAATAAATATATGTCCATGTGGACAGAAATATAGAAAAAAGTTATGACTCTGGGAAGGAAGGGAGTTAAGAAAGGGAAACCGCAAAAGTGGAAACTGGCTGTGTCATTAAAGGGTTAAATCCATTTTTTGGTCTGTTTTTGGACTAACACCTTTGCTGCCAGGTCATCTATGGCGTTCCCTTCAGCAGGGGTAGCTCATGCACTCTATGTGACAGCACAGCCTGAAAATCAGACCACGTGGTTTTATCCATAGGGTCGAAAGAATTGCTTCCCGTCCTGTTCCTGTCAGTGAATGCTTGGAGTCCTTGTTTCGAATTTTTCTGATCCATGAATAATACATTGCCCTGTAGCATCTAAAAGAACATTCCTCTCCAGCAACTCACAGTTTAGCTCGGGAAATGCCCAGTGGGAAACTCCCTGCCTGATTTCAATATTCAGGTATGTAAATCTCGTTCTAATGGGACAACCCCCTTAAAAGAGGATCCATCACTTTTGCTGACTTCTGTTGTAGTAAATACTTTCCTTCCCTTCAAACAAAATAACAATTCTAGAACATATTTTTATAGACTTTTGCATTATTATTATTATTATAGCGCCATTTATTCCATGGAACTTTACATGTAGAAAGGTTCATACATAATAAAAACGAGTACAATAATCTTACATAATACAAGTCACGTCCCGGAAGAAGCAACATTGTGAAACTGATTGAAGCATTTGCTCATTTCATGTGATGTAACACTATAAAGCTGTATCACAGTATTGAGATATATATTGGCACTAGTTCACTTTAATAATTGATTGAAGCATTTTGCTCATTTTTCTTCCAATAAACCGCTCTGATATATATATATTGTGCTCATTTTTTTCAATCATTTTGGTGTTCTCAGTTGGCAACTCTCTTCCCCCGACCTCCTTTTGGAGTCTCCCTTACTCTCTTTTTATATATTTGATCTTTTAATTGTACTTCAATAAAAAAAAATGTTATATTTTTCATTCAGTTTGCTCTTTCACTTCTCATCTATGGGTGGCACCTTCCACTATAGATTATGTGTTGATATAATACTAGTCATGACTGGTACAGGGGGAGAGAGGACTCTGCCCGCGAGGGCTCACAATCTACAAGGGATGGGTGAGGATACAGTAGGTGAGGGTAGAGCTGGTCGTACAGCGGTTTGGTGGATCGGTGGTTACTGCAGGTTGTAGGCTTGTCGGAAGAGGTGGGTTTTCAGGTTCTTTTTGAAGATTTCCCCGGTAGACGAGAGTCTGAAATGTTGGGGTAGAGAGTTCCAGAGTAGGAGGGATGCGCGGAAGAAAGCTTGTATGTGATTGTGGGAAGAGGAGATAATAGGGAGTAGGTAAGGAAATCTTGTGAGGATCGGAGGTGGCATGCAGGTAAGTACAGGGAGATTAGACCGCAGATGTATGGAGGAGACAGGTTGTGGATGGCTTTGTATGCCAAGGTTAGTGTTTTGAACTGGAGTCTTTGGCTAATGGGGAGCCAGGCAAGGAGAGAGGAGAGGCTGGGGAATAGTGGGGGTTCAGGTGGATTAGCTGGGCTGAAGGATTCAGGGGGATAGATTGGAGGGGTGCGAGAGTGTTAGAGGGTAGGCCACAAAGCAGGAGGTTGCAGATGATGAGACATGCACTAGGATGAGGACATGCTCTAGTATTTTTGCAGATTCTTGATTAAGGAATGTATGCATCCTGGAAATATTTTTAAGTTGGAGTCAGCAAAAAGTGGAATGGCTTAGATATGTTGTTTGAAGGAGAGGTCAGAGTTAAGGGTTACCCCAAGGCAGTGAGCTTGCAGGACTGGGAAGAGTAAGATGAGGGAAAAATGAAAAATTCTGTTTTAGAAATGTAGCAAAGAAGAAAGATGAAATAGAGGACAGATATTGTAGGCTTCTGGTTAGTAAGAGGTGATATCCAATCCAGAGAGGTATGTGGTATTATTCGGCCACTAGTGGTAGTAATGTAGTCTGGTCACGTGTTAGTGCATTTGTTCCTTGTATGTAGTAGTATTCGGTCACTATGTGGTGGTAATGTGGTCTGGTCATGGTGTTACGGTATTTGTCCCTTGTATGTGGTATATTAATCATTTTAAAAAATGAATGTCAAACATTTCCTTAAAGAAAAATAAATACAAATATACCTAAAAAGAATATTGGGTATCTTAACCCCTTAACCCCCAAGGGTGGTTTGCACGTTAATGACCGCGCCAATTTTTACAATTCTGACCACTGTCTCTTTATGAGGCTATAACTCTGGAACGCTTCAACGGATCTTCACGATTCTGAGATTGTTTTTCTCGTGACATATTGTACTTCCTGATAGTGGTAAAATTTATTCAATATAATTTGCGGTTATTTATGAAAAAAAAGGAAATATGGCGAAAATTTTGAAAATTTTGCAATTTTCAAACTTTTAATTTTTATTCCCTTAAAACAGAGAAATATGTCACACAAAATAGTTACTAAATAACATTTCCCAATGTCTACTTTACATCACAGCACAATTTTGAAACCAATTTATTTTTTGCTACGAAGTTATAAGGGTTAAAAGTTGACCAGCGATTTCTCATTTTTACAACAAATTGTACAAAACCATTTTTTTTAGGGACCACCTCACATTTGAAGTCACTTTGAGGGGTCTATATGGCAGAAAATACCCAAAAGTGACACCATTCTAAAAACTGCACCCCTCAAAGTACTCAAATCCACATTCAAGAAGTTTATTAACCCTTCAGGTGCTTCACAGGAGTTGAAGCAACTTGGAAGGAAAAAATGAACATTAACTTTTTAGTCACAAAAATGATATTTTACAAACAATTTTTTTATTTAACAAGGTAAAAGGAGAAAATGGACAGAAAAAGTTGTTGTGCAATTTCTCCTGAGTACAACCGATACCCCATATGTGGGGAAAACCACTGTCTGGGCGCACGGCAGGGCTTGGAAGGGAAGGAGCGCCGTTTGACTTTTTCAAACCAAAATTGGCTGGAATTGAGATTGGACGCCATGTCACGTTTCGAAAGCCCCTGATGTGCCTAAACAGTGGAAACCCCACACAAGTGACACAACTTGGAAACTAGACACCCTATGGAACTTATCTAGATCTGTTGTGAACACTTTGAACCCCCAAGTATTTCACTAAAGTTTATAATGCCTGGGTGTGAAAAAAAAAAAAAAAAAATTCCACAAAAATGATTTTTTAGTCCCCAATTTTTGATTTTTTCCCAAGGAAATTGGACCCCAAAATTTGTTGTCCAGTTTGTCCTGAGTACGCTGATACCCATATGTGGGGGAGAAATACTGTTTGGACGCACCACAGGGCTCGGGAAGGAAGTAATGACATTTGGAATGCAGACTTTGATGGGGGTCATGTTCAGTTTGCAGAGTCCCTGATGTGCCTAAACAGTGAAACCCCCCACAAGTGAACCCCATTTTGGAAACTAGACCCCCTAAGGAACTTATCTAGATCTGTGGTGAGCACTTTGAACCCCCAAGTGCTTCACACAAGTTTATAATGCCCGGGCATGAAATAAAAAATCCTAGTTTTTTTCCCACAAAATAATATTAAGTCACCAATTTTTTTATTTTCCCAAGGGGAACATGAAAATTGGAACCCCAAAAGTTGTTGTCCAATTTGTCCTGAGCACGCTGATACCCCATATGTGGGTGGGAACCACTGTTTGGGCGCACGGCAGAGCTCGTAAGGAAAGGAGTGCCATTTGACTTTTTCAAACCAAAATTGGCTGGAATCGAGATTTGACGCCATGTCGCATTTGGATAGCCCCTGATGTGCATAAACAGTGGGAATCCCCCACAAGTGACCCCCATTTTAGAAACTAACCCCCTAAGGAACTTTTTATTTGTGCTCATTATTTTATGATGTTCTATTTCCATTCCACCGACTCCATTTATTTTACGGACTAGAACAGTGTAAATGCCTTTATCCTCCATCGTGATGTTATACATGTAAAGGTCTCCATTTTGCATGAACTTCCATGTTTCGGTTTTTGTAACTATTTGTGACATGATCGTATTTCCTTTTTCCCTTGTATAACTCAGCCAGGAAAAACGTTCTGTGTCTCCTTTTAGTCTTCTTTTTCCCAGGTACATATGAGTTCTGAAGATGAATTATTCTTGTGATTCTTAAAGTCACATTTGAATTCTGCCATCCAGTCACATAGGAGCTCTTTTCATCATTGAGGTTGCTTTATCTATAAGGACAAGACTTTAAAAATTATAGTAAACTGTAATAAACTAATATTTATATTTACATTTGAACAGCATCTGGAATAAGTATGAACGAGTCACCAATCTTCTAATTAAATATATTTCTAAAGATGCCATTGTACATGAAATTCTCACAGATAACAACCCATCCAATCCACAAAGGCAAAAACATCATCCAATAGATTCCCATAAATTAAGTTATATTTAATAATGAGAAATGACACAGGGAAAAGTACTGAACACATGAGAAAATGAGGTGCAAAAAGCCACGAGAGGTCCAACACCCAGCTGTAATCTATTAGTAATTAGAAAGCAATCTTGTCATTAAGAGAAAAATAATATCAGCTGCTTCAAGTGTTGACTATAAAAGAGTTTATCCATTACTAATGTGCCACCAAGAAACATCTGATGATGGCTAAAACCAGTGAGCTGGCTCAAGACTTTGCAACCTTATTGTTGCAAAACAAACTGATGGCATTGGTTGCAGAACAAATTCGAAACTACTGAAGGTTCTAGTGAGCACTGTTGGGGCCATAATCCGGAAGTAGAAATAATATTCATTTCACATAAAAACGGCCATGACCAGGTGATCCCTGCAAGATTTCAGCAGAGGAAGTGAAAGAATTAAAAGAACCCAAAGGGGAAAACCTGTGAAGAGCTACAGAAAGACCTGAAATCAGCAGGTACAATTGTTTCAAAGAAAACTATACGTAATGCACTCAACCTCAATTGCTCGTATGCACCCTCACTGTAACCTTCATCGGGTTGTATGCATGCTCACCACGCAAAACATGTTCAAGTGTGTTTAAAGTGTTCTCAACAAAATTTAAAGAAGCCTGAAAAATACTGGGAGATAGAGCATGGTCATATGAGACCAAAATTTTTTTTGGGCACTTTAGCTGCGGTAATTACACACCATTATATGGAGGCCAAAAGGCACTGGATATTACCCCAAAAACATCTTTTTAACCGTGAAATTTGGAGATAAGAACATCAAGTGTGGGGCTGTTTTTTCAACATTCGGCACTGGCGAACGTCATATAATTTTAAAGAATGATGAATGTTACAAATGTACAGGTACAGAGACATTCTTGATAAAAATCTGACTGCACATTCTCCAGGATGATGAAGATAAAATGAGAGTGAAACATTTTAGCAACACAATAAATCCCAAACACACAGCCATTAAACTCAATTGGTTTCAAAGAAAAAAAATAAAGCTGTGAAGCCAATTGAAAATTTTTGGAAGGAACTTAAAGCTCAGAATTTGTAGGAGCCCACGGGTCCTTCAGGAGTTAAGTGTGTTCGCATGGAATAATGGGACAAAATCGCACCTGAGAAATGCCTGAGACTAGTTTCTCAGTACAGGAGGTGTCTTGAAGCTTCATCACCAACAAAGGCATTTGCAGGATTGGACTAGCCCACTGGAAAACCGATGGCACTGACATTTACTTGATACAGGGCTAGCAGCTGCCTAGGGTCCCCACTGGCCCAGGGACCCACAGCTAGTGGCGTGTCATTAATAGCTCTGGAGGTGTGAGTCAGGGGAGCCGCCCGGTGCCAGCGGAGCAGCAGGGGCAGAGCAGCGGGTGACAGAAGGCAGGAGCCGGCTGCTGCAGCTAAAGCCTGTGCCCGCTGCTAATAGACATGAATATTCATTGCTCGCCATGCCCATGGGCATGGAGAGCAGTGATATTCATTTCACTTTAATAGCGGGCAGCAAAGCCGGCGTCAGCACCCGGGTAAGTTCTGGGGCACCTAGCAGGTGGAGGGGCCCACTTGTTGTCAGGGACACTGGCGTCCTATAGGGGGGCCCAGTGCCTGTGACTGTATCGATGCCCGCGAGAGAGCCCCTCGTTTGATTAGGGCCCCAGCACATGTGATACTTCCTTCCCTGCTCTACTGGCATCTTAAGCATCTTCTGACTTTGACGTTCATGTCAGAGACATCACATTGACATCACGTCTATGCGCCTCTGCCTAAACAGTCACAGTGCACAGAAACATAAGATGCCAACGCTGAGGAGCAGAGCAAGCGGCCAGCGAGGAGAGGTGAGTATTTCATTTTTTTCTTTTTGATGTTTGGAGCATTATATATGGGGCCAATCATGCACTGGAGCATCATATATGGGGCCATCATACACTGGAGTATCATATATGGGGACAATCATACACAGGAGCATCATATATGGGGCCATTATACAGTGAAGCAATATATGGGCCATCATACACTGAGTATCATTTGTGGAGCCCATCATATACTGGAGATCATGTGGGGCCCATTATATAGGGGAGCATACTTTGGGTCCATATATATGTAGCTGTAACGGAAAATGTAAAATATGACGTAAGATGCCCCTGATTATCATGTATGACTTTTCCGGAACATTCCAGAATCTTCCATTTGCTACAATGATACTAGCTTGCTAGCAGCTTCCCCCCTAAGCCCCCTCCTAGCAGCTGAGAAAACCTGTTTTAGCAACTCTGGAACCACATGCTCCCTTTGTCTTCAGACCATGCGGGACTGTCCCATAGCATATAATGGGAATTTATTAATTTGGACGTAAATTCAATATGAGATTGTGGTAGAAAAATAAAAGCTACATGTCCGATTCGTCCTTCGACGGGACTATTTAGCCTGTGTTTTTCCCGATTCCAGTGCCAACAGAACAGAGAAATTAATTTCTCCGGAGCAGAGTGGAATAACTAATCCGAGTTTGAACTCATTAGATTCACTAATTTCAGAATAAGGTGAATGATGGTTCTGCCGAGATTCTGCTAGGTTCTCAAGCCAAGTTTATGATCGTTATAAGTTTTCAGAACCAAAATTGCAACTTAGAGACAAGGGTGAGGACCCATGGTAACTCAGCCCCTTGTGTGATGTCACGACCAGAGGGCTCTAAGGCAGGGCCAGGTAATTTTTGCCTTAGATTTGTCCTGGAAACCAGACGCAACTGTCCATCTGTAATGCACTGCGACGTGTTGCCCATCCCCCAACCGCATGGCTTGCCTGCAATGATCTAAGAACTGTAAAGTTGATCTCCCTTATGTTAATCCCTTTTATTTTGTAACCGTATTGTACATTTTTTTAATTGTTTTCACTTTGTAAAACCTTTTTAAATCTTTTGTAAACACTGCCTATCTTTTAGGAGTAAAATATAAAATTACTAGTTCGTCTTCTATGCTCTTTTAACGAATTTGACGTGCCCGATGTTTACTATGCTACTAAATAGGGGTGGCCTCTATCCCACATTTTAGACCAGAGGTGGTTGGCAGCGGGGGTGTGCCGGGCTTTCGGGTATACTGGTAGTGACAGAGCGGGCTTTATAAGTGTATTGCCTGGCTGCGGCTAGGAGTAGTTATAATTCCCCCACTGCAGCATGCCCAATAGCCAGTACACATCCCAAGCGGCCCGTCTGGCGAACTAATTATACTAGGTGCAGTTCCCTGACTGACCTGAGGGTAAGGGGGGTGCCGGAGAGCTGCAAATTCCTAAGTGGAACTGAGAAGTGGGATAAAATTTTAAAACCTGCAGATCGTTCATCACAGTGGTGGCAGGGGGGTGGGGATCATAAACGTGATTCCCCGGGCCTCCGTGTGCAGTTATTCATCACAATAGACATCATATGGGGCCCATTATATATGGAGCATTATATGGGGCCTATTCTGTATGGAGCAATATATGGGGCCCTTCATATACTGTATGGACATTATATGGGACCCATTATGTATGGAGAATATATGGGGCTCATTATACTGTATGGAGCATTATATGGGGCTATCTTATACTGTATGGAGTATTACATGGGGGCTCATACTGAATGTGTGCATATGGCCTAACTGTTAAACTGTATGGATGTGTCATTGAATCCATAACAAAATTTTGAATGAAATATTTTGAAAGTTTTTAATTATTGTACTTATAGTCATAAAGTCTTTGAAAGAAACTGCAAAAAAAGACAGAATTATGAGAAGGGCCATTCATAGACCCCTGAAAGGCAACAACTGGTGAGCCTCTTTAAAATATTGAATATTAGAAACACTTTATGAGCTGCTGTCATCTAGTGGTGTGGAAAAGTGTGGCCTAATCCAGGCGTATTTCACTTTTAGGCCGGCGTCCACACACAACGACAAAAAAATCGGTCCGTTTTAGACGGTCGATTGTCGGATCAAAATGCAACATCACACATCCTTCTGGCATCGATTTTCCTTCAAAGATGCGATTTAGTCGCATGTGTGTGTACCTTGTAACATCCGATTTTCATCCGACTTGCGAGAATTTCTCGCAGGCTTGCAAAACTGACATATAATGGATCCAAAAGAATAGTATTTCAATCACAAAAAAATATAGATATATACACATAGAACACATATTTTTATATAATATAATATATATATATATATATATATAACTGTCATTGTGACATGTATATATATATATATTTATAGTTCCTAGACTTCTACATACTGTTATAGCCGCAAATTCAATTGCCGGCTTTTGTGAAATCACAGAAGCCGACATGAAATGATACATTGTTTCCACACAGTTAACCATGTCATTTCCTGTATTTTGATATTTGTTTAGAAACTTACAATTACATGAGTGTATTTGTGCAAAATTTCAGACATGTAAGGGTTAATTAAAGGTGTAAATTCGTTGAAAAAAAAATGCGTGGGCTCCCGCTGTATTTTCTCCACCAGACAGACAAAGCAAGCGAGTGGGGGCATATAATAACAGCCTAGGGAGGGTACATTTTTTTGGTGCCCCCCCTGGCTACTAACATCTGCCCCCAGAACCCCAGAAAGGGCAAATCTATAATTAGATTCGCCCTTTCTGGCACTTTGCCCGTCTATTCCCATTGCCCTGTAGCGGTGGCAATGGGTTAATAATCTCACCTTAATGTCACCTTAGTATTGAAAGGTGACCTTAAGGCAGGTTAATAATTGAGAGCTGTCAATTAGACAACTATCAATTATTAATCCTATTGTATGATAGAAAAATCAAACACACACAGTTTAATAAAAAAGAAGTTTAATGAAATAATCACACATTTTTTGACAATATTTTATTTTCCTGCTAAAACCATTTTCCTGTAATAAAAATAAAATAAAAAAGCAAAATGATTCTTACCAATCCGATGTACAGTCAGGTCCCACGGTGTAATCATCAGAAAGGGTTAACAGGTTACAGGTCGCAGAGAGCTAATAATGCTGTCTCAGACCTGTATTCCCCTGAATGAATAAGTTACTCTCCCAGCGAAGTAGAGGAATAGATTCATGAATGGAGCTTAATTGATTTATTACAACTTTCACTTGAGTGACCTGACCTAAGGTGAAAGTGGATACAATCAATTAAGCTTCATTCATGAATCACTTCCTCTCCTGTCGGCAGGAGATAAAGCTCATTCATTCAGGAGCTATCAGATGAGCACGCAGGATTACATTGCGCTGCTTATCTGATTGCTAGTAGTTAACCCTTTGTGAAGGATTACATCGTGGGACGTGACAGATTGCCAGATAGGTAAGAATAATGTTGTTTTATTATTTTATATTTATTTTAGAAGAACAAGGGCTTCGAACAGATTAACACTTAAATAAAAGATGGTCAAAAATATGTGTTTTTTATTTCATTAAAATTATTTATTCTTAAAGTGTGTGTGTTTTTTTATTTACTTCAATAGGATTAATAATTGATAGTTGTCTAATTGACAGCTCTCAATTATTAACCTGCCTTAAGGTCACCTTTCAATACTAAGGTGACATTAAGGTGAGATTATTAACCCATTCGCCACCGCTACAGGGCAATGGGAATAGACGGGCAAAGTGCCAGAAAGGGCGAATGTAATTATAGATTTGCCCTTTCTGGGGTGTCTGGGGGCAGATGTTAGTTAGCCAGGGGGGCGCACCAAAAAAATGTACCCTCCCTAGGCTATTATTATTCTGCCCCCACTCACTTGCTTTGTCTGTCTGGTGGAGAAAATACAGCGGGAGCCCACGCATTTTTTGTCAACGAATTTACACCTTTAATTAACCACTACATGTCTGAAATTTAGCACAAATACACTCATGTAATTGTAAGTTCTAAACAAATATCAAAATACAGGAAATGACATGGTTAACTGTGTGGAAACAATGTATCATTTCATGTCGGCTTCTGTGATTTCACAAAAGCCGGCAATTGAATTTGCGGCTATTACAGTATGTAGAAGTCTAGGAATATTAAATATATGTATATATATGTCACAATTACATGTTATATATATATATATATATATATTTATATATATATATGTATTCTATGTGTGTATATCTATTCTTTCTATTCTTTATTAAAGCTGTCAGTGTGATTTTACAGTATAGCCGGGGATGAATTGCCGGCTTTTCTAAAGGACACCGATGCGATTTCATCGCAAGTCACACATGCGGTCCATTTGTAATCAGATTTTTCATCGCTCCCATAGACTTGCATTGGCGATAGTCGACCCACAATCGGTGACAATCGCAGCATGCTGCGATTGCACACGGACGTTTAAAATGGACCACAAAAAATCTGATACTGGGAGCTGCTCCATAGATTAACTAGGGCAGACTGCAATACGATTTTCATCGCATTGCAGTCGTCCGATTCTGTCGCCAGTGTGACGACGGCCTTAGAAAGGTGTATTGACCTCCTCATTCTTACCCAATTCACACTGAGCAGATGAGATAAGGCTGGGCTGGCTACAATCTCTCTCTGTTATGTTTCCTCCTTCCTTACCTGGTCCGCATGCATAGCTTCATGTTTAATTATGAGCAGCGATTGTTTAAGTGGGCACAGTAGGGGATGGTTGTGCTGACTATGGCATCATTGCCGCTCACCTCTTTGTGGAATTCTTAAACTCTTGGGAACCCAACAAATGTCAGACATCCGTGCCCACTCTTCAGTTTTTATGTGTGGAGACTGACCAGAATACAAATGGGCAGTGTTGGAGCTGGTACTCAACCCACTGGCCTCTTCTGCTCACAAAGACTTGCCAGCTTGTGGCAGTGTGGAGTTCCAGCACATGGTGATGTCGCACACCAGTCGGTGAGCTGGCACTTGCATGCACTGCTGCAGCACTACCAGAGGAGCAGCAGCTGTAGCCAACTTGCGGAAATGGGCATGACGCAGCGTACTTTTACAGCAGCTCTGGCAAATCTGGGAATGTTTTCAGAAACTGCTGAACTACCAAGTTGAGCCCATGTGCCAAGCTGTAAGGTTCTATGTATATATTCCTGAAACTCAGTTTGTTCGTCAGCCATTTTACTTTTTGTCTTGCTGCAGCTATCTTGCCCTCAGTCAAAATGGAGTTTCAGCTTGCATGTTCCGCCCTGATTCTCTCCTTTGCTTCTTAAGCAGCCACAGCTGAGCAATCAGTGCTTCAGAATCTAGCCTGCAGTGAACCTGTGACTTGACTCCTGTAAGCCTTGGACCTTGTACTCCAGCTATTCCTATGAGGAACTCTGAAGCACTTGTGGACTCTGAACCCTGCTCTTTGAAAGACCACGTTTGCATGGGACTTACGGTAACAGAGAAGAAGATCCTGATCTGTATTGGAGAGTGATTGCTGAGCTTGGATTACTCTGGCCTGCTGTGTCTCCTGTTTCTGTGTCTGCAAACTGTGTGACTATTTCTGCCAACTTGTATGAAGTAATACAGGACTTTTCTATATCAAACCTGTGACTCCTGTTTTTTCATCGCACCAAGCACAAGACGCTATATGAACTGTACTACATACATTACAAGATTCTGAAGACAAAACGTTAGTGTCTGCTGGGTCTGGAAGGCTGTGTCTGCTGTACTGTGGATATCAGACGTCCGGTTGTACTTTCTGTGATGACAGTGGTTGTGACTTCTCACAACCGTTCCAGGTGAGCAATTCCCTTAAGTTTTTTCTTTTTGCAGTGTTACCACAGGTAAACACTATTGTT
Source organism: Oophaga sylvatica (assembly GCA_033576555.1). NCBI lineage: Eukaryota > Metazoa > Chordata > Amphibia > Anura > Dendrobatidae > Oophaga > Oophaga sylvatica. Next base: position 632,684,321 of record JARQOD010000002.1, read on the forward strand.
TTTTTTTTTTCTTCCTTTCTTTTCTCTTTTTTGTCTGCTGTAACTCTGGATATCAGATGTTGGTTGAAACTTTCTGTGATGATAGTGGTTGTGACTTCTCACAACCATTCCAGGTGAGCAGTTCCCTTAATTTTTTTTTCTCTCTGCAGTGTTGCCACAGGTGAACACTATTGTTTTTTTTCTCTCCTCTTCTTCCAGTAATCCTGTCTTAAAAGATCTGGAAAATGGAGGCCCGCATAAAGGAACTTTGCGGAGTGACTGATAATATCCTTGCGATTTGCAGAATATAAAGACCCGTTTTACAAATCTACAGGACCTCAATAATCACAATTTGCAAGTGGTTGGACAGACTACCCAGGATTTGCGAGCCAGGATTGAGGTTCTAGAGGGGCGAGTTTCCCGGCTCCTGCCGTAGCCCCGAGTGCTGGGATTCCCAAGTTGCCCCCTTTTCGTTTTGGCGGTTTAACGTGAGAAATTCAGGGGATTTATTAATCAATGCAATCTTTTTTTTTCGCACATGCTTCACAATTTCCCACTGAACGATCTAAGGTGCTTACTATAATTATGTTGCTTACCAACAAGGCTTTAATGTGGGCAAACCCTCTGATTGAGACTGAGGATGATTGTTTGAATCACCTTGATGATTTTATTTCAGCCATGGGGCAGGTGTTTGATGACCCCAATCGAGGTGCAACAGCTGAAGCAGCCATGTTAGCTTTGCGCCAAGGTAAGCACTCGGTAGCTGAATATGCCTTGGATTTCAGGAGATGGGCCCTTGATACCACCTGGGACAGTTCCGCCAAAAATCTATTTTTCGAAAGGGGTTATCTCCACTGATTAAGGATGAACTTGCTCGTGCCGACCCTCCCCCTGCGTTAGGTGACTTTATTAACTACTGCATCCGTATTGATACTCGTCTGACTGAACGCAGGCAAGAGAGATGGTTCGAAAGCAATCGTACTAACCTTTTCCTACCTTCCTCTCCAGCTAAGGAACCTTTGAGTAGGATTACACGGGAACCTGAACCTGAACCCATGCAGGTAGACTCTTTACAACGACGGGTTAGTGATGCACGCAAGGAACATCGTTTTAAGGAGAATCTATGTTTCTATTGTGGTAAGTCAGGGCACTTCATTATAAACTGCCCCAGCCGTTCTCGTAAGAAATACTGCAGCACTCATTCATTGTGAGTGTTGCGAGAGGGGATCTGTCAGGTCCGAGCCTCAGGCTCCAGAGAGATCTGCAGCAACAGATCTTGATTTCTCGGACTTAAACTCGTTACCTCTGAGGACGTTGACTGTGTAAACGCTGCCATTTTTCAAGTTTCCTCAGCTGTGTCCCAGCTGAGTTGTAAGAAAAACAATTCTCATTGCTTTCTTTCCATCAAACTCTGGGTTGACTCAGCTTGGGTGTCTAGCTCTGCTATGATCGACTCAGGGGCAAGTGGAAATTTTATGGATGTCTCCTTTGCTCTGAAACAGGGAATACGTTCAGTGAAGAAGGCTACTCCAGTACAGATGGAAACTGTGGATGGCTCCCTGCTGACCTCTGGACCAGTGGATCAGGAAACAGAGCCTTTGAGGGTTCTTATGGGTAAAGATCATCAAGAGAAACTGTCCTTTATGCTTATCTCTTCTCCCCACTTTCCCATTATTCTAGGGCTACCATGGCTGCAGGCTCAGAATCCTACCATTAACTGGGAGACCAAGGAATTACACTTTCCAGAGAAACAGATGAGTCAAAAGTTTCAGCTTGCTCTGTTCCTAAAGGAATCATGTCAGTCCCTGAACTACCAGCTGTATACCAGGACTATGTGGATTTATGTGACAAGAAGAACGCTGACCAGCTTCCTCCTCACCGTCCATATGATTGTCCAATTGAATTATTGCCTGGAGCAGAGATACCTTTTGGTAAGATCTACCCCTGGCGGGCCCGAGCTAAAGGCTTTAAAGGATTACATAGATGAAAATCTAGCCAAGGGCTTCATACGCCCCTCTTCATCTCCTGCAGGTGCACCCATCTTCTTTGTAAAGAAGAAAGATGGATCTCTGAGACCATGCGTAGACTATAGGGAACTCAATTTAGGTTACTATTAGAAAACCGTTATCCATTGCCTTTAATCCCTGAGTTATTGGAGAGGTGCGACATGCCAAAATTTTTTCTAAACTAGATCTTCGTGGGGCCTATAACTTAGTCCGTATTAGACCTGGGGATGAATGGAAGACTGCATTCAGGTCACGCTATGGACACTTTGAATATCTAGTTATGCCTTTTGGTCTGAGTACCGCCCCAGCCACTTTCCAACACTTGGTGAATGACATCTTCAGGAACTCCTAGATACATTCGTGGTAATTTATTTGGATGATATTCTAATTTTTTCTAACTCCACAGAGGAACATCATGGACATGTGAGAATGGTCTTGGAACGTCTAAGACAAAATCATCTTTACATCAAACTTGAAAAGTGTGATTTCCATAGGACCGAAATTCAATTTCTGGGGTATGTACTGTCTACACAAGGAATTAGTATGGATGGAAGCAAAACCCAAGCCATCAAGGATTGGCCAAGTCCTAGAAATGTGAAGGAGGGTACAGCGCTTCATCGGGTTTGCCAACTTCTATAGACGTTTCATTAGAAATTTCTCTGAGGTAGTGTCACCTATCACTCAACTTACCCGGAAAGAGTCTAGGTTTTCCTGGACTCCCCAAGCCCAGGAAGCATTTTCCGTCTAAAAGATAAATTTACCACTGCACCTATCCTAGTACATCCCAACCCCGAGCTTGCCTTCATAATAGAGGTGGATGCTTCAGACTGTGCCGTTGGAGCTATACTCTCTCAGAGAACAGGTGAGAAGAATGTCTTGCATCCCTGTGCCTTCTTTTCCCAGCAGTTGTCTTCGTGCTGAGAGGAACTACGATGTGGGCAATAGAGAGTTGTTGGCCATTATTGCCGCCTTCAAAGATGGAGACACCTTCTTCAGGGAGCTGCACAGCAAATGTCGTCCTGACAGACCATCGTAACCTTGAGTTTATCAGGTCGGCTAAGTGCCTGACTCCTCGCCAGGCTCGCTGGAATCTTTTCTTAAACCAATTTAATTTTATCATCTCTTATAGACCAGGATCGCGCAATGGAAAGGCTGATGCACTCTCTAGGATTTACTCAGCAGAGACACGTCCAATTACTCCTCCTAAGACTATTCTTCCTGACTCTAGATTCCTAGGAGTAATTCATAATCAAGACCTACTTAAGGACATCAAGGAAGCATACCATGCGGATTCCTTTTTGGCACAACCTCCAAGGGACGTAAGTCTTGTCTTTAAGAATGGTGTGTGGATTCAGGGACAAGTCTGTATATTCCTGAAACAGTCAGATTAAGAGTATTGCAACTCATTCACGATTCCAAGATAGCTGGGCATAGAGGAATTCTAAAGACACAGGAATTTCTTTCTCGTTTCTTTTGGTGGCCCACTTGCAGGAAGGATGTTTTGAATTATGTCACTTCATGTGAGGTCTGTGCAAGATGCAAAACACCTCGCTCCTCACCAACTGGTCTGTTACAGCCTCTTCCCACCCCGTCCCGCCGTGGGGATCCATTTCTATGGACTTCATTGTGGAGTTACCAACCTCTCAGGGAAGAACACCATTCTAGTGGTGGTTGACCGTCTACAAAGGCAGCTCATTTTATCCCTTGTGTCGGCTTACCCACTGCAAAACAGACATCAGATTTGATGATTAAAGATGTGTTTCGCTTACATGGAGTACCGGATGAGGTTATTTCGGATCGAGGGGTGCAATTCACTTCTAGGTTTTGGCAAAATTTCTGTGCAGCATTGGACATTAAAGTAAACCTTTCTTCTGCTTTTCATCCCCAGACTAATGGACAGACCGAACGAACCAATCAAACCCTGGAGCAGTATCTCGCTGCTTTATCTGCCACCTACAGGATGATTGGGTGGATCTACTTCCATTAGCTGAGTTCTCGTATAACAACTCTCAGAGTGCCTCCACTAAACAGTCTCCTTTTTACTCTAATCTAGGTTATCATCCTAACATTCTACCACGATTTCCCATAGAAACGCCTTTACCAGCAGTGGCTGAAAGAATCACGTCTTTACAGAAGAATATGGATCTTCTAAAGGAAAATCTGGAATCGGCTCAAGAAAGGTACAAGAAAGCAGCAGATAAATTTTGTAAACTGCACCAGCTTTCAAGGTAGGAGACTTGGTCTGGCTGTCAACCAGAAATCTTAAGTTAAGGATTCCATCGTCTAAGTTGGGACATAAGTACATTGGACCCTATAAAATCAGTAAAATTATAAGTGCCGTTGCTTGTCGTCTTCAACTGCCCAGAACTATGAGAATTCACCCTGTCTTTCATGTATCCCTACTAAAGGCTGCGACACCCAATACGTTTCCTGGACGTTCCTCTCCTTGCCCTGACCCAGTGCTAGTCGATGGTCAGGAAGAATTTGTGGTGGAAAGGATTTTAGATTCCAGGTTGTATAGAAATCAGTTACAATATCTGATTAAATGGCAGGGCTACCCAGTGGAGGACAACTCATGGGAACCGGTCAATAACGTTAATGCTCCTCGCTTGCTCCGTCAGTTTCATCAGAGGTACCCACACAAGCCTGGTCTGAGGTCATCCGGAGGTTGTCCTTAAGGGGGGAGTAATGTAAGGTTCTATGTATATATTCCTGAAACTCAGTTTGTTCGTCAGCCATTTTACTTTCTGTCTTGCTGCAGCTATCTTGCCCTCAGTCAAAATGGAGTTTCCAGCTTGCATGTTCCCGCCCTGATTCTCTCCTTTGCTTCTTAAGCAGCCACAGCTGAGCAATCAGTGCTTCAGAATCTAGCCTGCAGTGAACCTGTGACTTGACTCCTGTAAGCCTTGGACCTTGTACTCCAGCTATTCCTACTGAGGAACTTTGAAGCATTTGTGGACTCTGAACCCTGCTCTTTGAAAGACCCATGTTTGCATGGACTTACGGTAACAGAGAAGAAGATCCTGAATCTGTATTGGAGAGTGATTGCTGAGCTTAGATTACTCTGGCCTGCTGTGTCTCCTGTTTCTGTGTCTGCAAACTGTGTGACTATTTCTGCCAACTTGTATGAAGTAATACAGGACTTTTCTATATCAAACCTGTGACTCCTGTGTTTTCATCGCACCCAAGCACAAGACGCTATATGAACTGTACTACATACATTACACAAGCATGAAATGTGTGTGAGCTTATCAATCTTCACAGCCACCACCAGGTTACACCCATTATTACACAAGCCTAATTCCTATATACAGACTGGATTCTGTCACTCTTCCTGCTCCTGTGACTCTCGCTCTCTCTCTCTAGGCTAAATGCAAACTGTTTGTGATACAATTAGCGCTTAGAAGGGCTGTTAGTATGTTGGCTCAACTTCAGCATCAATATCAATACTATACAAGCCTCTGATTTGTTATAATGTGCACACCGGCATTGCCAAGCACTCACTCCCTCCAGTATGAAGTGTCACAGAGCTGTACAATGGCATCACTGTACTGAGCCGGGTGACGCCTGTCCTTTTATAATCTCTGATGATGTCAGCCAATCACAGCAGTGTCACAATCAAGATGGCTACGGCATCACAGTTACTCAGAGGCAATCCCCAAAACCTTATTGGCTGTGTAACAGGAGCCAAAGACACGAGGCGGGGATTCGAGTTTTACATCAAGAACCGCTCATTACTCGTCAAGTAGCGAACACAACCGACCACCATGAAACTTTAGTGATAACCGAGTAGCAACGAGCATGTTTACTCATCCCTATTAAACACAAGAACCAAAGATAACACAAGTAAAAGACAAAGATAACATAAGTAAAGACAAAATGCAGTTTATAAATTAAGGTCTTTATTATTAAATGAAAAAGAAATCCAAACCTACAGGGCCCTGTGTAAAAAAGTGATTACCGCCTAAACCTAATAACTGGTTGGACCGCTCTTAGCAACAACAACTGCAATCAAGCATTTGTGATAACTGGCAATGAGTCTTTTACAATGCTCTGGACTAATTTTGGCACACTCATCTTTGCAGAATTTTTGCAATTCAGCCATACTGCAGAATTTACGAGCTTGAAGCACCTTTTAAGGTTATGCCACAGCATCATGATCGGATTAAGGTCAGCACTTTGACTAGGCCACTCCAAAGTCTTAATTTTGTTTTTCTTAAGCCATTCAGAGGAGGACTTGCTGGTGCATTTTGGATCATTGTCCTCCTGCATAACCCAAGTGCACTTCAGCTTGTGGTCACAGATGGACGGATATTCTCCTTAGGATTTTTCGTTAGACTGCAGAATTCATGGTTCCATTTACCACAAGTATTTCAGGTTCTGAAACAGCAAAACAACCTTAGACCATCACACTACCACCACCATATTTTACTGTTGGTATGATGTTCCTTTTATGAAATGCTAAGACATGTAATGGGACATACACCTTCCAAAAAGTTCAACTTTTGTCTCGTCAGTCCACAGAGTATTCTCCCAAAAGTCTAAGGGATCTTCAAAATGTTTTCTGGCAAAACTAAGACAAGCCTTTATGTTCTTATTGCTCGGCAATGTTTTTTTGTCTTGAAACTCTGCCATGCAGGCTATTTTTTCCCAGTCTCTTTCTTATGGTGGAGTCATGAACAATAACCTTAACTGAGGCAAGTGTTATGTTTCGGTAACTGAGGAGAAATAGCAAAAAATAGCAAAAGCGGTAATACACCAGAGAGGCTGGAACCTATTGGATTGCAGTAACCTGAACTAACCACACAACTAGAGGTAGCCGTGGAGCGTTCCTACGGTGATCCTAGACGCCTCGTCACAGCCTGAGAGATAACTACACCTAAAGGCAGAAAGATGAAAGCTATCTGCCCCAGAGCAGATCCCCAAAGAAAATAGGAAGCCCCAAAACATGTAATGGCGGTTAGACAAGAAGAAAGCATGGACACAGACAGAAAATAGAATGAGCAAACGCTGGGGCCCAATCTGTCTAGGCAGAAAAGTACAGGAAAGAATTCTGACTGCAATCCAACAAAACCCTAACCAAAATACCAACACTTCTGATTGCCAAAAAACCTGAGATCACACGATCTCATCCACCTAAATCAGATCTCTGGTGTAACAAAACGCTATTCAGCAAATAAAAAGTAACAAAAGAGCAAAGCAAAAGTGCAGACACAAACGGAGCACAATTGCAGCGCCAGACTCCCAAAAGGGGACAGGCAGCAGTCCACTGCAGGCAGCAAACCAGCAGAGAAAATCAAACAGAGGAAAAAAAACAGCAAACACTCATCTGAAGGAGAGCAGGAAACTAGCAGTGCTTCAAGCAAGACCAGAAGGAACAATTGATAATCGGCAAGGCTGCTGGGAACTCAGGCCACTTATATCCTACCATTCATTGCCAGCTGAAGGCCATTCAGTAATCAGTTCATTACCCTCAGCAACCACGGAGGGAGCCCCAGCTCAGAAGCCGCCTCCAGCATATTCACAACAGGCAAGTGAAGCCTGCATTTCTTTGGATGTTGTGGGGTCTTTTGTGACCTCTTGGATGAGTCATCGCTGCTCTCTCAGTGTAATTTTGGTAAGCCGTCCACTCCTGTTAAGGTTCTCCACTGTTCCATGTTTTATAGCTCTCACTGTGCTTCACTGGAGTCCCAAGCGTTTTAACCTTTTCCAGACTGATAGATCTCCATAGCTTTGTTTCTCATTTGTTCCAGAATTTCTTTATATCATGGCAAGATGTCTAGCTTTTGAGGATCTTTAGGTCTACTTCACTTTGGAAGGCAGGTCCTATTTAAGTGGTTTCTTGGTTGAGAACAGATGTGGCAGTAATCAGGCCTGCGCGTGGCTAGGTAATTTGAACTCATCTTCCCAAAGATGTGATAAACCACAGTTAATTTATGTTTTAAGGGGGATGGGGGAAAATCACTTTCTTCACACAGGTCGCTCTGTAGGTTTGGATTTATTTTTGCCTTAATACTCAAGACTTTCATTGAAAAACTGCATTTTGTGATTACTCGTGTTACCTTTGCCTAATATTTAAATTTGTTTGGTGATCTGAGATATTTAAGTGTGACAAACATGCAAAAGAATAGGAAATAAGGAAGGGGGCAAGCACTTTTTTAAACAAATCTGTATATATACAGTGGGGAAAATAAGTATTTGATACTCTGCCGATTTTGCAAGTTTTCCCACCTACAGAGAATGGAGAGGTCTGTAATTTTTATCGTAGGTACACTTCACCTGTGGGAGACAGAATCTAAAAATAAAAAACAGAAAATCACATTGTATAATTTTAAATAATTAAATTGCTTTTTATTGCATGAAATAAGTATTTGATCACCGACCAACCAGCAAGAATTCTGCTCTCGCAGACCTATTAGTTTTTCTTTAAGAAACCGTCCTACTCTGCACTCATTACTTGTATTAATTGCACCTGTTTGAACTTGTTACCTGTGTAAAAGACACCTGTCCACATAATCACACTCCAACCTCTCCACCATGGCCAAGACCAAAGAGCTGTCGAAGGACACCAGGGACAAGATTGTAGACCTGCACAAGACTGGGATGGGCTACAGGACAATAGGCAATCAGCTTGGTGAGAAGGCAACAACTGTTGGTATAATTATTGGAACATGGCAGAAACACAAGATGACTGTCAACCTTCCTCGGTCTGTGGCAATATCTCGCCTCATGGGGTAAGGATGATTCTGAGAAAGTTCAGGAATCAGCCCAGAACTACACAGGAGGACCTGGTCAATGACCTGAAGAAAGCGTGGACTACAGTCTCAAACTTTACTGTTAGTAAGTAACACACTACGTCGTCATGGAGTAAAATCCTGCAGGGCACGCAAGGTCCCCCTGCTCACGTCAGCACATGTCCAGGCCTGTTTGAAGTTCACCAATGACCATCTAGGAGGCATGGGAGAAGGTCATGTGGTTGTGTTTTCTTCTTATGCTTTTATTTCCTTATATTTGCCTCATAATATGTCCTTAAAGAGGGGGCTTTACACAGGAGCACAGTTATAGGAAAATGTCAATTTTTTAATTTCCTCCTCTCCCCGTCCAGCGGTCTCTGACAGTTGATAACTGGACCTGCTCCATTAAAGGGTTTTTCTCATGTTCTATCTCCAGCCTCACTGCTTCCTGCTTGATGAATAATTGACAGTTCAGACCATTGGCATCGCCACTACCTGACCTGAACTCTGCCCTCTATGATGCCATAAGCAGAGGCAGCTTTGCTTATGTAGCATTGGGGCAATGAAGCTAAGGAGATTCAGCAATTTTGCTGGCTTCAAAGCAGCACTTGCAAGCTCTGAAGCTAAGAGCTTGTAAACGCCGCTCTCCTTGTTTAGGAGACTAGATTATAGATTTGGCCGGTAACCTAAGCAACGAGTATCAAGTTATGAAATTAAAAATTCCTCTGTTCTTGAGACTGGAAATTATTTTGCTATATTGCAAAGTTGATTATTTTTGCAAGCAGTTTGGAATTTTACCTATTTAAGGATAGTTTACCTATCTTTAGCATTGGGTTCGCAGGCGGTGCGCAGATATGCGTTTGCCGGCGCATGCGTCCTTTTGACGGTGCACCGAGCGCACCAAAATGCAACACAGTGCGTTGGGCGCAGGTCGGCGCACCGTCAAAAGGACGCATGCGCCGGCAAACACATACCTGCGCACGACCTGCGTACCCAATGCTAAAGATAGGGTGCGCAGGTCACATGCAGCGTCATGTACCCATAGGCGGAGCGATCTGGAGGAGGCGCAGCCGGGGGCAGAGCTTAGCATCGGCCATGCGCTGACCGACGCAGGTCAGTGCAACGCTAATGTGAAACGTGCCTAAGAAGTTTGAAAAAAAAATGTTTCAGCTCACCCCTTAGTGTCCTCCGGATAGCAAGATCCACACCGTCACACGGAGCCGCCCTGGCCTGGCGGATACAAGTCCAAACACACAGTAATCTCCAGCAATCTCAGGCAGGAAAGTAGTTATAAAAATTATTCCTTTATTTCTTTTTGTAAAAGAGCATGTTACAGGTAGTGGATACCCCAGTGGATGGTAAAAAATCCGACGCGTTTCAACTCAGAAGAGTCTTAATCACGGATTACCACGATTAATCCATGATTAAGACTCTTTTGAGTTGAAACGAGTCGGATTTTTTACCATCCACTGGGGTATCCACTACCTGTAACATGCTCTTTTACAAAAAGAAATAAAGGAATAATTTTTATAACTACCGTCCTGCCTGAGATCGCTGGAGATTACTGTGGATTTAAGAAGTTTAGAATAACCCATTTAGTAGGTGGTCACAAATGGGTTAAAAGCACAGTCAGACATATATTTTAGTAGCCAAAAATTGCCCAAAATTAATTTTCTGGTGAACTTTTGCACAACCTTCCTGAGACTACTGACACAGATAGTGCGCTACTTACAGGATAAGATGGAAATAGTGAATCCCAACACTGCGATCCATTTCATCATCCTTGAATATATCTGTAATGAAAGTCAATATTTTATTATAGTTGATCTACCTGTATACTTTAATGTCTATTTAAAACTTTAAATATAAGACAACGCGGTCCTATAGCAAAATCAAGATCGGGTCACCCTTTCTGCCGCGTGTTCCGAGATTCTATTTTTTGTAATGTCTTCAAAGATTTGGATTTGGAATTGCCAGGAAAGAGGCAGAATAATACTAGGCTGCTCATTGCTCTTCTCTTCCCCCTTTCACAACGTAAAGGTCACACAGCAGCCGCATCCCCCTCCTCTCCCTCCTCTCCTTAGTTCAGTGGCTGAGGTTTCTAAACATTTGCGGAAAGCCTGTTAACTGAGAAAGGCTGAAGAACAGAAAAATGGAAATGAGGAAGATGCTAGGTTCCTCTAATACACATAATATTTGGACTTAAAAAAATTATTCTTTTTCCTAAATGAAAGTTCTTAAAAGTGATATCTCCATATGGTCACCGAGAAAACCGATCCATAACATCGTCTGATCCAGCAACTATGTATTAGTAAATAAGAGAAATACGAGATTTATCACCTGTGATTCTGCAATTTTGAAGAATCATAATCGCATCTTAAGAGACAATGGGTAATTTGGAAGATGTACAGTGGCTACACAGCTCTCATCGGCACTGCAATGATCTGAAGGTGCTTTCCCAGGTGGGATGGCAATACCACAAGTCCTCGCAATTCTGCCTTCCTTGATCCATGGCATTATTAACCTGTTACACAAAATATTCCTCAAAATACTACTCAGCTACATTAACCCCTTCACCCCCAAGGGTGGTTTGCACGTTAATGACCGGGCCAATTTTTACAATTCTGACCACTGTCTCTTTATGAGGTTATAACTCTGGAACGCTTCAACGGATCTTCGCGATTCTGAGATTGTTTTCTCGTGACATATTGTACTTCACGTTAGAAGTAAAATTTCTTCGATATAACTTGCGTTTATTTTTGAAAAAAACGCAAATATGGCGAAAATTTTTAAAATTTTGCAATTTTCAAACTTTTAATTTTTATTCCCTTAAAACAGAGAAATATATATCACACAAAATAGTTAATAAATAACATTTCCCACATGTCTACTTTACATCAGCACAATTTTGGAACCAAAATTTTTTTTTGTTAGGAAGTTATAAGGGTTAAAAATTGACCAGCGATTTCTCATTTTTACAACAAAATTTACAAAGCCATTTTTTTTAGGGACCACCTCTCATTTGAAGTCACTTTGAGGGGTCTATATGGCAGAAAATACCCAAAAGTGACACCATTCTAAAAACTGCACCCCTCAAGGTACTCAAAACCACATTCAAGAAGATTATTAACTCTTCAGGTGCTTCACAGGAACTAAAGCAACGTGGAAGGAAAAAATGAATATTTAACTTTTTAACCACAAAAATGATCTTTTACAAACTTTTTTTTTATTTTCACAAGGGTAAAAAGAGAAAATGGACAGATAAGGTTGTTATGCAATTTCTCCTGAGTACGCCAATACCCAATATGTGGGGGAAAACCACTGTTTGGGCACACGGCAGAGCTCGTAAGGGAAGGAGCGCCGTTTGACTTTTTCAAACTAAAATTGGCGGGAATTGAGATTGGACGCCATGTCGTGTTTGGAGAGCCCCTAATGCGCCTAAACAGTGGAAACCCCCACAAGTGACACCATTTTGGAAACTAGACCCCCTAAGGTACTTATCTAGATCTGTTGTGAGCACTTTGAACCCCAAGTGTTTCACAAAAGCTTATAATGCCTGGGTGTGAAAAAAAAAAAACACAATTTTCCACAAAAATGATTTTTTAGTCCCAAATTTTTGAATTTTCCCAAGGAAATTGGACCCCAAAGTTGTTGTCCAACTTGTCCTGAGTACGCTGATACCCCATATGTGGGGGGGGGAACTGTTTGGGTGCACGGCAGGGCTTGGAAAGGAAGTAGTAACGTTTTGGAATGCAGACGTTGATGGGGGTCATGTTCCGTTTGCAGTGCCCCAGATGAGCCTAAACAGTGGAAACCCCCCACAAGTGACCCCATTTTGGAAACTAGACCCCTAAGGAACTTATCTAGATCTTTGGTGAGCACTTTGAACCCCCAAGTGCTTCACACAAGTTTATAATGCCCGGGCATGAAAATAAAAAATCCTATTTTTTTCCACAAAAATTATTTTTAGTCACTAATTTTTTATTTTCCCAAGGGTAACAGGAGAAATTGGACCACATAAGTTGTTGTACAATTTGTCCTGAGTACGCTGATACCCCATATGTGGGAGGGAACCACTGTTTGGGCGCACGGCAGAGCTCGGAATTGAAGGAGCACCATTTGACTTTTTCCAACCAAAATTGGCTGGAATTGAGATTGGATGCCATGTTGCATTTGGAGAGCCCCTGATGTGCCTAAACAGTGGAAACCCCCACAAATGACCCCATTTGGGAAACTAGACCCCCTAAGGAACTTTTCTAGATCTTTGGTGAGCAATTTGAACCCCCAAGTGCTTCACACAAGTTTATAATGTAGAGCCGTAAAATTTAAAAATCATATTTTTTCCACAAAAATGATCTTTTCACCCCAATTTTTATTTTTCCAAGGGTAACAATACCCAAAAGTTATTGTGCAATTTGTCCTGAGTGCGCTGATACCCCATATGTGGGGGTAAACCACTGTTTGGGTGCATGGCAGAGTTTGGAAGGGAAGGAGCGCCGTCTGACTTTTTCAACGCAGAATTGGCTGGACGCCATGTCGTGTTTTGAGAGCTCCTGATCTGCCTAAACAGTGGAAACCCCATAAATGACACCATTTTGGAAACTAGACCCTCAAGGAACTTATCTAGATGTGTGGTGAGAACTTTTAACCCCCAGGTGTTTCACTAAAGTTTATAACGTACAGCCGTAAAATAAAAAATCCTTTTTTTTTCTTACAAAAATGATTTTTTCGCACCCAATATTTTATTTTCACAAGGGTAACAGAAGAAATTGGAACCCAAAAGTTGTTGTCCAATTTGTCCTGAGTACGCTGATACCCAATATGTGGGAGAAAACTACTGTATGGGCGCACGTCAGGGCTCGGAAGGGAAGTAGTGACGTTTTGGATTGCAGACTTTGATGGAATGGTCTGGGGGCGTCATGTCACATTTGGAGAGCCCCTGATGCACCTATACAGTGGAAACCCCCCACAAGTGACCCCATTTTGGCAAATAGACCCCACAAGGAACTTATCTAGATGTGTGGTGAGCACTTTGAACCCCGAAGTGCTTCACAGAAGTTTATAACGCACAGCCGTAAAAATAAAAAATCCTTTTTTTTTTTGCAAAAATGATTTTTTTGCCCCAATATTTTATTTTTACAAGGGTAACAGGAGAAATTGGACCCCAAAAGTTGTTGTCCAATTTGTCCTGAGTACGCTGATATCCAATATGTGGGAGAAAACTACTGTATGGGCACACGTTGGGGCTCGGAAGGGAAGTAGTGACGTTTTGGATTGCAGACTTTGATGGAATGGTCTGGGGGCGTCATGTCGCATTTGGAGAGCCCCTGATGCGCCTAAACAGTGGAAATCCCCAACAAGTGACCCCATTTTGGAAAATAGACCCCACAAGGAACTTATCTAGATTTGTGGTGAGTGCTATGAAGCCCCAAGTGCTTCACAGAAGTTTATAATGTACAGCCGTAAAAACAAAAAAATAATTTTTTTTTACAAAAATGATATTTTCACCCCCAGTTTTTTATTTTCCCAAGGGTAACAGAAGAAATAGGACAAATTGCACAATAACTCTTGGGGTCCAGAGTACGCTGATACCCCATATGTGGGGATAAACTACTGTTTGGACGCATGGCAGAGCTGAGAAGTGAAGGAGCACCGTTTGACTTTTTCAACGCAGAATTGGCTGGAATTGAGATCAGACGCCATGTCACATTTGGAGAGCCCCTGATGTGCCTAAACAGCGGAAACCCCCAATTCTAACTCCAACCCTAACCCCAACACACCCCTAACCCTAGTCACAACCCTAACCACAAACCTAACCCTAACACACCCCTAATCCCAACCCTAACCCTAATCCTAACTTTAGCGCCAACCCTAACCCTAACTTTAGCCGCAACCCTAACCCTAACCCTAATGGGAAAATGGAAATAAATACTTTTTTTTAATTTTATTATTTTTCCCTTACTAAGGGGGTGATAAAGGGGGGTTTGATTTACTATTTATAGCGGGTTTTTATGATTGGCAGCTGTCACGCTAAAAGACGCTTTTTATTGCAAAAATAGTTTTTGCATCATCACATTTTGAGAGCTATAATTTTTGCATATTTTGGCCCACAGAGTCATGTGAGGTCTTATTTTTTGCGGGACGAGTTGACGTTTTTATTTGTACCATTTTTGAGCACGTGACGTTTTTTGATCGCTTTTTATTTTGATTTTTGGGAGGTTAGAATGAACAAAAATCAGCAATTCATGAATTTCTTTTGGGGGAGGCGTTTATACCGTTCCGCGTGTGGTAAAATTGATAAAGCAGTTTTATTCTTCGGGTCAGTACGATTATGGTGATACCTCATTTATATCATTTTTTCATGTTTTGGCGCTTTTATAGAATAAAAACAATTTTATATAAAAAATAATTATTTTTGCATCGCTTTATTCTGCGAGCTATAACTTTTTTATTTTTTCACTGATGATGCTGTATGATGGCTCGTTTTTGCGGGACAAGATGACGTTTTCAGCGGTACCATGTTTATTTATATCGGTCTTTTTGATCGCGTGTTATTCCACTTTTTGTTCGGCAGTATGATGATAAAGCATTGATTTTTTGCTTCGTTTTTTTTTTTTTTTTAAGGGGTTCACTAAAGGGGTTAACTAGTGGGACAATTTTATAGGGGGGGTCGTTACGGACGCGTCGATACCAAATATGTGTACTTTTATTGCTTTGTTTTTTTTTATTTACAGGAAGAAGTGAATTTATTGGGGAATATATATATTTTTTTTTATTTATTTTGGATTTTTTTTTAAAACATGTTTATTTTTATTTTTTTAAGTTTTTTACTTTGTCCCAGGGTGGGACATCACTGTATTTTATCAGATCGCTGGTGTGACAGTGTGCACAGCACTCTGTCACACCAGCGATCGCTCAGGCAGTGCAGCAGGCTTCTCAGTGCCTGCTCTCGGCAGGCACTGAGGTAGCCGCCTCCCTCCAGGACCCCGGCGCCATCTTGGATCCGGGTCCTGGGAGGGAGGAAGCCCTCAGAACAGCGCGATCACATCGCGCTGCTCTGAGGGTCTCAGGGGGGCGCGCAGGGAGCCCCCCCCTGCGCGATCCTCCCCTGTGCCCCCAGTACACCGCGATCATGTTTGATCGCGGTGTGCAAGGGGTTAATGTGCCGGGAGCGGTCCGTGACCGCTCCTGACACACAGTCATGGGTGTCAGCTGTGATAATCAGCTGACACCCGGCCGCGATCGGCTGCGCTCCCCCGGGAGCGCGTCCGATCGCACGAGACGTACTATCCCGTCCCCGGTCATACGGGCCCAGGTACCATGGACGGGATAGTACGTCCGATGGCAGTAAGGGGTTAACCAAAAAATATCAACTGTCTTGAAGAATAAAACGTCAGAGAAGCCTAATAAGTCCCAAGTACAAGACATAAGACTACTCAAATTAATTTGACTGATCCACTGTCAAGTCATCACTCCCAATAATACACACCCACTATTCAAGCTGTTCTTGAAGCAGAAGAGCACATTCAGCAGCCGTCTAATCCTTCCAAGGTGCAAGAAGGAGAAATTCAGGAAATCGTTTGTGCCTACCGCTATGGGGATGTATAACAATTCACTAAGGTGAAAGATGACTACAAACTAGGACTGGAGCACTAATGGAAATGATTAGAGATTTGTGTACCTTTGTTTGTTACGTATTGTGGTTAGTCATGTGCGATTCTGTGTCTAGTAATTACTCTATGTAATGCTGTTTGTAATGGTTCGTTTGCAATGCTGTTGTAACGCTGCTGTGATACCATAATTTCCCTCGGGATCAATAAAGTGTATCGTATCATATCGTATCTGCCGACTTAAGTTATCTCTACATGTCAGATCAGAGTTGTCTAAACAAGTGCATTTTGAAAGTAAAGAAAGATTGGACATGTTGTACTCCATGCCTAATGTCTAATCATTTAAGATCAGACTGTCATGGGTTTACTGTGACAGAGAGGAGCCAGAAGACCACAGCATCTGATTTCTCCTACTCCTGCACTGATTAGAAGTAATTCTCCTTCATATTAAACGGTGCAGGTTTCTTTTGGCAGAGCAGGGGTTAATCTGCTCTGTTTTAAAACTCCTGGAAAAGCTTTTCACAGTTAGCCACTCCCATCTTCTATATAATCTGGGTCCTGGCTAGCACTCATTGTCAGAGATAGCTTATGCTGCATGGTTGAAGGTTGTTGGTTGGTGGTTATTGTTTGAGAAGGCGTTTAGTGGATTTATCTGAGACTTTTGCTAGGTTTTGAGTGTGTACTAATTCCCCTCCTTCTCCTAATTTAGTTTTACCCCATCCTCCACTCCCTGGTGTATACCTCTGTTGTTTATGTGTGTATATTTGTATGATTGGTATTTTCCTTTATCCTTGTTTGTAATGAGAATATTTAATTCATTCAGATCTAGGATGTGTTATTTGAGTATTCCCTTTATTTTTTTGAGCAGTGTATTTCAACATGCCTGATCATTTGTTTCTTCAAGGTATAAACAGCCACAAGGGAGATCTTTCAGCAGTCTATTCTCCTTTTCAGATTTTTTTTCTGGACAAATTATTTAAAAAGAACGGACAGATAAAATGTTTACAGACACATTGGAAAACCATAGTGAATCGTTAAATGGGTTGCCCTGTGAACACATGTTATCACCTAGCTATAGAGAGCTGATAACTTGGTGATTGGTGGGGATCTGAATGCTGCAGTGATCAGCAAAATAGGAAATTTTAATCCCAATGGAAAACTTTTATCCCCATTACAGAATTTAGCTGCAGGTCCGACACCCGACCGCTGCCCCGTTCATTCTCTATGGGGCCGCTGGCAGCAGCTCCATAGAGAATGAATGAAGCCACAGTCAAGCCTGCCCCTTTCCTAATAAAAGCATAAAAACCCTAAGTTTTCAGCGGAGAAATATCTCATCTTATACGGTCAGTTTAAAGGGTGCTCGAGTATACAAAAAATTACCTACTGGATAGGTAATAATTAGTGAAGAGTGAAGGTGTTATCCGAGCACGCTTGTGTGCTAACAAAGTTTTTGGCGTGCTCAAATAGTATGTCCCAGTCGCTGCGGCTTCATGCCTCACTGCCATTCAACAGCCGCAAAAAAAGCAGGGATTGCCTAACAATTTCCTAACTCTGTGCGCATGTACTCCCTCTCCAACCTCCAACTGGCTGTCATTTACCAACCCCCAGGGCCAACCACCACTTTCTTTGACCACTGTACCACATGGCTACTTCTTTCCCTTTCCACTAACATTCCCACTATCATCATGGGTGACTTCAACATCCCGATTGACACTTCCCACTTAGTTGTCTCTAAGCTTCTATCTCTCACTTCCTCCCTCTACCTTGCTCAATGGTCTTACAAAGATGGCCACACACTGTTCCTCATGTTCCCTCTGCTTCCTATCTAACCTTTCTAATTCAACTCTCACTCTTTCTGACCACAACTAGTGTTGAGTAGTGTTGAGCGATACTGCTCGATATCTAAAAATATCGTATCGAAATGGTATCGCCGATAGCACTAAATATCGTCGATATCCGATTACGATACCGGAAGTGCCATGTAAGTCTATGGGAACAAAATATCGCAACAAAAAAAACCCTTTCTTTCGTTGTAAACACAAAATATACACACATAGAATACATATATATACACACATGTCATTGTGACATATATATATATACATATATTTATAGTTTATACACTTCTACATAGTAAAATAGACTCTGATTCAATTGCCGGGTAAAGCCGTGACATACCCCATAGAAGTCGACGGGCTCGGTGCCGAGTACCCCAAAACCTCTGGCTCTGTGCGACTCAACTTGGGCGTCACGAACAGGATTCTGTAGCTCGCTATAAGCGAGTCCTGTGTGCCTGAATTGAACTGGTTTTGTGCTTGAGAATTGCTAAAATCATCAGAGAATGTATTTGCCATTTTTCAGCCATATCTGCGTCACGACGAGGCACTGGTGAAGAAGAAGGGCGTGCTCTTCGTGGGTGTACACTCACTCAGTGGCGCGGAAAACAATGGCCGACCACTCTAAATGGTACTGCAATGTAAGATCGTGCCCCACAGCTCTTCAGTTTCGCCTCCTCATCCTCCTCAGTGTGCGGAAACTAACACGAAGGTCCTGCCTCCCTACAAAAGAGGGGCCCTCTCCAGATGCTAATGACACATGTGACTTGGCAGAGATGGCTAATGGACACGAGCAGAAGTGTGAAGGGATGGAGCAGTCAGAGCTCTCCCCCCACGGAAGCGACCCGATCGCCACGGAACCACCGTTGGGCACCCGGCCTGGAAACCCTCCTACGCTGCAAGAAGCGGAGGATACTCTAAGAGGCCTGGCCCGGCACCGGGAGGAGGTCGCCAGGATGGAAGCCAGCTGGCGTGCCCTAAAACTAAACTTGGAGCGGCGCCAATCCCTCTTACCTGAAGTGTCTGTACCGGAAGGTGAGGCACCCGTTCTAGTAGAGGAGTCCGTGCGGGCATCCCAGCCCTTGCAATGTGATCCGGTTGACGTTGTCGCAGTGGAGGCACCCGTTCGTGCAAAAAACTCTGCACCGGCAGCACCCTAGATCCCGCTGTCTGCCCCCGTCGCTGAGACAGAAGAAGCGACACCCGTCCTCATGGAGGAGGCCGCGCAGGCACCAGAGCACTACCTGCCTGTACCGGAGCCCCGACTGTCATCTGTTCCAGAGCCGGCTGCTTCCTCTGCAGGTGAGCGCCGCCAGGACTGGGGGGCGCCAGGAGAGCTGCCGCAAACCGGGCATCGTAAGCTGGCATTTGATGGTGGAGACATGGAGCAGCTGGTGGAGGAGAATTACAACCGGCGTCAGGAGGAAGAGTGGAGACGTTGGGAGCGGGAAGCAGAGCGACAAAGGGAGCAGCGAGAATCCCAAAAGCTTCGGCAACGTCAACTGGAGAAGGACCGGGCAGATAAGGACCGGATGAGAAAAGATAAAGGAACCCTGTGGGAGCCGCGGCGTAAGGGTGCAGTACGGAGCTTTAAATTGAAAGGTGGTTGGGGCTTCATCCAGGAGCCTGGACTTTATTTAGAAGTCTTTGTGACCGGTGGGACGTGGAGACTCACCTCCCAGAAGGACACCCGGGGAGGGACCTGTTGCCAGGAGACTTGGTGACTTACACCCGACACTGGGGTTACAATGGATGGTACGCCCTAAATGTTACCAGGTGCGACCCCTACTCCCCAGAGTGTCAGGAACCTGTGAGACCCTCGGAGCCTTCAGCCTCCCACATCCAGGCCTCTGCACAAGTGCCCACCCACGCCATAAATCTCCCCAGCCTCCCTCAGTGGTCTCCTCAGCAGCCCCAGCTATGGACATGATAACTATAGCTGGCCCGTACCCGGCGCCTGTTAGGCCCCCTGGGGTTCGTTCAGTCCGTGACATAGGGCTCCAGACCCGGAGGGAGATGATAAAGGTGGCCACACAGACACAGATAGCGGGTCACGACTTGACTGTACAGGCCACACGACGTCATCAGGTCCTGGTGGTCCTTGGTGTCTCGGATGTTTGGCAAGCATCAGAACAGTACCAGGTGGTACCTGGAACACCCCTGCCAAAGAATTATAAATAACCCGGACAGGGTCCCTGTATGTAAATAGTTAAATTGTTGATGTACCCGGACGGGTGAATGTTCATAAAAAAATTTTTTAATTTAATAAAAAACACAACACAGTTTTCATTACTTTTATTACAGTCTCATCCTGCGACGCCATCGATCTCCTGTAAAAAAATGAAAAAAAAAACAGCAGTATACCACCTGTCCGACGCAGTCCATAGTAACGAGTGTCCCACGACGATCCAGCTCTGCTACATCAGAATGACAGGCAGAGCCTGTCATCCCGGCGCAGCACAGCTGATTACCTGCTTCCCCGGCGGTGACGTCATCGGACTGGTTTACGGCCGGGATTGCCCTGCAGTCACTGCAGTTATCGCGAAAAACTGGATGTGACCGCCAGGGAGAAGATAATGGCGGCCATCAAGCAGTCCAGGACGTGACCGCCGGAGATCTTCTGCCAGGTAAGTGCCGCTGACTCCTGACAGACCCGACCGACGGACACTCACAGTGACAGTGACAAATCCGATTCCGGTATCCGATATGACGAAAATATCGGTATTCGGAATCGAAAGCCCGATACAGCTAATATCGGCCGATACCCGATATTTGCAGTATCGTATCGCTCAACAGTCCACAACCTACTTACATTCTCTTCCCTCTCTTCTCCAGGTGCACAATCACCATTCTACAAACTCGCACACCCTGACAGAAATCTCAAACACCTCGATCCACAATCACTTTCTCCCGGGTGGAGCGCAGCTGATCGCCGCCGGGTGTCAGCTGATTATCACAGCTGACACCCGGCCCTATGTGTCAGGAGCGGTCACGGACCGCTCCTGGCACATTAACCCCTGGCACACCGCGATCAAACATGATCGCGGTGTACCGGGGGCACAGGGGAGCATCGCGCAGGGAGGGGGCTCCCTGCGCGCTCCCCTGAGACCCTCAGAACAGCGAGATGTGTCGCGCTGTTCCGAGGGACTCTCCTCACTGCAGGACCCCGGATCCAAGATGGCCGCCGGGTCCTGCAGGGAGGCGGCTTCCTCGGTGCCTGCTGAGAGTAGGCACTGAGGAAGCCTGCAGTAGTGCCAGAACGATCGCTGGTGTGACAGAGTGCTGTGCACACTGTCACACCAGCGATCTGACCCTACACAGTGATTTCCCACCCTGGGACAAAGTAAAAATGTACAAAAAATAAAAATAAACATTTGTAAAAAAAAAATCCTAAATAATGAAAAAAAAAATATTCCCCAATAAATTCACTTCTTTAATGTAAAAAAAAACAACAATAAAAGTACACATATTTGGTATCGCCGCATCCGTAACGACCCATACTATAAAACTGTCCCATTAGTTAACCCCTTTAGTGAACCCCTTAAAAAAAAAAAAAACAAGTCTGAAAAATAATGATTTATCATCATACCGCCGAACAAAAAGTGGAATAAACACGCCATCAAAAAGACGGATATAAACAAACATGGGACCACTGAAAATGTCATCTTGTCCCGCAAAAAACGAGCCGCCATACAGCATCATAAACGAAACAATAAAAAAGATATAGCTCACAGAATAAAGCGATGGAAAAATAATTATTTTTTATATATAATCGTTTTAATTGTATAAAAGCGCCAAAACATAAAAACATGATACAAATGAGGTTTCGCTGTAATCGCACTAACCCGAAGAATAAAACTGCATTATCAATTTTACCACACGCGGAACGCTATAAACGCCCCTTCCCCAACAGAAACTCATGAGTTGCTGGTTTTTGTTCATTCTGCCTCACAAAAATCGTAATAAAAAGCGATCAAAAAATGTCATGTGCCCAAAAATGGTACCAATAAAAACGTCACCTCGTCCCGCAAAAAATAAGACCTCACATGACTCTGTGGGCCAAAATATAGAAAAATTATAGCTCTCAAAATGTGATCATGCAAAAACTACTTTTTGCAATAAAAAGCGTCTTTTAGCGTGTGGCAGCTGCCAATCATAAAAACCCGCTATAAATAGTAAATCAAACCTCACTTTATCACCCCCTTAGTTAGGGAAAAATAATAAAATAAAAAAATGTATTTATTTCCATTTTCCCATTAGGGTTAGGTTTGGGGCTAAAGTTAGGGTTAGGGTTGGGACTAGGGTTACGGGTGTGTTAGGGTTAGGTTTGTGGTTAGGGTTATGATTAGGGTTGGAATTAGTGTTAGGGGTGTGTTGGGGTTAGGGTCGGAGTTAGAATTGGGGGGTTTCCACTGTTTAGGCACATCAGGGGCTCTCCAAATGTGACCTGGCGTCTGATCTCAATTCCAGCCAATTCTGCGTTGAAAAAGTCAAACAGTGCTCCTTCCCTTCTGAGCTCTGCCATGCGCCCAAACAGTAGTTTACCCCACATATGGGGTATCAGCATACTCAGGACAAATTGCATAATAACTCTTGGGGTGCAATTTCTTCTATTACCCTTGGGAAATTAAAAAATTGGGGACGAAAATATCCTTTTTGTAGAAAAAATGGGTATTATACCTACCGTTAATTCGGTTTCCAGGAGTCCATCCTGACAGCACTATGGAGGACGTCCTCCTCCTCCTTACAGGGACAGGAAGCACACAAGAGGTTAAAAGGTCCCACTCCTCCCCCTATACCTCAGTGATTTGACAAGTACTATACCATGGATCAATGCAAGTGACAATATTTAATTACTTAAACATATTACATCATATGAATTAGCATATATATCAACATAGACAAGGGAGGGAACTAACCGTGCTGTCAGGATGGACTCCTGGAAACCGAATTAACGGTAGGTATAATACCCATTTTCCAGGACGTCCCCCTGACAGCACTATGGAGAGTACCAAAGAAACCCTCCTTAGGGTGGGACTACGGCCTGTAATACTTTTCTACCGTATGCCGTATGCTGTCCTGACAGCACATCTAATTTGTAGTGCTTGCAAAAGGTATTTATCGTAGCCCAGGAGGCTGCTTTACAAATTTGTTCTAAAGATGCTCCTGCTCTTTCTGCCCATGATGCTGACAAGGCCCTGGTAGAATGGGCTTTTATTTTTATGGGACAAACTATCCCTTCAGATCTGTAAGCTTTTGTGATTAAGGTGGTAATCCATCTTGCGATAGAAGGTTTAGAAGCTTTTTTACCCTTATTTTTACCTCCATATAAAATAAACAAATTAGGGTCTTTCCTCCAGCCCCGAGTGGCCTCCAGGTAATCAATTACTGCCTGTCTAACATCCAAGGAGTGTAAGGCTTGTTCTTTAAAATTCAAAGGTTTTTCACAAAAGGATGGAAGTATTATTTCTTGGTTGCGATTTTGCAAGGAAGCTACCTTGGGCATGAAAGCAGGATCTAGTATCAATACTACATGATCCTCTCTGATCTGCATATATGGGTCTTTAATGGATAAAGCTTGAATTTCCCCTATTCTTTTGGCTGTGGTAATAGCTACCAAGAAGGCTGCTTTCATAGATAAGAGAGAAATAGGCAGATCCTTATTTGGAGTGTAAGGAGTTTTACAAAGTACCCCCAGAACTAGATTTAAATCCCAGGGGGGAGATAATTGCCTTATGGTAGGCCTTAATCTTTGGATTGCTTTAACGAATCTAACTACCCAAGGATGTGAAGCTAAAGGGTAGTCCATGTAAGTACTTAAAGCTGAGATCTGTACTTTAAGTGTACAGTCATGGTCAAAAGTTTTGAGAATGACACAAATATTATATTTTCACATGATCTGCTGCCCTCTGGTTTTTATGTGTGTTTGACAGATGTTTTTATCACAGACAGAAATATAATAATTGCAAACATATGAGTAACAAAAGCTTATATTGACAGTTAGAATGAGTTAATGCAGCAAGTCAATATTTGCAGTGTTGACCCTTCTCCTTCAGGACCTCTGCAATTCTCCCTGGCATGCTCTCAATCAACTTCTGGACCAAATCCTGACTGATAGCAGTCCATTCTTGCACAATCAATGCTTTCATTTTGTCAGAATTTTTAGGTTTTTGTTTGTCCACCCGTCTCTTGATGATTGACCACAAGTTCTCAATGGGATTAAGATCTGGGGAGTTTCCAGGCCATGGACCCAAAATCTCTATGTTTTGTTCCCTGAGCCATTTAGTTATCACCTTTGCTTTATGGCAAGGTGCTCCATCATGCTGGAAAAGACATTTTTGATTGCCAAACTGCTCTTGGAGGGTTGGGAGAAGTTGCTCTTGGAGGACATTCTGGTACCATTCTTTATTCATGGCTGTGTTTTTAGGCAAGACTGTGAGAGAGCCGATTCCCTTGGCTGAGAAGCAACCCCACACATAAATGGTTTCAGGATGCTTAACAGTTGGCATGAGACAAGACTGGTGGTAGCGCTCACCTTGTCTTCTCCGAATGAGGCGTTTTCCTGATGTCCCAAACAATCGAAAAGGGGATTCATCAGAGAAAATAACTTTACCCCAGTCCTCAGCAGTCCACTGCCTGTACCTTTTGCAGAATATCAGTCTGTCCATGATGTTTTTTCTGGAGAGAAGTGGCTTCTTTGCTGCCCTCCTTGAGACCAGGCCTTGCTCCAAGAGTCTCCGCCTCACAGTGCGTGCAGATGCACTCACACCTGCCTGCTGCCATTCCTGAGCAAGCTCTGCACTGCTGGTAACCCGATCACGCAGCTGAAACACTTTTAAGAGACGGTCCTGGCGCTTGCTGGTCTTTCTTGGGCACCCTGAAGCCTTTTTGGCAACAATGAAACCTCTCTCCTTGAAGTTCTTGATGATGCGATAGATTGTTGACTGAGGAGCAATCTTTCTAGCTGCGATACTCTTCCCTGTTAGGCCATTTTTGTGCATTGCAATGATGACTGCACGTGTTTCTTTAGAGATAACCATGGTTAACAGAAGAGAAACAATGATGCCAAGCACCAGCCTCCTTTTAAAGTGTCCAGTGGTGTCATTCTTACTTAATCATGACAGATTGATCTCCAGCCATGTCCTCAACAACACCTACACCTGTGTTAATGGAGCAATCACTGAAAAGAGGTTAGCTGGTCCTTAAAAGTCAGGGCTGCAATGATGTTGAAATGTGTTTTGGGGGATAAAGTTAATTTTCTAGCCAAATATTGACTTTGCAAGTAATTGCTGTTAAGCTGATCACTCTTTATAACATTCTGGAGTATATGCAAATTGCCATTAGAAAAAGTGAAACAGTAGACTTTGTAAAAATTAATATTTGTGTCATTCTCAAAACTTTTGGCCATGACTGTACTAGGTCTAAGACCCATATTAAATCCTGTCTGAAGAAAATCCAGTACTCGCGGAACATCCGGGACTCGCCTACAACATCAGACCTGCCACCTTCCAGACAGAACTTCCTCCAAATTTTGAAATATATAGCTGAAGTTACAGGTTTTCTGCTGGCCTGGATCGTTGTTATCACTTGATCTGAAAGACCACGAGCTTTTAGAATGTCCCGTTCAGGATCCAGGCTGACAGGTGCAATCTTTCTGGATCTTGGTGTAGAACTGGTCCCTGGTGCACTATGTCCTTCCACTGGGGAAGCTCGATTGGCTCTTCTCTGGTCATGGCACCTAGTAGAGGAAACCAGCTCCTCCTTGGCCAGAACGGAACTATTAGTACCACCTACGCACCGTCTTCCCTTACCTTCCTCAGAACCGCTGGTATCAATGCTATTGGCGGGAATGCATAATTTAGAGGTTCGTTCCACCTCTGGCTCAAGGCATCTACTCCTTCTGGATTGTCTGCTGGGTTCAGTGAAAAAAACCTTGGTAGTTTTGCATTTTTCCTTGTAGCAAATAGGTCCACTTGAGGTGTTCCCCATCGTTGACATAATAACTGGAAGACCTCCTGGTTTAGCTCCCACTCTGTCGGGTAGATCTTCTGCCTGCTTAAATAATCTGCTACTAGGTTTTGCGAACCTTACAGGTGAACTGCAGTTATGGAAAGGATCGTTCTTTCTGCCCATACAAATATCTTTTCTGCAAGATCCTGCAGTGTTCTGTATCGAGAGCCTCCTTGATGTTTGATGAAGGCTACTGCTGTCATGTTGTCTGATAGGATTTTGACGTGCTGGTTTCTTAAACGGTCCTGATTCCTTCTCAAGGATTCCCAGATCGCATACAGCTCTCGATAATTTGATGACATTCGCCTGATTTTCTCTGGCCATCTGCCCTGAAGAATCTTCCCTTCTAGATGGGCTCCCCACCCCCATGCGCTTGCATCTGTAGTTATTACTATATATGGGGATGGAATCCAAAGAACTCCTCTTCTGAGATTTTTGCTTTGCGTCCACCAAACTAACGACCTCTTTGCTTTTGCCGAGAGGTGGATCCTTTTGTCTAGGGATGCCTGATGACGATCCCACCATGATAGCACCTCTCTTTGTAGGGGTCTTGAATGAGCTTGAGCCCACCTGACGCATGGTATACATGACGTCATTACTCCCAGAACCTGCATAGCTCTTCGTATGGTAACTCGGTTCTTTACCATCTCTGCCACTTTCTTTTTCAAAGATCTTTGCTTGACCTCTGGCAGGAAAGCTGTTCTGGCTCTTGAATGGAGGAGTACTCCTAGAAATACTCTTTTTGTACTGGGAGTTAAATGAGATTTCTCTCGATTTATCACCCAACCGAGAAATTCTAGTACCGCCATTGTTCGCTCTGCATGATAATTTAGGATTTCTGCTGATCGGGCTACTAACTGAAAGTCGTCCAAGTAAGGTATTACTACAATTCCTTGGATTCTTAGATAGGCTACGACCTCTGATATTAGCTTCGTAAAAACTCTGGGGGCAGAAGCTAGTCCGAATGGAAGACCTTGAAACTGGAAGTGGCAGGTGGATTCTGGTAGGCTTACAGCAAATCTTAGAAGTTCCTGCGAGGCTGGATGGATGGGAACCTGATAGTACGCATTTTTTAAATCTAGGGTACACATTACCGAATTTTTGTCTATCAATGGAATTGTTGACCTTATAGACTCCATTCTGAATCTTTTGTAGCGAACATACTTGTTCAACGGTTTGAGATTCAGAATTGTTCTTGACTCTCCTGACGGTTTCATTATTGGAAAGAGAGAGGAATAGTGACCCAACTTTTCCTCTGACCCAACAACTGGCACTATGACTTTTGAAGAGATTAAGTCTTGGATGTCTTGAAACATTCCTAAATTTTTCTGAACCACAGTGGGGAATATGTATCTCTGGGGCGGATAGGATACCAGTTCTATTCTGTAACCTTCCTTTATAGTTTGTAGGACCCACTCGTTTTCGGTAACTTGTTTCCAGTTCTCTGCCGAGAACAAAAGTCTGCCCCCTATGTGCCTGGCGTCATTGTTTTCTAGGTTTTGAGGAAGATCCAAACAGTGAGCTCCTATTTCCTCTATTTTGAGTGTAGGAACCCTTATATGTTCCCCTGGTAGGTCTACCTGTGTCCCTATAAAATGGTTGTCTACGGTAGGCTGGTTTCTTCCGAAAGGATTGAAACTTTTTAGGTTTCTCCTCTGGAAATCCTTTTTTGCTATCTGAAGCCTCCAGAATATCATCTAATGCCTGACCAAATACCTTTGATCCTGCAAAGGGTAATGAACATAATTTATTTTTAGAGGCATTATCCCCCGACCAGGATTTCAACCAAATAGCCCTACGGACTGCATTGGACAAAGAGCTATTTCTGGCAGAAAACCTGACTGACTCAGCCGAGGTATCAGCCAGAAAGGCTGTTGCTGACTTAATAAGAGGAAGAGACTCTAAAATTTCAGCTCTAGGGGTCCTATTAGCCAGTTGATCCTCCAACTGACTCATCCAGAAACACATAGACCTAGCTACCGAAGTAGCCGCAATATTGGTTCTTATTAAGGCCGCCGAAGACTCCCAGGTCCGCTTAAGGAGGATGTCCGCCTTGCGGTCCATATGATCTTTTAGACTTGAAGAGTCCTCAAAAGGAATCGAAGTCTTTTTAGCCACTTTTGCAATTGGCACATCAACTCTAGGTGTTTCTTCCCACAGTTTTGAGTCCTCAGGATCGAAAGGAAGACGATTTTTAAAGTCACGTGACATTACCAGTCTCCGTTCTGCGTCCTTCCATTCACACAAAATCATGGTTTTTATATGGTCACTAATAGGAAAAACTTTATCGATCTGAGCTGTGAGACCTCCAAACATCAAATCCTGTCTGGATTGGGGTCGTGGGACATCTTCCATATGCATAGTACTTCTTATGGCCTGGACCAAATCATCCGTATCTTCCACCGGGAACAGGTACCTCCTGGCCTTTTCCTGGAATTCCGCCTGAACTTCACCTTCTTCCTGCTCCGAGTACTGCATCTCCACGTTTTCTTCTAATTCCAGATCCGGTTCCTCTTCCAACTCCAACCTAGGTCTCTTACGGCTTGGACCCTGACTAGAGGGCTGCTGTTGTGAACTAGCTGATAATGATGCCTGCACTTCTTCCTTAATCAGGATCCTCAAGTCAGATAATAACGAAGATCTTTCTTGCTCCAAGACTGCTGCTGTACAAGTACAACAGACCGCTTTTTTATAAGCGTCAGGAAGCTTCTTGTGACATGTAGAACAGCGATTAGTTTTCGCCGAGGCTTTGCCCACTCTTTTCACTGTTTGCAAAGGTGTAGATGAAGTATCCTTGTCCTAAGTAATACAACGATATGTATACTAAGGATCGAGTCTGGATTACTTAGTGAAGGTGGAGTATTTTGCGCTATGCGCACTTACCCCTGCCTCCTCCTCTCTGGATCTCTCAGACTCCATGTCCTTCCGCAGAAAAAGGTTTACTTTGCTGCCTTAGGACTGCTATGGTAGCTGCTGCACGTACTCTGTTACCAGACTGGCGATCAGCAATTCAAACGCCACCTTTCGCGCGCTTTTATGGCGTTCTGCGACGTCTTTAGCGCCGCCCATACTGCGTTCCACCTGGAACGCAAAAAACAAACGCGACGCGCTTTCCATACCTTTTTGCGTTCTACTTCCGAACGCATGAAGTTTTGCGATGCACCTGAGACGCTTTCCGGCCCGCGCGCCCGCTGACCTCGCGTTTTCGTGTCACCGGAAGTGACGCTCAGTTTCTAGTCGAGGCCTGTTCGGCGTTCCTCCCTGGACCAGGAGAAAGACGCCTGAGCCGAGAGCCTCCCAACGGAAAGAGCGGCTCTTACCCGGGAGCTCGTCCGCCCCCAGTCTTTGGAGCAGAGGGACTCCCAAGGAGGGAGTTTCGGCTCTGGACCTCTTGACAGGGGGAAGGATTTGGCCGAACCGCACGATCCCCCTGGGCCCGGTAAGTTACTGCGTTCCATCGCAGCGATCTCTCGCGTGTCCCTCCATGCAGGGACAGGAAAAACACTGAGGTATAGGGGGAGGAGTGGGACCTTTTAACCTCTTGTGTGCTTCCTGTCCCTGTAAGGAGGAGGAGGACGTCCTCCATAGTGCTGTCAGGGGGACGTCCTGGAAAAATATGATTTATTATTTTTATGGCTCTATGTTATAAACTTCTGTGAAGCACTTGGGAGTTCAAAGTTCTCACCACACATCTAAATAAATTCGTTTGCGGGTCTAGTTTCTGAAATGGGGTCACTTGTGGGGGGTTTCCACTGTTTAGGTACATCAGGGGCTCTCCAAACGCGACATGACACCCGCAGACCATTCCATCAAAGTCTGCAATGCAAAACGTCACTACTTCACTTCCGAGCCTCGACGTGTGCCCATACAGTAGTTTTCTCCCACATATAGGGTATCAATGTACTCAGGACAAATTGGACAACAACTTTTTGGGTCCAATTTCTCCTGTTACCCTTGGGAACATAAAAAATTGGGGACTAAAAGATCATGTTTGTGGAAAAAATATGATTTTTTATTTTCACGTCCGGGCGTTATAAACTTCTGTGAAGCACTTGGGGGTTCAAAGCGCTCACCACACATCTAGATAAGTTTCTTTGGAGGTCTAGTTTACAAAATGGGGTCACTTGTGGGGGGTTCCACTGTTTAAGCACATCAGGGGCTCTCCAAACGCGACATGACACCCCCAGACCATTCCATCAAAGTCTGTATTACTAAACGTCCCTACTTCTATTCCGAGCCCCAACGTGCCCCCACACAGTAGTTTTCTCCCACATATAGGGTATCAGCGTAGTCGGTACAAATTGGACAACAACTTTTGGGGTCCAATTTCTCCCCTTACCCTTGGGAAAATAAAAAATTGGTGGCTAAAAGATCATTTTTGTGGGAAAAAATAGGATTTTTTATTTTCATGCCCAGGCATTATAAACTTGTGTGTAGCACTTGGGGGTTCAAAGTGCTCACCACAGATCTAGATAAGTTCCTTTGGGGGTCTAGTTTCCAAAATGGGGTCACTTGTGGGGGGTTTCCACTGTTTAGGCACATCAGGAAATCTGCAAACTGAACATGACACCCATCAAAGTCTGCATTCCAAAATGTCATTACTTCCTTTCCGAGCCCTGCCGTGCGCCCAAACAGTATTTCCCTCCCACATATGGGGTATCAGCGTACTCAGGACAAATTGGACAACAACTTTTGGGGTCCAATTTCCTTGTGAAAAATCAAAAATTGGAAAATTGGGGACTAAAATATCATTTTTTGTGGAATTTTTTTGTTGTTGTTTTCCCACCCTGGCATTATAAACTTTAGTGAAACATTTGGGGGTTGAACGTGCTCACAACAGATCTAGATAAGTTCCTTAAGGGGTCTAGTTTCCAAAATGGTGTTACTTGTGGGGGGTTTCCACTGTTTAGGCACATCAGGGGCTCTCCAAACGCGACATGGCATACAGCCAATTCTGCATTGAAAAAGTCAAACTGCGCTCCTTCCCTTCCGAGCTCTGCCATGCACCCAAACAGTGGTTTACCCCCACATATTGGGTATCAGCGTACTCAAGACAAATTGCACAATAACTTTTGAGGTCTTGTTACCCTTGGGAAAATAAAAATTGGTGACTAAAAGATCATTTTGTGGAAAAAATATGATTTTTTAATTTTATGGCTCTACGTTATAAACTTGTGTGAAGCACTTGGGGGTTCAAAGTGCTCATCACAGATCTAGATAAGTTCCTTAGGGGGTCTAGTTTCTAAAATGGGGTCACTTGTGGGGGATTCCCACTGTTTATGCACATCAGGGGCTATCCAAATGCGACATGGCGTCAAATCTCGATTCCAGCCAATTTTGGTTTGAAAAAGTCAAATGGCACTCCTTTCCTTCCGAGCTCTGCCGTGCGCCCAAACAGTGGTTCCCACCCAATATGGGGTATCAGCGTGCTCAGGACAAATTGGACAACAACTTTTGGGGTCCAATTTCTCATGTTACCCTTGGGAAAATAAAAAAATTGGTGACTTAAATATTACTTTTGTGGGAAAAAACTAGGATTTTTTATTTTCATGCCCGGGCATTATAAACTTGTGTGAAGCACTTGGGGGTTCAAAGTGCTCACCACAGATCTAGATAAGTTCCTTAGGGGGTCTAGTTTCCAAAATGGGGTCACTTGTGGGGGGTTTCCACTGTTTAGGCACATCAGGGACTCTGCAAACTGAACATGACACCCATCAAAGTCTGCATTCCAAAATGTCATTACTTCCTTCCCGAGCCCTGTGGTGCGTCCAAACAGTATTTCTCCCCCACATATGGGGTATCAGCGTACTCAGGACAAACTGGACAACAAATTTTGGGGTCCAATTTCCTTGGGAAAAAATCAAAAATTGGGGACTAAAAAAATCATTTTTGTGGAATTTTTTTTTTTTTTTTTTCACACCCAGGCATTATAAACTTTAGTGAAATACTTGGGGTTCAAAGTGTTCACAACAGATCTAGATAAGTTCCATAGGGTGTCTAGTTTCCAAAGTTGTGTCACTTGTGTGGGGTTTCCACTGTTTAGGCACATCAGGGGCTTTCGAAACGTGACATGGCGTCCAATCTCAATTCCAGCCAATTTTGGTTTGAAAAAGTCAAACGGCGCTCCTTCCCTTCCAAGCCCTGCCGTGCGCCCAGACAGTGGTTTTCCCCCACATATGGGGTATCGGTGTACTCAGGAGAAATTGCACAACAACTTTTTCTGTCCATTTTCTCCTTTTACCCTTGTTAAAATAAAAAAATTGTTTGTAAAATATCATTTTTGTGACTAAAAAGTTAAATGTTCATTTTTTCCTTCCAAGTTGCTTCAACTCCTGTGAAGCACCTGAAGGGTTAATAAACTTCTTGAATGTGGATTTGAGTACTTTGAGGGGTGCAGTTTTTAGAATGGTGTCACTTTTGGGTATTTTCTGCCATATAGACCCCTCAAAGTGACTTCAAATGTGAGGTGGTCCCTAAAAAAAATGGTTTTGTACAATTTGTTGTAAAAATGAGAAATCGCTGGTCAACTTTTAACCCTTATAACTTCGTAGCAAAAAATAAATTGGTTTCAAAATTGTGCTGATGTAAAGTAGACATGTGGGAAATGTTATTTATTAACTATTTTGTGTGACATATTTCTCTGTTTTAAGGGAATAAAAATTAAAAGTTTGAAAATTGCAAAATTTTCAAAATTTTCGCCATATTTCCTTTTTTTTCATAAATAACCGCAAATTATATTGAATAAATTTTACCACTATCAGGAAGTACAATATGTCACGAGAAAACAATCTCAGAATCGTGAAGATCCGTTGAAGCGTTCCAGAGTTATAGCCTCATAAAGAGACAGTGGTCAGAATTGTAAAAATTGGCGCGGTCATTAACGTGCAAACCACCCTTGGGGGTTAAGGGGTTAAGATACCCAATATTCTTTTTAGGTATATTTGTATTTATTTTTCTTTAAGGAAATGTTTGACATTCATTTTTTAAAATGATTAATAATACCACATACAAGGGACAAATACCGTAACACCATGACCAGACCACATTACCACCACATAGTGACCGAATACTACTACATACAAGGAACAAATGCCATAACACCGTGACCAGACTACATTACTACCACATAGTGGCCGAATAATACCACATACCTCTC
Organism: Oophaga sylvatica; assembly: GCA_033576555.1. Taxonomy (NCBI): domain Eukaryota; kingdom Metazoa; phylum Chordata; class Amphibia; order Anura; family Dendrobatidae; genus Oophaga; species Oophaga sylvatica. The sequence continues at coordinate 632,717,651 of JARQOD010000002.1, forward strand.
TGGATTGGATATCACCTCTTACTAACCAGAAGCCTACAATATCTGTCCTCTATTTCATCTTTCTTCTTTGCTACATTTCTAAAACAGAATTTTTCATTTTTCCCTCATCTTACTCTTCCCAGTCCTGCAAGCTCACTGCCTTGGGGTAACCCTTAACTCTGACCTCTCCTTCAAACAACATATCTAAGCCATTTCCACTTTTTGCTGACTCCAACTTAAAAATATTTCCAGGATGCATACATTCCTTAATCAAGAATCTGCAAAAATACTAGTGCATGTCCTCATCCTAGTGCATGTCCTCATCATCTGCAACCTCCTGCTTTGTGGCCTACCCTCTAACACTCTCGCACCCCTCCAATCTATCCTCCTGAATCCTTCAGCCCAGCTAATCCACCTGAACCCCCACTATTCCCCAGCCTCTCCTCTCTCCTTGCCTGGCTCCCCATTAGCCAAAGACTCCAGTTCAAAACACTAACCTTGGCATACAAAGCCATCCACAACCTGTCTCCTCCATACATCTGCGGTCTAATCTCCCTGTACTTACCTGCATGCCACCTCCGATCCTCACAAGATTTCCTTACCTACTCCCCTATTATCTCCTCTTCCCACAATCACATACAAGCTTTCTTCCGCGCATCCCTCCTACTCTGGAACTCTCTACCCCAACATTTCAGACTCTCGTCTACCGGGGAAATCTTCAAAAAGAACCTGAAGACCCACCTCTTCCGACAAGCCTACAACCTGCAGTAACCACCGATCCACCAAACCGCTGTACGACCAGCTCTACCCTCACCTACTGTATCCTCACCCATCCCTTGTAGATTGTGAGCCCTCGCGGGCAGAGTCCTCTCTCCTCCTGTACCAGTCATGACTAGTATTATATCAACACATAATCTATAGTGGAAGGTGCCACCCATAGATGAGAAGTGAAAGAGCAAACTGAATTGAAAATATAACATTTTTTTTTATTGAAGTACAATTAAAAGATCAAATATATAAAAAGAGAGTAAGGAGACTCCAAAAGGAGGTCGGGGAAGAGAGTTGCCAACTGAGAACACCAAAATGATTGAAAAAAATGAGCACAATATATATATATCAGAGCGGTTTATATGGAAGAAAAATGAGCAAAAATGCTTCAATCAATTATTAAAGTGAACTAGTGCCAATATATATCTCAATACTGTGATACAGCTTTATAGTGTTACATCACATGAAATGAGCAAATGCTTCAATCAGTTTCACAATGTTGCTTCTTCCGGGACGTGACTTGTATTATGTAAGATTATTGTACTCGTTTTTATTATGTATGAACCTTTCTACATGTAAAGTTCCATGGAATAAATGGCGCTATAATAATAATAATAATGCAAAAGTCTATAAAAATATGTTCTAGAATTGTTATTTTGTTTGAAGGGAAGGAAAGTATTTACTACAACAGAAGTCAGCAAAAGTGATGGATCCTCTTTTAAGGGGGTGTCCCATTAGAACGAGATTTACATACCTGAATATTGAAATCAGGCAGGGAGTTTCCCACTGGGCATTTCCCGAGCTAAACTGGTGAGTTGCTGGAGAGGAATGTTCTTTTAGATGCTACAGGGCAATGTATTATTCATGGATCAGAAAAATTCGAAACAAGGACTCCAAGCATTCACTGACAGGAACAGGACGGGAAGCAATTCTTTCGACCCTATGGATAAACCACGTGGTCTGATTTTCAGGCTGTGCTGTCACATAGAGTGCATGAGCTACCCCTGCTGAAGGGAACGCCATAGATGACCTGGCAGCAAAGGTTTAGTCCAAAAACAGACCAAAAAATGGATTTAACCCTTTAATGACACAGCCAGTTTCCACTTTTGCGGTTTCCCTTTCTTAACTCCCTTCCTTCCCAGAGTCATAACTTTTTTCTATATTTCTGTCCACATAGACATATATTTATTATTTTAGTGAGGAAAAATAAATCAGAAATTTAAAAAAAAATAAATAGAGGTTGAGTCATCGTTTTTCAAGACCCGTAACATTTTTATTTTTCGGTCGATGGAGCTGTGTGACGGCCTACTTTTTGTGGGTCGAGGCAACATTTTTCCTGATACCATTTTGGGATAGATGTGACCCTTTAACCCCTTAACGACTGTCGATACGCCTTTTAACGGTGGTAGTTAAGGGTACTTAAACCCCAGCGCCTTTAATTAACGGCGCTGTGGAAAAAGTGTATAGCGCCCCCCAGTGTCGGATTTTCTCCGAGGTCTCGGCTGCCGGGGGTAGCCGAGACCCCAGAGAACATGATTCGGGTTGGTTTTTACCAACCCCAGGATTGGGATTGTCGTTATTAACCGTATAACGGCGACCGCAAAAAAATTAAAAATAAAAATCCGATGTGCCATTTAATTTCTCTCTCCTCTGATGTGATCGCACATCAGAGGAGAGGGAAATAGGGTCCCTGATTCCCCCCATACCACCTGGTAGTCCTCAGGCCCTCTTGCCTCCTCAGGTGGGCGCCGCCATCTTCTTCCGGTCAGAAAATGGCAGGCGCATCCGTCGTGATCTGCCGGGGGGCAATTTTCTCCGGGGTCTCGGCTGCCGGGGGTAGCCGAGACACCGGAGAACATGATTCTGGTTGGTTTCTACTGACTCCGGAGTTTCGATCGCTGTTATTAACATTATAACGGCGACCGCAACAAAAAAAAAAATCTGATGTGCCATCTAATTTCTCTCTCCTCTGATGTGATCGCACATCAGAGGAGTGATAAATAGGGTCCCGAACCCCCCCATACCTCCCGGTGGTCCTCGGGCCCTCCTGCATCCTCCGGTGGGTGCCACCATCTTCTTCCGGTCAGAAAATGGCTGCAATCTGCTGACCGGCACCCGGCAACAATAGGAAGATTTTTCCTATTGGTTCATTTGGTCACTGTGATAAACGCTATCACAGTGATCAAAATAAAAAATAGTAAATAAACCACCCCTTTATTACCCCCTTAGTTAGGTAAAAATAATAAAATAAAGAAAATATATTTATTTCCATTTTTCCATTAGGGTTAGGCTAAAGTGAGTTGGGCTAAAGTTTTAGGGTTAGGGTTAGAGTTGGGCTAAAGTGAGTTGTGATAAAGTTTTAGGGTTAGGGTTAGGGTTAGACTTGGGCTAAAGTGAGTTGGGCTAAAGTTTTAGGGTTAGGGTTTGGGTTAGGGTTGGGATTATGATTGGGATTAGGGTTAGGGTTGCAATTAGGGTAAGGTTGTGTTGGGGTTATGTTTGTGGTTAGGGTTGGGATTAGTGTTAGAGTTGTGGTTAGGGTTAGGGGTGTTTTGGGGTTAGACTTGTGGTTAGGGTTGGGATTAGGGTTAGGAGTGTGATGGGGTTAGGGTTGTACTAGGGTTGGGATTAGGGATAGGGGTGTGTTGGGGTTAGGGTTGTGATTAGGGCTATTGTTAGGGTTGTGATTAGGGTTAGGAGTGTGTTGGGGTTGGGATTAGGGTTAGGGTTGGGATTAGGGTTAGGGGTGTGTTGGTGTTAGGGTTGTGGTTATGGTTGGGATTAGGGTTAGGGGTGTGTTGGGTTAGGGTTGGGATTAGGGTTATGGTTAGGGTTGGGATTAGGGTTAGGGGTGTGTTGGGGTTGGGATTAGGGTTAGGGGTGTGTTGTGGTTAGGGTTGTGATTAGGGTTATGGTTAGGGTTGGTATTAGGGTTAGGGGTGTGTTGGGGTTGGGGTTGGAGTTAGAATTAGGGGGTTTACACTGTTTAGTTACATCAAGGGGTCTCCAAATGCGACATTGCGCCCACCATTGATTCCAGCCAATTTTGCGTTCAAAAAGTCAAACGGTGCTCCCTCGTTTCTGACCTCTGCCATGCGCCCAGTGGTTTACTCCCACATATGGGGTATCGGCAAACTCAGGAAAAATTGCACAACAATTTTTGGGGTCTAATTTCTCCTGTTATCCTTGTGAAAATAAAAATTTGGGGCGAAAAGATCATTTTTGTGGAAAAAATATGATTTTTTATTTTCACGGCTCTATGTTTTAAACTTCTGTGAAGCACTTGGGGGTTCAAAGTGCTCACCACACATCAAGATAAGTTCCTTAGGGTGTCTAGTTTCCAAAATGGGGTCACTTGTGGGGGGTTTCCTCCATCCTCTCACAACCAAGAGAGCGATCCCACGGTCTCAGTTCCAAAGGGTCTGTAGAATTGTCTCTGATTCTACTCAGAGTACAATCAGAATTAGTGAAATGTATAAAAAATTCCAAGAAAGGGGTTATCCCCCCACTTTACTAACAGAAGCCCTAAATCCCCCACCTAACACTCAAAAATCGGTAACTAACCGTATACCCTTGGTACACGCATACCATCCATATGTCCATATCCTGCACCATTCCATACGCAAACATTGGAACATACTTCAAACAGCACATCCCAACGTGGAAGAATTTCGCAATCCATTTCTGCCGTGCTACAAACGTCCGCACAATATTCGTGATTCACTTATTAAAGCCGATTTAAAGGTGCAACCACAAGCTTCTTCGCAGAGATTCCTTTCCAGACCTAAAATGGGCACATATCCCTGTCTGCATGGTAACCAGTGCAACAACGTCCTCAAAGGGGATAGTTTTCATCACCCACATTCAGGTAAAAAATATAACATCAAAGATTACTCAACCTGTAACTCTTCATATGCCATATATCTCATTAAATGCCCATGTGGCTTACTTTATGTGGGGCAAACCACTCAACCCATTAAGGATCGGATCTCCAAGCACAAATCCACAATCAGGTGCAAAAATATGCTACTACCAGTTCCGTATCACTTCGTCACTACCGGACATTCCATAGCACAACTAAGATTTCAGATTATCGAACTAATAACACTACAAAGACGCGGGGGTGATCGCATTAAACATCTCAAAAGAGGGAATCCTTTTGGATACACGAGTTACAAACTCTCGCTCCAAGAGGTCTAAATAGAGATTATGACCTCCAATCATTCACCTAGTGTCCCACTACAATTTCCATTAGATGACATTGATATATTGCCTATTAATAACATAGGAACTAGTCCTGAACATTTCATTTTCATTACATTATTTATTAATTTTCATTTATGTCTATTACCTTACTATGTACTAAAGCATTATAGATTATAACACCTGTATTCTTTTTCTAGAGTCGACTATATTGAACCGATAGTAGAAAACGCTCTTCGTCCAACTCTGGATTCTCCCTCATCCTCCCTGCTTCCTACTCGACTGCTATTATAGTTATACCATTATACAATCAGACTGTGAGTTCAGAAATAGTAGTGTTCCTCTCTTTTTCATGTTATCCACGGCACCACTATAGTCACCGCCTTAATCCAGCCCCTAAATGGCCGCTGGAACGCATTTTCTAAACAGTGGAACGCAACTCAGCTGCCTACTTCCTGTCTCTGACTTCCTCTGTGACCTGGACTCTTAGTCCCGCCCCTTAGCCATATATGGCGATTCACACAGCGTTCCCGCTCACCAACAAGCGGTGGACACCGCGTTGGACTGGGACGCCATCTGACTCCTCACCACTTCTGGTAAGCACCTTAGGCACCGCACACCATAGCGGTATTAAAACATATGGGACTGCACCTTATTTGAATATATTCGTTGTTGCCACAACGTTCGCTCACCTTTGGGACTATACCATTGAAGTCTGAGTAAGTCACCTACCTCTTGTTACCACCACTTGATAACGTTTTACTGCGATGGACTTGTATTCATTTTCTCACCATTCACTACTGCAGTGTGTACTAATAGTGTCCTTAATGGATTTACTGCAATTTTTCAGTAAGTGCATTCGATTTATATTTATTCCAATTTAATCACCAGTGCACTGTTCTTATTTTGTCTGGACTTTGTGACACGATTGAAGGTCATCTTTACCATGGTATATTACTGTCCACATCTTCCATCTTAATTCACCAGGATACCTATTCTGTCTGGTGTTATCTGCATCAATAGCACTCTGTAATCAGTGCAACACGTGAAACTAATAATCAATACAAGAACTGCACTTTTTTTGCATGTCCATCTATTTTCTACAATAAACACTTAGTGATAATTTGGCTATATAATAGATATTACCTAGTCTTTCTTTTTAATACATGTGATTCACCCAATAGGTGGAATTATTCACTAGATACGATATATATACTCCCAGGTGTCATCCCATTACTATACGGTATGTTACCTTTATCAAGCACAGGTCATAATATTCCATATACCTACCATATTCTAATTGATTTTATGGTCTTATTTGGCACAGTCAAACACCTCTACTGGACATTTCCATATGTCCCTAGTATCATCCATTTGAGAATTTCTGCAAAGCAGTCGGGTAGGATTCCTTTCCTCGTTTCTTTTTTCTTTTCCTTTATTACATTCCTTATTTTCATTATTTTTGCAACTTTTGTACCAGCCTCACTGAATGGGCTTATCTGATTTTGTTATATTCATATGATGTAATTCACTCATTTATGCATTTGCACCTATATCTGTGTCGACCCGCCACCACAATTGTGGGTTACCAGGGCAATGGGGTACTCAGAGCCGAGCCCATGGAAGTCTATGGGGATTTGTCACAGGTAGCTGTGGCTCGGTCTGTGGCCCTGGCGGTCTGGCGTATGTTGGGGGAATATTTACAGGGGATAGATTTATATACAGTTCGTGACGCCACCTGTAGTCTTCTGGTAATTAGTACCAGCGCTGCTGTAGATCTCTGAGGGGATGGTGAGGCAGCTAGATGTCGGGTCCCCTACAGGTGGGACTGGTCCTCAAAGTCTATGAAGTTAGTGAAGTCGGGTGCAGATAAATAACACAGTCTCACACGGTCAGCGTCTTTCCATACCTTTACTTGTAAGATGTTCAGGCAGGTCCCAGGGAGGCTGATCCAAGGAGAGTGTATCTTGAGACAGCAGCTGGACAAGTTAGGGGCCTCCTTTACTTCCAATACAATGAGTACAACCAGCCTGAAGCGTAGTTCCCCAATAACTCCAGCTAATCCATAGCTGTACTGCCAGTCAGTTTTGTGGTAAGCCTTCCAATTGATGAAACTAGGTTCTTACTTTGTCTGCGCTTGACTCAAAGTCCCTATTCCACCTGACTCCAGTTACGTACTGACTATAAGGGGCTTGTTTCCGCGACCTAAGGTCCGGTAAATTCCTGGTTTTCTTACCCTATGCTTGTAGCATATAGATCCTTCGGTCCCAGTGACGTTGCAATGTGCAGGACTTCTTCAATCCCAAACGCACTTTCCAATATCCACTGTGCCTTTCGCCTTGTCCTCGCTGGTAGCATAAACACTCACACTAGCAAAGTCGGGTATCACTTCCTTCATTCACTTTTCTTCAAAAGTTAGTTACAGATGCTCATTATCACTAGGCAGGAGCACGTCTCTGAACCTTTCACTGTCCTTTAGACAGGTGACTGAAGTCTTCTGCACTAATTTCTCCTTCTCCTCATTCCAGGCTAGACCTTCTCTCTGAAGTCCAGGCACTGACTGCAATGATTTGTTGAGGTACAGCTCTACTAGGCTAAGGTGAATTAGACCCCTGTACCACCTCCACGTTTGAACTGATGATAGAGCAGGCTGGACTGCTTCCTCCTCCAGCTAAACTCCAGACGTCTGCTCTGTCCGAAGACAGGAAACACACTAAAATCACTCCAAAACATACACCCTGACCATCTCCTCAACAGTAAATACCTACCCTAAGGGTGTGTCAGTGTATTTGATGAATGGTTCTTATTAAACTGCTGTCTCGCCACACACTCTCCAGGGTACTGCGTGTGCCTAACACCAGGGTCACATATCGTTCATATGATTGTATGTATTTCTGTATATTCATTGCAGTGCTTTGAAAAAGGTCCGTTGATGACCGAAACGTTGTTTTTGACTGCAATAAATTTTTCTCATTTATCTATAAGTTGAGTGCCAAGTTCATTTCTTTATTATTTGTGGTTGGGCTCCTACTTGTGCACCAATACACAGCAGTGCCACGCTATATTTTCTCATAGTTTCCAAATAGTGTTACTTGTGGGTGGTTTCCACTGTTTAGGCACATCAGGGGCTCTCCAAACACGACATGGTGTCTCAATTCCAGCCAATTCTGCATTGAAAAAGTCAGACGGCGCTCCTTCCCTTCCAAGCTCTGCCGTGCGCCCAAACAGTGGTTTACCCCCACATATGGGGTATCGGCGCATTCAAGAGAAATTTCACAACAAATTTTGTGATTCATTTTCTCTTTGTACACTTGTGAAAATAAAAAAATGGTTCTGAAGTAAAATGTTTGTAAAAAAAAAGTTAAATGTTAATTTTTTCCTTCCACATTGCTTCAGTTCCTGTGAAGCACATAAAGGGTTAAACTTCTTGAATGTGGTTTTGAGCACCTTGAGGGGTCCAGTTTTTAGAATGGTGTTAATTTTGGGTATTCTCTGTCATTTACACCCCTCAAAGTGACTTTAAATGTGATGTGGTCCCTAAAAAAAATGGTTTTGCAAATTTTGTTGTAAAAATGAGAAATCGCTGGTCAACTTTTAAGCCTTATAACTTCCTAACAAAAAAATATTTTGTTTAAGGGCATTAAAAAAGTTTAAAAATTGCTGAATTTTAAAAATTTTCACCATATTTCCGTTTTTTCATAAATAAACGCAAGTCATATCTAAGAAATTTTACCACTAAAATGAAGTACAATATGTCATTAAAAAACAATCTCAGAATCACGGATCCGTTAAAGCGTTCAAGAGTTAAAACCTCATAAAGGGACAGTGGTCAGAATTGTGAAAATTGGCCTGGTCATTAAGCTGCAAATTGGCTCTGTCACTAAGGGGTTAATCATCACTTGTTACAGCATTTTTTGAGAAATTGCAGCAACCAAAAAAAAAATTTTTATTTTTGGCGTTTTTAATTTTTTTTTTTTCCGTTTACAGTGTTTACTGATCTGGTTAATTATTTTTATATTTTAATAGATCAGACATTTCTGATGCTGGCATTATCACATGTGTATAATTGTTTTATTTTTTAATATCTTTATTTTTAATGGTGGAAAAGGGGGGTGAGTTGAACTTTTATGAGTTTCTTTTTTTCACATTTTTTTTTAAAATTTCATTGTTCCTAATAGTTCCCATAGGGAACTTGAAGATACGATTTTCTGATCACTTGTGTTATATACAGCAATGTTACAGCATTGCTGTATAGAGCAAAAGTATAGAGCAAAAATGACTTTCTCATTTGAAGCCCGACCACAGACAAGGATTCAAAGAAATTCTGTAATTACAAGCATGGGGTCTTCAGCAGACTGTCAGCAACCCATCGGCGACCATCGATCACGTCACGGGAGTGCCGATAGGTGCATGGAATGACGCTCCCCCCAGCCTTCTTGGGTTAAATGCCACTATCAGAGTTTGACAGCAGCATTTAACAGGTTAAATTGCAATTGTTAAGGGCAGGTCCTGGCTGTAACACGCAGCCATCATCTACCGAGTATCGGTCGGGCTTATCCCATGAGCTCACTCCATACACCGGCTTCCGATTTGCGCCGTACATGTATTGAAGGGGTTAAACAATATGTCATTTTCTGACAATACTTTTCCTTTAATCATCTACAGTAAAAAAAAATTAAAATGTAACTGTCAGAACCTGAGATGATCGAAAATTCAAATTTGCCATTGTCAACCAATTGTCCCCAAAAATTTGATTTACAGTGAATAAATTTGCAGCGAATTTCGGTACTGCAGAACCTGAAATTCTCCTTAAAATACCTGTATAACACTCGGAGGTCTCTTAGGACTGTATTGAACCCTTTTGAACTGTTTAATGAAAATATGGCTCTATTAATGTCCCAGTCAACCCATCTGGCTAAAGGTAAATGTGTAACCAAAAGTGATATTCAGGTGGCAGTATGGGTCTAATATTGGACTACTACAAAAAAAGAAATGAAAATGTTTACCACGACGCACGCTTTTTGAAGTAGATTTTGGATTCTAGAAAACTGTGATTTGTACTGAAAACAAAATAAAATTATGGTTTCCCTGTCTGTGACACACAAGCCTAGGATTCAGGATTCTTCTTTATTGCTAAAATTAGGACACAGGGTATTAAACTGCCCCCCTGCAATAGCAGTGTGTGAAGATTAAAAAATAATGCTGTTATTAGAAAGTTTTGCTGCTTCTTCAGTATATCATAAATCAATGACTTCACAGTCACACTGACTATGCGGGTCCTGCACCTCACCTTATCACTGGAATCTTTGGATTAATATTCACAGAATGACTTCTACTGCCATTTTCAACGAGCAACACAACCCAATTTTGGCTTTTTTCTGTCCCTATGTGGAATGACTGATGCGATCTGACTTCTTATGCTGTAAAAGCATAAAATGGCGCCATTTGGCCGGCCTCCATCTTTTATATTAGCTGTGGTTGTCCCTCCGACTGGCAGCGCTAAACCATGTTATGAGATAGCAGCTGGACATTTTGGCGAATCCTGCCTAGTTGCGCCTGATATTATTTGCCCGCACTGTGACTGTTCAGCGGAGTGTAAAATGGTGCCAGGAGGTTGCGGTTATCGGAACTCAAACTTTTCGAACCTGTGAAAATCAGGAAAGGCCACTCAAATTCGATTTTTCACATAACAGTCCAATCCTTTCTAGTTAGAATCCAAAGGGACAAACAAACAAAATGATCTAGGTGTTGCACAGCTTCTGAATCCACACCTTTGCAGAGAAAACTTCACAGAGCAAGTTGCATGGGATAACAAGCGTTTACTTCTCTGAACATGAGGTGAAGGAATAATGCACAGACATTACAGCATTGCATCAGCTAACAGGGACAAAACGAAAGTGAAACTAAACAAGAAGAGAGACTAATTCTTAAACAATACATTAAAGAAGGAAATGTTACACAACATCGCCATCTACTGTCAGGTCAGCATAAAGTCCTCCTTTTACTTATAATATAGAAGTCCTAATCTGTTGCATATGACAACACTGGGTCCATAACAGAGTATATCAGTAACACGCAGTGAAACTAGAAAGCAAAGATTGCATTATAGGAAGGTCTGATAAAATATGTACAACCCTGTATGACTCATCTCAAAGATCTGTTCATGAAGGAACTACATGTTCTCAGCAGAAGTACTGTAGAAACTCAGAATATTCCAAATCATAGAACTTTTGCGCTTTTGTGTTTTTGCAGCTTCACAATCAAAAGGCAACATACTCACGTGTGGCTAATAAAGCTTAGCAGGAGCAGGAGCAATCTGACGCTGATCTAAGTCACAGGAGAGCTTTCACATGTTTGTCAGGATAGGCTGCATATACTGCAGCTTGACCATGGGCATAACCCACTGCCAAGACGGAGGTCTGCCCCCAGAACTTACCATTTGCATATTATGTTGTGCCCATGGTCAGTGAGGGCACATACAGTAACTCTATTTTTCGGTTATAATATTGCAATAAACATTTATAAGTATGTGGGGTCCTAACGCTTGCCCCCCTCCTATTGAAAAACAGGGGTCCCACATTTCTTTAAGTGCAAAACCCAGCTGCATTGAGAAGGAGAGCTGGCCTTTTCGCCTACATCTTATAAAAACATCGTTTATTGTGCAATTTGTTAACCTAACCTAAGTGGATCATGTTCTACGGTCATTAGTAAGGGGTTAAAGTGTACTGCTGGAAACCAGATAGGCAGGATGACAGCATTGTCAATAGCAGTAGAGAGAAGGGTGCAAACATATATTTTTGCTTTTCCCAATCTCTGTATGGTACAAGAGTCATTTTTTTGTTGGTAGAGTAGTTTATATTAAGTGATTTACAGGTGACTTGTATTGCTGGAAACTAGATAGGCAGGATTATATGACTACCAATAGCAGCAGAGAGAAGAATGTAAACAGATATTTTAGTCTTTTCCGCTTTGTATGGTAACGCAGTCATCCTTATTCCGGCAGAATTACATAACTATCAGTAGCAGTAGAGAGCGTATAGTAAACATATACTTTACACTTACTGTGTACATGGAGGAATGATCCTTTTGTAACTAGAGGATTTTATACTAACTGAATAACAGGTAGATTTTATTACTGGAAACTAGATAGGTCGGGTTACAACACTGGCAATAGCAGTGGGGAGCAGACAGCAAATGAATTAACAAATAAAAAAACCTCATAAATATATCCCTCACCGTACTGAAAAAATGACCTCATCTAATCATGCTTTATGATTGCTTACTTTGTGAATTGGAGGAATCGTCCTTTTGTCACTAGCAGAGTTTACACTGACTGAAGAGCAATTAAATTATACTGCTGAAGACTAGATATGTAGGATTAAACCACTGACAATCCTTTAGAGAGTAGAGAGTAAATCTATACTTTACGCTTCGCTACTTTGCGCATTGGAGGAATCATCCTTTTGTTACTAGAGGAGTTTATGAGGACTGAATAAAACCAGGGGAATTGTATTACTGGAGACTAGATAGGCAGGATTTCACTGATGGCAATGGTAGTATAGAGCAGGGATTGAACAGATATTTTATGGTTACTTGCTCTCTGCCTTGCAGGAATCATACAGTCATGGACAAAAGTTTTGAGAATGACACAAATATTAATTTTTACAAAGTCTACTGCTTCACTTTTTCTAATGGCAATTTGCATATACTCCAGAATGTTATAAAGAGTGATCAGCTTAACAGCAATTACTTGCAAAGTCAATATTTGGCTAGAAAATGAACTTTATCCCCCAAAACACATTTCAACATCATTGCAGCCCTGCCTTAAAAGGACCAGCTAACCTCTTTTCAGTGATTGCTCCATTAACACAGGTGTGGGTGTTGATGAGGACATGGCTGGAGTTCAATCTGTCATGATTAAGTAAGAATGACACCACTGGACACTTTAAAAGGAGGCTGGTGCTTGGCATCATTGTTTCTCTTCTGTTCACCATGGTTATCTCTAAAGAAACACGTGCAGTCATCATTGCAATGCACAAAAATGGCCTAACAGGGAAGAGTATCGCAGCTAGAAAGATTGCACCTCAGTCAACAATCTATCGCATCATCAAGAACTTCAAGGAGAGAGGTTCCATTGTTGCCAAAAAGGCTCCAGGGCGCCCAAGAAAGACCAGCAAGCGCCAGGACCGTCTCTTAAAAGTGTTTCAGCTGCGGGATCGGGCTACCAGCAGTGCAGAGCTTGCTCAGGAATGGCAGCAGGCAGGTGTGAGTGCATCTGCACGCACTGTGAGGCGGAGACTCTTGGAGCAAGGCCTGGTCTCAAGGAGGGCAGCAAAGAAGCCACTTCTCTCCAGAAAAAACATCATGGACAGACTGATATTCTGCAAAAGGTACAGGCAGTGGACTGCTGAGGACTGGGGTAAAGTTATTTTCTCTGATGAATCCCCTTTTCGATTGTTTGGGACATCAGGAAAACGCCTCATTCGGAGAAGACAAGGTGAGCGCTACCACCAGTCTTGTCTCATGCCAACTGTTAAGCATCCTGAAACCATTCATGTGTGGGGTTGCTTCTCAGCCAAGGGAATCGGCTCTCTCACAGTCTTGCCTAAAAACACAGCCATGAATAAAGAATGGTACCAGAATGTCCTCCAAGAGCAACTTCTCCCAACCCTCCAAGAGCAGTTTGGCGATCAACAATGCCTTTTCCAGCATGATGGAGCACCTTGCCATAAAGCAATGGTGATAACTAAATGGCTCAGGGAACAAAACATAGAGATTTTGGGTCCATGGACTGGAAACTCTCCAGATCTTAATCCCATTGAGAACTTGTGGTCAATCATCAAGAGACGGGTGGACAAACAAAAACCTAAAAATTCTGACAAAATGAAAGCATTGATTGTGCAAGAATGGACTGCTATCAGTCAGGATTTGGTCCAGAAGTTGATTGAGAGCATGCCAGGGAGAATTGCAGAGGTCCTGAAGAAGAAGGGTCAACACTGCAAATATTGACTTGCAGCATTAACTCATTCTAACTGTCAATATAAGCTTTTGTTACTCATATGTTTGCAATTATATTTCTGGCTGTGATAAAAACATCTGTCAAACACACATAAAAACCAGAGGGCAGCAGATCATGTGAAAATATAATATTTGTGTCATTCTCAAAACTTTTGGCCATGACTGTAGATAGGCAGGTTTACATTGGTGGCAATAGCAGTAGAGAGCGGGGGGTTGACATATACTTTATGATTACTTACTCTGCATTGAAAGAATCAGACTTTTTGAGTTTATACTGACGGAATAACAAATATTATGTACGGTACTACTAGAGGCTGATAGGAAGGACTACACTAATAAAATAGCAGTAAAGACCGGAGGGTAAACATATACTTTAATTAAGTAAAAAAAGGGGAGAAGCCAGCGCTGCCTATGGTCAGCATGCAATACATAAAGTGCATATGCACATATTGGATTCTAACTGTGTTAAAAATGAGACATTTGGCAAATAATTGATCAATTCTTGGAGCCACCCCGCCACGACAAGGCATTCTCATATGGGGCAGTCCTACTCTACGTTTTTTATATTCGCTGTGCCATTACGGCCTCCTGAATGTATAAAAGCAAGACTGCAAAAAATCAAAACAAAAGTACCTGAAGCATGCTGTATCACTCCCATGGTGCCAGTAAGGCAAGCGCAGGTGAAAGCCGACCAGGTCCGGAGATGGACATTTCAGATCTGACTTCTGCACTGCCAAACCAGCAACCACAGATGAAGGGTGAAACAGGCCCAGGTACAGGTGTAAAATCAAGCAGAGCATAGGCAGGGCAGGGCTGCTGTGTGTGTGCACAGCAGCCTAGGTCAATCACCAAAAAAACACAGATAGAACTGCGTGCATGACCCAGAGCGCACGGCAACATGTGGTGGTCAACCACGAACCAACATCAAGTAAAAAAAGGGGAGAAGCCAGCGCCGCACATGGTCAGCATGCAATACATAAAGTGCATATGCACATATTGGATTCTAATCTGTACACCTGTGTCTGGGCCTGTTTCACCCTTCATCTGTGGTTGCTGGTCTGGCAGTGCAGAAGTCAGATCTGAAATGTCCATCTCTGGACCTGGTCGGCTTTCACCTGCGCTTGCCTTACTGGCACCATGGGAGTGATACAGCAATGCTTCAGGTACTTTTGATTTGATTTTTTGCAGTCTTGCTTTTATACATTTAGGAGGCCGTAATGGCACAGCGAATATAAAAAACGTAGAGTAGGACTGCCCCATATGAGAAGCCTTGTCGTGGCGGGGTGGCTCAAAGAATTGATCAATTATTTGCCAAATGTCTCATTTTTAACACAGTTAGAATCCAATATGTGCATATGCACTTTATATATTGCATGCTGACCATGCAGCGCTGGCTTCTCCCCCTTTTTTTTACCTGATATACTTTAATTACTCTGTGCATTGGAGGAAGCGAGGAATCATACTTGTCTCACTGGATGCATTTTTACTGACTGAACAGCAAGTTATTGTACTACTGGAGACTAGATAAGCAGGAGTACAAAGTGATAAATATAGTAGGAGAAGATTGCATACACATTGCTCTATGTTACTTTGGGAACAGAAGCCTTGTTTGATGTTCATTTGACCCAATGCAAAATCTATAACGTCACCCCACCCAGAACTTATCCCGCTTCACTTGCCCTCGGGAGCTTCTCATTCTTTACTCTACACATGGTAGGTTTTTGCCTGAACCTTCTGTTCAGAAATTGGTGGTTTCCCTATATAGTGGGTGCAGTTGTTGCATTTGACGACCTGGAGCCAAGGAAGGCTCAAGAAGTCCCTTTATGAGAAGCATGATACCATTAAAAACCTTTGATACCTGGGGGCCCCACTGGAGATTTTCAATTGGGGCCCATGAGCTTCAAGTTATGCCCCCTGGTTACTTCTTTGCCTTGTTAAGTAGGCGATGGCTGCTGTACATTTATGATGGCCATACACCATTACTAAATGGAGTGAATCACAGGATGAACTGCCTCACTACCAGCAGCTCCAAGCCGGACCTTCACTCACAGAAAATAATCTGTACCCCTTTCCCAGCGTAGTATCTAGGGATACATAAAAGTATTGGATCCTATTGGAAGAGAGACCCAAATTTTCACTGTAAAAAATAATTCGACTACATTAATCCCCACGTGATAGAAGAGATAACTTACGAGTCCAAATCTGGCCCTGATTGATTGACCCTTTAAATTGACCCGTTTTGTGAGAAGTAGAAAACGTCAACTTTTTTATAGAAAAAAAATCCCCTTCGATAAATCATTTCCCTTTACCAGACCTTCTCGTACATGAAACATCTATAATGGGCATTGCCTTCATTACTGCCAACATCAACCCGATTACTCAAGATCTCAAACTCCTAGACGAGCTTTCCTCTTAAAACAAAATGGACACTCCCTAGAAATTTAACAAATTTTGGCAAAAGTTGCAAAAATTAACTTAGACAATATTTAGAGCCACTTGCCAATCTAGCATGTGCACATATATTCCCCGTAAAAACTAGATCCTTTATTAATAAATGTTAAAAAACACCAACCCATGAAAAAGGTATACACCCAGATATACCAAAGATAAACCTAGCCTAACAGATACCCTACAATATACCTGTGATAATCCCTACCTGACTGTGGAGGTTGGATCCCTAAAAGAAACGAGTTTTTGGCACCCCCACTCAGCGTAGGCTGTCCCTTGCTCCCCTATTGCACCCTTCCTAAAGGGTGGAAAAACAATATATAACAGGGCACAGATGAAGAGAGTCTTTAAACTAAACAGGTATCTGGTAGGTATATATAGAAAAACCTGATTCATGGTATTAACTCCATTCACATATTCCACTAATACAAAAAAGCCCCAAAACTGACCTATTAGAGTCATATAAAGAGGTAAATATATCCAATCATGGCAGTCTCACAACCAATCCAATATTGCAAAGAGACAAATAACAATAGCACAATTCTAAATGTTGGTTATTCAAAAAATGTGTTTAGGGCACAAATTACTGCGGCTTATTGTCCCTTATGCTAGATGTAGCCTATACACCATGCCCACAAACCATAAACCAATCCTAGGTGCATAAATAGTCTCATAATAATAGTTGCAGCACTAGTCAGTTAATGCAAAACAAAATATACGCTGAGATCAATGACATATTGGTTCTCAATAGATAAAAGTTCACATGGAGTCACCTATCATGATTCAGGTGCACCCCGACGCGTTTCCCCGTAAAGAGCACGGTTCATCAGGAGGTTAAACAGATGTAGATGCCGGATGCTATAATGGATGATGACATGCACCAGCAGACAACAAGTGGACTTAAATAATCACCCGGAATTAAATGCGCCCCAATAGGCTCTGCCCACCCAATCGCTGGCGGAGAAATTACCGGGTCATAAACTATGCTGCAATATTTCCGGTATACCAAAGCATGTGTCCTGGTCTGCGGGGCTAGAAAGAATCTCCCGCTCAACCGGAAATGCCCTACGTTCAAGCTATGGAGCGTATACCTCATTTACGTCCCGCCCTTTCCGGGTACCTAGTGAATCCAAAGCCCGGCGTACATACGTCACAACTTGTTATTAATTTATGGGACGTCCGATGGTCATGTGATGCGCTCCAAGGCATCGTGCATTCAAAATATTGCACAGCGCAATCAGGGACAATCAATAGACATTGTACATTTTATTTTTTAAGGATTAGATCCAAAAACAGCATAGCAAAGAATATACTAAACCAGCCATATAACATATAAATAATACATATCAATGAATAACCCATAAATAGGGACATGTAAAAACATGCATATAATATGCTGTTTTATTCATATCAAACCGTCAACATTTGGAGAGGAAGATACAAAAACAATTATGTGTATTCAAATGAAGCATGCATAAGATAAGCTGTCATTCAACCCCTTAGGACAGAGAGATTGCAACCTGAATATCCTTTCAGCCTCCCGTTTCAATATCAGCCTATCCAGGTCTCCCCCTCTGATTTTGGGTTTCACCAGCTCCACCATGGTGATAGTTATATCGGTCAACCGACCAACATGCATTTCATTAATGTGGCGAGCCACTGGTGTATCTCACTTGTTCCTTATGTCACTGCAGTGTTCACCCACCCTCACCCTCAATTCCCTCTTTGTTTTTCCAACATAGTCCATAGGACAGGTACAGGTAGCCTTATAGACCATACCCATGGACCTGCAGTTGCCAAAATCCCTGATGGAAAACAGTCTGCCATTGGCTGCACTATAAAAGGTCTTCCCTTGAGACATCATACTGAATCTGGAGAAATTACCACACCTATAGAACCCCAAAGGTCTTCTGTCAAGCAAAGTACCATTCCTGGCTGGTCTCAGATAGAGACTATGGACCAAACGGTCTCCAATCGACCGACCCCTCCTGTATGTGACACTAGGTTTGGGCGAGATAAATTTACTGACATTGGGGTCCACTAGGAGACTCCCCAGTGCTTTTTAAGAACCTGATAGACCCTCTCAGACTGTCCATCAAATGTTCCAATGAATCTAACAAGATTCCCCTGATCCTTCATCTGCACTTGATTACTATTGAGAAGAATTTCTCTATTGACAGAGAAGGCCTCATTTAGGGGTCCATCCAAGGCACTGCATGATAACCTCTCCTCCTGAATCTACTGTAGAGAACCCTAGATTACCTTCTAAGGTACTCATGTCTGAACAGTTCCTTCTTATCTGAAGGAACTGCCCCTTTGGTATCCCTTTCTTCAGGGGGTTGGATGATGGCTAGTCTATCTGAGAAGACTTTTGGTCGCAGTGGGTTTTCTATAAGTGCAGGTACTTATTCTCCCATCATCCTCTTTTGCGATAGTCAAATCCAGAAAATTGATGCTTCGTGTGTGACATTCTGAGGTGAACCTTAGACCCAGTGTACTATTGTTGATATTTTCAGCAAACCAGGTGAATCCCTCCTCTAGGTCAGACCAGAAGACCAATATGTCATCTATCTTTCTGGCCCAGAGCAAGATATAAGGACTCCACCAATCTTCAACTTCCCCCCAAAAAAATATGGGTTTCCTCCCACCAGCCAAGGAAGATATTAGCGTACGTGGGAGCACAGGGGTTCCCCATCGCAGTCCCCCTGAGCTGGTGGAAGTATTTATTATCAAACAGGAAGTAATCATGAGTAAGGGTGAACCGTAGGAGCCCCTCCACAAATGCATTGTGCTCACGGCATTCCACCGATCTCGTCGTTAGGAAATGAACGACAGCTTTTATGCCAAAATCATGTGGGATACTACTATACTACGCCTCCACGTCGATTGAGGCAACCAACGTGTTGGCCTCTACAGTTATCCCCTCCAAAATACACAAAAAATGGGAGGTATCCCGTATATACGATGGCAGAGACACAACAAAGGATCTAAGTATCTGATCAAAATATATACCAGAGTTCTGTGTTAAAGACTCAATTCCTGACACAATAGGTTGACCTTTTAACGGTTCCAAGCCTTTATGTACCTTAGGTAAGACATAAAAAGTCGGTATAACTAGATTATTCGGTACCATAAATTTCAACTCATTCTCTGATAAAAGACCCTTGTCCCTTGCTCCATCCAAGATCTCTATTAGCCTCTCCTTATAGAGCTGAGTTGGATCTCCCTGTAGAATCTCGTATGTGTTGGAATCATATAACAATAGATGACACATTTTGAAGTAAACCGGATGATCCATAAGGACCAGATTCCCACCCTTATCGGATGCTTTTATAATCAGATCCCTATTCTTTTCAAGGTTCTCAATAGCCCTTCTTTCTCCACAGGAAAGATTAGATAAATCCTGCTGATTTTTACATGGGATCTTACATAAATCAGCCTCCACCAACTTAATAAAGATGTCCACACTTGTGGTTTCAGGATGGTTGGCATTCTGGTACTCCTATTTTTAAGATCCGTAAAGGGACCCTTACCTCTATGCTGGGTATTTTCATTCAAGAGACTTGTTAGAGCCTGAAAATTCTCTAGGTCCTCCTCAGATAACCCCAATCTTTTGCATTGTTCAAAATCATGCTCCTGAAAAAAGAGCTTCCACTTAAGATTTCGTCCAAATAAATTTAGGTCTTTGACCCAACCAAAACAATTATATGAATTTGTAGGCACAAAATTAAGACCCTTTCTCAACACAGAGAAATCATCCCCTGAGGGTACATATGATGAGAGGTTAATTATCTGGCCCTGATCTATTGGGGTCTCCTCCTCAGGTCGTACCCCATTAATTGGCCCCGGTCTAAAAAAGATTGTGAGGATCCAGAGGCAGAGGACCTAGTATTCGTACTTAGTTTTACCTGGGCACCCCACCCATTTCCTCTTTGTCTGTAGTGGTTTTTTGGTGCACGCCATTTTCCCCGTGTTTGCCAATCTAACCTCCTGTAGAACTCAAAAGCTTCTTCAGGGGATCCGATTCCGAAGCAGATACCGGCATAGCCCTTGAGTTCTCCAAGGTAAAGCCACTTCAGGAAAACACTAGAAGTAATTTTCCTGTAGTGTCTTTACTGTCATTCCGTTATATATAGAGAGTGGGCAGTTTCCTAGCAAAAGCCACCTGAAGATGAGCATGTCACTTTTTTTTAACAGCTCCAGGGTTTACAAAGATGCCAAGTAGTTAAAAAAAATTTGACAGCTGTACATAGCCACATCCCATCCTGCCTGGGTTTCTCCACAGCTCGGCCCATTTTGGTATAACTGACCCAAGCTGGTGAGAAAAAAATGCCTAAAGTCACAACATTTTGGCAAAACTTAGCATTGCACCAACAATTTGCAACTTTTTTACGTTTTTTACTAAATTGGGGTCAACAATTTGCTGAATCGAGGTCAGTGTATATTGCATTATTTGGGAAAAAAGTTTAATTGGCGCTCTTACTTTTAAGGTATTATCTTTGTGACACTATAATTTTGGAGGCATTAGCCGACTCCACCTATGAGTTCTGTCTCAGCAGCTCTTAAAAAACCAATGGACTTGAGTGGAGTGAGTCATGTGCATGTGTGGCCTCCTCTCCTATAAAACTGCGATACTAGGTCAGATGGGTTTCTAAAGTAGAATGGAGAGCAAAAATTTTTGCTTAGGGGTAAATAATAACCTCAGTCCATTCCAATGCAACCTAATACACCTTGAGATCGACCAAAAGCAGACTTGGCCTCCATTACTTCGTCCCTATCCCAGAATTGTCAGTCCCCTCTCACTCTGTAAGTCTCTTGTATATAGAATCACCATACCTGGCCTTAGTCGTACTTCCAACAACTGAAGAGCAGACCTTTTTTTTGCTAGAACAACCCAAACTACGTGTAATTTTTAGTTCTCTTTCATTTTGTGGTAGAACCAGATATTTCGTGAGGAAACCTCTAAAGTCAACATCCAGGTAGAAGGTATCAACAATTATTCACTGCATAGAACGACTGAAGGAAACAGACACCATGTTGTCTCCATGTTTCCATATACTTAGAAGCTGGAGGATTAATGTAGTCCGTCCTCCTGATATTAACAAAATCACCATTTTATTCTCAATTAATTAAAAACAAACATAAAATTCAAAATTTGATTTCCAGCAAAGAGCTGCCGAGGAAAACCACAAAGGAAGCAAACATCTAAGACGACGTCCACTATATACTCACTTTCATCAAATTATAATGATGCAAGTATATGAAATATGCACATAATGTAGCAAATAACAAATCTACTAATTAATATAGCGACATGTATATGTATAAGATGTCAAACAACATTGTATCGTATAAGATCTAACAGCCACCGGCAGCCGAGAAGACCCCTATAAAGTGCAAATACTGCACCATAGTGCACCCGATCTCTACCAGTCCATTAAAACTTGGGGATTGCTTTACCCCAGCAAACAAGAGCAAAAGGCAAATAAGGCTACTTTCACACATCAGGTTTTTTCCGACAGGCAGGATCCGGCGTAAATTATGGAAAACTGATGAAACGGATCCGTTTCATCAGTTTTCCATCCGTTTCTTCCATTTTCTTATCTGTTTTACGATGGATCCGGTTTTTAAAAACGCCCATGGGAGGCTCCCAAAACGATGATCTGTTTCCTGGGGGCTGGCCAATTGGATCTGAGCATGCTCAGACTTATAAACCGGATCCGTCTTTTTCCGGATCCGGCGCATTCCAGCGCCCATAGACTTCCATCGTAGCAAAAAGCCGGAAGTGCCGCATTCGGCGATGTCTGGTTTTTCGCCGCAGACAAAAAAACGTTACTGGAGACGTTTTTTTCCAGATGCCGGGATTAAAATTTTAGCCGGATCCGGCAAAAAACAGAAGAAACGGGAGACCATGCGACGCGATCCGACGCTAATACAAGTTAATGAGAAAAAAAACTGTTCCGGCTGCAGATATCGCCGGATCCGGAAATTCTAAAAACAGCCTGATCATGCCTGACGGAAAAAACCTGATGTGTGAAAGTAGCCTAACGAGTAAAGCAAAGCTAAGTCACAGAGATGATACCTCGTATACCAACCCATGGTCACCATTTTATCATATTTACATAGATGGATAATAGATAGATAGATAGATAGATAGATAGATAGATAGATAGATAGATAGATAGATAGATAGATAGATAATAGATAAAAGATAGATAGATGATAATAGATAGATAGATAGATAATAGATAGATGATAGGAGATAGATAATAGATAAAAATAGATATAATAGATGATAGATAGATAAATAGAACTGTAGATAGATAATAGATAGATCATAGATATAGAGATATAGAGATAGATAAGTAGATGATGAGATAGATAATAGATAGATAATATAATAGATAGATAATAGATAGTAATAGATAGATGATAGATAGATAATAGATAGTTAATAGATAGATAACAGATAGATAATAGATAGATAGATGGATAGATAGATAGATAGATAGATAGATAGATAATAGATAGATAGACAGATAGATAATAGATAGATAATAGATAGATAATAGAAAATGTAGATAGATAATAGATAGATAGATAGATAGATAGATAATAGATAGATAGATAATAGATAGATAATAGATAATGTAGATAGATAGATAGATAATAGATAGATAGATAATAGATAGATAATAGATAATGTAGATAGATAGATAGATAGATAGATAATAGATAATAGATAGATAGACAGATAGATAGATAATAGATAGATAATAGAATGATAGATAGACAGATAGATAATAGATAGATAATAGATAATAGATAGTATAGATAGATAATAGATAATAGATAGATAGATAGATAGATAGATAAATAGATAGATAGACAGCTAGATAATAGATAGATAATAGATAGATGGATAATAGATATAAGATAGATAGATAATAGATAGATAGATAGATAGATAGATAGATAGATAGATAGATAGATAGATAATAGATAGATCTGTATGTGGCAAAGCTGAGATTGTCGTCTGGCAGAAGCCATGGTGATTTTGTGACGCCAGTCATTACTCACAGACTTACCATGAGGCAGGAAAGTGAAGAGGTCTGGGGTCAGTAACAAGAGGGCTTGTAGTAGACAAAGGGAAAAGGCAAAAGAGTAATCAGGTCAAAGTCCAAGGTCAGAGAATCATGAATGTAGTGGATCAAGACAAAGGAGAAAGTCAAATGGATGGTCAGAAAGGTAAATCCAAGGTCGGCAACGAAGATCAGAATACAACTCAGAGTAGAGAGCAAACACACACACCACCACTTGAGCAAAGCCACAATTGGCAATGGTCTGACAACTGTTAGAGTGCTAAACAGACCAGTAATCACCCAGAATTGATGACACCCTGCGTAGATCCCAGAGACCCAGCCAGATAGGACGGCTCAGCTATCAACCACAATATTAACACCTCTGCCTCAGACTGGGCGGTAGAGCTGTCACTCACAATCCTGACAACTGAGCAAGCCCTCGGTCCATAGGGCGGCAGAGCTGTCACTCACAGTGTCCCTAGGACACCGTGAGTGGAGGAATGAAGACAGATGTCACCTTACAGTTACAGAGTGATCCCTTGAGCCACTGCCACAATTCGCTCCCGGTGCTAGAACCTGCCCCAGATTTTGCTGATCATGTTCTAAGCAGCGGCCACTACTGGGAAAATGGGGTATTACACGCAGTCATTTAAATCAATCAGTACACCACACAGACGGATCAGGATTTCCAGAGTAAAAGTGTCTTTTTAAAGCACCTCTCTGCTATGGCTAAAGAAGGAGACCCTGAGCGGAGGACCCCTCTTTAGGACTTATGTGCCCTTAAGCGTTTTATTAACTATCCCTTTAAATTTCGAAACTATTTCTAACACACTTACAATTCCGTCCCACTGACAATAATTTCAGCTCTGCTACATCTATTTAATAAGAGAACTGAAAACTTACAGAGAAATGCATTTTCAGTAAGTCTGGAATCTATGGAACCTTAGTAACACCGCCAGGACATGCTGGGAATTGTAGTCCCTACACCGCTGGATAGAGCTAGAGCACCGATGTAAGGTTTAAAAAAAATAATAAGCTCAGCAGAATCCAAGCTGCATTCACAGGCAAACAGGAAAAACCTGAAGAACGAGAGCAGCAATAACTAACCTGTCTGACGATCCACAAGACACTACGTGAAACCTGCCTGTCCGAAGCTCAGAATGAATGACGGTCTGAAAGCTGAGGCGTCAATGAAATCTGTGCTAAAAAAAGGTTCTGAGCACGTGACGCCTCCTGTCGTATAGGAGTTCCTGTTGCTCAGAATTTCCCCTTTTGATCCCATCCACAAAAAAACCTGCAGAAAAAGTCACATTCTTGCAAATATAGACATGTGGGAAAGTAAACACGCCCCATACGCTAACTCCAAATGTATGGTACGTGCATCCATGCTTAAAGTGACAATAACTAAACAAAAGAAACCAAAAAAAGTGTCAAATCAAAAAGTTCTCAGTAAGTGTATGCGCACAAGAAGTCTTATAGACGTCGGAGCACCAGCTGAAGTTTTCTCAGGCGAAACTGCTACAAGAAAAAGCTGGCGACGTTTTTGCGGCGTCTCCACAGTCGGCGCCTTTTACACTGTACTTTCAGCGGCTTAAAGTTGGAAGATGTGCACGGCCGTCGTTTTCACATTGCTGTCCACTATGTTCATTTTATGGGGCATTTTCGGGGCACTTTTTCAGGTGGATTCCTGACTCTTTTGGCACATAACCTCAAAAAAAAAAGTTGACTCAGGAAAACGACCGCTTCAAAATCTCTCACAAAACTCTGTAATTCCTATTGCAAATCCGCTCTGCTGTTCATATCAGGAGTTTTTAGTGCTGTTTTTGTTCCCCTGAAAAGGTTTTGAAAAATTTCTAGAGGAAAAAATAAGAAAGCTTGTGTAACTTCTTTTCTGCTGAAGGAAAAGTCTGCAAACTAGACATTGGCTTTATGCACATACAGTTGAGCTCAAAAGTTTACATACCCCGCAGAATTTTTGCTTTCTTGGCCTTTTTTCAGAGAATATGAATGATAACACCAAAACTTTCTCTCCACTCATGGTTAGTGGTTGGGTGAAGACATTTATTGTCACTACTGTGTTTTCTCTTTTTAAATCATAATGACAACTCAAAATATCCAAATAACCCTGATCAAAAGTTTACACACCCTGGTGGTTTTGGCCTGATAACATGTACAGAAGTTGACACAAATGGGGTTGAATGGCGACTAAAGGTAACATCCTCACCTGTGACCTGTGACAAATGCCAGGAAAATTGTTCGGGATGCAAAGAAAAACCCACAAATAACATCAGCTGAAATACTGGACTCTCTGAAATCTAGCGATGTGGCTGCTTCAAGATGCACAATAAGGAGGCACTTGAAGAAAAATGGGCTGCATGGTCGAGTCGCCAGAAGAAAGCCATTACTGCACAAATGCCACAAAGTATCTCGCCCACAATACGCAAAACAGCACAGAGACAAGCCTGAAACCTTCTGGAACAAGGTAATTTGGAGTGATGAGACCAAAATTGAACTTTTTGGACAAAACCATAAACGTTACATTTGGAGAAAGGTCAACAAGGCCTACGATGTCAAAGTTGAAGGAAAGATGAATGCAGCACGTTATCAGCAAATACTGGAGGCAAATTTGCAATCATCAGCCCGGAAGCTGCGCATGGGACGTACTTGGACGTTCCAACATGACAACGATCCAAAACACGAGGCCAATTCGACCTGTCATTGGCTACAGCAGAACAAAGTGAAGGTTCTGGAGTGGCCATCTCAGTCTCCTGACCTCAATATCATTGAGCCACTCTGGAGAGATCTCAAGTGCGCAGTTCATGCTAGACAGCCCAGGAACTTACAGGAACTGGAGGCTTTTACCAAGAAGAGTGGGCAGCTTTACCATCTGAGAAAAAAAAGAACCTCATCCACAATACCACAAAAGACTTCAAGCTGTCATTGATGTTAGAGGGGGCAATACATGGTATTAACAAATGGGGTATGTAAACTTTTGATCGGGGTCATTTGGCTTTCTTCTGGCGACTCGACCATGCAGCCCATTTTCTTCAAGTGCCTCCTTATTGTGCATCTTGAAACAGCCACACCACTAGTTTTCAGAGAGTCCAGTATTTCAGCTGATGGTATTTGTGGGTTTTTCTTTGCATCCCGAACTATTTTCCTGGCATTTGTCACAGGTCACAGGTGAGGATGTTACCTTTAGTAGCCATTCAACCCCATTAGTGTCAACTTCTGTGCATGTGATCAGGCCAAAATCACCAGGGTGTGTGAACTTTTGATCAGGGTCATTTGGATATTTTGGGTTGTCATTATGATATAAAAAGAGAAAACACAGTAGTTTGACAATAAATGGCTTCACCCAACCACTAATCATGAGTGGAGAAAAAGTTTTGGTGTTATCATTCATATTCTCTGAAAAAAGGCCAAGAAAGCAAAAATTCTGCTGGGGTATGTAAACTTTTGAGCACAACTGTAGAGTTTTTGGAGCCGAAACTAAGGGCAAACTCACCAAATCCTGCTCAAAATTGTAAAACTCATCAAAAATTTGGAGGTCCTTCTCAGTTTTTTTCTAAAGAAAAACCTCTGCAAAAAGATTCCATGTGCACATAATCACTGTCCAATCCAAAGTCTGAAATGTACTCTTCAGGGAAAAAAATCTTCCAAAACTCTTCAAAACTACTTAAGGAAACACATCAGGAAAATAAAAAAAACTCATCCAAAAACTGCTTAGAAAAGAATTGGTTCTTGAAACAGTTTCTACTTGAAAAACTAAAAAATTTGAGTTCCTGAAAGAACAATGCTTTAGAATGTATGATGTATTATTCAAAAATTAGGATATTTTTTAAAATAAAAATCATTTCAGGAAACTCTCTTTTTGGGAGGAGTTTTTGGAAGTGTTTTTCCTTTCCTGAAGTGGTTTTCAGCAGGTTATTTTTTTTCTTGCAGTGATTTTTGTAGCCTCTTAATTTGACAGGACCTAGACTGGAATGGATTCCATTAGAACCCTCTTCAAAGAAGTGTTTTAATTACTTTTTTCTTCCCCAACAGGTATTTTTTTAAAACCTCCTAGGTAAAAAAAAATGCTCAAAAAACTTTTCATATGAACTCCAAAGTCGATTTCCCATAGAAATGAATAAAAAAAAAAACATTTTTGCAAGAATTTCAAAGCAATTTTCCGGACGTTTTAGATCAGCTCCAAAAATTATTTGTGGGAAAGTTATATTGTTGTTGTTTTTTTTTTGGCTTTTGTTATTTCCGGAAGAAGTTTTGAAAAAAAAATGCTGAAAAAAAAGTAGGGAAAAAAACTCTTCCAAACCTATTCAAAATATGCATCAGGAAAAAAATCTCCTCCTAAAAACTCCCCAAAAAAGCAGTGTTTCCTGAAGAGGGTTCCATAACTATAGCCCAAGATCCATTTCAAAGACATGATTTTAAAATTTTTTTCCCCACCAGGCATTTTTTTAAAGCGTTAAAAAAAATTCTCTTATGAGCAGCAAAGGGGATTTCTCTTAAAAATAAATAGGAAGAACTTCCAAGTGCTCTTGAGGAGGGTTTACTGTTGAAAAAACACCCAGAAAAATGCACAGAATTTTTGCAATTACTAAACTATAAAATAATGGTCTGGGAACAGTGGATATACAGTGCCTTGAAAAAGTATTCATACCCTGTGAACTTTTCCACATTTTTTCACGTTACAGCCACAAACTTAAATGTAATTTATTGGGATTTCATGTGATACTAACACAAAGTAGCGAGTATTTGTGACGTGTAAAGGGTTTTCTAATTATTTCAAAAATATGAGTCTGAAAATTGTGAGCTGCGTTTGTATTCAGCCCCCTGAGTCCATACTTTGTAGGTCCACTTTTCGTTAAAATTACTGCTGCAGTATTTTGGGGTCTGTCTCTCTCAGCTTTGCACATCTAGAGGTGACATTTTTTCCCCTTCTTCTTTGCACACTCGCTCTCGCTCACTGAGATTGGATGGATATGTCTGTGAACAGGTGCATTTGTATTCAGCCCCATGTAGTCTGATGCCCCTAAATAAAGTCTTGAGTGACCAATTTCTTCCAGAAGTCACATAATTAGTAAATTGAGTCCACCTCTGTGTAATTTATTCTCAATATAACTACACCTGTTCTGTGAAAACCTCGGAGGTTTGAGAACATTAGGGATCAAGCAGCTTCATGAAAACTAAAGAGCTCACCAGACAGGGGGTCCCTCTTCTCTTTAATAACCAGTTGACGGAATGTAGACAGCTGGGAGCTGGTGTTATTATTCTGGGAAGGGGCCAATATCCAGGGATCTTCCCAGCCTATTAATATCACCTTTCAGCTGTCTAAATAGGCTTTACTGGTTACTAAAAAGGGGGAACCCCCAAAAAATGGAGTGGAGTTACAGTATTTTAACCCCTTTCTTCTATCTGACGTACTATTCCGTCCATGTGCCCTGGGACTTGATTCCCATGGACGGAATAGTACGTCATATGCGATCAGCTGCGCTCCCGTGGGGAGCGCAGCTGATCGCGGCCGGGTGTCAGCTGATTATCACAGCTGACACCCGGCACTATGTGCCAGGAGCGTTCATGGACCGCTCCCAGCACATTAACCCCCGGCACACTGCGATCAAACATGATCGCAGTGTACCGGCATCGCGCAGGGAGGGGGCTCCCTGCGTGCTTCCCTGAGACCCTCAGAGCAGCACGATGTGACCGCGCTGTTCTGAGGGCCTCTTCCCTGCAGGACCCCGGATCCAAGATGGGTCCTGCAGGGAGGCGGCTTCCTCAGTGCCTGCTGAGAGCAGGCGCGGAGAAAGCCTGCTGCACTGCCTGTGAGATGACCGATCTGACACAATGCTGTGCCCAGTGTCAGATCGGCGATCTCACTCTATACTTTAATGTCCCATCCTGGGACAAAGTAAAAAAGTAAAAAAAATAAATAAGGAAAAAAAAAATATTCCCCAATAAATTAATTTTTTTCTGTAAATAAAAAAAACAAACAATAATCAATAAACAATAAAAGTACACATATTTAGTATCGCTGCGTCCGTAATGACCCGCCCTATAAAACTGTCCCACTAGTTAACCCCTTTAGTGAACCCCTTAAAAAAAAGGCAAAAATACTATGATTTATCATCATACCACCGAACAAAAAGTGGAATAACACGCGATCAAAAAGACGGATATAAATAAATATGGTACCGCTGAAAACGTCAACGAGCCGCCATACAGCATCATCAGCAAAAAACTAAAAAAGTTATAGCTCGCAGAATA
The DNA here is from genome assembly GCA_033576555.1 of Oophaga sylvatica. Lineage (NCBI taxonomy): Eukaryota > Metazoa > Chordata > Amphibia > Anura > Dendrobatidae > Oophaga > Oophaga sylvatica. The sequence continues at coordinate 632,747,416 of JARQOD010000002.1, forward strand.
AAGTGATGCAAAAATGATTATTTTTTATATATAATTGTTTTTATTGTATAAAAGCGCCAAAACATAAAAAAATGATATAAATGAGGTATCGCCGTAATCGTACTGACCCGAAGAATAAAACTGCTGTATCAATTTTACCACACGCGGAACAGTATAAACGACCCCCCCAAAAGAAATTCATGAATTGCTGGTTTTTGTTCATTCTGCCTCCCAAAAATCATAATAAAAAGCGATCAAAAAATGTCATGCGCCCAAAAATGGTACCAATAAAAACGTCAACTCTTCCCACAAAAAATAAGACCTCACATGACTCTGTGGGCCAAAATATGGAAAAATTATAGCTCTCAAAATGTGGTGATGCAAAAACTATTTTTTTGCAATAAAAAGCGTCTTTTAGCGTGACAGCTGCCAAACATAAAAACCCGCTATAAATAGTAAATCAAACCTCCCTTTATCACCCCCTTAGTTAGGGAAAAATAATAAAATTAAAAAAATGTATTTATTTCCATTTTCCCATTAGGGTTAGGGTTAGGGTTGGGGCTAAAGTTAGGGTTAGGGTTGGGGCTAAAGTTAGGGTTAGAGTTAGGGTTGGGATTAGGGTTAGGGGTATGTTAGGGTTAGGTTTCTGGTTAGGGTTGGGATTAGGGTAAGGGGTGTGTTGCGGTTAGGGTTGGAATTAGAATTGGGGGGTTTCCACTGTTTAGCACATCAGGAGCTCTCTAAACGTGACATGGAGTCTGATCTCAATTCCAGCCAATTAATTTGTTGTAAAAGTCAAACGGTGCTCCTTCCCTTCTGAGCTCTGCCATGCGCCCAAACAGTAGTTTATCCCCACATATGGGGTATCAGCGTACTCAGGACAAATTGCACAATAACTCTTGGGGTCCAATTTCTTCTGTTACCCTTGGGAAAATAAAAAATTGGGGGCGAAAATATCATTTTTGTGGAATAAAATATAATTTTTTATTTTTATGGCTCTACGTTATAAACTTCTGTGAAGCACCTGGGTTTGCAAAGTTCTCACCACACATCTAGATAAGTTCTTTTGGGGGTCTAGTTTCCAAAATGGGGTCACTTGTGGGGGTTTTCCACTGTTTAGGCACATCAGGGGCTCTCCAAACGCGACATGACGCCTGCAGACTATTCCATCAAAGTCTGCAATGCAAAACGTCACTACTTCCCATCCGAGCACCGACGTGTGCCCATACAGTAGTTTTCTCCCACATATTGGGTATCAGCATACTCAGGACAAATTGAGCAACAACTTTTGGTGTCCAATTTCTCCTGTTACCCTTGGGAAAATAAAAAACTGGGGACTAAAAGATCATGTTTGTGGAAAAAATATGATTTTTTGATTTTCACGCCCGGGCATTATAAACTTGTGTGATGCAAATTGCCTCTTCAAAAAAAGAGGACTTGTACTCTATAGCGCCACCTATTGGAAGTAGCGATCCTACAAGTCACAATCAACCCTTTAACGAGTCTTGTAATATGACTTAGGATAAAAGCCAAATCAGTATCTCCATTTGCAGACACGGTGTTTCAGACTATTGGTCCTCATCAGTGCAAAGAAGGAGAACTGATTTGGCTAGATGAGAGGCTCTGGACTAGGGTCTAAGGGGTAAGGTTTCTCCTTGTGGAGAATGACATACCAGCTCTGACGTGTCAAGCTAAGGAGGCTTGTTATGTTTCGGTAGCTGAGGAGTGCAGGTAAAAAAGGCAATACACCAGAGCAGTTGGAATCTATGAGATTGCAGTACCCTGACTAACCACCACAACTAGAGGCAGCCGTGGAGCGTTCCTACGTTGGTCCTAGACGCCTCGTCAAACGGCGCTCCTTCCCTTCCGAGCCCTCCCGTGCTCCCAGACAGTGGTTTTCCCCCACATATGGGGTATCGTCGTACTCAGGAGAAATTGCTCAACAACTTTTTTGTCCATTTTCTCCTTTTATCCTTGTTAAAATAAAAAAAAATTGTTTGTAAAAGATCATTTTTGTGACTAAAAAATTAAATGTTCATTTTTTCCTTCCAAGTTGCTTCAGCTCCTGTGAAGCACCTAAAGGGTTAATAAACTTCTTGAATGTGGTTTTGAGTACCTTGAGGGGTGCAGTTTTTATAATGGTATCACTTTTGAGTATTTTCTGCCATATAGACCCCTCAAAGTGACTTCAAATGTGAGGTGGTCCCTAAAAAATGCTTTTGTAAAATTTGTTGTAAAAATGAGAAATCGCTGGTAAACTTTTAACCCTTATAACTTTGTAACAAAAAAAAATTTTGGTTCCAAAATTGTGCTGATGTAAAGTAGACATGTGGGAAATGTTATTTAGTAACTACTTTGTGTGACATATTTCTCTGTTTAAAGGGAATAAAAATTCAAAGTTTGAAAATTGCAAAATTTTCCAAATTTTGCCATATTTCCATTTTTTTCATAAATAAACGCAAGTTATATCGAAGAAACTTTACCACTAACGTGAAGTACAATATGTCATGAGAAAACATTCTCAGAATCGCAAAGATCCGTTGAAGCGTTCCTGAGTTATAGCCTCATAAAGAGACAGTGGTCAGAATTGTAAAAATTGGCCCGGTCATTAACGTGCAAACCACCCTTGGGGTTAAGGGGTTAATAACCAGCAAATGCTAAACAGAAAGCTGCAAGAGGTGACATCACAGCCGATGAACTGCGATAACCTTACTGACGTCACAGCTTGTCACTGCAGACAGATTCACACGCTATTCTCAGTGTGTTTCGGCTGCCGTACTGAGCAGTAACGTTACTGATGTCAACGTTCATCACTGCCTTCGGAGGTAGGAGAGTCAGCAATCATCATGGGACCCCCTTATTATGGATTTACCGAGAACCCCTTTGTATTATTTTCTTTTTGATATTAAATGGGTAAAAGAGGGTAATTGTCGGGGAGTGCTTTTTAATTAATTAAAGGAGTTTAGTGTGTTTCTTTCTTTCTTTTGACTACGAGGTTAGTAATGGGGGTTCCTGACAGATGCCTCTCCATTACTAAACCCTGTGCATGATGTCAGTCAACATGCTATAATGCTGTAGAAAATCCCCTGGTCTTGGAAAGATAAGAAAAATAACTTTTATTATACTCACCCGGGGGGCGGTCCGCTGCAGTTCGGTCTCATGGGTGTCGCAGGTCCGAGTCCGGTGCCTCCCATCTTCTTGTGACTCCGCCCTCCTGCTTACTTCATCTCTGCCCGGCATCGCACTTCTACGCAGGCGTACTTCTATGCCCTGTTGAGGGCAGAGCAAAGTACTGCAGTGCGCAGGCACTGGGAAAGGTCAGAGAGGCCCAGAGCCTGCATCCCCCTGGGTGAGTATAATAAAAGTTATTTTTCTTGATTTCCTGTCTCTGCAGCAGAGCCCGGGCAGATTGCCCGAGGCAGGGTATGTGTCCCCGCTTGGGACAGAAAGGACCCCCGTATGTTAGTTCTCAGGAACCGGAGCTGTTGATGTTGCATAATTCATTGAAGACGCAGGGAAAGCGCAGGATGTTTTATCTTATTTACCTCATGTTACCTCAAGTTTATTAAAAGTTTTGCCACTGTCGGAAGTAACCGTGTGATGGAGGTAAATGACTGCGCTGCAGAACTGGGACTCTAGCTGTCTTTGCATGTGCAAAGGGCCGGGTGCTCACCGACTGTGCCTTAGCGGACTCGCCCATGACTACCACTCCATGCCACCTTGTTACACAGGCACCAGGCCACATTTCCTAATCAAAATTGTTTGGGCTAATATTGTAGTGCAGGCAGGAGGCCACAAAAAACAACTTCTCTGTGTGGAGAAGTCTTTGTTCTATTCGTGATGATTACCCATAGTGGTTATAAGGCCGGAGTTACACTAGCGAGAAATACGGAGGAATGCTATGCGAGAAAAAATCGCATTGCACTCGGACCAATGTTAATCTATGGGCAGCTCCATATGCAAGTCTATGGGTGCGAGAAAAAATTTGCACACCACACGGACCATCAGTGTGACTTGCGAGAAATACGCACCGATGTCCTTAAGGCCGGGTTCACATAGCGTTTGGTAGGTCAGTTTAACATAGTGTAACACCGCGGCATTAACAGATCAATGATAAATGCAAGCAGATATTTAAGAGGCATGTACCTAAAATAGAGAACAGCAGGGAATAACACCAAGAACCTTTAAATAAGGTGATTACTGACAGAACCAAGTTCCAGAAAAATATAAAAAGACATAGGCGTAGCTAATACATGGCACCTAGATTATGCATAGAAAATACAAAAGGTCATCATCATACCACATGAACCGCAATAGTCACCTATGAATCCCTGCCAACGACTGAGAGCCTGGAATGCCCAAATGGTCACACGGACCTAGAAATAAGGACGTGCTGAGTGCAGTCCCCCCCTGTTTGGCGTTTTAAATGTTTTTACTTGTTTTGTCCATGCCTATGTGTGAATTGACGTGGTCATTCTGTGACGGACCCTCGGATGCGGTCTGCAGCATTCGGGGGTCCGTCACAGCTAGCGCAGGTAGAGAAGGTGCGCTAACATGATCGGTAAACGCGATCACAATATGACAGTAGCGTTAATGCAGTCCGTCAATGCTATGCGTCGAACGGACCGCATTAACGCTATGTGAACCTGACAGATGCGCCTTTTCTGGGGCGGCTGGGGGCAGATTTTTTTAGCCAGGGGGGGCCCAAAAACAATGGTCCCTCTCTAGGATATTATCTTCTGCCCTCAGTCACTGGCTTGTCCCTTGTCCTCTCTGGCAGAGAAAATTTCATAGGAGCCCACGCAAGTTTTTTCCGTGAATTAATCCTTTAATTTAACAGCTACAGGTCCAAAATTTTACACACACGTACTACTAACATTATTAGTGAGGGACATATATAAATCTAATGGATATGCAATGGATTACTGTATGTAACCAATGTCTCACATCCTGTCGGGTTCTGTAATGATTTTACAGATGCCAACAATTGAATTATCACCTATTCTGCTATCTATATCTGTATGAAATATATATATATATATATATATATATATATATATACACCGTATATACTCATGTATAAGCCGACCCCTCTAATTTTGCCACAAAAAACTGGGAAAACTTATTGACTCGCGTATAAGCCTAGGGTGAAAAATGATTATGCCCCCATATGCTCCAGATTATGCCCAATATGCTTCAGAGATTATGCCCCCATATGCTTCAGATTATGCCCCCATATATTCCACAGATTATGCCCCCGTATGATCCACAGATTATGCCCCCATATGCTCCAGATTATACCCCCATATGTTCCACAGATTATGCCCCCATATGCTCCAGATTATGCCCCATATGTTCCACAGATTATGCCCCATATGCTCCATATTATGCCCCCATATGCTCCATATTATGCCCCCATATGTTCCACAGATTATGCCCCCATATGCTCCATATTATGCCCCCATATGTTCCACAGCTTATGCCCCATATTCTCCATATTATGCCCCCATATGCTCCATATTATGCCCCCATATGCTCCATATTATGCTCCCATATGCTGCACAATTATGCCCCATAGTATAGGCCTCATATGCTGCTGCTGCTGCTGCAAAAAATGACATACTCACCTCTCGTCGCTGGGGGCCAGGTGCCGGTGTCCTGAGCAGGCGGTGACACTGGCGCGCTATGGGGGACAGGTGCCGGTGTCACCGCTCGCTCAGGACCCCGGCACCTGAGATATGTACCTGTCCTCTCTGCACCGCTGCACGCTGCGTCCTCGTCTGACTCCTCTGGCTGTGAATGATCTGGCAGGGGCAGGGCGAGCACTAACGACATCATCGCGCCCTCTGCCTGAACATTCACAGCCAGAGGAGTCAGACGGGACAGGTAAATATCGCTATACTCACCCCTCCGCCGCGCGTCCCTGCAGCCTCTCCTCTTCTCCCGGCGCTCTCCGTAGCGCTTCAGTCCTGCAGCGGTCACATGGTACCGCTCATTAAAGTCATGAATATGTGCATATTCATGACTTTAATGAGTGGTGCCATGTGACTGCTGCAGGAAGGAGCCGGAGATCATGGGAGAAGCAGGGGGGCTGCAGAGACGCGCCGGCAGAGGGGTGAGTATGATCCGACACCCCCGCTCCCCCTCCCCCGCCGACCCCCGTACATGACCCGCGTATAAGCCGAGAGGGGGACTTTCAGCCCTAAAAAATGGGCTGAAAATCTCGGCTTATACTGTACATGGGTACAGGGCCGGCTCCAGGTTTTTATGGGCCCCGGGCAAAAGAGTCTCAGTGGGCCCCTTTAACACAGACCACGATTCATGATGCACAGATACTGCAGAGAAATATGGGTATAGTACAACGCCAAACACTTCACTTCTTCCATTACATGAGTGATATCTATTGTAAATTGTACAATAGCTCAGAAACCGCCAAATCCTCATAGCGCACAGTACAGACTGGACAGTACAGTCCTCCATACAATATTATGGGCACCACATAGTCTCCCCCTCATCACCCATATAATACCCCATGCAAGATGTCACCCCGCCATACCCCATATAATGCTCCATACAGAATACTGGACCCAAAATAATGCTCCATACAGAATACTGGACCACATATAATGCCCAAACAAAATATGGAGCTCTCCTCTACACTGTGCTGCGTTCTGCACTGTTACGGCTCAGGAAAGGGCGCTGTGGAAAGACTCCCCATTATCATCATCATTGCCTGCCCATTATCATCATCTTTGCCTCCCCTCATCATCATTGCCTGCCCATCATCATCATCATTGCCTCCATATTATCATCATTGCCTCCCCATTAATATCATCATCATCATCATTGCCTTCCCATTATCATTGCCTCCCCATCATCATCATTGCCTCCCCATTAATATCATCATCATTGCCTTCCCATTATCATTGCCTCCCCATCATCATCATTATCATTGCCTCCCCATTAATATCATCATCATCGCCTTCCCATTATCATTGCCTTCCCATCATCATCATCATCGCCTCCTCACCATCCCACCACCATCACACATACAGCACCGCAGGCAGCACTCTCTCACATACACACAGGCACACACACACACGCCTCACCTGTCCGGCGTCCGAACTCTCTCTGCCACAGCCGGCCGCTGAATGATGAGTGAGAGAGGAAGCGCCGGCGCAGGCGCCCCCTGGAGCTCGGAGCTGCGGCAGTGGAGGCACGGGAGAGGTGAGTATTGCGCCGGCTGCTGCCGGGGCCCTGAGCAAGCGTGGGGGGGCCCAGTGGCGGCGCTGACACCGCTAACGGGCGCCGCCTGCTCAGGGCCCCGGCACTTGCCCGGGTGTGCCGGGTGCTGACGCCGGCCCTGTCACCAACCATCTAGCACAGGATTTCCCAACTCCAGTCCTCAAGGCCCATCAACAGGTCATGTTTTCATGATTTCCTTAGTAATTGCATCACCTGGGCAATACTAAGGAAATCCTGAAAACATGACCTGTTGGTGGGCCTTGATGACTGGAGTTGGGAAATTCTGTGCTAGATGGTTGGTGACAGGGCCGGTGATTACACAGGAGCTGCCAGCAGCAGATTTTGATTATTTGCCCAAGTGCATTCAGTGGCAGAATCTTCCTCAGACGACCATTAATAACCTCACTAATAGCAGCCGAGGCTGAAAGTACGGGATTTCTGCACGTGGCGGTCATATCCAGACTGAAAAAAATTGAGGTTTTTTTTTTTTTTGCGTTTTTTCATCACTTCCATATTAATACCATGTCTCCATCTTGTGATTTCCATAATTCCACGACTTTTCCTTCCTGCAGTTGCAGTTTCAATGTTGAGAAGTGTAAAAACATCACACGAGTCGGAGGTTTGGCACCAGTGCTCGAAATGCCACACTAAACAACATCGCTAACGGGATCGCTAAAAAACGTCACTATTTAGCGATCCCGTTAGCGATGTTGTTGTGTGCGGCATCTGTCAGCGACGAGGCCCCTGCTGTGATCTCGCTCGTCGCTGACATCGTTCCGGACCCTATTTAGATCGTCAGCGCCCCGCAGGTAAGTATATATCGCTAAGTGTGGCACCTTTTCTTAGCGATTTAGCGGTACTTTTGTACCGCTAAAGTCGTTAAGAAGATCGCTAACCGCGATAGCGTCGTTAACTATATCGCTAAGTTAAGCCGCACTTAGCGATATAGAAACAATCCCGCTAGCGATCGCATTAGTATGCGTCTTTATCGCTATCGCTAGCGGGATTGTTTAGTGTGGCAGTACCTTTAGTCTAGAACTTACGGTGACCAATGTATATAGCTGCTGTCTTGAACCACCGTCCTGATGTGAGCGCCCCCTCACCGCGCCCTAGAGCTTCCTCCTTCATATATAATCAGCTTTGTTCAAAATTATAGCAAAACTTGGCATTTATTTTATTTTTATCCTTTGAAGATGCTGACACTATAGACGCGCCTGCATTGGAGAGTGATACTATTTATATTGTCAACTTATCAACTTCCCCATTCTAATTAAATCTGAATTACTGAATTCTTAAAATTTACCGATCATTTTTTAAAATTAAAAAATGATTTAAAGATGTTTTCAACATTACTATCATTTTTGGTGTTGTTGTAAATTAGGATAAGGAGGAATATGATAGCAAAACACTCAATGCTATAATTCCTATTAGGCCAGAGTCACACTAGTGAGAAATACGCACGGTGTCCTTAGAAAAGCCGGCAATTCAGTGCGCCATACTGTAAAATCACACTAATTGGTTAAAATAGAATAGATAGAATACATGTATACACAAAATATAGGTATATATATATATATACTTATACTGTATATATTGTGACAGTGTCACTGGTTTTATATGTGAGGGGAGGTATGTGTCACACAGGATGCTCTCCTGTGTGAACTAAGACCTACTTCATTTATCTGCCAGCAGGTTATATGTTAAAAGGGTGTGGCTGAGCAATGTATAAAAGCTCAGTCCTGTTTTTTTTTCTCTGGTGTGTGGTCTGGAGAGGCAAGTCTCCAGACAGGATAGTGGAAGCTACAGAGCTTTCCACAAGGACTTTAGCAGTGCAGTTTATGCTACCGAGAGCGGGTGGAACCCACTCATCTATGGACTGAGTTATTGTTTGTTTTTTTTATTGCTTTTCCCGTTTAACCAAGAAGGGTCATGTTTACTTTTCCTGTGAAACCTGCATGAGTTTATGGCTGATAATAAACCAGCAGAAAGAAAACCCAGAGAACGTGTGTCCTGAGTCTGCCTTCCGGAGAGCCGAGCGAGTCGTCTTACCACAGTTGGTGTGAGAGTGCATGCAGGATTCCAGGAACACGTGTACCTGCCACAAAGACCGGTGGATGTCCTGGGTGAAGGCTGCCAGACAGCTAGAGAAGTCCGGCAGCATGGAGGAGCTCGTTAAGCACCTGGTCCAGGCCAGCAGAGCATACAGCAGCAACACCTACAGAGCCAGCAGAGCATACAGCAGGCCCAGCAGAGCATGCAGCAGCAGCACCAGGAGACGACCAAACTGTTGCTTCAGCAGATCCAGTTGCAGCAAAAGTCGCAGCAGCAGGACCAGCAGGAGGCGCAACAACAGATACAGCTTTTGGCGGACGCCATCCAGAGCCGGGCGGCCACCCCAACCCCAGGGCCGACTGTTGATTCTCACGTCAGGAAGGCGGTAAGGCGGGCCATGCAGAAGATGACCCCTGGGGATGATGTAGAAGCATTTCTGACTGTTTTTGAGAGGGTGGCTGATCGGGGGAGACTTCCACCAGCACAGTGGGCAGAGGTTCTGGCGCCATATTTATCGGGTGAACCCCAAAAAACGTATTTTGACTTGGCGCTGCAAGATGCTAAGGAGTATCCCAAACTAAAGACAGAGATCTTAGCACGTCTGGGAGTAAATATGGCAGTAAGAGCCCAGCGAGTTCATCACTGGGCATATGCTAGCAACAAACCCCCTCGTTCACAGATGTTTGACCTATTGCATCTTGTTCAGAAGTGGCTACAACCGGAGTCCTCCACTCCGGCCCAGATGGTTGAGCGGGTGGTGATTGATAGATTCATGCATTCCCTTCCCAAGTCAGTACAGACCTGGGTTGCCCAGGGTGATCCCCAGAACGCAGATGACTTTATCGGCCTGGTAGAGAGGTACCAGGTAGTTGAGAGATCTCTTGGGAAACCGGATGCAGTCATTTCTCCCTACTGGGATACCCAAAAGGGGGTGGGTTCACCACAGAAGGGGTCTAGAGCCACCACTGGGGGGCGTCCCACTCCTATCGAAGCGGCCTTTAGAACAATGGGAAAGATATAGTTTGCTGGCGATGTCACAACCCTGGACATGTAGCCGCCAAGTGTCAAATATCCCCTGAGCCCATGGACTGCAGCCTAGGCAGACGGATCTCCTATTATGCCTATCCAGCCTGTAGCGTGGACTGTCGACCCGGCAAGGGACCGCAGGCGTGTGCAGTATCCATTAATGGAATAAAAGTGCTTGGGCTGTTGGACTCCGGGAGTCTGGTGACCTTGATCAGAGCATCCCTTCCCCACCAGTTGATCCCTTCCAAAACTCTGGGTGTTCGGTGCATCCATGGTGACGCCAAGGACTATCCCATGGCCACAGTAACAGTAGGGACAGACTGTGGTGCCCAGTCCCATGAAGTTGGGGTGGTAAAGGACCTGATACATCCCGTCATATTGGGCCGTGATTTTTCCTTATTCTGGGACTTGTGGGGAAGGGAACTGGACTTAGTAGCGTGGCGAAAGGCGAGATCCTTGAATAAGAACCCCCGACAGAGTCTCAGAGAGAGGAGTTCCCACTGTGCGTCCTTGTCGGTGATGAGGGTGAGACGGTGACCGAGGAGGCCGACCTACCTGCTCCCATTTCTGCTTTTTTCGGTCAGAGAAGTACCTCAAGCCTCCACGGGCTTCTCTCCATTTGAGCTCCTATGTGGGCGGCATCCAAGAGGTCTCCTAGACATCGCCAAGGAAACTTGGGAGGCTGAAGTCACACCACATCGGAGTATCATCGAACATGTCGCTCAGTTACAGGAGAGAATGTCAAAGGTGATGCCCATCGTAAAGGAACATCTCCTCCAGGCGCAGGAAGCCCAGGCGAGAGTCTATAACCTGTCGGCGAGACTAAGACAGTTCCAGCCCGGAGACCGTGTTTTGGTGCTGATCCCTACCGTCGAGAGCAAGTTCCTCGCCAAATGGCAAGGTCCATATGAGGTGGTGGAGAAAGTCAGCGAGGTTAATTATAAAGTCCACCAGCCTGGCCGAAGGAAGGCACATCAAATATATCATGTAAACTTGCTTAAGCCGTGGCGGGACCGTGAACCTGTGGAAACTCCTTGCCTGGGAGCCGCACCAGAAGGCAAGGTGGAGGAGGTCACTACTGCAGAGACGCTATCACCGGCCCAGAAGCAACAGTGTCGAGAATTACTACAGCGGAATCGGGACCTGTTCTCAGAGTTGCCGGGGCATACACAAGTGATAGAGCATGACGTGCTGACAGAACCGCATGTACGAGTAAATTTGAAGCCGTATCGAATTCCGGAAGCACGCCGGGAGGTGATCTCGGCTGAGGTGAAGAGGATGTTAGACCTCGGGGTAATAGAGGAGTCAAAGAGTGGGTGGTCGAGCCCAATCGTCCTCGTGCCGAAGCCCAATGGAGAGTGGAGGTTTTGTAATGACTACCGTCGGCTAAATGAGGTATCCAAGTGTGACGCGTACCCGATGCCCCGCGTCGACAAACTCATCGAGAGGCTTGGACCGGCGAGGTACATCACCACTCTTGACCTGACGAAGGGCTACTGGCAGATCCCCATGTCCCAGATGGCTAAAGAGAAGACGGCTTTCTCAACACCTGATGGCTGTTTTCAATACAAGCGGATGCCGTTCGGACTACAGGGGGCCCCAGCCACTTTCCAGAGGGCTATGGATCGGATCCTAGCCCCACATAAGAAGTATGCCGCAGCCTACCTCGACGACATTGTGGTCTTTAGCCCAGACTGGGCTAGTCACCTACCTAAATTGCAGGCCGTTTTGGACGCGCTAAGGAAAGCAGGATTTACCATAAATCCGAAGAAGTGTGCCATCAGAAAAGAGGAGGCCAAGTACCTGGGCTATGTTGTTGGGAGAGGCGAAATAAAACCACAGATCAAGAAAGTGGAGGCAATTCAAACCTGGCCGCAACCGCTCTCAAAGAAGCAGGTGAAAGCATTCCTGAGAATGGTGGGATACTACCGGCGGTTTATCCGAAATTTCGCCACGATTGCCGCCCCACTAACGGATCTTCTAAAAGGCACCAAATCAACCATGGTGAAATGGACGGAAGAAACGGAGACCGCGTTTCAAAAGCTGAAGCTAATGACTCGCTCCACAATTGTGGATACCAGGGCTATGGGGTACTCGGAGCCGAGCCCATGGAAATCTATGGGAGTTGTCACTGGTAGCGGTGGCTCGGTCCGTGGCCCTGGCAGTCAAGCGATGGGGGGAGATATTTACAGGGGATTATTAGGATAGGTAGTTCGTGATGCCACCTGTGGTTTCTGGTAATTTGTACCAGCGCTGCTGTAAGGGTCTTCACAGGGGATGTTATGGGGCAGCTTGGTAGTAAGTCTCCCACAGGTGAGACGTGTCCCTGGAAGTCTATGGTGGTGATGATGCAGGGGTAGTAAGAATTCAGTCACACACAAGGTAGTTCCTTTTCATACCTTTTACTGATAATGGTTTAAGCAGATCCCGGGGAGCTGGTCGGGGTGGAGAGTGCACATTCGGGTAACCGCTGAGCAGGTTAGAGGCCTCCTTAACTTCAATATGGATGTGAGTCCAACTTGCCTGAAGCGAAGTTAACTCCGAATATCCAGCTTTCTCAATAGCTGTACTGCCCGGCCAATATTGTGGTGGAAACTTCTAAGTGGTGAAAACTAAGTCTATATTTGCTGATCAGGCTAGACTCCTGTTTTCCCTGTCTCCGGTTACATATTGACACTTAGGGCTGCTCTCTGCGACCTGTAGTCCAGATGCCTCCGGTAATCTTGTTACTAAGCTTGAAACTGTAGCAACGCCTCGGACTCCGGTGTCCGGCAATTTAGTGCAGGCAATCCAATACCTAAAGCACTTCTCTAACTTCTCCACTGCGCCCTTCGCCCTGCTTCTGCTCTTTGCATAAGCACTTGCAGCTTTCGATGGAAATAGTCAGCTTTCTCCCAAGCTCGCTGAGCAGCTCTCAGTTTCCTCCTTGTTTCAGCTTCTACTGAGGTACTGATTAAGGGTAGCTCTGACTAGGCTAGGATGATCCACTTCACCCGTACTAGCCTCCACTTGCTTGTCAGGTGAGCTACGTTAGCTCTGCGAGGATTCAGTCCTCCCTTCTCTCTCTCCAAGTCCAGACTCCACTGGACTGAACTGCACTGTCCGAAGACAGGAAACTGACTGAACTCTGATTGCTAAGTGTCACTTCCTCTTGTACCCCTGATGGGTGTGTCTAAAAGTGTGAGTGAAGTGCATAAATATCAAGCTTTGCTGTTACCTTCCTGTGCACTCTCCTGGACTTTATGTGTGCCTGCGTAGCTGGGCTACACACTAACACTGTGCAAACAGCCTGTCCTGGTCGCGCCAGACTTTAAGAAAGAATTTGTGGTCCAGACTGACGCATCATAGGTTGGTCTAGGGGCCGTACTCTCCCAAGAAATAAATGGGGAAGAACATCCCATTCTCTATTTAAGCCGAAAGCTTTCCTCCTGCGAGAAGAACTACGCCATAGTAGAGAAAGAGTGTTTAGCCATAAAATGGGCCGTGGATACACTGAAATATTACCTACTAGGCCGGAAGTTTAAATTAGTATCAGACCATGCCCCGTTGAGGTGGTTGAGGGAAAAGAGGGGAAAAAATGCTAGGGTAACTAGATGGTTCCTAGAGCTGCAAGAATTTAACTTTCACGTGGAGCATAGGCCAGGGAAGTTACATGGGAATGCAGATGCCCTCTTTAGGATTCCCTGTCTGGTGTCAGAAGGTGCCCAAACCCCCGACTTTGGGCAGAGGGGGGGAATATGTGACAGTGTCACTGGTTTTATATGTGAGGGGAGGTATGTGTCACACAGGATGCTCTCCTGTGTGAACTAAGACCTACTTCATTTATCTGCCAGCAGGTTATATGTTAAAAGGGTGTGGCTGAGCAATGTATAAAAGCTCAGTCCTGTTTTTTTTTCTCTGGTGTGTGGTCTGGAGAGGCAAGTCTCCAGACAGGATAGTGGAAGCTACAGAGCTTTCCACAAGGACTTTAGCAGTGCAGTTTATGCTACCGAGAGCGGGTGGAACCCACTCATCTATGGACTGAGTTATTGTTTTTTTTTTTATTGCTTTTCCCGTTTAACCCAGAAGGGTCATGTTTACTTTTCCTGCGAAACCTGCATGAGTTTATGGCTGATAATAAACCAGCAGAAAGAAAACCCAGAGAACGTGTGTCCTGAGTCTGCCTTCCGGAGAGCCGAGCGAGTCGTCTTACCACAATATATATATGCCATTGACACACATACATATATACCGTATATACCGACAGAAGCCATTATTTACAAATTAGGCCAGATGGCAGCCCCCATAATTATGCAAAATATCTATAATCAGAAAATTTAAGCACATTAAAAAACAGAAAAAATAGTATTAGTATCATGTTTTAATCCCTTTCCGACATCGGGCATAATAGTACGACAATGTTGCACTCCGTCCCTTTGATGCGGGCTCCGGTGCTGAGTCCACATCTTTCCCGGGACATGTCAGCTGTTTTAAACAGCTCACATGTGCCTGGAATAGCCGCGGGTGGAATCGTGATCCACCTGCTGCTATTAACCAGTTAAATGCCGCTGTCAAACACTGACAGCGGCATTTAACATGCGCTTCCGGCAATCGCGCCAGAAATCCACCCACCGGTGACCCGCGTCACGTGATTGCGGGTCAACAGTGGGTTGGCATGACAACCAGAGGTCTCCTGGAGACCTCTATGGTTGTCAGTGCCAGATTGCTATGAGCGCCGCCTGGTGGTCAGCGCTCATAGAAAATCAGCAATTGTGCTACATACAGGTGATCTGATCATCACCTGTATGTAGCAGAGCCGATCTGGTAGTGGCAGCTTCTTTTCTCCCATGGAGACTATTGAAGCGTGCCAAAAGTTAAAAAAAGTTTTTAAAAATATATATATAAAAGTTCAAATCACCTCCTTTCGCCCCAGTCAAAATAAAACAATAAAAATAAAATCACACATACATATATTTCGCATTGCTGAGTTCAGAATCGCCCGATCTATCAATAAAAAAAGGATTAACCTGATCGCTAAACGTCATAGCAAGAAAAAAAGTCAAAACGCCAGAATTATGTTTTTTTGGTCACCGCAACATTGCATTAAAATGCAATAACAGGTGATCAAAAGATCGTATCTGCACTGAAATGGTATCATTAAAAACACCAGCTCGGCGTGTAAAAAATAAACTCTCATCCAACCCGAGATCACGAAAAAATGGAGACGCTATGGGTCTCGGAATATGGGGCATTTTTTTTTTTTTAACAAAGTTTGGAATTTTTTTCACCACTTAGATAAAAAATAACCTAGACATGTTGGGTGTCTATGGACTCGTAATGACCTGGAGAATCATAATGGCAGCTCAGTTTTATCATTTAGTGAACCTAGTAAAAACGCCAAACAAGAAACAACTGTGGGATTGCACTTTTTTTGCAATTTCACAGCACTTGGAATTTCTTTCCCCTTTTCCAGTACACGACATGGAAAACCAATAATGTCGTTCAAAAGTACAACTCGTCCCGCAAAAAAACAAGCCCTCACATGGCCATATTGACCTAAAAATAAAAAAGGTATGGCTCTGGGAAGGAGCGGAGCAAAAAGCGAAAATAAATGAAAATACCTCCGGGGGTTAAGGGGTTAATATATAAGTATTCTGATTTAATGTTCCTTTCAAGGGTCAATTGACCCATGAAGTCATTTGAATGTTCTTATCTTATGACTCATTCCTAGATACTGAGGCGGTAATGATACATTCTCCCTGTACAGAGCGACTTTGGGCCTTTCCTGGAAAAGCAGATTATCCCGATATTTATGTCATCAGGTTACGACTGAAGATTTCACAGTGCAAAACAAATAAACTCACACATGAGACTGGTGGGAAGAAGTGCGAGAGGTCGCCGCATCTCACAGTCTTCCCAATCCCTTCTAGATCCTCGTACTGCGGTTCTCCACTATGGACAGTCCATTTTTGTTGGCAGTAAGTTGTATACAACATCACCTGCTGCTAAAAATCATCCATCAGCCGTAACCTGTGGGAGAACCTGTCAACCAGGGTTCAATCTATCTGCAGCGCCTCCACAGGGGAAATTAAGTACTGCACATTTAGGTCCTCCAGAGAGAGGGACACTTATGGGGGTCAAATAGCAAGCATATATTCATTGATTCATTGATAGAAATAGATTAAGACCCCCGTGGCCCCATTCACTATTAACTCAGACCTAAAAGTGTATTTTTGGGTTTTGTAAACCAGTTGTGGAGTTTCTGAAAAATATTAGTCTTCTACTTTCTTTATGTCATGACATCGACAAGGAAGGTTCCTTGCGTGATAGCACTTCATGATCCGGGTCATAATTATTGTTCTTTCACCTAATTGTGCACTAATTATGTTTATCTACATGGTTATTCAGATGAACAAAATTCCTTAAATATTTTAATGGGAAAGTTTGGTGATTACCAAATCGAGGACTTAGTCACAAGTGCTGTAGAACCTTGGTAGATTATCTATAGAGTAAATACAGACGTAGTTGTAGGATCACATATCTTTAAAGCATTAATAGCAGACACCGGGGTAACAAGTCTGTTCATGTAAGAAGTCTGTTTAGGACATTTCTTCCCTCCTAAATCTTCCTCCATCATCTGTGAGTGATATTATTGAGAAGTGGAAGGAGCAGCAGCAACTCAGCCACGAAGTGGAGACCCCGTAATGTTACAGAGCAGGGGGCCGAGTGCTGAGGAGCCGAGGGCAGAAAAGTCACCACCGCTCTGCTGACCCATAATTGCAGAGTCCAGACCTCCTCTGGTATAACATCAGCACAAACACTGCGCCCCCGCCGGGAGCTTCATGGCCGAGCAGCTGCATGCAGCCGTACATCACCAAGCACAATGCCGAGCGTCGGATGGAGTGGTGTAAAGCCGCCACCACTGGACTCTGGAGGAGACGTGTTCTGTGCAGTGACGGATCACACTTCTCTGATGGAGGAGTCTGGGTTTGGTGATTCGGGGAGGACGTTACCCCCTGATTGCATTGTGCCCCTGTACAGATGGTGGAGGAGGATAATACTATGGGATGGTATCCGGGGTCGGCTTCAGCCCTTAGTTCCAATTAAGTGAATCTTATTCTTCAGCACAAGACAGTGCGAACTGTCATCAAAGACCATGTGTACTAGTAGGTCTGTACCGCTGTCGCCCTCCTTGCAGCCTCTGATGCGCGTTTCGCGTACCTGCTTTATCAAAGGCGTACCTACCTGCAAGGAGGGTGACAGCGGTCCAGGCCTACTATGGGTAAGCAGACATGATCTTTGATGACAGTTCACACTGTTGACGCACATTATGCACTTTATAATTTAGCACATTCACCTTTTGCTGCTGCATTTATATATGCCGCAGTGACTCTGTGACTCGGCCTCCCTAGGTCTTACTCTGACCTCTACCCTCTCCTTGCCTACCTCCATGTCTCCTCCATATGTCTTGACTACATTTTGTTATGTGTCTTCTGTTTTAACATGTCTATATATTTGGTATTAATAACATTTATTTAGTTTATAATCTTTGGTGGTTTATGGCTTACTCCATTTTCCTTATTTTTGCAATATTTTTGGAGTACTGCCCTAGTGTCTCTATACCCCTTTCATACATTGGCAGAGCTATACCTTATCATGCTCTCAGCCCTAATACAGAATGTGCTTTTTGATTATTGTTTCACATTGTGGACAATTGTATCTTCAGCTTTGTGGGAACAGTTTGGGGTTCGCCCTTTCCTGTTCCCCGTGACTGTTCCCAGTGCACAAGCTCCATACAGACACAGGGGAGAACATGAGCGTCCGCACAGAGCCCGAACCTCAGCCCCATCCAACAACCAGACCGGAGATTGTGACCCCGGCCTCCCCCAACATCAGGGTCTGACCTCAAAAAAATGATCTTCTGGATGGAGGAGCAAAAATTCCCACAGACGCCTCCAAAATCTTGTAGAAATTCTGCTAATTGCCCAAATATTTCTGCACATGTCCAAAGGAACATTATCTAGCACATGATTTCAGAACTCTTCAGCTTTAGTTCACCATATTAAAAATGATACATAGGGGTAGAAAATAAACCATCTAAAAAAAAGCTATGTGAGATCATCCATCACTGTGACTGAGCGCCAGACTTGTTACTTTATGGGGCAAATAGACATGTCAGGAGAGGTGATGCACGAAAACTTCTTGAGGGACTTCATATGTATAGCAGAGGTTTAGTTCTCTGTGCCTTTTGCTCAAGATGTATCATATCGTAGACAGTCGCGGACAGGGCCGGACTGGCCATCTGACAATTCTGGCAAATGCCAGAAGGGCCTGTCTGGTCATGGGCCGCCTTGTCTGCCACGTTGTTAACAGAATCAGTGTTCTCAAGACACCCATACTGTTAAGAGTTGTGATGGAGCACAAAGTCGCTGACTCCGTCACTTACCCCAGCAAGCCACGGGTATCATTCGAAATATTGGTCTTGTAGTAAATCTTTCTTCCCTCCATCCAGTGTAATATTAGTGATATATCCCATCTGGTTCATGGGAATGGGGACGGCATGGGCCTGTGTGATTTCAAATGCCAGGACTGAATTTCAGCTCCAGTCCGTACCTGGTCGCTGACGTTCCTGATGCAGCAACTTATTCAGTGGATCCACTAGGCTTTGGGACAAGGTTGAAACCACCACTAGCACTACATCCCCTGTAGCTAAACCACTGGGTTGAGAATGGCCAAGAGGCCGATAACCAATTCTCTGATCACAAATGTGTAGCAGTAAATGAGTAATTCTTCTGAAATTCGCCAGATTCGCTTGAATTTAGCCCAGAAATTCAATTTATTACAAATGTATTCAACTTGAAGGTAAAACCTGTTTGTTAAGATCTGAGTTTTCTCCAAACCCCAAAGCATAATAAATGGAGGGATTAAAAAATATCATACTCACCTTCTCCCACAAGGATACTAGTGCTGCCAGCCCTCCGCAGGATCCATCTTCCCAGTTCCAGAACTTCTGCCTTCAGTCTTCAGCTCCTCCAGCGCTCCCTAGGGCTCAAGAGACATCAAGACATCACTCAACACCTTGTCAATGCAGGAGATGCCGAAGACCGGAGGTGTTAGTGTGTCGACCCGCCACCACAATTGTGGGTTACCAGGGCAATGGGGTACTCAGAGCCGAGCCCATGGAAGTCTATGGGGTTTGTCACAGGTAGCGGTGGCTCGGTCTGTGGCCCTGGCGGTCTGGCGTATGTTGGGGAATATTTACAGGGGATAGATATATTTACAGTTCGTGACTAGTGTTGAGCATTCCGATACCGCAAGTATCGGGTATCGGCCGATATTCGCGTTATCAGAATTCCGATACTTAATTCCGATACTTTTTCCATATCGTATACCGGAATCGGAAGTTCCCATAATTCTTTGAGAGGCAATGTGATTTTAGTCAGCCAATGAGGAATCCTACGAAGTGTGGGCACATCCTGTAATGCTGCGGTCATCTTAACTAATGGCATGGCTGTGATTGGCTGCTGAAATGATGTCAGAATGCACTATAAAAGGCGCCGCCGCCATTTTAGCGTCACTGTGCTGTGAACTCAGTAAGGGACAGAACGCTACTCTGCTCACTCTGAGGGACAGTTAGATATTGCGATTTTGTGTACTACTGTGCTTGAGGCAGGCTAGTTTACCAACCGCTGTGTAAAGCTTCATTTTGCCAGTGTTGTTTTAACAGCTCTGTGCAAGGTGTGTGTGTGACAGTGCAGGTGACGCTGCAGTTTGCTCTGCATCCACCGCTGTTTGTAGGCATCTGCACGTGTCACTGTCACTGACTTTTTTTTTTTTTTTTTTTTTTATTTTGTGGAATTGGTGCAGCTCCATTATATTAGAAAAAAAAATCAAATCTATTACTGTGACGTGCTTCCATCCGTATACAATACATTGGTTGCAAACACTATAGAAGTACAGAAAGGAGCTTTTCACAGATTGTGGACAGTTGTGTTTCAGTGTTCACTTCAGTCTGTGTTTTTTACTTTTTTGAGTGCAGATCACGCTCCAGTTACATGTTCAAGCACTGCTGCTTGTACTCTGCTGAGCGTGTCTCAGTGGCTCATCCTTTTCATTTATCTCCAATTGGTTCTGCTACATTCCATTTAAAATAAATCTAATCTATTAGTGTGACGCGCTTCCATCCGTATACAATACATTGGTTGCAAACACTATAGAAGTACAGAAAGGAGCTTTTCACAGATTGTGGACAGTTGTGTTTCAGTGTTCACTTCAGTCTGTGTTTTTTACTTTTTTGAGTGCAGATCACGCTCCAGTTACATGTTCAAGCACTGCTGCTTGTACTCTGCTGAGCGTGTCTCAGTGGCTCATCCTTTTCATTTATCTCCAATTGGTTCTGCTACATTCCATTTAAAATAAATCTAATCTATTAGTGTGACGCGCTTCCATCCGTATACAATACATTGGTTGCAAACACTATAGAAGTACAGAAAGGAGCTTTTCACAGATTGTGGACAGTTGTGTTTCAGTGTTCACTTCAGTCTGTGTTTTTTACTTTTTTGAGTGCAGATCACGCTCCAGTTACATGTTCAAGCACTGCTGCTTGTACTCTGCTGAGCGTGTCTCAGTGGCTCATCCTTTTCATTTATCTCCAATTGGTTCTGCTACATTCCATTTAAAATAAATCTAATCTATTAGTGTGACGCGCTTCCATCCGTATACAATACATTGGTTGCAAACACTATAGAAGTACAGAAAGGAGCTTTTCACAGATTGTGGACAGTTGTGTTTCAGTGTTCACTTCAGTCTGTGTTTTTTACTTTTTTGAGTGCAGATCACGCTCCAGTTACATGTTCAAGCACTGCTGCTTGTACTCTGCTGAGCGTGTCTCAGTGGCTCATCCTTTTCATTTATCTCCAATTGGTTCTGCTACATTCCATTTAAAATAAATCTAATCTATTAGTGTGACGCGCTTCCATCCGTATACAATACATTGGTTGCAAACAATATAGAAGTACACAAACGGGCCTTTCACAGCTACTGAACATGGGTTTTTAATTTTTAACTAAAATATGTATTTTTTCAAATGACACAAATATAAGTAATGTTGAAGAGGAATAGTCCTACATCCATTGTTTGCACAATATTACAGGTGTACATCATGTCCCTTAATCAACAATGTATTATTATATTTACTTGTATGCTTTTATTTAAAAGCCAAGAACACAGAAGGATAACCTTCGCACTGCAGCTGTTGTCAAAGTTCAACCCACATTATGCACTTCCAACATTGCAGCATTTGAGGCATGATGTGAGTTGGATTGGTCAAAGTTATGGAGTGAGAAGGTTCACCATCAGTACCCTATAGCATAAGTATGCTTTTGTGTTAGCATTTGTGTTAGACATGTGGATATCTGCCATAATATGTCACAATTATTTAGTTACAGATTTGTTACCAACACTAATCATTGAATGGTTTTAAATTTGACGTTTCACTTGTTTACAGCTTAGAAATAAGGGTGTAGCCTGATATCTATGTGTAGCACTAGCCACTTTAACATGTCATGTTTTTTTAAACATGTGTAGGTAGGTAGCAGTAATTTTTGCCGGACACACAGCAGGGGAACAGCAGGCGTTACTGAACCCCACTATCACTATAGCTTGTGTATTGGTCTGTGGACACGACACTTCTGAGCAGCAACTGGCAGTGTTGTAGCCCAGGGAGTATAGCTCAGGTGGTAGAAAGATGAACATAACAGGAGACATGGAAAACGTTGTCAACCAGTTAGTTAATCTGAAACCGGACAGGCAAATTCAGGCGAGATCCATGCCTAGTTCATTTTCAGAAAAGTAAGCCGTTCTACATTATCGTAGGATAGTCGCATGCAACGGTCTGTTAGTACACCACCTGCAGCAGTAAAGACGCGCTCCGATAATACACTGCCAGCAGATCAAGCCAGCACCTCCAATGCATACTGGCTAAGCTCTGGCCATGTATCCAGCTTAGAGACACAAAACTTGAATGGGGAAGAGCCATCTGGGAGTACACTGAGAGGGCAAGACATGTAGTCTGTCACCATCTTACGGAAATGTTGCCTCCTGCTGACTGGAGCCGTCTCGGATGGTGTAGACATTGGTGGCGCTGCCACAAAACTTCGACACATTTGGAACATACTGTTCTTGCCCTGTGCAGAGGCGCTGCTTGTGCTCCCTCTTGTTGCAGAGCTGTCTCCACTGCCTCGACGCACAGAGCTGCTTTGTAAATCAGTAGCAGCAGCAGTGCTCTCGGCTGGAATGGAGAACATTATGGATTGCACCAGTGTGTCTTGGTACTTCCGCATTTTACGCTCCCGGTTCAACGGTGTGATGAGGCTTTGTAAGTTGTCCGGTAGCGAGGGTCTAGGAGGGTGTACACCCAATAATCAGACGTGGTGTGAATGTGTTCGATGCGGCGGTCGTTTCTCAGCCACTGCAGCATGAAATCAACCATGTGCTGCAGACTCCCAACTGGCCAAGAAACGTTGTCCCCTGCAAGAGGCGTCATCTCCGCCTGCTGTGCATCACCCCACCCTTGGTCTACATACTGACTAGAGCATTGTCTACCTCCCTCTGGAGCGATGTCTTCCTCCTCCATTGACTCCTCCTCATCCTCCTCACAAAGTCCTTCAAATACATATAAATTTACAAAATTTAAAACTCAAAATTTAAAAACTTTGTATCATAATTCTGTAACATCAGTTTATGGAAACACAATAGCATTACAAAAGGATAGACAAAAAATGTACATTATGTGCTTTGTAAATACATTAAAAGTTTGTAATGGTTATGAAAATATAGACAGCGACTCTGGAGGTTCAATTGTTGATACAGCATGGTACTTTGAAAGTCCTCCAGCCCTTTGTGAGGAACCACGTTGCGCTGACTGTCCAGAAGGTGATGGAATTTGTGACTCCTCATCCTCCTCACAAAGTCCTTCAAATACATATAAATTTACAAAATTTAAAACTCAAAATTTAAAAACTTTGTATCATAATTCTGTAACATCAGTTTATGGAAACACAATAGCATTACAAAAGGATAGACAAAAAATGTACATTATGTGCTTTGTAAATACATTAAAAGTTTGTAATGGTTATGAAAATATAGACAGCGACTCTGGAGGTTCAATTGTTGATACAGCATGGTACTTTGAAAGTCCTCCAGCCCTTTGTGAGGAACCACGTTGCGCTGACTGTCCAGAAGGTGATGGAATTTGTGACTCCTCATCCTCCACCTCTTCCAAAACCTCATGCCTTAGTGCTTGCAGTGTTTTTTGAAGCAGGCAGATAAGGGGGACAGTCAGGCTGACTAGTGCATCATCTGCACTCGCCATCCGCGTTGACTCATCAAACGCACGCAAAACGTGGCAGATATCCTTCATAGAGTTATTCGCCACTCATTACACTGGCAGTGGCTGCCCATTCATTATAGGATCCAATTCTAATTACTGGTTCTCACCAACATAGCTCTCCACAGCGCAGCACCCCCTACATCTCCTCCCTTATTTATATTTATCGGCCTAACCGACTGCTGCACTCTGCAAACGACCTTCGACTAACCTCTGCACTAATCCGTACCTCCCACTCCCAACTCCAAGACTTCACCCGCGCTGCGCCAATCCTCTGGAATGCTCTACCCCAAGAAATTAGGACTATCCGCAATTTGGATGGTTTCAGGCGCTCCCTCAAAACACATTTGTTCACAGTGGCCTATCACATTCACTAATCAAAGTCATTCTATGTGTAATTCTGTGTGTGTAGCCCATTCACTATCTCCATGCATCCCTCACTTCCTTAAAATGGCTGGACCATCATTGTAAAAACACCATTGTATATAAACACCTGTACTTTGTATCTCCCACACCTCATTGTAGATTGTAAGCTTTCACCAGCAGGGGCGGCTGATTTTGCTTAAATTATTGTATTGTTAACGTTGTTACTTATGACTCGTGTTTTGAAACTGTTAAACTGTAAAGCACTGCGGAATATTATGGCGCTATATAAAAAAATAATATTATTATTCTTATTATAGAGGCCCACTCAGTAGTGGTGAAGTGTGAACGCCGCAAATTGCGAGTTGACTGCGCCTGATGCAGCTGATACTCCATTACTGTTGGCTGCTGCTCACACAACCGCTCCAACATATGTAACGAGGAATTCCACCTGGTGGGTACGTCACATATAATGCGATGTTCATGAAGGTGAAATCTGCGTTGCAGAGCTGCAATCAGCGATCTGGCCATGCTGGAACGTCGCAAGTGAGCGCACTCTAGGCGGACCTTGTGCAGCAGTGCATCAAGATCCGGATAGTCCCTCAAAAAACTCTGCACGACCAAGTTGAGCACATATGACAGACATGGTATGTGAGTGAGGTTGCCAAGGCCCAGAGCTGACACCAGATTTCGGCCATTGTCACACACTACCAAGCCTGCCTGTAGATTCTCTTCCAAAAACCACACGTCGCTCTCCTGCTTTATGGCATTACAGAGCTCCTGCGCTGTGTGGCTAAGATTCCCCATGGAAATTAATTTCAGGATGGCCTGTTGACATTTGGACACGGCTGTGCTCATATCGGTCGCAACAGGTAAACGTTCACGGGTCCATGTGGAGGTAGACCGTGACGGCTCCTGCAGCGATGATTCTGAGGAACTGGAATAGGAGGAGGAATCAATGTGTACAGACTTGATTCCTGCAATCCTTGGAGTTGGCAGAACACGTACAGCGCCACTCGCAAGATCAGTACCCGGCTGCACAACATTGACCCAATGGGCAGTGAGGGAAAGGTATTGTCCCTGGCCATGGGTGTTAGAACCCTCTTGTTAGGTTTTGTTTCAGTTTGCTGGTCACATGACCTTTTTTCCCTATTTAGTCTGGCTCCGCCCTTCTGGCTTTGCTTGACTTCATTGTATTATCTACTGTTAAGCTAGCCGGGTGCTTAGGTGCCTTAATCTGTGAGTTTTGCTTGATGTTAGGATCACAAAGTATTTATTTTTCTGTTTAATTATCCATGCTACAATTTATGTTAGGAGGTGTCCACCTTTTCTCCCAGTCCCTAGATCTTGTAGGGATTACTCCCTCGCAACTATAGGTCTTCGTTCACACTAGATGAGGACTTTAGCGGGTCTGGTCGCAGGATCAGGTTCCCCGTTACATCGTAGGGATTCAGCTTAGTTGTATTGTAGGGACAGAATTCCCTTCTTTCCTTACTGGTTGTAGCAGATCATAACAATGGGTACTGGTCCACGCATCGGTGGTCAGGTGGACCTTGCTACTGAGGGCTTTTAGTAGCGCATGTTTAATTTTTCCCTCAACATGCTTTTGCAGACCAGGGACGGCTTGCCTGCTGAAATAAATCGGCTTGGCACATTGTATTGTGGGATTGACAATGATATTCAGTTACGGAAACTGTCTGTCTCCACCAGCCTGAATCACAGCATTTCAAGGGACAGGAGTTTTGCAATGCCAGCATTCAGAGCCTGTGCTCGTGCATGGTTTGCGGAGTATGGCCGTGTTTTATCCCATGCCTGTGCTACCGCTGGCTGTTTTGTGGCCTGGGAGTGTGAGGATGACAGGGAACTTGCTGCTGTGTGTGGAATAACAGTTTGTCTCTGGACAACAGTGGCCGAGGTTCTTCCATGGCGATCCTGTGAGGAAGCATAACCAGCTGTGTGTGAGCTCGATGAAGAGGCTTCAACACAACCTGAAGATGTAGGTGCTGCTGTAGGTTGGCCTACATCTCCAGTGTGTCTTTGTAACTCAACTACGTGCTTTGTCCGCACATGTTTCCACATATTTGTGGTATTGAGGTGACTGACACTTTTAGCTATTTTTAATTTTTGATTACACAGCTTGCATTTCACATAGCAAATATCATGTGCAAGTGTGTGAAAAAAGGACCACGCAGTGCAAGTCCTGGGAGCGCACGTTTTGACTTTTGGAAGACAACTGCTCCGAACAGGTGCCAAACTGGAGGCTACAGGCAACCGAGTCTGCAGCCTAACTCTCCCTCCTGTTTGTACCGTTGGGGCAATGTCTTCCTCTATCTTCCTTCTATCACTAACCATTTCTCTAGGCCTCTCCAGCTTTCAACCAAAGTACTGGTTCTCACCCACAAAGCTCTCCACAGTGCAGCACCCCTCCTACATCTCCTCCCTCATTTCTATCTATCGGCCTAACCGACTGCTGCGCTCTGCAAACGACTTTCGACTAACCTCTGCACTAATACGTACCTCCCACTCCCGACTCCAAGACTTCTCCTGCTCTACGCCAATCCTCTGGAATGCTGTACCCCAAGAAATTAGGACTATCCACAATTTGCATGGTTTCAGGCGCTCCCTCAAAACACATTTGTTCAGAGCGGCCTATCACATTCACTAATCAAAGTCATTCTATGTATTCTGTGTAAGTGTGTGTGTGTCTCTAGCCCATTCACTATCTCCATCCCTCAGTCCCTTAAGATGGCTGGAACATCATTGTAAATGCACCATTGTATATAAACACCTATACTTTGTATCTCCCCCATCTCATTGTACATTGTAAGCTGTCACGAGCAGGGGCGACTTATTTAGCTTAAATTATTGTATTGTTAACGTTGTTACTTATGACTTGTGTTCTGAAACTGCTAAACTGTAAAGCGCTGCGGAATATGATGGCGCTATATAAATAAATATTATTATTATTCCTCTGAGCTGCTCCCACCACCTTCCTGTTCTTCATGCCATGTTGGGTATTGGACCTCATCATCTCCACTACCCTCTTCCAACACCTGCTGTTGGGTGGTCTGGCCAGCACCATGCTCAACAGAAACTGGCACCTGGGTCTCATTATCATCATCAGATGCGTTCTGCGGTGTGCTGACCATCGGCACTGTCTCACCCGCCTCTTCAGATTCAGAGAGACACAGCTGTTGCGCATCACTGCATACTCCCTCTTCTTCACATTACAGAATGCTGCTTGGCTGGGCCCCTGTTTGCAAGCCAATAGATTCTGAGAACAGAAGCAGACACTCAGCTGGCTCCTGTACAGAACTCTCTGACTGCCTGGGCAATTTGCCAGGCGGTGAAGAGACAGATGGTTGCCCAACAGTGCTGTGGTCCTGAGAGGAGGTGGAAGCAATTGAAGTCGATGCATTGGCTGAGATCCAAACAACAACGGCTTCAATTTGTTCTTCCCGCAGCAGGGGGGTACTCCGAGCTCCTACAAAAGTGCGCATAAAGGAACGCTCACGGCCCGGGGAAAACTGGTGGATGCTGTGTCACTGGGGGCCGCAGCAGCCACAGAATCCCCACGTCCTCTCCCTGAAGAAACTCCACGACCACGTGCCTTACTCCCTGCCTTCTTCATCTTGGTAGATTGATAAAGAAAGTCTGAAAAGTTATAAGGCCTAAGTGTGGTTATTCCGCAGAGACTGCAGTGAACACTGCACACAACTGTTCAGTAGGTGTGAAAGGCCCCTTTGTGTACTTCTATAGTGTTTGCAACAAATGTATTGTATACGGATGGAAGCGCGTCACACTAATAGATTTTATTTATTTGTAATAGAGTGGAGCAGCAACAATTAGAGAAAAATTTCAAGGATGTGCCAGTGACACACGCTCAGCAGACTACAACCAGCAGTGGTTGAAGAACTAACTGGAGCGTGATCTGCACTCCAAAAAGGAAAACCTCAGACTACAGTGAACACTGCACACAACTGTTCACTACCCAACGCGTCTCAGCAGGAAGGCAGTCTGTGCGTCAAAACAAAGGCGCAAGCATACATCCACGTACCCTGTTTATAAAGCTATATAAAAAAAATTATGTAGTAGTGACGCACACTTTATTGAGGTACAGTATTACATCGCCATTCACCATCTGTGGCTATGCAGTGTCATCTATATATACCTTATCTATCCGTTGTCATGCTTGCAAGTCGACAGTCAGGCATAAATAGCAATTTTCACTATGCACTATGCACTTTTTAAAGGTTATGTTTGTTAATAAACATGATTATTGCCACATATTATGAGTATTACATGATGGAAATTGTATAATTTTGTATAAACTGTTTAGTGACATTATTCAGCAAATGTAACATTTTAGTAATGTCACAGATAACTTGTAATGCTGATGATGTTTTGAAGTCAGACATTCATTGTCTATACAATAAAAATGGTGTACATACTGTTACTTATCCATCATTAATGGATTCAGATATGTACTTGTATGCTTTTATGTACAACCGTATAGCAGATTCCTTAACTAATTTATTTTGTGGTTTGCATTGCTGTTCAACATGTTAATGTATGTGTTTATGTTTGTCAATTCTTTATTTATCTAGATATTAGTTTAAATGAAATCATCATCTTATGGTAGTAAAGGTTATCTTTCTCTTGTTTGAAGTATAGACATTTAAAATTGACAGGTAACAAGGAAATTACTTGATCTAGTATTTAAACATCCTCCTTGACCCTGGGCTCCAACACCGCCAGTTGTTGCTCGGAAGTGCTGTTAGCACAGTCAACACTTGCTCCTGTGTTACTGGGGTTCAGTAACGTCAGCTGGTCCTCGGTTGTGCCATTGGCTCTTTTCCTTCTGCTGCCCCTCCGGGTTCCAGTACCGTCAGCTGGTTCTCCGCAGTGCCTTTGGCCTAGGTGCCTCCATCTTGGTATCCGAGTTCCAGCAACGTCTGCTGGTCCTTGGTAGTGCTTTGGAGCACAGGTACCTCCTGCTTAGTAACCGTGTCCCAGTAACGTCAGCTGGTCCTCGGTTGTGCCATTGGCTCTTTTCCTTCTGCTGCCCTCCGGGTTCCAGTACCGTCAGCTGGTTCTCCACAGTGCCTTTGGCCTAGGTGCCTCCATCTCGGTATCCGAGTTCCAGCAACGTCTGCTGGTCCTTGGTAGTGCTTTGGAGCACAGGTACCTCCTGCTTAGTAACCGTGTCCCAGTAACATCAGCTGGTACAAGATTGTGCTACAAATACAAGATACGGAACAAGAGACACAAGAACAATAAGCAGAAGATCTAAAAGCAGAAGAACATGAAGTATAAGACCAAAATGAAGAGCAAAATATATGCTCTAAATTCTAAGCAGAAGAAGACTAAGCAGTGTATGGGGGTGAGTCCGTTCCTCCTCGTGGTGCCCCTGGAAAATGCCTGCTGCTGCAGGCTAAACTGAACACGGACAAATACTGTTGTAATTTAAATCTTTTGTGACAGCAAGAACGGAAGGATGAAAAATTCATACTTTGACAGATTACAAGTACAGGATTCTCTGTCACAAATAAGAATATGATGAAGAAGATGAAGCAGAATATGAATAAGAATAATAGTTTAATAAGAAGAATATGAGTAATGTTAACAAAGATGAATAGCAAGAAGTTTAAGAAGAAGATAAAGAAGGTGAAGATGAAGAATAATTTGATGAAAAAGATGATGCTGCAGAAGATTATGAAGGAGAAAGTGTGTGAAAAGTTAAAAAGGTGAAGATGAAGAGCATGGAAGTTGTGTAATATACATATTTGCCAAAATCTAAAAAACGTTAACATTGTCAATTTCTTCGTCAATCCGAACATCTTTAAAAAAAAAAATATTTATGCTATTCCATTTGATTGGGTTAAACATCTATGCCTTTAATGTCTCCTCAACCTTCCCCAATACATTCTACATTAGTCTTTGTTGTTTTCCTTCATGTACAATTAACCAACAAGGCAAGAATGGGTTTTTTTTAATTTCGATATTTTGTTCCCATAGACTTACATGGGACTTCCGGTATCGATATCGGGTATCGCCGATATTTTAGTGATATCGGCGATACCATTCCGATTCCGATACTTTAGGATATCGGAAAGTATCGCTCAACTCTATTCGTGACGCCACCTGTAGTCTCTGGTAATTTGTACCAGCGCTGCTGTAGATCTCTGAGGGGATGGTGAGGCAGCTAGATGTCGGGTCCCCTACAGGTGGGACTCTTCCCTCAGGTCGATGATTATGGTGGGGTTGTGCAGGCATGCAATTAAATAACTCAGTCTCACACCGTCAGCGTCTTTCCATACCTTTTACTTGTAAGATGGTAAGGCAGGTCCCAGGGAGGCTGATGGGGTTGATGGAGGATGAGTTTTGAGGCAACGGCTGAGCAAGGCAGGGGCCTCCTTTACTTTCCAATGATGATGAGTCTAACCAGCATAAAGCGTAGTTCACTCCTGAAACCTCAGCTATTTCAAAGCTGTACTGCCCGGTCAGTTTTGTGGTGGAGCCTTCCAGTGATGAAACTAGGTTCTTCTATGCTTGGCCTAGCTCAAAGTTCCTATTCCACCTGACCCCTGTTACGTACTGACACTTCAAGGGCTGCTTTCTGTTACCTAAGGTCCAGTAAGCCTCTGGTTTTTTCTACCACTATGCGTGAAGCTATAGTGATGCTTCGGTCTCCAGTGACCGGTGACAATGTGCAGGATACTTCAATCCTAAAGCACTTCTGATTTCCTTCCACTGTGCCTTTCGACTTGCTCAAACTCTCAATCTCAGCACTGACTAGGCTAAGGTGAACTGGCTCACCTGTACTAGCCTCCACTACTGTACTGTCTCTCTGAATCGACAGGAATCTTGGTGCTCCAGACAGGCACTCCTTCTCTCTCCCTTCACCTCAGGAGACACTACTAGACTCTCTTGTGCTAAAAACCACACCCCTCTACACCCCTGCTGGGTGTGTCCGAAGTATATGTGATGTCATGTAGAGCCCTTAACCGTTACCTCTCCACTCATCCTCCTGGTATTGTGTACCTTAAATACCAGGGCTACACATTCCCCATGGTAAACGACAGCACTCCCGGGCTGTGAAATACAAAGAGACAATTTTGTTTATGCATTAAACATTAACATTAACTCGTCCCATCCGGGAGGTAAGGATTTCTTGAACGTTGCAAACAAAACATTAAATATAGAAAAATACAAAATATTAAATAGACATGTTCATATAATAAACGGCAAGATTCTTGTGAAGGACCCGCACCAAACCTTCAACGTGGGTCCTGGGTGGGCTGCAGGACATATGAATGCAGACCTCACTCAGTGCCACACACACGGGTTTTATGTTCAGAGGTAAGTCAAGGCTTTGTGTGAAACCATTATAAGGCACCTTAGTGCAACTATTTACAAGATAAGTTCTGGGCTGGCACAGTCCTCAGCCTCTCAGTCCATTATAAGACACATATATATATATATACTTTTTACAATATTCACATTAATTTGTTATAATTACTGCTGGTAACGAATGGGTATCTTCCCTTTTGTGATTCGCTCTGATCTACGTGGAGTAGCTTCAGGTATATTAAGTTGTGATCTGTCTGCACTGCGTAACGGCAAACTATAGAACTGCCTCAATCTTTCTATGGATCTGGCAAGCGTACTGATGGCTGGGCGGTGTGAGTCAGCTTCACCAGGGGATCCCATAGTATGGGGCGCTGCTTCTGATGATCCTTCTTGAGATTCCGTAGGTTGAGGTGTTGCTGGAATGGGTAACTCCTGAACGGACTCAACTGGCACCACGGACACAACTGGAGGTAGAACTTCCTCTTGTGGCTGATAAAACTGCAACACCGGAACTATTACAGCATCTCCCAGTCGGGGCCAATCCGCAGGAAAATCTCCCAGATCCGTGTGTATGACCTCTTCCTTTCCTTCCTCTTGATTGATGACAGGGTTCTTTTCACAAAGCTTTAAGGGTTCTGGACACAATTTCAAATGGTCTCTGGACACAGTGGTTATTGTTCTTCCTCCGTCCTTACTGATGATACAAACTTTTCTGTTGTCATATTTAGAATCTTGTACAACGTAGGGTTCTTGTTCCCACTGGTTATCCAATTTGTGCATTTTCCTTTTCCTTTTTAATACCACTTCTCCAGGCATCAAAGGCTTGGCAGGAGCATTTCTGTTGTAAATATCTTCCTGTTTCTCCCGTGCCTTGTTGAGACTTTCTTCTACACAGATTTCCACTCGTCTGTACTGCTCTTGCCGATTGATGTCCCAGTTTTCAATGGCGTCGTCTGCCTCCGGTTCTACCACTCCAAGTTCTAAATCCATTGGTAGTCTTCCGGGCCTTGCTCTCATAAGATAGGCTGGAGTGCAGTTAGTAGAACTTACAGGTATATGGTTATACAAGTCAACCAAATCAGGTAGTAAGTCCGGCCATCGATTTCTGTCTTCCAACGGTATGGATCTCAACAAGTCAAGGACAATATGGTTCATTTTTTCGCAAAGACCGTTGGTTTGAGGGTGGTATGGCGTTGTTCTAATTTTCTTGCACCCGTACATGTGACAGAATTCCTTGAATAAATCAGCTTCGAAAGCAGGTCCTTGATCGGTTAATACTTGCTCCGGATACCCATGCGGTCTGCAGAAGCTTGCTTGAAAGGTTTTCGCGGCCGTCACTGCGGTCTGATCCTTAACTGGAACAACCACCAGAAATCTGGAGTAATGGTCCACCATGGTCAGGGCGTATGAGTATCCAGATCTACTTGGCGACAGTTTGACGTGGTCCAGGGCCACAATCTCCAGGGGGCGAGTCGTCCGGATAGGTTGCAGGGGTGCCTTCTGACTACCGTAGTCCTTTCTTCTGAGACCACAGGGTCCACAGTTCCGACACCACCTCTCAATGGAGCTGCGCATCCCTACCCAGTAGAACCGGCATCTCAACAGGGTCTCCAGCTTTCTCCAGCCAAAGTGTCCTGCTTGATCGTGGTATGCTTCCAACACCATTGGGACGTCTGCCTTGGGGACCACGATTTGCCAGACCATCTCATGGGTTCTGGGGTTGACGTATCTCCTGCACAACTTCTCACGGTATAGGAACAACCTGCTTTTCTCGTTCCACAAGAGCTTGGCTGACATAGGTGCATCCTTTTCCAAAGAGGAGCCTTCCTGTCTTAACAACTCCTTGATGCGGCTGACCACTGGATCACTGTCCTGAGTCTCTTTCCAGCTGTGATGGGGTAAAGGATTTAATGTTGCACCATACTGCTTAAGGGCTCTCAGGGCTCCTTGTAGTCGGCAAGCGTAGTCCCGGATGCTGTCACCTGGCTGTTGTGAACAGTGATAGAATGCCATCCGGAGATCCGTTTCTGTGCGGTCTTCAAATATGGCATGCAGCTTAAGGAAGATCGCAGGTACCGACTCCTGATCAACGGTATCCCAAGTCTCCACTTCCCTCTCAGCAGCGCCAGTTAGCTGCCCTATTAGCACAGCAGCTTTTTGTCTCTCAGGCATGGAGTACATTTCTAGGATGCTGCATAACTTCCGCTTGAAGCCTGCTAATGTGCCTGGCTCACCGCTGTACTGGGGAAGCCATTTCGCCCCAGGCATATATGGGAGCGTTAGTGGCATGATCGGGACTACCGGACTGGGTGCTGGACCTGCACCCCCATCTGGCGCTACAATACCAGGCGGTGCGGGATTGGGGCCTCCGGCCGGGGCCGCACTGTCAGCCGGTTGTTGAGACATCTTAGCGCCCCCTTGGTTAAACGGAGCCTACCGGTTTCAGATGCAGTGGGAACAGGACCTTCGTCGCAGGCGCTCTGATGTCAGAGCGTTCACTTCCTGTTGCAGGACCTGCCGCTGAGTCAGAGCCGGGGGCGTGTCCAAGACTTTGCGCGCTCTTTCAGGTACGCCCACCTTCTTCTCCAGCGTCTTAGGGCGCGAATCTGGTGGCAAATATGGCGGTATTTGGCGCCAAACAATAGCAACAGTCTTTACCATCAAAACACTCCACAGGCACACAGGGCTCGCAATGCTGCAAGTTTCGTATCCTGTTCGTGACGCCAAAGTTTTGTGTCGACCCGCCACCACAATTGTGGGTTACCAGGGCAATGGGGTACTCAGAGCCGAGCCCATGGAAGTCTATGGGGTTTGTCACAGGTAGCGGTGGCTCGGTCTGTGGCCCTGGCGGTCTGGCGTATGTTGGGGGAATATTTACAGGGGATAGATATATTTACAGTTCGTGACGCCACCTGTAGTCTCTGGTAATTTGTACCAGCGCTGCTGTAGATCTCTGAGGGGATGGTGAGGCAGCTAGATGTCGGGTCCCCTACAGGTGGGACTCTTCCCTCAGGTCGATGATTATGGTGGGGTTGTGCAGGCATGCAATTAAATAACTCAGTCTCACACCGTCAGCGTCTTTCCATACCTTTTACTTGTAAGATGGTAAGGCAGGTCCCAGGGAGGCTGATGGGGTTGATGGAGGATGAGTTTTGAGGCAACGGCTGAGCAAGGCAGGGGCCTCCTTTACTTTCCAATGATGATGAGTCTAACCAGCATAAAGCGTAGTTCACTCCTGAAACCTCAGCTATTTCAAAGCTGTACTGCCCGGTCAGTTTTGTGGTGGAGCCTTCCAGTGATGAAACTAGGTTCTTCTATGCTTGGCCTAGCTCAAAGTTCCTATTCCATCTGACCCCTGTTACGTACTGACACTTCAAGGGCTGCTTTCTGTTACCTAAGGTCCAGTAAGCCTCTGGTTTTTCTACCACTATGCGTGAAGCTATAGTGATGCTTCGGTCTCCAGTGACCGGTGACAATGTGCAGGATACTTCAATCCTAAAGCACTTCTGATTTCCTTCCACTGTGCCTTTCGACTTGCTCAAACTCTCAATCTCAGCACTGACTAGGCTAAGGTGAACTGGCTCACCTATACTAGCCTCCACTACTGTACTGTCTCTCTGAATCGACAGGAATCTTGGTGCTCCAGACAGGCACTCCTTCTCTCTCCCTTCACCTCAGGAGACACTACTAGACTCTCTTGTGCTAAAAACCACACCCCTCTACACCCCTGCTGGGTGTGTCCGAAGTATATGTGATGTCATGTAGAGCCCTTAACCGTTACCTCTCCACTCATCCTCCTGGTATTGTGTACCTTAAATACCAGGGCTACACATTAGCGCGAAGCAAACCAGCAAAGGAGCGACCAGAGAGCGGCGGTGCCAGCAGAGGTGGAGGGCCAGGTTATTTTGTTTGAATAAAGCTAATAGAATAGTAATAAATTGTGGGTTTTGGAAAATCCATATTTTTCGTGAAATTTAAAGTAAATTAGATTTTATTTAAATCAAGTTGCTCATCTCTAATGTGCCTATTAGGCCCCTTTCACATTGCGTTCTTCACCACTTTCAGTTGATTTGTCGGGGGTTATGTCTGAAACCCCCGCAAAATGTTTTTTTTGATGTATGCGCCAACAGGGCCATTGACTATAATGGTGTAGAGAGAGTCACCAGGTATCCTGTCGTGCATCATATTCGGGCGTATACACCTACTGGAGGCGGACACCCAGACAAAATAACCGTTCTGTAATGACAATGTGACTCGGTCACTTTTATGCATGCTCCTACTTTAACTCCAGGGTTAGATAGTTCCTGTATTTGAGGGATATTCCACGCTGGCATCCCCCTGTGAATTATACGTACACCCACACAATGTCTTCCAAAAAGAAAATGCCATATGCTAACTTCTCATCCAAATTCTCTAAAGCGAACATAATGCTTGTGCTTAAAGTTGCAGTTCCGACTATTAGTAAATGTTTAGACGGGGCACCTTTACTATATGGAGACACAGAGGGGTCAACATTATTGTAAGGATACACAGAGCGGCGCTATAACTACATGGAGGCACCAAGGTGTCACGATTCCTATACAGAGGCACAGAGGCTTTGTAATTTTCATATGGCTCTACTGCTTTCACTGTCATCTAGGGGCGCTCTTACTTTATGAAGGCACAGAGTGGGGCACAGCTACAACAAGGATGCACAGAGCGGTACTAATACTATATGGAGGTACAGAGGGTGGCACTGGAGGCACTGAAGAACTATCACTAAATGGAGGCACAGAGGGAGCTACTATTACTATACAAAAGGACAGAGGTGGCACTATTATTATATGGAGGCATTGAGACGGCACTATTACTTTAAGCACAGATGGAACATAATATGGAGACAAAAAGTGGGACTATTACCAAGTGGAATCACAGAGGGGGCACTACTGCTATATAGAGTCAAAAAATGGGAACTAGTATATGGGAGCATAGAAAAGAGTCTCTAGGAAAGCCAGGTAGGATTAGGTTAAATCCTAGCACTGCAAGTCTTAATTTGATGCACCTGGCTAGCTTTGACTAAGAACCAGGGGATGGGTTCACCTTATGTCAGTCTGTTGAATGTTAAAGAGGGGAGTGTGCTAAAGCTGGTGAGTAGTGTTGAGCGATAGTGCTCGATATCTAAAAATATCGTATCGAAATTGTATCGCCGATAGCACTAAATATCGTCGATATCCGATTTCGATACCGGAAGTCCAATGTAAGTCTATGGGAACAAAATATCGCAACTAAAAAAAACCTTTATTTCCTTGTAAACACTAAATATACACACATAGAATACATATATATATATATATATATATATATATATATACATGTCATTGTGACATATATATATACATATATTTATAGTTTATACACTTCTACATAGTAAAATAGACTCTGATTCAATTGCCGGGTAAAGCCGTGACATACCCCATAGAAGTCGACGGGCTCGGTGCCGAGTACCCCAAAAACCTCTGGCTCTGTGCGACTCAACTTGGGCGTCACGAACAGGATTCTGTAGCTTGCTATAAGCGAGTCCTGTGTGCCTGAATTGAACTGGTTTTGTGCTTGAGAATTGCTAAAATCATCAGAGAATGTATTTGCCATTTTTCCGCCATATCTGCGTCACGACGAGGCACTGGTGAAGAAGAAGGGCGTGCTCTTCATGGGTGTACACACTCACTCAGTGACGCGAAAACGATGGCTCTAAATGGTACTGCAATGTAAGATCGTGCCCCACAGCTCTTGAGTTCCGCCTCCTCATCCTCCTCAGTGTGCGGAAACTAACACGAAGGTCCCGCCTCACTACAAAAGAGGGGCCCTCTCCAGATGCTAATGACACATGTGACTTGGCAGAGATGGCTAATGGACACGAGCAGAAGTGTGAAGGGATGGAGCAGTCAGAGCTCTCCCCCCACGGAAGCGACCCGATCGCCACGGAACCACCGTTGGGCACCCGGCCTGGAAACCCTCCTACGCTGCAAGAAGCGGAGGATACCCTAAGAGGCCTGGCCCGGCACCGGGAGGAGGTCGCCAGGATGGAAGCCAGCTGGCGTGCCCTAAAACTAAACTTGGAGCGGCGCCAATCCCTCTTACCTGAAGTGTCTGTACCGGAAGGTGAGGCACCCGTTCTAGTAGAGGAGTCCGTGCGGGCATCCCAGCCCTTGCAATGTGATCCGGTTGACGTTGTCGCAGTGGAGGCACCCGTTCTAGTAGAGGAGTCCGTGCGGGCATCCCAGCCCTTGCAATGTGATCCGGTTGACGTTGTCGCAGTGGAGGCACCCGTTCGTGCAAAAAAACGCTGCACCGGCAGCACCCCAGATCCCGCTGTCTGCCCCCGTCGCTGAGACAGAAGAAGCGACACCCGTCCTCATGGAGGAGGCCGCGCAGGCACCAGAGCACTACCTGCCTGTACCGGAGCCCCGACTGTCATCTGTTCCAGAGCCGGCTGCTTCCTCCGCAGGTGAGCGCCGCCAGGACTGGGGGGCGCCAGGAGAGCTGCCACAAACCGGACACTGTAATCTGCAGTTTGATGGTGGAGACATGGAGCTGCTGGTGGAGGAGAATTTCAACCGGCGTCAGGAGGAAGAGTGGAGACGTTGGGAGAAGGAAGCAGAGCTACAAAGGGAGCAGCGAGAATCCCAAAAACTTCACCAACGTCAGCTGGAGAAGGACCGGGCAGATAAGGACCGGATGAGAAAAGATAAAGGAACCCTGAGGGAGCCGCGGCGTAAGGGTGCAGTACGGAACTTTAAATTGAAAGGTGGTTGGGGCTTCATCCAGGAGCCTGGACTTTATTTAGAAGTTTTTGTGAACCGGCGGGACGTGGAGGCTCACCTCCCAGAAGGACACCCGGGGAGGGACCTGTTGCCAGGAGACTTGGTGACTTACACCCGACACTGGGGTTACAATGGATGGTACGCCCTAAATGTTACCAGGTGCGACCCCTACTCCCCAGAGTGTCAGGAACCTGTGAGACCCTCGGAGCCTTCAGCCTCCCACATCCAGGCCTCTGCAAAAGTGCCCACCCCACGCCGTAAATCTCCCCAGCCTCCTCAGTGGTCTCCTCAGCAGCCCCAGCTATGGACATGATAAGTATAGTTGGCCCGTACCCGGCGCCTGTTAGGCCCCCTGGGGTTCGTACAGTCCGTGACATAGGGCTCCAGACCCGGAGGGAGATGAAAGAGGTGGCCACACAGACCCAGATAGCGGGTCACGACTTGACTGTACAGGCCACACAACGTCATCAGGTCCTGGTGGTCCTTGGTGCCTCGGATGTTTGGCAAGCATCAGAAGAGTACCAGGTGGTACCTGGAACACCCCTGCCAAAGAATTATAAATAACCCGGACAGGGTCACTGTATGTAAATAGTTAAATTGTTTATGTACCCGGACGGGTGAATGTTCATAAAAAAGTTTTTTAATTTAATAAAAAAAAAAAAAACACAGTTTTCATTACTTTTATTACAGTGTCATCCTGCGACGCCATCGATCTCCTGTAAAAAAATGAAAAAAAAAAAAAAAAGTATACCACCTGACCGACGCAGTCCATAGTAACGAGTGTCCCACGACGATCCAGCTCTGCTACATCAGAATGACAGGCAGAGCCTGTCATCCCGGCGCAGCACAGCTGATTACCTGCTTCCCCGGCGGTGACGTCATCGGACTGACTGATTTACGGCCGGGATTACCCAGCAGTCACTGCAGTTATCGCGAGAAACTGCATGTGACCGCCGGGGAAAGATGATGGCGGCCATGAAGCAGTCCAGGCCGTGACCGCCGGAGATCTTCTGCCAGGTAAGTGCCGCTGACTCCTGACAGACCCGACCGACGGACACTCACAGTGACAGTGACAAATCCGATTCCGGTATTCGATAAGACGAAAATATCGAAACGAATTATCGAAAGGCCGATAGAGCTAATATCGGCCGATAGCCGATATTTACATTATCGTATCGCTCAACACTACTGGTGAGTGACCAGCCAAAATGTGAGCTGTAGCTGGGGAAGAAATATGCCAGAGTGTGTCTCTGAATGGAGGCTGCGTGGGTCAGCTAGGAAAGCTAAGCAGTCTGGGTGTTGGAGCTGCAGAGTAGTGTGTGAAAGCTGCAGCCTGTTCAATGTGCCTAGAGTTGAATATTTCTGTTTGTCGCTTGAAGCTGCTGGATCTCAGGCTAACGGTGATACTTAGACTGGAAGGGCTGTCGCTGTTCTGTGTGTAAAGTTTGATCATGGAGCAAGTATTGTAATCTGTTGTTGTCAATTGTTGAAGGAACGATGTGTAGTTGCAGCTGATCACAACTCAAGAAGATGAGCATTGTTGCTGCAGGCAGCTTATTTTCGATCCGTGAGTACATAAGCGCTGACGCTCTGTCTTTTTTCCATAAAACTTTATCGTGGTGGCATAAACATATGTTATAGAACAAAAAAGTGCAGCAATGGCACAGTACAATGTGAACCTGAATCTGTCTCTGCTTCTAACCAGGAAGGGACAGGCAAAATGTCATTAACACTTGACCACAAACATGCTGTTTTGCAACATCGCAGATATACGGAATGGAAAAATCAACAACAGTCCCAGTTTCTCCACATCTTCACGTTTCGCTGTTGCAGATTTTCACTTTCATCAGAATCATCGCCACTCATTCACCTGGAAGATAACAGGAGAGAACGGATACAAACAAAGCTTAGAGGTCATACAGTACAGTCTAAAGAGGAACTCCTATTAACAGAGCACAAAAATTAACAGAGGAGCACCTGCTGCCTGCTTCAGACAGTCCTTCCTTTACATAAGCCTGCAGCTACACCAGGGGCGCATCTAGAAATCACAAGTTTTAATCCCCCCTGAAAAAAAAATCCTAATATTTGGCAGAGTCACAGAAGTGCATTTCTCACAACTTTGCAGCCCTTACAAAGTCATTGTCCTATATAGTCCTCCACACAGTATTATGGGCACCACATAGTCCTCCATACAGTATTATAGGTACCACATAGTCCTCCATACAATGTTATTTGACCACATAGTCCTCCATAAAGTATAATGGGCACCACATAGTCCTCCATACAGTATTATAGGCACCACATAGTCCTCCATACAGTATTATGGGCACCACACAATACTCCATACAGTACTATGGGCACTACATAGTCTTCTATACAGTATAAATGGCCCCATATGTTGCTCCATTCAGCATAATGGGCTCCATATATTGCTCTATATAGCATTATGGACCCCATATATTGCTCCATACAGTATAATAGGCCCTCTGTATTGCTCCAAACAGTATAATGGGCCCCATATAAGAACTATATACAGTATAATGAGCCCCATATAGTTCTCCCTACAGTATAATGGGCCCCATATAGCTCTCCATAAAGTATAATGGGCCCCCTATATTGCTCCATACAGTATGATGGGGTCCCTATATTGCCCCATACAGTATGATGGGCCCCATAGAGTATAATGGATCCCATATATTGCTCCATGTAGTATATTGGGCCGCAAATAGTGCTCCATACAGTATAATGGACCCCATATAGTGCTCCATACAGTATAATGGGCCCCTTATAGTGCTCCATACTGAATAATGGGTCCCATATATTGATCCATACACTATAATGGGCTCCATATATTACTCCATACAGTAAGATGGGCTCCTTATATTGTTCCATAAGGTATGCTGGACCCCATATATTGCCCCATACAGTACAATGGGACCCATGTAATGCTACACATAGTATGATGGGCCCCATATAGTGCCTCATACAGTATGAGCCCCATGTATTGCCCCATACAGTATAAAGGCCCCCTCATATTGCTTCATACAGTATAATGGACCCCATATATTGCTCCATACAGAACAATGAGCCTCATGTAATGCTTCATATAGAATAATGGGCCTCATATATTGCTCCATGCAGTATAATGGGCCCCATATAATGCTCCATATAGAAAAAAATAAATAAATATTCACCTCTCCCCATTCCCGGCTGCCCTCATTGCCCTCAGCGCCTTCTGACCCTATCCACTGCTCAGCATAGAGGGCATGCTGTAATGGCGTCATCACATCCTCTGCACTGAGACGTCACAGAGTTCTGACGCAGATGGAGAATGATGGGAGAGGGAACGTCAGCTGACCACTCCCTCTCCCATCATTGCTTTCAACTGGATTGGCATTCAGGATGTCGAAACAGTTGAAAGTACAATGCGGAGGGGGTGCCCACATGAGTTTGACAAAGGGAGCTGGTGGATTTACTCTGATGCTAATTTTCAATGGAATCCAACAATCAGAATCTCAGAACAAAGTGGTTTATTTGTCAACACGTTTCAGAGTCCATCCGACTCCTTCCTCAGGACAGTCATAAGTCTTGGACTCTGAAACGCTTGGACAAATAAACCCCTTTGTTCTCAGATTCTGATTGTTGGATTGCACTGAAAATCAGCAGCGCAGAGTAAATCCACCCTATCCTGGTATTTCTTCAAAAACATGTGTGGCCCAGCTGCGCAAGGCACACATGTCTCCAGGAAAATGCACAAGAAGGTAATTGTGAAGCCTGATATTCATTCACATCACACACATTTCCCAACACAGCCACCAGAGGGCAACTTAGATTATTTAGGTTGGTGTGACGTAGCAGTAGGGTCTTGGTTAGTCATTCTAGTCTTGGAGGGAGAGGAGATAAGACTGAAATCTGACAGAGCTCCTGTAGCTCACCTCATATACTGAAGTGGAGGCTAGTACGAGTGGGCAAGGGAATCACTCTAGCCTAGTCAGAGCTGCAACTGAAGCAAGTGAAACAGTTACCTCAGGATAAGCTGTCTGTGTTCTCTAGAAAGTGGAAAGTGACTCTCGGAGCTACAGCGTGTATACAGTCTGACGAATCGTACTGTGAGCTGCTCTGGACAGAGTCTGGAAGGAAAGAAGGAAGGGAACTACTGCAGTTAATACAACGAGGCAACTGAGAACAGGTCAGTGAGCACTGGAAGGAAAGCTTACGACTACACCCACTGCTACCGTGCTTATGTTAAGGGCCAGAGCAGGGCGACAGGCGAGTGGAGAAAGAAGGACAAGTGACCTAGGTGACAGATCACCTTCACTTAGTTATCCGGACACCGGGGTCCGAAGCGTTGCTAGAACTTCACGACTAGTAATAAGAAACACCGGAGGCCTTGCTGGACTTCAAGTCACAGAAGGTAGCCCTAAGTGCTGATACGTAACTGGAGTCAGGGAGAACGGGACGGAGTTGGCCTGATCAGCCACCACGACTTAGTTCTTTCCAACATCTGATTATCA
Source organism: Oophaga sylvatica (assembly GCA_033576555.1). Classification (NCBI taxonomy): domain Eukaryota; kingdom Metazoa; phylum Chordata; class Amphibia; order Anura; family Dendrobatidae; genus Oophaga; species Oophaga sylvatica. Next base: position 632,790,114 of record JARQOD010000002.1, read on the forward strand.
GAGATAGAAAAGACTCTACCACAATGTCGGCCGGGCGTAGCTGCTACAGGAGGAGTTAAACTTGACTTCATGCAAGTTAGGACTCACATACACTTCAAGGAGAAAGGAGGCCTTAAACCTGCTCAGCAATTCCCTGAATGTGCATTCTCCAACCTGACCAGCTTCCCGGGACATACCTGCCAACAACATCAGTAAAGGTATGGAAAGAGACTGACTTGTGTGTGACTGCATTATTCTCTGCACCCCGCAACACCATAGACTTTGAGGGAACAGTCCCACCTGTGGGGGACTTAACATCTAGCTGCCTAATAACATCCCCTCAGAAGATTCACCCTGCAGCGCTGGTCTATTTGATGAGAAACCACAGGTGGCATCACGAACTATAACTACAATCCCCTGTAAATATCCCCCATTGCATGACCGCCCAGGGCTACGGACCGAGCTCTGCTGCCAGTGACATTCCCCATAGACTTCCATGGGCTCGGTGCCGAGTACCCCATAACCCTGGTAGTACCAATGTGGTGCGCGTCAAACACTCATGGATATTGCAGCAGCTGACATTTTCGCATCACCAGTGGATGTAAAAAAATGTAAAAAAAATAAAAACAACACATATTTGGTATTGTCGCATTTCTAACAAGCCATACTATAAAAATATCTTCACAGTAAAAGCAGTAAAAATAAAATTTGAAAAATTATACTGAAATTGCTGTTTTTGTCCATCTTGCCTCAAAGTAAATTACATAAAAAGTGATCAAAAAATCGCAGCTGTGCCAAAGTGGTAGCGATAAAAGATACAGCTCGCAACACAAAAAATGAGCCCTTATTCAGCTCTGCACTCAGAAAATAAAAAAAAGTTATGACTCTCGTAATATACACCATGTTCCAAATTATTATGCAAATTGGTTTTAAGTGTCATAGAATATTTTTTTTTTTTTGGAAATGAAACCCATTGATGGTATTGTGTCTCAGGGTTCTTTGGATCACTGAAATCAATCTCAGATACCTGTGATAATTAGTTTGCCATGTGAGTCCAATAAAAGGAAATCTGGATGTTCCACACTATTAAGCAGGCCAGAGTTTTCAAGTAACATGGAAAAGAAAAAGGATCTCTCTGCTGCTGAAAAGCATCAAATAGTGCAATGCCTTGGTCAAGGGATAAAAACATTAGATATTTCCCGAAAACTTAAGCATGATCGTCATACTGTTAAGAGATTTGTGGCTGATTCTGAGCACAGACGTGTTCGTGCTGATAAAGGCAGAATGAGGAAGGTTTCTGCCAGGCAAGTTCATCGGATTAACCCCTTAACGACCGCCGATACGCCTTTTAACGGCGGTCATTAAGGGTACTTAAACCACAGCGCCGTTAATTAACGGCGCTGTGGAAAAAGTGAATAGCGCCCCCCAGAGGCGCATTTTCTCCGGGGTCTCGGCTACCGGGGGTAGCCGAGACCCCAGAGAACATGAATCGGGTCGGTTTTTACCGACACCGATGTTGCGATCGCCGTTATTAACCCTATAACGGCGACCGCAACAACAAAAAAAAAAAGTTGTGCCATTTAATTTCTCTGTCCTCTGATGTCATCGGACATCAGAGGACAGAGAAAAAGGGTCCCCGGGACCCCCATGTGGCCCCCGATGTCCTGTATGTGGCCCAGGGCCCTCCGGTGTCCCGCGGGGCCGGCGCGATGAAGAAAATGGCGGGCGCATGCTCAGTGCGCCCGCCGCTATGTGCCGCTGTGTCCTGGGGGGGATGGGCAAATATTCTCTGAGAACATGATCCGGGTCGGAAAAAAAATGATTTCTCTCCCCTCTGATGTGATCGCACATCAGAGGGGAGAAAATGAGGGTCCCCCGGTCCCCCGATCGCCCCCCCGTATACTTACCGGTGTCCTCCGTCCTCCCGCAGGCCCCAGGATCCCGGCGTCTTCTTCCTGCAAAAAAAAATGGCGGGCGCATGCGCAGTGCGCCCGCCGATCTGCTTGGCGGCAGATTCAAAAATGATTTCATTCATTCTCCAGAAAGTGCATTTTGATCACTGTGATAAACTATCACAGTGATCAAAATAAAAAAAACAGTACATAACCCCCCCATTTATCACCCCCTTAGTTAGGGACATATAATAAAAAATAGAAATTATATTTATTTTCATTTTTCTGTTAGGGTTAGGGTTATAATTAGGGTTAGGGTTATAATTAGGGTTAGGGTTAGCATTAGGGTTAGGGTTAGCATTAGGGTTAGGGTTATAATTAGCGTTAGGGTTAAGCTGGGTTCATACTGCGTTATGGCAGTCCGTTAGACGGACTGCGTTACACCGCGGTATAACGCGGTGTAACGCAGTCCGTTAACGCTGCCATTCACCCCCATTTGAGGGCGCATCGCGACGCATGCCGTAAAGCGGGATGCGTTTGCGACGTGCCATCATTCAGTGACGGAGCCTCGGACGCGGGCTGCAGCGTTTGGGCTCCGTCACCGCTAGCGCAGATGAATCATCTGCTGATTCCTCTGCGCTAGCGGGTATAGCATAACGCGATCGTGTTATGCTATACCGTTACCAGCCCGTCAACGCTATGTGTTGAACGGGCTGGTAAAACGCAAAATGAACCTAGCCTTAGGGTTAGGGTTATAATTAGGGTTATAATTAGGGTTAAGGTTACAATTAGGGTTAGGGTTAAAATTAGGGTTAGGGTTACAATTAGAGTTAGGGTTACAATTAAGGTTAGGGTTACAATTAGGGTTGGGATTTAGGTTAGGTTTAGGGTTGGGATTAGGGTTAGGGGTGTGTTGGGGTTAGGGTTGGAGCTAGAATTGAGGGATTTCCACTATTTAGGCACATCAGGGGGTCTCCAAACACGACGTGGCGTTCAAAAAGTCAAATGGCGCTCCCTCCCTTCCGAGCCCTGCCGTGCGCCCAAAAAGTGGTTTACCCCAACATATGGGGTATCAGCGTACTCAGGACAAATTGCACACCAATTTTGGGGTTCTAATTTCTCCTGTTACCCTTGGGAAAATAAAAAATAGCTGGCTAAAAAAATTATTTTTGAGAAAAAAAATGATTTTTTATTTTCACAGCTCTGCGTTTATAATTTTCTGTGAAACACTTGGGGGTTCAAAGTGCTCCCCACACATCTAGATAAGTTCCTTAAGGGGTCTAGTTTCCAAAATGGGGTCACTTGTGGGGGGTTTCCACTGTTTAGACACATCAGGGGGTCTCCAAACACGACGTGGCTTTCAAAAAGTCAAATGTCGCTCCCTCCCTTCCGAGCCCTGCCGTGCGCCCAAACAGTGGTTTACCCCAACATATGCGGTATCAGCGTACTCAGGACAAATTGCACACCAATTTTGGGGTTCTAATTTCTCCTGTTACCCTTGGGAAAATAAAAAATAGCTGGCTAAAAAAAACATTTTTGAGAAAAAAAATGATTTTTCATTTTCACGGCTCTGCGTTTATAAATTTCTGTGAAACACTTGGGGGTTCAAAGTGCTCACCACACATCTAGATAAGTTCCTTAAGGGGTCTAGTTTCCAAAATGGGGTCACTTGTGGGGGGTTTCCACTGTTTAGACACATCAGGGGGTCTCCAAACACGACGTGGCTTTCAAAAAGTCAAATGTCGCTCCCTCCCTTCCGAGCCCTGCCGTGCGCCCAAACTGTGGTTTACCCCAACATATGGGGTATCAGCGTACTCAGGACAAATTGCACACCGATTTTGGGATTCTAATTTCTCCTGTTACCCTTGGGAAAATAAAAAACAGCTGGCTAAAAAAAACATTTTTGAGAAAAAAAATGATTTTTCATTTTCACGGCTCTGCGTTTATAAATTTCTGTGAAGCACTTGGGGGTTCAAAGTGCTCACCACACATCTAGATAAGCTCCTTGGGGGGTATAGTTTCCAAAATGGTGTCACTTGCAGGGGGTTTCTACTGTTTAGGTACATCAAGGGCTCTGCAAACACAACATGACGCCCGCAGAACATTCCATCAAAGTCTGCATTACAAAATGGCGCTCCTTCCCTTCCAAGCACTCCCATGCGCCCAAACAGTGGTTTCACCCCACATATGGGGTATCAGCGTACTCAGGAAAAATTGCACAACAACTTTTTGGGTCCAATTTCTCCTGTTACCCTTGGGAAAATAAAAAAAATAGCGGGCTAAAGAATCATTTTGAGGAAAAAAATGATTTTTTATTTTCACGGCTCTACGTTTATTAATTTCTGTGAAGCGCTTGGGGGTTCAAAGTGCTCACCACACATCTAGATAAGTTCCTTAAGGGGTCTAGTTTCCAAAATGGTGTGATTTGTGGGGGATTTCGACTGTTTAGGCGTATCAGGGGCTCTCCAAATGCGACATGGCGTCCAATTTCAATTCCAGCCAATTTTGGTTTGAAACAGTCAAACGGCGCTCCTTCACTTCCAAGCCCTGCCGTGCGCCCAAACAGTGGTTTACCCCCACATATGGGGTATCGGCATGCTCAGGACAAATTGCACAAAAACTTTTGGGGTCTTGTTACCCTTGGGAAAATAAAAATTGGGGTGAACAGATCGTTTTTGTGGAAAAAAATATGATTTTTTATTTTCATGGTTCTATGTTATAAACTTCTGTGAAGCACTTGGAGGTTCAAAGTGCTCACCACACATCTAGATAAGTTCCTTAGGGGGTCTAATTTCCAAAATGGGGTCACTTGTGATGGGTTTCCACTGTTTAGACACATCAGGGCCTCTACAAACGGGACATGGCGTCCAGCCAATTCTGCGTTGAAAAAGTCAAATGTCGCTCCTTCCCTTGCAACCTCTGCCGTGCGCCCAAAAAGTGGTTTACCCCCACATATGGGGTATCGGCTTAATCAGGAGAAATTGCACAACAAATTTTGTGGTTCATTTTTTCTTTTAACAGTTGTGAAAATAAAAAAAATAGGTTCTGAAGTAAAGTTTTTGCAAAAAAAGTTAAATGTTAATTTTTTCCTTCCACATTGCTTCAGTTCCTGTGAAGCACGTAAAGGGTTAATAAACGTCTTGAATGTGGTTTTGAGCACCTTGAGGGGTGCAGTTTTTAGAATGGTGTCACTTTTGGCTATTTTCTATCATATAGACCCCTCAAAGTGACTTCAAATGTGAGGTGGTCCCTAAAATAAAAATGGTGTTGTAAAAATGAGAAATCGCTGGTCAACTTTTAACCCTTATAACTTCGTAACAAAAAAAAATTTTGGTCCCAAAATTGTGCTGATGTAAAGTAGACATGTGGGAAATGTTATTTATTAAGAAATTTGTGTGACATATCTCTCTGATTTAAGGGCATAAAATTTAAAGTTTGAAAATTGTTAAATTTTCAAAATTTTCGCCATATTTCCGTTTTTTTCATAAATAAACACAAGTCATATCAGAAGACTAATTTTCAAACAGTCTTGTTTACTGATGAGTGTTGAGCAACCCTGGATGGTCCAGATGGATGGAGTAGTGGATGGTTGGTGGATGGCCACCATGTCCCAACAAGGCTGCGACGTCAGCAAGGAGGTGGAGGAGTCATGATTTGGGCCGGAATTATGGGGAAACAGCTGGTAGGGCCCTTTAAGGTTCCTGAAGGTGTGAAAATGACCTCTGCAAAGTATATAGAGTTTCTGACTGACAACTTTCTTCCATGGTATAAAAAGCAGAAACTCAGGAGCAAAATCATCTTCATGCTGACAATGCGCCATCTCATGCTGCAAAGAATACCTGAGTCATTGGCTGCTATGGGCATAAAAGGAGAAAAACTCATGGTGTGGCCACCATCTTCCCCTGACCTCAACCCTATAGAGAACCTCTGGAGTATCATCAAGAAAAGATCTATGAGGGTGGGAGGCCGATCACATCAAAACAGCAGCTCTGGGAGGCTTCATGCAAAGAAATACAAGAAGAAACTCTCCAAAAACTCATAAGTTCAATGGATGCAAGAATTGTGAAGGTGATATCAAAGAAGGGTTCCTATGTTACATGTAACTTGTCCTGTTAGGATGTTTTGGAGTTAAGTAGCTTTTTTGTTCAGTGAATGTGACCTCCTAATGCTGCAAATTCCACAAATGAGCATTAAAACAGATCAAATGTTCAGAAATTCTACTGTGCCTAATAATTTGGAGCAGTGCATTCTGAGTTTTTATTCATTTTGGAGATTATACTGTTATCATTGGGAGGTTTCTTCAATAAAATTCGATGTATAATCTAACGGGTGATGACTTTTATTAGACTGACTGTCATCTGCACCGACCACTTAGGAAAATCAGAGAAAAATATCATTTGCATAATAATTTGGAACATAGTGTAAAGAATTTTTTTAAAAATGTTTAAATTGAATTTCTTGTTCAAAAGTAGTAGCTCATAAAAAAGTAATTAAAAAAATATGCAAATTGGTTATCACCATTACCGTATAGTCAGGAAGAGTAATATGTAAATTATATGTAAATTTAGCATGTCAGCTTCGGCCACTGGATCAGGGAGCGGCAAATCTTTTTGCTCAACAGTAGTCATTTGTCATCTGCATAAAACAAAAGCCAAGTTGACGACCAGAGTGGAAACGCTTAATGTATGGGGGAAAAACAATGGTAAATATAGGTTTGAGGGTTTTTTTTACACTTTTTCCAATTTTTTTTTTAACATTTTTAGTAGTTGGATGAACCTTGAGGTCCTAAGTAGGAAAAATGAAGAACGAAAACAGCAATTGGAGCTGGGGATGTTAGGATGGTAACTGTTCAGCATGGACAGGTCTCACCTTCTCCCTATGACCTCGAGTCTTCTGATTACTGAATTATTTTAGCAATGTATTGCAAGAGATATTTTTTAGACTTTGTGCAGATCTATTGGGAAATACTAAAGATTTATTGCTCGTTGTGTCTGTGTCATCATTTGCAGATTTTTTTTTTTTCCTAAAAAAGTTCTCTGGATTCATCTTACGGCTACAAAGGACAATTGGTGTTACATTAAAAGAAAAATTCTGTTATATTGGTCGGTAAGGTGGTTTTCTAATGTAGATGAGCCAAAGTAATGGCCGGAGCAGAGCCTCCCCCCCTCAAGAAAGAGGCGTGGGCGGAGGCCGGCATGACAGGGGTTTGGAGGGGTTTAAAATGAGGGAGGAACATTTAAATAAGGGGGGGAGTGGTTGGGGGGGTTTATAAGGCAGTGATGGGGCGGTCCCAGGGCAGTTCCTGTCTTGCCCCATCAGTAGTAAGACGCAGTACAACTTACCATGTCTGCAAACGCGGCGATCGAGCGCCTCAGGGCTGCGGCCTCGTCGCAGCCTCCTGGATGGCTGGAAGCGCAGGTGGCGATTATCGTTCAGGGAGCTTCTGGTCCGTCGTCTGGGGCATCGCAAAGGGAGAGGCGGCCAAGAAGGGTGAGGCCTCCTGAAGGACTGTCGCCGGATCAGGCTCCTCGGGCCTCGCGTCGGCGCAGGAGCCCCTCACGGGCCCCTCCAGGCCGGGCGGCGCGCGGAGCTCGCGTTAGCAGGCCTCGGCCTGGGAGGAATCCACCAATCCAGCGAGGCCCTGCGGCGTTAACTTCTCTCCCGCCGAGTGCACGTCGGGGGGCGGAGTCTTTGCGCGCCGGCCGTCAAGCGAGAGCTGCGTCCTCGGGAGGTCGCAGTGGTGAGCGATCCTTTTTGCGGCCTGTTTCAGATAGCAGCGCGGGTGCGTCGGCGTTGGTGTCTCCAAGCGCCGGGCGTCGTGGAAGATCTGCGTCCTCGGGGGGTCGCAGTGCTGAGTCACCTGCTGTGCGACCTGCTTCCAATCGCACTGCGGGTGCGTCGTCTTTGGAGCCGGTATGTCCCGGGCGTCGCGGGAGAATTGCGTCTTCGGGAGGTCGCAGTGGCGAGGTACCTTCTGGGCGGCCCGCCTCAGGAAGCATCGGTGATGCGTCGTCGTTGGAGCTGCTAAGCGATGGGCGTTTTTTGAGAGCTGCGTCAGCGGGCGGTCGCAGTTGCGATCGGCTTGCATTGCTATCTGTTCCGGATGGTCATGCATGTGCGTTGTCAAATTACGGAACGGCCGGCTCATCAGACCAGCAATTTTCCCCCCCTTGGTGATGGCGGGGTTCCAGGTTCGTCGGGGGGTCACAGCGGCAGTTTTACTGCACTGCGGCCTGCCTCTGTGGACGGCTTCAGAATTTCGGCGGCCGTGGCATCGGTCGGCACGGGTCAGCAGCTTTTACCCCCCATAGGCGGAGGGTTTACAGAGGGATCGGAGGGCCGTTGCTGTGGGGTGAACGCGGGGCGGCTTGGTTTGGCTGCTGCTGCTAATCCATCGTCGGGTGCTGCTGCGACCCAGTCTTCAATGTTGTTTCAGGATCAGCGGGCTGGATCCCCAATGGGGTTTAGGCCTTCTTCATCTGGAAGTCACGGAGCGGTTTCCGGACGTCAGGAGCAGGTCAGCGGAGTCGTGGTGTCAGATCAAGGCGGTGGCGACGCACCTTTGGAACCAGGTTATCCGGCTGGAGGGCTCACAGCTCCCTCGCAGCCCGGTGAGTATAATTCTATGTTAAGCGTTGGTCATTCATTTTTGTCTTCTTCACCGTTTGGGGTAGCTCGGCCGGGAGTTAGTAATAGTGTTGGGGGGGTGGCCGAGGTAGCCGGGGTTACGGATATGCTGGTAGATGTGCGGAATTTGCTATCCCGATTAGAGAAGGGTATAAGTTCTCCGTCTCCAGTGACGGCGTGGGTTGGATCACAGGTTGGGGGGCAGATAGTGGCGAGCGTGTCGGAACAGGAAGGGCTTAGTGCTGAACCGGTGTCTGTGTCGGTGCAGACAGAGAAGGAAAAGGAGTGTCGGGTGCGTTTAGATGATAGGGCTCACGGGGAGGTATATGTTTGTTTTGAGGGCCCCTTGGGGGCTCATTTGAAGAAGGAAGTTAAGGAGCGTATTTGGAAGGATGAGTACGTTGAAATATTCTCATTGTTGCCTTTGGAGAAGTTTAATTTGGATAAAAGTAAAAAGGAAGATAGTAAGAAGGAGGAGGAGGAGAAACGGAGGTGGCGATTAATTCCTCAGACGTTCGTCAACTGGCAACAAGCGTTTGCTATTTTAGCAAGGGTTATCGGGGAGAAAGCTTCAGACAACTGCTCGGCTTTGTTTTGTTATTTTGATGCTATTGGGGAGGCGCATAGGGTGTATGGGGGACAGGCTTGGCTGCGGTATGATGAGCAGTTCAGGCAAAGGAAGGCCGTGCGTCCGGCGATTCGTTGGGATCAGAAGGACATTGGTCTGTGGATGAGAGTCATTGCACAGAATAAGTTTGGGCATTCCTTTCTCGGGGGAACTGGGGGCGCCGGCCAGAGTGGAAATACAGCTGGGGCAGCGGGAGGAAGTGGTCAAGGCCAAGGAGGTGGGAACAAATTTGGGGTGTGCTGGCAGTTTAATGACGGCCAGTGTAAGTTTGGGGCGGGGTGTAAATTTAAGCATGTCTGCTCCAATTGCAATGGCGCCTCCCATGGAGCGTCTAAGTGTTTTAAAAAAGGGAAGCAGAAGCCTGGGGGTGGTAATTCCCAAGGGAGAGACTCCGGTGAGTTTGGAAAAGATGGTCCCTTATCTAAATAGATACGGTGACAGGGAAAAGGCGACGTTACTGTTCAAGGTTTTAAGGATGGTTTTGTTATCCCGCATCCTCCGTTTGTTATCCCGCGGGTACTTAAGAATTTGCATTCGGCTTTATTGCATAAGGAGGTGGTCAGTGAGAAATTGGCAAAAGAGGTTTTGTTGGGTCGTATGGCGGGCCCTTTCTCGTCGCCACCTTTTCAGGACTTAGTGGTTTCCCCGTTGGGCGTTGTTCCCAAGAAGGAGCCGAACAAGTTTCGGCTTATTCAGCATCTTTCTTACCCACGGGGGAGGTCGGTGAACGATGGCATTGATCCGGAAATTTGTTCGGTTATTTATTCCTCTTTTGACGAGGCTGCGCGGTGGGTGAGGAAGTGTGGTCGAGGGGCCCTTATGGCTAAGACTGACATTGAATCTGCTTTTCGACTTTTGCCAGTTCATCCTGATAGTTTGAAGCTGCTGGGTTGTTTTTGGGAGGGGGAGTTCTTTGTTGACAGATGTTTGCCGATGGGCTGTTCCTTATCATGTGCTTATTTTGAGGCTTTTAGTTCTTTTTTGGAGTGGGTGGTGCGAGAGGTGTCTGGTTGTGAATCTGTTATTCATTACTTGGACGATTTTCTGTGTGTAGGCCCAGCAAATTCTTCATGCTGCCATGGGATCTTGAAAACTGTTGAGTGGGTGGCGGAGCATTTTGGGGTTCCTTTGGCGCCAGGCAAAACTGAGGGCCCATCTTCTTGTTTGTGTTTTTTGGGAATAGTCATCGACACGGTGGCATGGGAGTTCAGATTGCCCGAGGAAAAGTTGTTGGCTTTACGGGCTGAAGTAGGTAGAGCGCGCCGGGTGAAGAAGTTGTTGTTGCGTGATTTGCAGTCGTTGCTAGGGAAGTTGAACTTCGCATGTCGAGTGATGCCGATGGGGCGAGTTTTTTCACGTAGGCTGGCTAGCGCTACGGCAGGGATAAAAGCCCCTCATCACTTCATACGTTTGTCTGGGGAACTTAAGGCGGATTTGGCAGTTTGGGATTCCTTCTTAGAAGGATATAACGGGCGCTCTTTGGTCATGGCCGAGGTTGTTGGGAGTGATGTGTTGGAGTTGTTTACGGACGCGGCCGGAGGGGTTGGTTTTGGAGCCTATTTCAGGGGGCAATGGTGTGCGTCTCGTTGGCCTGCAGAGTGGGTGGCTGAGGGCTTAGTTCGGAACATAACATTATTGGAAATTTTTCCAATTCTGGTGGCGGTGCATTTATGGGGAAGTGAGTTTCGTGATCGCAGGGTGCGTTTTAATTGTGACAACATGGGAGTTGTTTGCGCGATTAATGGGCTTACTGCATCCTCTCCTCCTGTCGTGCGAGTTTTGCAACGTTTGGTCTTGTTATGTTTGGAATTGAATGCACACGTGACGGCGACGCACGTGCCGGGTGTGAAGAATGACATAGCTGATTCTCTTTCTCGTTCACAGTGGGATCGTTTTCGCTTATTGGCCCCGGAAGCGGAGTGCGAGGGTCTAGCCTGCCCGGAGGAGTTGTGGAAGGTGGTTTACGGTCTGCAGAGTCTCTGATTAGGGCATCGTTGGCTCCAAAAACTTGGGCGGCTTATCGGGCAGTGTGGCGTAACTGGGAAGAGTTTTTAATGACAATTCCAGTTCTGGGGGATGGGGTGGATTTACAAAGGGCCTTATTGGCTTGGTTGGGGCAAGGGGCGAGGGAAGGATGGTCTTGTGCCAAAGTGTCGCGGGTTTTAGCAGCACTATCTTTTGGTTTCGTTTGCGGGGGATTAGCGATGTGTCAAAGACCTTTTTGGTGCAGCAGGCGGCAAAGGGTTTTCGTCGAAATAAGGGGTTGGGTGATACGAGGCGCCCGGTATCCTTCGCTTTGCTAGAGCGATTGGGTTTTATTTTGGACACGACGTGTTCTTCTCGTTTTGAAGTTCTGTTATTCCGTCTGGCTTTTTCGTTGGCATTCTTTGGGGCTTTGCGGGTAGGTGAGCTGGTTTCGGGTAATAGACAGGCGGCGGGGGGTTTGTTGGCTAAGGATGTATTATTGACGGCGGGTGGTGTTGAGTTTTGGCTGCGTAAATCCAAGACGGATCAAGAGGGGAGGGGCCGTCGGGTAGTGTTGGGTATTGTATCAGGGTACCCGATGTGTCCAGTGTTATGTTTGCAGCGTTTTTGGGAGTTGGGCCCCGGGTTGGGGGGCTCATTGTTGTGCCATGCCGATGGCGGTAGCCTGTCCAGGTATCAGTTCAACGCCATTTTCAAAAAGTCCATTCGAGCATTAGGTCTCGATGATTCTCGTTTTGGGACGCATTCATTCCGGATTGGGGCGGCGACTGAGGCGGCAGGTAGGGGGTTGGACGCGGCATCAATACAACGTATTGGGCGTTGGAAGTCTAATCGATTTAGGAGTTATATTAGGCCTTGATTTTTCGAGGTGGTATTTGATTGTTTTGAGGGTCTGCGTGGGAAGTTTGGAGTTGGTTAAGGGTGATCTTTTGGGATGTTTAGTGTTATTTTCTCATTTCAGGTTCCCTTCCTATGCTGATTTGGATTTTTGGTCACTCCTTCGTCCACTGGGGAGCGTTGAGAGCCGACGTCAGGACTGATGGTCGGCAACTGGGATTTCCCCGGTCTATGGCGGTAGTGCGATGGCTCGGTTTTCGAGGAATGCAGTGGAGAAGGGTGTTGCCCGAAATTCATGCGTGCGCCCGCTTGGACCGTGCTCCCGATGTTTTGGTACTCCATGTCGGGGGGAATGATCTTGCGGTGCGTCCTTTTCGTGAGTTAGTGCGAGATATCAAGCAGGATTGCTTGCGGTTATGGGTGTTGTATCCGGGGGTCATTTTAGTTTGGTCTGACATTGTGCCACGCAGACGTTGGAGGAACATGAGGTCTCTGGTTAAAATCAATAAGGCCAGGATAAAGGTTAACAGGGCTGTGTCTTCATTCATGGCTCGGAATGGTAATGTGTCGGTGCGGCATTTGGATTTGGAGAAGGGGGAGGGGGATTTTTGGTTGGCCGATGGGGTTCATCTGAATGCTGTTGGTTCAGATATGTGGGCACTAGGGATTCAGGAAGGTATTGAAAGGGCCATGGCTTTGCGGTCTTAGGGGGTCTCGGGCCATTGAGGTTTTCAATGGGCCCTCGTTGTGGCGGCTCAAGGGGGTGGGGAGAGAGTCCTTGAAGTTGGTGGAAATTGGTTTGTGGGGACTCTGTTTAGGGTCTCCACTGTTTGAAGTTATGTGGTGGTGATCTGGTGAATGGTGGAAGGGGAGTTCACACGGAGTGGGCGGATCCCCAGGTGGTTGGGTGAACAGCACACCTCAATGGTGGTGCTCCCGAGCCTGTGGGGTAACGGCTGGGAGTAAGAGGTGGGATGTTGTTCACAGGATATTGGTTTAATTCACCATGATCTTTGTAGCTTCAAGGACTCCTCCCTGATGTGTTATTGGTATATATATATATATTGTTATATATATATTGTTATATATTGTTATTTATTGTTATTGTTGTTTGTACTTAAATAAAGGCTGCTGTGGCCATACATATTCCAAAGAATTACTGTAATTCGTTATTGGGGTATGGATAACTGGGGTATATTGATAAGGGTAAAGGGGGGCTCAGTTCTAGAGTCCTGGGTTTCGTACGAGTAAACAACTCGACTATACCAACGTCAAGTAATGGCCGGAGCAGAGCCTCCCTCCCCTCAAGAAAGAGGCGTGGGCGGAGGCCGGCATGACGGGGGTTTGGAGGGGTTTAAAATGAGGGAGGAACATTTAAATAAGGGGGGGAGTGGTTGGGGGGGTTTATAAGGCAGTGATGGGGCGGTCCCAGGGCAGTTCCTGTCTTGCCCCATCAGTAGTCCCACCCTCCCTCCCTATTGGATGATGTTACTGGATGGTTAATTTTGGGTCATGGCGGCTCAAGGGGGTGGGGAGAGAGTCCTTGAAGTTGGTGGAAATTGGTTTGTGGGGACTCTGTTTAGGGTCTCCACTGTTTGAAGTTATGTGGTGGTGATCTGGTGAATGGTGGAAGGGGAGTTCACACGGAGTGGGCGGATCCCCAGGTGGTTGGGTGAACAGCACACCTCAATGGTGGTGCTCCCGAGCCTGTGGGGTAACGGCTGGGAGTAAGAGGTGGGATGTTGTTCACAGGATATTGGTTTAATTCACCATGATCTTTGTAGCTTCAAGGACTCCTCCCTGATGTGTTATTGGTATATATATATATATTGTTATATATATATTGTTATATATTGTTATTTATTGTTATTGTTGTTTGTACTTAAATAAAGGTTGCTGTGGCCATACATATTCCAAAGAATTACTGTAATTCGTTATTGGGGTATGGATAACTGGGGTATATTGATAAGGGTAAAGGGGGGGCTCAGTTCTAGAGTCCTGGGTTTCGTACGAGTAAACAACTCGACTATACCAACGTCATGCATGGGGAAACCTGGCTATAATTATTTAATTTTCCTATAGTGCCACTACAAGGTCAATTAAAAATTGCACTGTTAGGCCCATTCACATCAATAGGTTTTCTAGGTAAGGCAGGACAGGACGGGTCCTCCAGAGAGAAAGATGCTTTTTGTTACTGCGCTCCACTAAGAAAAGGAAATTAAGACTTTGGACAGATGACACCCCCACCCCTAATAAAGGATTGCTCCACTACTGACCAATCTTAAGGAACATCTTCCCCTATGTGAACGAATAGGAGCTGATCTGCAGGACCCAGCAGCGGCCACTACACAGCAGATGGAGCTGAACGGTCAAGTTACGGTAAGCAACTGCTAACATCCAGCTGGCATCAGAACCAAGAACTGCTGATAGGCGGGGTGCCAGGTATCAGACCCTTAGGGCTCATGCTCACTTGCGATGAAATCGGACAAATTTAATCCGATAAAAAAATTGGATTGAATTCGGACCAATGTTAATCTATGATGGTGTCTTCATTTGCGTTTTTTTTTCCAGCTCGGATCGGATCAAGATCGAGCTGGAAAAAAAATCGCAGCATGCTGGGATTGTAGTCGCAAATCAGATCGCATTGGATTGGATACCCGCAATAGAAGTCAATGGGTGCGATAAAAAAAATCGCACAGCACTTGCACAGCAATCGTACCATACGAATGCTGTGCGATTTTTACGCTCCGGTGTCCTTTCAAAAGCAGGCAGTTCATATGAGGCTACAGTAAAAATCACACAGACAGGTTATAATAGATAGAATAGATATACATAGTACACATAATATAATATAAAAGATATAATAGATATATACACATAGAATAGGTATCTATATATATATATATATATATGTCATTGATACACATATATACAGTATATATATTTCATAGAGATATATATAGCAGAATAGGCGATAATTCAATTGTCGGCTTCTGTAAAATCATTGAAGAACCCGACAGGATATGACACATGGTTTACATACAGTAAACCATTGCATATCATTTCGATTCATATATGTCCCTGACTACTAATGTTATTATGTATGTGGGTAAAAATTTGGAGATGTAGGTGCTAAATTAAAGTATTTATTCATGTCTAGAAAGGGACCATGGTTTTTGCCCCCCCAGCTCAAAACATCTTGGCCCAGCCACCCCAGAAAAGGTGCATCTGTTAGAGGCGCCAATTCCGGCACTTAGCCTCTCTCTTCCCACTGCCGTGTATTGGTGGCATATGGGGTAATAAGTGGTTAATGTCACCTTGCTATTGTAAGGTGACATTAAGCCAGGTTAATAATGGAGAGGTGTCAATAAGACACCTCTCCATTATCAATCTTACAGTTTGAAAGGGTTAAAGACACACACACATTAAGAATAAAGTCATTTCATGAAATAATAAAACACACAGGTTTTCCATCTTTATCACATTCCCAATCCAAGCGAAGCACTCGTTCTCCTGAAAAAAATAAAAAACCAACAATATACCCATACCTGTCCGCCGTACAGTCAAGTCCCATGCCGCAATACATTTCAAGGGGTTAAACAGTTTACAATTGGGAGCGGTGCTAATGCGACCGGCCCGGCTGTAAACCACTGTGGAATGCATGAGAAGCAGCTGGCGGCAGCATCAGTGACTAGCGCTGAAGTCACTGATGGTCCGCTTACTCACAGGCTGACCCGCGGTGAACTCTGCAGCATGGGAAAATGAACAGGCATTTTCCCATGCTGCAGAGTTCACCGCAGGTCAGCCTGTGAGTGAGCGGAGCATCAGTGACGTTAGCGCTAGTCACTGCTTCTGCCGCCGGCAGGTTCTCATTCATTCCACAGAGGTTTACAGCTGGGCCAGTCACATTAGCACCTCCCCCGCTTGTAAACTGTTTAATCCCTTGAGATGTATTGCGGCATGGGACTTGACTGTATGGCGGACAGGTATGGGTATATTGTTGGTTTTTTATTTTTTTCAGGAGAACGAGTGCTTCGCTTGGATTGGGAATGTGATAAAGATGGAAAACCTGTGTGTTTTATTATTTCATGAAATGACTTTATTCTTAATGTGTGTGTGTCTTTAACCCTTTCAAACTGTAAGATTGATAATGGAGAGGTGTCTTATTGACACCTCTCCATTATTAACCTGGCTTAATGTCACCTTACAATAGCAAGGTGACATTAACCACTTATTACCCCATATGCCACCAATACACGGCAGTGGGAAGAGAGAGGCTAAGTGCTGGAATAAGCGCATCTTACAGATGCGCCTTTTCTGGGGTGGCTGGGGCCAAATGTTTTGAGCAGGGGGGCCAATAACAATGGCCCTTTCCTAGGCTATTAATATCTGCCCTCAGTCACTGGCTTTCCCTCTCTGGCGCAGAAGATTGGGCAGGAGCACACGCCATTTTTTTTTAAAAAGTCACCAATTATTAATTAAATACATGTACAGTAAGCTGCACACACACTATACTAATTGTATTTGTCACTGACATATATATATATATATATATCAATTACATATATGTATATATTTTATATATATATATATATATATATATATATATACACTGCTCAAAAAAATACTTTGTTACTTTGTTCTGTACAAAGTTGAATGAGCTGACAACAAAATCACACAAAAATCATCAATGGAAATCAAATTTATTAACCAATGGAGGCCTGGATTTGGAGTCACACACAAAATTAAAGTGGAATGTAATGTCCTTAAAACAAGTCAAAATGATGCTCAGTAGTGTGTGTGGCCTCCCTGTGCCTGTATGACCTCCCTACAATGCCTGGGCATGCTCCTGATGAGGCGGCAGATAGTCTCCTGTGGGATCTCCTCCCAGACCTGGACTAAAGCAGCCACCAACTCCTGGACAGTCTGTGGTGCAACGTGACGTTGGTGGATGGAGTGAGACTTGATGTCCCAGATGTGCTCAATCGGATTCAGGTCTGGGGAACGAGCGGGCCAGTCAATAGCTACAATGCCTTCATTTTGCAGGAACTGCTGACACACTCCAGCCACATGAGGTCTGGCATTGTCTTGCATTAGGAGGAACCCAGGGCCAACCGCACCAGCATACGGTCTCACAAGGGGTCTGAGGATCTCATCTTGGTACCTAATGGCAGTCAGGCTACCTCTGGCGAGCACATGGAGGACTGTGCGGCCCTCCAAAGAAATGCCACTCCACACCATTACTGACCCACTGCCAAACCGGTCATGCTGAAGGATGTTGCAGATCGCTCTCCACGGCATCTCCAGACTCTGTCACATGTGCTCAGTGTGAACCTGCTTTCATTTGTGAAGAGCACAGGGCGCCAGTGGCGAAATTTTCAATCCTGGTGTTCTGTGGCAAATGCCAAGCATCCTGCACTGTGTTGGGCTGTGAGCACAACCCCCATCTGTGGACGTCGGGCACTCAGACCATCCTCATGGAGCCGGTTTCTAACCGTTTGTGCAGACACATGCACATTTGTGGCCTGCTGGAGGTCATTTTGCAGGGCTCTGGCAGTGCTCCTCCTGTTCCTCCTTGCACAAAGGCGGAGGTAGCGGTCCTGCTGCAGGGTTGTTGCCCTCCCACGGCCCCCTCCACATATCCTGGTGTACTGGCCTGTCTCCTCGTAGCGCCTCCAGATTCTGGACACTACGCTGACAGACACAGCAAACTTTCTTGCCACAGCTCCCATTGATGTGCCATCCTGGATGAGCTGCACTACCTGAGCCACTTGTGTGGGTTGTAGAGTCCATCTCATGCTACCACGAGTGTGAAAGCACAACCAACATTCAAAAGTGACCAAAACATCAGCCAGAAAGCATTGGTACTGAGATGTGGTCTGTGGTCCCCACCTGCCGAACCACTCCTTTATTGAGTGTGTCTTGATAATTGCCAATAATTTCTATCTGTTGTCTATTCCATTCACACAACAGCATGTGAAATTGATTGTCAATCAGTGTTGCTTCCTAAGTGGACAGTTTGATTTCACAGAAGTTTCATTTACTTGGAGTTATATTCTGTTGTTTAAGTGTTCCCTTTATTTTTTTGAGCAGCGTATGTATACTATATATATAGTATATATATTATATATATGTGTGTTTTGAATATTTTTGGTTTTAAAACGATGTGTGCAGTTGTGTATAACAATGCGATTTTTACATGAGCTTTTATATACAAAGTACTATTCTATGTACAGTAAAAGCTCATGTTAAAATCGCATTGCAGTCTGATAGTAATCGCACTGCATTTGTATGTAAATCGGATGCCAGGTGTGAAAAATCGGATTGTACTCGCACAAAAAAACGCATGACACTCGCATGACAATTGCATTACACTCGTCCGACTCTCCTGCATGAAAATTGGACCGATAGTTAAAGCACCAGTGTGTCTCTGCCCTTACCGAACTAGTAATAGCAAAGTGTAAAAAAAAATTTAAGTAATGAAGCAATCCTTTAACTAAATTTCCTAGACAGGATGTATGAAAATACTGTAGTTTTTTTGCTTGTTTTGTTTTGTTTTAAACACAAAAAATCTTCAAAATAATCTATAACAAATAATCCCATGACAATGCTAAGCCTAAAAGAGCTGATGGAAGAGACTACTGGGCAGCTTGGTGGCTCAGTGGTTAGCACTGTACGGTGGCTCAGAGGTTTGCACTGTATGGAGGTTCAGTGGCTCAGTGTTTAGTAGAGTTGAGCGAATATCTTCGGTTCCTCGCTTATTCGCTTGCCGAATAAGCTGCAGAGGGAACCCGGCTTCCTGGATTGTGACGGCTGATCAGATGATCGCTGCCGAAGCTGCATGTCTCGCGGCTGTATCACTGTCACAGCCCATACATGGACAGCCTGTTTGTTGGGCTCTCCATGTATGGGCTGTGACAGTGACACAGCCGAGACACATGCAGCTGCGGCAGCGATCATCTGATCAGCCGTCACAATCCAGGAAGCCGGGTTCCCTCTGCAGCTTATTCGGCATTCGAATAAGCGAGGAACCGAAGATATTCGCTCAACTCTAGTGATTAACACTGTTTGGTGGCTCAGTGGTTAGCACTGTATGGTAGCTCAGCGTTTAGCACTGTACGGTGGCTCAGTGGTTAGCACTGAACGGTGGCTCAGTGGTTAGCACTGTTTGGAGGCTCAATGGTTAGCACTGTATGGTTTCTCAGTGGTTAGCACTGAACGGTGGCTCAGTGGTTAGCACTGTTTGGAGGCTCAATGGTTAGCACTGTACAGTTTCTCAGTGGTTAGAACTGTTGCTTTTCAGCAATGGGGTCCTGGGTTCAAATCCCACCAACATCTGCAAGGAGTTTGTTTGTTCTCCCCATGTTTGTGTGGGTTTCCTCCGAGTTCTCCGATTGTGAGCCCTATTGGGGAAAGTGATGATAATGTCTGTAAAGTGCTGTGGAATTAATGGTGCTATATAAGCAAAGCATAATAATAATAACTGCAGATGAAGCAGAGATTATTGCTAAATGTGTCACTTTTCTGACTCACTGGGCCTGGAAAGCATTGGAATTGTTGTCCATCACAATCTCCATTAATTCCCCCAAAACTAAAGTGTTTTTCTTTAATTCCTGCTGTACCATAGAGCAAAGACTCAATAGAAAAAGGGAAGAGACTGCGGCTCCGGGTTCCCTTTAGTTCCTAAAAAAACAGAAACTAATAATTTGCTGTTGTAGCAGTTTCCATATTGACGTACTTTGTGCTATTTTTGCAAAGCTGTGCCTCTCGCTTGTTGCCGATCAATCCCTTTATGACCCCAAAGAGCTGCTCCAACTGTGAGAAATCACATATTAACATGGAAGGGCACCATGCCGTTACAGCTTTCCTACCTAGCAGCACCCATCAAAATTGTTTCAATACTGGGCAGGTGTCTACACATTGATTGGCAACAACTTTTTTAAAGAAACACAGAGCCAGAATAAAGTCCTTTATTATAAATAAGACTAAACACAGTTTTCCATTTTTATTTAAACGCCTTATTCCCGAAGCCCTCGCTCTCCTGCAATAAAAGTAAAATAATAAACCAACAATATATCATACCTGTCCGTCATTGTGTCCCACGCTGTAATCCATGTCTGGGGGAGAAATACTTTTCAACCTGGACGGTGCCAAGATGCGGCTGTCCACGCTGAGAAGCACTGGGGAATGAACTGCTGCGAGCGCAGCATCAGTGACTAGCGGTGACGTCACTGAGGCTGCGTTCCCAGCCGACCTGAACTGCGGTGACCTCGGTGAGATCCCCGCTAGCACCGTGAGAAAGTCATACGGTGCAGAGATGAGTTCAATCCAGTAAAATTCGCCCAGTGAACTTGCCTCTGCACCGTGCGACTTTCGGTAGCAAATTTGTATTACGGCTGCAATTGTTGGACCCTTAAGGCTCTATCCAAGCTTTGAGAAGAACGGAGGGTACAGAAACGGGTTTTGTGGCTGAAACCTTATAGCCATCTGAACTCAGCCTAAATCCAGGAAAAAGTATTGCGATTGTTTTGGTTTATGATCGGAAAGCTATGTATGTTTTTTTAACGCTAATTTAACAAGTTATGAGAAATCAAATGAAAAAATAATGGTAATTTCCAAATGAACTGGAAATGTCCAGATGCAGGATGAAGTTCATGGTCCATGGAGCTGGGGAGGAACGTAATGAACGCACCATGATGTGTGGGTGGGGGGCTTCAGTATATGGTAAGTACCTGAAATGTTTCTTGTAGAGTGCTTTGCTGGTTTTCATGTTAGTTCTGCAAAGAAAATAAAATGCTCTTTAGGACGTATCTACCCAGTGTCCCTGGTTTAGGGGGGCTGGTCCTCGACTCCTGGAAAAGTACCATGATCATGTGGTGACACCATTATGAGACTCATCTAGAGCAGCTTCTTCCAGTACCAATCTTGCTCAGATGTGACCCACTTAGGCCTCTTTCACACATCAGTCTTTTTGTATCAGGCATGATCCGTCCTATGCCTGAAGGGACGGATCCGGCGCTGAAACAAAAAAACTGATGCAACGGATCCAGTTTTTTGCTGGATCCGACCTGAACTTTTGAACCCAGAAAAAGAGGGTTTCTGATGCCCGGAGACACTGGAAAATGTAGTAGTAGTAGTATTAGTAGTAGTAGTAGTAGTAGTAGTAGTAGACCTCGATTTCCAGAATCCGGATCAGACTTTTGCCGGATTGCACAAAAGTCTGATCCGGTTCCATAGACTTGTATTGCTTCCGGCCGCCTGATGCGCCGCTTCAGGCACATCAGGCAGCTCCGGCAAAAAAAAAAAAACGTTACATGCTCCGTTTTGTCCGGCCGCCGGAATGTACATTTCCGCCGGATCCGGACAAAAACGGATACAACGCACTGACATCAGGCGCCATCCGGCGCTAATGAAAGTCAATGCAAAAAAAAACGCATCCGGCATTACATTTCGCCGGATGTGGTTGGACAAAAAAATGCCGGAGGGCGCCATGAGGCGCACAACGGATGTGTGAAAGAGGCCTTAGGCTGGTTTCACATTTGCGTATTGGTGCGCAGCGTTTGATCCGCATAGATCCGCATGCGTCATGCGTACATATCTTTAACATGGTGTATGCAGGGACATGCGTTTGCATGTGGTCGCACGCGTTTGCGTACGCATGCGCCATTTTGCGGTGTCTGGCGAACGCAACATGTTGCATTTTTGGAAGCTTCAAAAATCCGTCAAATATGTGCAGTCATGCGCATGCGGATGAGTGGGTCAAAACAACGCATTATTGTCGATGGGAACGCATTGATACGCAAGGACATGCGCATGGATACGTTCGATGCGCATGCAGACTGCGCATGCCCAGGAACTGATTACAGCACCTGGAAATATCGAACGCATGCGCATAAACAACGCAAACGTATGCAAACACGCATACAAACGCTGCGCTTTTTTGGCGTCATGAGTAAGATGATGCGCATAAAAAACGCTGCGTAAACATGCGTTTGCATGCTTTTTGCATGCGTTTGCCTATGCAGATGATACGCTGCGCACATATACGCAAATGTGAACTTAGCCATAGTGCCCCTTGTTCCACATATAAGCCCCTACTGTCACCATAAAGGGCTGAACAGGGCAGCAGCAGGGACCAAAGAAGTTTATTATGCGGCATTATCAATTCCTGGTAATGTGATGGGGGCACTGAGAGATCTGGGGGAACTGTGACAGAATAAAAGGCTGCAGAAGTTGGAAATATCATGGCTGCTCTGTCTGCATGCCCGACCATGTATATATTATATCACATTATATTTCTGGTATCGGGTAGTATGCCACAAATAAAAGTATGGAATAGTGTAGTAGACTGCACTATTCCATACAACAGTATCCTGTAAAAGAGGTACTACAGGAAGAGCCCCCACACACCTCTCCCTATATATAATATGTGCCCCTACATTGCCTCCCTATATTCAGTATGAGATCCTACATAGCCTCCTATATACAGTATGAGACAGCACAAAGCCTCCTATATACAGCATGAGACAGCACAAAGCCTCCTATATACAGCATGAGACAGCACAAAGCCTCCTATATACAGCATGAGCCCTCACATGGCCCCCTATAAACAGTATGAGCCCTCACTTAGCCCCTATGTATAGAATGAGCCTTCATATAGCCCTATATATACAGGAACAAATCCCACACACATATTAACCCCTTTACGACTTAACTAGTACGGCGGAGGTCGCTTCCTTCCCTTTGATGCGGGCTCCGGCCCTGAGCCCACATCTTTCCCGGGACAGAACAGCTGAAATGTGCCCGCAATAGCCGTGGGTGGAATCGCTATCCACCCGCGGCTATTAACTATTAACTGGTAGTGGTAGTGTTAGGCCCGGTGAAAGACTCTGTGATGAGCCTGGTCGATGTTTACGGAGACTCTGGGATTTACATCCCATTCGGGAGGGTTCATTGGTGTGCCACGTGGATAGGGCAGTTTTGTCGCGGTATCAATTTACAGCAATTTTCAAGAGGGCTGTTCGATTTTTAGGTTTGGATGAGTCTCGCTTTGCTTCTTACTCTTTCCGCATTGGGGCCGTTACAGAGGCAGCAGCTGGCGGGCTGGGGGAGGAATCTATTCAGCATATTGGGGGATGGCAGTCAAAGCGTTACCGCAGTTACGTTAGGCCTTAGTAGTGCTGGTGGTGGCTGGGTATAGTATGTTTTTTGTCTTCCTGTGTTCTTCCGTTGGTGGTTTGTGTTAGAACCTTGTTTTTCTCTTTTCAGGTACCTCTTCTTTACTTGTATGGATTTTCGGCCATTCGTTCGTTCACTTGGGAGCTTTGCGTGCTGACATCAGGAAGGAGGGCAGACAACTTGGGTTTCCTAGGAGCATTGCGGTGATCTGGTGGCTCGGGTAAAGCATGGCATCGAATAGGGTCCTACAGGAGATACATGGTAGTGCCCGTTTGCACCGAGCTCCGGACATCCTGGTGTTACACGTTGGGGGTAATGACCCCGGGGTTCGACCATTCAGGGAGTTGGTGAAGGATATGAAACACGATTTATTATGATTGTGGTTGCTATATGTGGGGGTTACTATTGTTTGGTTGGAAATTGTGCCGCATAAATGCTGGCGTACCATGAGATCGCTTGTAAAGGTCAACAAAGCCAGAATAGAAGTTAACAGGGCTGTGTCTGCTTTTGTTTCCAGGAACGGGGTATTTCCGTGAGGCACTTTGATTTGGAAAATGGAGAGGGTGATTTTTGGTTGGCCGATGAGGTCCATTTTTACGCTGTAGGTTGCGACATTTGGTCACTCGGTCTTCAGGAAGGCATCGAGAGGGCCATAGCTTTACGGTCTGAGGGGGTCTCGGGCCTTTGAGGTGTTCAAAGGCCCTCGTTGTGGCGGTTGGGAGGAGTCCTTGAAGTTGTTTGGAAATTGGTTTGGGGGACCATTCGTTGTATGGTTTCCTCTTCCTGGATTTAAATTGGTGTCGATCTGGTGAAAAATGGGGATGGGAGATTTTTGATAAGAGTGGTCGGATCCCCAGGTAATTTTTTAGTGAACAGAATACCCTTATGTTTGGTGCTCCTGAGCCAGTGGGGTAACGGTTGAGAGTAAATTGTTGGCGTTTTTGTTCACTACATGTTTTGGTAATTCACCAGGTCTTGGGGTTTCAAGGACTCCGCCCAGCGTTCATTATGTTATTTATGATATTATTTATAAAGTTTTATACTGCAATGTTTATCATTGTTTGTTTGTTTTACTAAAGGCTGTCTGTTTGGTTCGCGTCTCAGGGAGGTAGAGTGGGGAGTTTTGTCTGGGTTTTCCTTCCCTCTTCCCCCTTACTTGACTTGACAGTACCAACGTCAGGAGCCGGTGGTTCCGTCTTCCACCATTATATTCACTGCTACATGCATCCTGAAGATGTAGATAGCAGTGAAATGTGGATGCAGGACGGCCGTATAGTGCAGACTGCGGACCAGTGTTTTTAGGCCTTTGGCTACTCAATTCAATTGCCGCACTTTGCCCAGATCTGTTGTATACAAGCCGTATACTAATCTCTGTACTGGGTGTCATGTACTATAGTATGTGCACATATATACAGTGTTATGTGCAGTGACTGAGCATGGACCGGCTGCAGGACCTCACATTATAATGTATATCTATATCTGATATATAATGCAGGATGTCCTGGAGCCAGGCTCAGGGTCACACACTGCAGGGTGTCTGCAATCCTGGGATGGCCACACTGTACACATCTAAAGTACAGTACAGTGCCGGCAGCTGTCTACTGAAGCAGCAGAAAGCCGGGCCCTTGGCAGTACTCCCCTGACTGCAAGGGCCCCCTCTACCTCCAGGCCCCGATGCAGTTGCACAGGCTGCACATGCGGTAGGTCCGCCCCTGCTGGCAATGTTATAAATGCACTTACTGTGACTGATATTGCTAAAATCTATTTTTTTCCAAAGCTGGCTATCTTTCAGCTCTCATCTCTGGATATGTTAAGCCAAGAGGAAAGGTAGATATAACTGTCACCTACCAAGGGTGCATTCAACACGCTCCTTGGTTACAGTATATAACCATGAGCCAAGACATTTTTGAAGGAGGACATGATCATTATGTTTGATGCCAATTGTCAAATCTATATAGTTTATATCTATTCTTCCCATAAGACCTGGAATAAACTTTGACATTTGGTTTAGGAAAATTACGCGATTGTCTACTAAAATATCAGGAAGTGGTAAAAAAATCACAATACCCTTAGGTTTGATGGTAAATCTCAGATTTATCTAGGGGAATTACTACAAGCTACGAAAATTAAACTAAACGATATTATATAGGGGCGGAGTATAATGTAATAACATAATAAGAGAATGCAGAAGTTCTATGATCGTTCTGTAGAGCATGCCCAAATAAACGTCATTGACATGGTCAAAGATAGTTTTTTTCTCTTAGGACATGCTAAAAAGTTTTGCATTGTTTTTTAATAAAAGGTAATAAAATAAATATAACAAAAAAAATAAAAAAAGGGGAATAATATGTTGTGAATTGAGAATAATGATAATCGGAAATAAGAAGATCATTTGGGTGCAAAAATATCCAACATTCTGATCCAGATCTAGAATAAGAAACTTGTGAAATTAAGAGACAGAAAATGAACTGCGCTTTCTTATTCCTCTGCTTTTACTGTCCTCCTTGGTCAATCAGAGACATGCAGGACAACAGATATCGGACACGTGGCTGAACATTGAACAACAAACAGCATATCAGACATATGGCCAGATGACAGATAATGGAGACCCATGGTTGGACGGCAGAGAACAGAGACATGGCTGGATGACTGGTGCAGGACCAAACAAGGGGCGGACATTTCTAGACCTAAAACTAAATAAACAGTAAGAAACTTCTAAAAGATAGTGTTGGCCCTCTGGGATTAAAATGGTAAAAGAGGATTAAGGAAACACCACCTTATCGAAGCAAGAAATTCCTATGACAGACGAGATAATCAGAGATAATCAGAGATACGAGAAATTCTACATTAAACGTTATCTTCTAAACTCAGCTGGAAGTACGGCGGCGCCTTAAAATCACTAAAGAACACAACTCCCCAGACACGGGTGGGAAAAACCTTTAACCCCTTAACCCCCAAGGGTGGTTTGCACGTTAATGACCGGGCCAATTTTTACAATTCTGACCACTGTCTCTTTATGAGGTTATAACTCTGGAACGCTTCAACGGATCTTCGCGATTCTGAGAATGTTTTCTCGTGACATATTGTACTTCACGTTAGTGGTAAAATTTCTTCCATATAACTTGTGTTTATTTTTGAAAAAAACGCAAATATGGCGAAAATTTTGAAAATTTTGCAATTTTCAAACTTTGAATTTTTATTCCCTTAAAACAGAGAAATATGTCACATAAAAAAGTTAAGAAATAACATTTCCCACATGTCTACTTTACATCAGCACAATTTTGGAACCAAAGTTTTTTTTTCTTAGGAAATTATAAGGGTTAAAAGTTGACCAGCGATTTCTCATTTTTACAACAAAATTTACAAAGCCATTTTTTTTAGGGACCACCTCATATTTGAAGTCACTTTGAGGGGTCTATATAGCAGAAAATACCCAAAAGTGACACCATTCTAAAAACTGCACCCCTCAAGGTACTCAAAACCACATTCAAGAAGTTTATTAACCCTTCAGGTGCTTCACAGGAGCTGAAGCAACGTGGAAGGAAAAAATGAATATTTAACTTTTTAGCCACAAAAATGATCTATTACAAACTTTGTTTTTATTTTCACAAGGGTAAAAGAAGAAAATGGACAGATAAAGTTGTTGTGCAATTTCTCCTGAGTACGCCAATACCCCATATGTGGGGGAAAACCACTGTTTGGGCACACGGCAGAGCTCGTAAGGGAAGGAGAGCCGTTTGACTTTTTCTAACTAAAATTGGCTGGAATTGAGATTGGATGCCATGTCGTGTTTGGAGAGCCCCTGATGTGCCTAAACAGTGGAAACCCCCCACAAGTGACACTATTTTGGAAACTAGACCCCCTAAGGAACTTATCTAGATCTGTTGTGAGCACTTTGAACCCCCAAGTGTTTCACAAAACTTTATAATGCCTGGGTGTGAAAAAAAAAAAAAACAATTTTCCACAAAAATGATTTTTTAGTTCCAAATTTTTGATTTTTCCCAAGGAATTTGGACCCCAAAAGTTGATGTCCAATTTGTCCTGAGTACGCTGATACCCCATATGTGGGGGGGGGAAACTGTTTGGGTGCACGACAGGGCTTGGAAAGGAAGTAGTAACGTTTTGGAATGCAGACGTTGATGGGGTTCATGTTCTGTTTGCAGTGCCCCAGATGTGCCTAAACAGTGGAAACCCCCCACAAGTGACCCCCTTTTGGAAACTAGACCCCTAAGGAGCTTATCTAGATCTTTGGTGAGCACTTTGAACCCCCAAGTGCTTCACAAAAGTTTATAATGCCCGGGCATGAAAATAAAAAATCCTATTTTTTTTCCCACAAAAATTATATTTTAGTCACTAATTTTTTACTTTCCCAAGGGTAACAGGAGAAATTGGACAAAAAAAGTTGATGTCCAATTTGTCCTGAGTACGCTGATACCCCATATGTGGGGGGGAACCACTGTTTGGGCGCACAGCAGAGCTCGGAATGGAAGGAGCACCATTTGACTTTTTCCAACCAAAATTGGCTGGAATTGAGATTGGACGCCATGTTGCATTTGGAGAGCCCCTAATGTGCCTAAACAGTGGAAACCCCCACAAGTGACCCCATTTGGGAAACTAGACCCCTAAGGAACTTATCTAGATCTGTGGTGAGCAATTTGAACCCCCAAGTGCTTCACACAAGTTTATAACGTAGAGCCATAAAATTAAAAAATCATATTTTTTCCACAAAAATGATCTTTTCACCCCAATTTTTATTTTTCCAAGGGTAACAAGACTCCAAAAGTTATTGTGCAATTTGTCCTGAGTAAGCTGATAAACCATATGTGTGGGTAAACCACTGTTTAGGTGCATGACAGAGTTTGGAAGGGAAGGAGCGCCGTTCGACTTTTTCAACACAGAATTGGCTGGATGCCATGTCGTGTTTGGAGAGCTCCTAATCGGCCTAAACAGTGGAAACCCCCAACAAATGACACCATATTGGAAACTAGACCCCTCAAGGAACTTATCTAGATGTGTGGTGAGCACTTTGAACCCCGAAGTGCTTCACAGAAGTTTATAACGTACAGCCGTAAAATAAAAAATTTTTTTTTTTTACAAAAATGATTTTTTCCTCCCCAATATTTTATTTTCACAAGGGTAACAGGAGAAATTGGACCCCAAAAGTTGTTGTCCAATTTGTCCTGAGTACGCTGATACCCAATATGTGGGAGAAAACTACTGTATGGGCACACGTCGGGGCTCGGAAGGGAAGTAGTGACGTTTTGGATTGCAGACTTTGATTGAATGGTCTGGGGGCATCATGTCGTATTTGGAGAGCCCCTGATGCACCTAAACAGTACAAACCCCCCCACAAGTGACCCCATTTTGGAAAATAGACCCCACAAGGAACTTATCTAGATGTGTGGTGAGCGCTATGAAGCCCCAAGTGCTTCACAGAAGTTTATAACGTACAGCCGTAAAAACAAAAAAATCATTTTTTTTAAAAAAAATGATATTTTTACCCCCCGTTTTTTATTTTCCCAAGGGTAACAGAAGAAATAGGACAAATTGCACAATAACTCTTGGGGTCCAGAGTACACTGATACCCCATATGTGGGGGTAAACTACTGTTTGGGCTCATGGCAGAGCTCAGAAGTGAAGGAGCACCGTTTGACTTTTTCAACCCAGAATTGGCTGGAATTGAGATCAGACGCCATGTCACGTTTGGAGAGCCCCTGATGTGCCTAAACAGCGGAAAAACCCCCAATTCTAACTCCAACCCTAACCCCAACACACCCCTAACCCTAGTCCCAACCCTAACCATAAACCTAACTTTAGCCGCAACCCTAACCCTAACGGGAAAATGGAAATAAATACCTTTTTTTAATTTTATTATTTTTCCCTAACTAAGGGGGTGATAAAGGGGGGTTTGATTTACTATTTATAGCGGGTTTTTATGATTGGCAGCTGTCACGCTAAAAGACGCTTTTTATTGCAAAAAATAGTTTTTGCATCACCACATTTTGAGAGCTATAATTGTTATATATTTTGGCCCACAGAGTCATGTGAGGTCTTATTTTTTGCGGTGCGAGTTGACGTTTTTATTGGTACCATTTTTGAGCACATGACATTTTTTGATCGCTTTTTATTTCGATTTTTGGGAGGTTAGAATGAACAAAAATCAGCAATTCATGAATTTCTTTTGGGGGAGGCGTTTATACCGTTCCGCGTGTGGTAAAATTGATAAAGCAGTTTTATTC
The DNA here is from genome assembly GCA_033576555.1 of Oophaga sylvatica. NCBI lineage: Eukaryota > Metazoa > Chordata > Amphibia > Anura > Dendrobatidae > Oophaga > Oophaga sylvatica. Next base: position 632,819,480 of record JARQOD010000002.1, read on the forward strand.
TTTGGGTCAGTACGATTACGGCGATACCTCATTTATATCATTTTTTTATGTTTTGGCGCTTTTATAGAATAAAACCAATTTTATATAAAAAATTATTATTTTTGCATCGCTTTATTCTGCAAGCTGTAACTTTTTTATTTTTTCGCTGATGATGCTGTATTGTGGCTCGTTTTTTGCGGGACAAGATGACGTTTTCACTGGTACCATGTTTATTTATATCGGTCTTTTTGATCGCGTGTTATTCCACTTTTTGTTCAGCGGTATGATGATAAAGCATTGATTTTTTGCTTTGTTTTTTTTAATTTTTTTTAAGAGGTTCACTAAAGGGTTAACTAGTGGGACAGTTTTATAGGGGGGTTTGTTACGGACGTGGCAATACCAAATAGTGTAGTTTTATTGTTTTGGTTTTTTTATTTACAGGAAAAAATGAATTTATTGAGGAATATTTATTTATTTTTTTTATGATTTTTTTAAACAATTTTTATTTTTATTTTTTTTAACTTTTTTACTTTGTCCCAGGGTGGGACATCACTGTATAGGGTGAGATCGCTGGTGTGACAGTGTGCACAGCACTCTGTCACACAAGCGATCGCTCTGGCATCGCTGCAGGCTTCTCAGTGCCTGCTCTCAGCAGGCACTGAGGAAGCCGCCTCCCTGCAGGACCCGGATGGACCCCGGCGCCATCTTGGATCCGGGGTCCTGCAGGGAGGAAGGACCCTCGGAACAGCGCGACACATCGCGCTGCTCTGAGGGTCTCAGGGGAGCGCGCAGGGAGCCCGTCCGTGACCGCTCCTGACACATATTGCCGGGTGTCAGCTGTGATAATCAGCTGACACCCGGCGGCGATCAGCTGCGCTCCCCTCGGGAACGCAGCTGATCGCCCTGGACGTACTGTTTCGTCCATGGGAATTAAGTACCAGGTCACATGGACGGAATATTACGTTCAATGGGATTAAGGGGTTAAGCACTGCAGGAATTAAGTACCGTGATAGACAGACAATTTAGCATTCCACAATAACAGGGTCTGTACTACAGGACCGCCGCAAACCAAATGTGGTGCCAATATTCAAAAAGGGGTCAATGCCTCAGTCTGGAAATTGTAGGCCAGTAAGCTCAACCGCTACTGTGGTAAAATGCTTGCTTGAGGGTTTCCTATGTGATGCTATCCTAGAGCATGTCAATAAGAGTAACCTCATGACCCAGCATCAACACCGGTTTATGAGGGATCGGTCCTGTCAGACTAATCTGATCATCTTCTAGGAGGAGGTAAGATCCAGCCTGGACAACTGAACTTTTCAAAGGCATTTGATATGGTGCCACATAAAAAGGTTGGTAAAAAATTTGAGTAATGGGACTAAAGGTAAATATGTGTAGATGGGTTAACAACTGTCTCAATGGTAGGAAACAAAGGGTGGATATTCATGGAACACACTTGGATTGGGTCATAGTTAGGGGTACCACAGGGATCAGTATTGGGTCCTCTTCTTTTTAATATATTAATTAAGGACCTTGTAGGGGGCCATACAAAGTAGAATTACAATATTTGAAGATGATACTAAACTCACTCTGCAAGGTAATCGACAGCAAGGGGCATAATTTTATGTTAAAGGTGGATTTTTGAAAATTGGAGGCTTGGTCTGAGAGTGGCAATTGAAGTTTATTGTAGAAAAATGTAAGATCATGCTTTGGGCTGAGGAAAAGAAATGTATAATTACGTACAGTTGAAACCTGTTTCCCATACACTATCCAAAAAGACACATCTGCATGTTTTACTCAATATATCTGACATGAAATCAGAATGAACCTTTCCCATTTTAGGTCAATTAGAATTACCATAATTATTAATATTTGCCAAATGGCAGAATAATGAGAGAGAGAATGTTCTAAGGCATTTTTATTACTTACTCCAAAGTCAAAGGTTTCCATCCATTTCATTAGTACTTGGTCCCATTGCCCTTAAACTGATTGACTTGGGTCAGACGTTGGGATCTCCTTCCACAAGCTTCTTACAATAGTTGTTCGGAATTTGGGCCCATTCCTCCTGACAACACTGGTATAACTGATCCAGGTTTGGTGGTCGCCTTGCCCGCACCGGCCTTTTCAGCTTTGCCCATAAATTTTCCTTAGGATTGAGATCAGGGCTTTGTGATGGCCACTCCAAAAGACATTGACTTTATTATCCTTAAGCCACTTTGGTACCATTTTGACAGTATTCTTCGGGTCATGGTCCATTTGGAAGACCCATTTCCACCCAAGCTTTAACTTCCATGTCTTGAGATGTTGCTTCAGTGTTGCCACATAATCTTCTTTTCTCATGATGCCATCTATTTTGTGAAGTGCACCAGTCCCTCCTGCAGCAAAACAACCCCACAACTAGTGATAAGCGAATTTGTTCAGAAAACAATTGGCAAACATAAATTCGGCACGAATATGGCACATTCGGATTCGTGATCGGAAATCCGAGCAAAATTTTATAAAATCGGTAAGATTCGGTAAAAGCGCGGGAAAATATTTGCGTTGCCTAAAAAATATTTTCAGCACTTTAGCAACGATAATGGAGGTGTATCATGATTGTTTAGCACTTGTTTGATGAGGGGAGGGGGTTTGCAGAGCTCAGAGGCGCAGCGTTCCTGTAAGCAGTTATTTTTTTTTCCTAGCTTTATGTGTGCACATTGCGGCTAGCCAATCAGGGCGCAGGAAACACCCACAATGTCCTGACATCACTCCCCATATAAATAGCGGACATCTTGGTTTAGCGCCATTTTGATACTGTAACAGCGCCTAGAGGCTGCTCCTGACGCTGACACTGTTAACAGCAAGATTTTAGCTAGTTAGTTAGGCGGTTGTATATCATTCAGATAGTGTAGCTAGCTAGTGTCCAGTGTGGCTGTAAAATTTACCATCCAGAATTTTTTTTTTTTGGGCCATTACTGAGGTCCACAGACAAAGCCGGCAGGGCACATGTCCTACAAGTGTGTTGTGCACTGCTTCTATTGTGCTCCGTACACAAGTCTACCATTCTACATAATATTTTTTTCACTAGCTAAATGTGAAACAGCCTGCTGTATCCCACCTTGTTATTTACTGCTGTGGTGACATTGTTCTGGGATTTGAGCTGTTGTGCATAAAGAAATATTTTTGGGGGGCAGTTTCACATTGCCATATCTCACCTTGTTATTTAGTGGTGGTGAAATTCAACAGTGTGCATAATTCATGCACATAAAAAAATACATATATATATTTTTTTTTTCTGTTGCTAAATGTGATACAGCCCGCCGTATCCCACATATTCATTTTGTGGCGGTGATATGAAGCTGTCTGCAGTCCTAACACACATTAAAAAAACAAAATATTTTTTTCTGTTGCAAAATGGGATACAGACCATCAGATCCAACGTTGTCATTGTATGGCGCTGATATGAAGCTGTCTGCAGACCTAGCTCACATTTAAAAAAAATTATAATTTTTTTCTGTTACTAAATGTGATACAGCATTCGCAGCCCACGTTGTAATTTTGTGGAGGCGATATGAAGCTGTCTGCAGACCTAATGCACATTAAAATATTAATTATTTTCTGTTGATAAATGTGATACAGCCCGCTATATCCAACCTTTTCATTTAGTGGCGTTGAAATTGTTCTGTGCGCAGAGTTGTTGCACAATAAAATTTACTTTATTATTTTTACAAACGTGATACAGCACCCGAGATTTGAGTTTGAAATTGTTTTGAGCTTATTTTCTAGATTATGTGCTTCTTTGGTATCCAATTTCTCATGGCCATCTTTTATACCTAGCCTGAGACGCGCATCTGCTAAACCTATCTTCTGACGAGCATCAAACTGTAATTGGTGTTGGGTAAACAACTAACCGTTGTAGGCTGGATCATGGATCTCGTATCTCCCAGAGCCACCCTATTATTGATTCTGTTGTATGATCCCATTCCCACTGCCGTCATGCGGCAGTCTGCAGAGATGCGCCGCATGTCCTTCTCCGCGGGTGTCTGTGCACGTATAGCGGGCATGCGATTTCTTGAAATCCCATCTACTATGTTGTAACATCTGGACGCAGCACATGTTTGCAGCGTCCAACACGTATCGTTTACTGACCGTGTGCACCTACCCTTACTCCGGATGAGGAAGAATGATTGGTACAGATAGTCCTCGACACAGTATAATGCAGGTCCCATATAATACATATAGTAAAATAGACTCACCATGGTCCTTGATAGAGTATAATGTAGCCCCTCTCAGAGTATAATGCAACCCCCTTCATAGAGTACACTGCAGCCCCCCTCATAGAGTATAATGTAGTCCCCTCATAGAGTATAATGTAGTCCCCTCATAGAACATAATGCAGCCCCCTTCAGAGTATAATGCAGACATACACACAGACACACCACAGTATAGTGCAGTCCCTCCACACACAGTATATTGCAACACACACACACAATACTTACCTCTCCTCCTCATTCCCCTGCTGCTGCTCTGGCTTTTGCATCTCAGCGTCTCATCAGCTCCTCTGCTGGCAAACGCTGAGTCACAGTCAGAGGGGGAGTGATGGGAGAGTGAGGGTCACATGACACTCTCTCCTCCATCACTGCTTTCAATTGTATCGGCATGCCGATAAGTTAAATGTGCGATGCGGGCAGGTGGCGGCGCCGGGCCCCTCTTACTCAGGTGCTATTAGCGGCATGCCACTGGCTGGGGGCCCATGGAGGAGCAGGGGCCCTAGGCAGCTGCCTGGTCTGCCTGCTCCTAACGCCGACCCTGTATACAGGCCTCATCCACACTAAAAAATTTTTTTTTATGTTACTAACGTGATACAGAAACGGTGGTCTCAGTTTGAAATTGTTTTGAGCCTATCTTCTAGATTATGTGCATCTTTGGCATCCAATTTCTCACGGGCATCTTTTATGCCTAGCTTGAGACGTGCATCTGTTATACCTATCTACTGAACATCAAACGCTCTCTGGTAATTGGTGTTGGGTAAACGAGTAATCTTTGTAGGCTGGATACTGGATCTCCTATCTCCCATAGCTGCCCTGTTATTGATCCTGTTGTACGATCCCATTCCGACCGTCGTCATGCCCCTTTCCCTGATCAGTTCATGTAAGGACACGTCGGCCATATTCCTCCAGCAAACCTGCACCTTACCAGCAGCAACTGTAGGAAAGAGGGCATTCCAACGCTACAGACGATCTTCTAGATTATACAGGCCTCATCCACACTAAAAATATTTTTTTTTATATTACTAACGTGATACAGAAGGGGAGATCTCACTTTGTAATTGTTTGGGACATGTAGTTAATGTTATACAGGCCTAATCAACGGGCCCAAAAAAATTCTTCTGTTACTAACGTAATACAGTAGGGGACATCTCACCTAGAAATTGTTTGGAACATGTACTCAATGTTATACAGGCCTCATCCACACAAAAATAAACAAAAAAAAAATTTGCTACTAACGTCATACAGTAGGGGATATCTCACTTTGAATTTTTTTGGAGCAGATCTTCTTTGTCATACAGGCCTCATCCAAATTGAAACAATTCTTTCTTCTGTGAGTAACATGATTCAGCACGCCATATTTCACCTTCTTATTTTGTGCCGCTGAAATTCAGCTGCGTGCAGAGGTTGTGCAGAGTAAAAAATCTAATTTTTAGTTGCTAATAGTGTGCTCCTAGCACACTATCTGAGCAACAAGACTGGAAAAAAGCAAGACTGTGGTGAAAGGGGAAGTAGGCTAGGTGATCGAGGTGTATGTGGGGTAGGTATTAATGTTTCTGAAAGCACTAGTGAACCAACAACGTGATGTCCTATCCAAAGACAACCGACAACTTCTGTTACTGGATGTTGTAGTTTTTAGTGTGCTGTATTGTTCTTGCGTAATTGCAGTCTCTGATAGCTTTAGTGGGGCTTATGTGCCTGCTATTGCTGCTGCTGGAGATGTTAACACTAATTTGTGGAAATGTGAACATTCCTGGTTGGGTGTCCATTTGCTGAGTTGGGTGTAGTGGAAGACCTGTCGGTCCCTATTAGACTATTTCTACTGTGGTAAAATTGTTGGTGTGTGCAAATACATTTTTGTAAATGTGTAGATTACGCGTTGGGTCTCCTTCATGGAGCAGTAGGCCTCCGATACCAACAGTCCTCCACTGTCTTTGAGTCAACTACCCATGTTACTATCCTTACATTTTTCTGACAATAGTAATCTATGTATCATGACACAACTGTCGAGAGACCTGGGACCAGGGCTTCCTTTCATGGCCCTAACACTAGGAGGCTCCCTAGCTTGCCCTGTTCCCCGGGATACTTCAGATGGCGAAGACGCCGAGGCCTCCACCCTTGCCTTATCTCCTAAGTTAGCCCTTCATGTGTCCCCTTTCCCACCCAGGTTAGAGGGGGTGCAACTGTGCACCGCAGTACACCAATCTGACAAACCGAGCAACAAAGACAAGGGTAAACTGAAAACTTCACACACAAAATATTCACTTACATACAGTACAGACCAAAAGTTTGGACACATCTTCTCATTCAAAGATTTTTCAGTATTTTCATGACTGTGAAAATTGTAGAATCACACTGAAGGCATCAAAACTATGAATTAACACATGTGGAATTATACATTACACTTTACAAAAAAGTGTGAAACAACTGAAAATATGTCTTATATTCTAGGTTCTTCAAAGTAGCCACCTTTTGCTTTGATTACTGCTTTGCATGCAGAAAAGGTGAACGGCTGGACTCTACATGCCTAGTTCCCACCGTGAAGCATGGAGAAGGAGGTGTGATGGTGTGGGGGTGCTTTGCTGGTAACACTGTTGGGGATTTATTCAAAATTGAAGCGGTGAGCGGTCCAGCTCACCCCAAACCATCTCGATTGGGTTCAGGTCTGGTGACTGTGGTGGTCATCTGGCGTAGCACCCCAACACTCTCCTTCTTGGTCAAATAGCCCTTACACAGTCTGGAGGTGTGTTTGGGGTCATTGTCCTGTTGAAAAATAAATTATGGTCCAACTAAACGCAAACCGGATGGAATAGCATGCTGCTGCAAGATGCTGTAGTAGCCATTCTGGTTCACTATGCCTTCAATTTTGAATAAATCCCCAACAGTGTTACCAGCAAAGCACCCCCACACCATCACACCTCCTTCTCCATGCTTCACGGTGGGAACCAGGCATGTAGAGTTCATCCGTTCACCTTTTCTGCGTGCAAAGCAGTAATCAAAGCAAAAGGTGGCTACTTTGAAGAACCTAGAATATAATACATATTTTCAGTTGTTTCACACTTTTTTGTAAAGTGTAATGTATAATTCCACATGTGTTAATTTATAGTTTTGATGCCTTCAGTGTGATTCTACAATTTTCATAGCCATGAAAATACAGAAAAATCTTTGAATAAGAAGGTGTGTCCAAACTTTTGGTCTGTACTGTATAACAGAGGAATCCACCAGGGTGTGCAGGAAGGGGAAGAAAGCAAAACAGGGAAGGATAAGGAATTACTAAGCATTCAAACCAAACAACAGTCGCTTCTAACTCCTCCAGCAGTCCTTCTCAAACCCACTTCTCTCCTTCCTATTGTCATGAAGCAAGTGCCAACTCTGACAAGGACTAGGTAATAATGCACAGATTTTATAGGTATTTTCTATCATATATCTCCCGTGCCACCTCATCCCTAACTTTGCCACAGTCTTCATCCCTACTCTCACACACCTCTTCAACCTTTCACTTACAAATGGTGTCTTTCCCTCATCCTTCAAACATGCCTCAATCACACCCATCCTCAAAAAGCCCTCAATCACACCCATCCTCTGTGTCTAACTATCGCCCGATATCTCTTCTCCCTTACACCTCAAAACTACTGGAACAGCATGTATATCTTCAACTGTCCTCCCACCTTTCCTCCTGTTCCCTCTTTGACCAGTTACAATCTGGCTTCCGACCGCATCACTCAACTGAAACTGCCCTAACTAAAGTCACTAACGACCTGCTAACCGCCAAGAGCAAGCGACACTACTCTGTCCTCCTTCTCCTGGACCTGTCTTCTGCCTCCGACACCGTGGACCATTCACTCCTGCTATAGATTCTCTCATTTCTTGGCATCACAGACTTGGCCCTATCCTGGATCTCATCATACCTAACAGACCGAACATTTAGTGTCTCCCTCTCACACACCACCTCCTCACCTCACCCCCTGTCTGTCGGTGTTCCTCAAGGCTCAATTCTAGGACCCCTACTCTTCTCCATCTACATCTTCAGCCTGGGACAGCTCATAGAATCCCACAGTTTGCAGCATCACCTCTACGCTGATGACACGCAGATCTACCTATCTGGACCTGACCTCACCTCCTTACTGACCAAAATCCCACAGTGTCTGTCTGCTATCTCAGCCTTCTTTTCTGCTCGCTTTCTCAAACTGAACATGGACAAAACAGAATTCATCATCTTTCCCCCACCTCATTCTACCCCTCCACCAGACCTATTCATCAATGTCAATGGCTGCTCACTTTCCCCAGTCCCTCATGCTCGGTGCCTTGGGGTGATCCTCGACTCTGCCCTCTCTTTCAAACCACATATCCAAGCCCTCGCCACCTCCTGCCACCTCAAACTCAAATATATTTCCCGAATCCGCGCATTCCTCAACCATGAAACCACAAAAACACTAGTGCACGCCCTTGTCATCTCCCTCCTCGACTAATGCAACCTCCTACTCTCTGGCCTCCCCTCTAGCACTCTGGCACCACTTCAGTCCATCCTACACTCTGCTGCCCGACTAATCAACCTGTCTCCCTGCTATTCCCCAGCCTCCCCCCTATGCCAGGCCCTTCACTGGCTTCCTATTGCCCAGAGGCTCCAGTTCAAAATCCTAACCATGACATACAAAGCCATCCACAATCTGTCTCCTCCATACATCTGTGACAAGGTCTCCCGGTACCTACCCACACGCAACCTTCGATCCTCTCAAGATCTCCTTCTCTACTCTCCCCTCATCTCTTCTTCCCACAACCGCATACAAGACTTCTCCAGTGCTTCCCCCATACTCTGGAACTCTCTGCTGCAACACATCAGACTCTCACCAACAACGGAAACCTTCAAGAAGAACCTGAAGACCCACCTCTTCCGACAAGCCTACAGCCTGCAATGATCCTCAGTCTACTGAACCACCGCACAACCAGCTCTACCCTCTCCTAGTGTATCCTCACCAATCCCTGTAGACTGTGAGCAGGGATTGGTGAGGATACACTAGGAGAGTGTGGGCAGGGTCCGCTCTCCTTCTGTGCTTGTGTGTCCCTTGTCTCGCACATGTTTATTGTACTTGTCTATATTTCCCCTTTTCACATGTAAAGCGCCATGGAATAAATGGAGCTATGTAAATGTATAATAATAATAAATATAGACCCCTCAAAGTGATTTCAAATATGATGTGGTCCCTAAAAAAATGATTTTGTAAATTTTGTTGGAAAATTGAAATATCGCTGGTCAATTTTTAACCCTTATAACTTCCTTTGGTTCCAAAATTGTGCTGATGTAAAGTAGACATGTGGGAAATTTATTAACTATTTTGTTTGACACATCTCTGTGATTTAAGGGCATGAAAATTCAAAGTTTGAAAATTGCAAAATTTTCAAAATATTCGCCAAATTTATTTTTTTTCACAAATAAACGCAAGTCATATTGAACAAATTTTACCACTGTTATTGATCCTGTTGTACGATCCCATTCCGACCGTCGTCATGCCCCTTTCCCTGATCAGTTCATGTAAGGACACGTCGGCCATATTCCTCCAGCAAACCTGCACCTTACCAGCAGCAACTGTAGGAAAGAGGGCATTCCAACGCTACAGACGATCTTCTAGATTATACAGGCCTCATCCACACTAAAAATATTTTTTTTTATATTACTAACGTGATACAGAAGGGGAGATCTCACTTTGTAATTGTTTGGGACATGTAGTTAATGTTATACAGGCCTAATCAACGGGCCCAAAAAAATTCTTCTGTTACTAACGTAATACAGTAGGGGACATCTCACCTAGAAATTGTTTGGAACATATACTCAATGTTATACAGGCCTCATCCACACAAAAATAAACAAAAAAAAATTTGCTACTAACGTCATACAGTAGGGATATCTCACTTTGAATTTTTTTGGAGCAGATCTTCTTTGTCATACAGGCCTCATCCAAATTGAAACAATTCTTTCTTCTGTGAGTAACATGATTCAGCACGCCATATTTCACCTTCTTATTTTGTGCCGCTGAAATTCAGCTGCGTGCAGAGGTTGTGCAGAGTAAAAAATCTAATTTTTAGTTGCTAATAGTGTGCTCCTAGCACACTATCTGAGCAACAAGACTGGAAAAAAGCAAAACTGTGGTGAAAGGGGAAGTAGGCTAGGTGATCGAGGTGTATGTGGGGTAGGTATTAATGTTTCTGAAAGCACTAGTGAACCAACAACGTGATGTCCTATCCAAAGACAACCGACAACTTCTGTTACTGGATGTTGTAGTTTTTAGTGTGCTGTATTGTTCTTGCATAATTGCAGTCTCTGATAGCTTTAGTGGGGCTTATGTGCCTGCTATTGCTGCTGCTGGAGATGTTAACACTAATTTGTGGAAATGTGAACATTCCTGGTTGGGTGTCCATTTGCTGAGTTGGGTGTAGTGGAAGACCTGTCGGTCCCTATTAGACTATTTCTACTGTGGTAAAATTGTTGGTGTGTGCAAATACATTTTTGTAAATGTGTAGATTACGCGTTGGGTCTCCTTCATGGAGCAGTAGGCCTCCGATACCAACAGTCCTCCACTGTCTTTGAGTCAACTACCCATGTTACTATCCTTACATTTTTCTGACAATAGTAATCTATGTATCATGACACAACTGTCGAGAGACCTGGGACCAGGGCTTCCTTTCATGGCCCTAACACTAGGAGGCTCCCTAGCTTGCCCTGTTCCCCGGGATACTTCAGATGGCGAAGACGCCGAGGCCTCCACCCTTGCCTTATCTCCTAAGTTAGCCCTTCATGTGTCCCCTTTCCCACCCAGGTTAGAGGGGGTGCAACTGTGCACCGCAGTACACCAATCTGACAAACCGAGCAACAAAGACAAGGGTAAACTGAAAACTTCACACACAAAATATTCACTTACATACAGTACAGACCAAAAGTTTGGACACATCTTCTCATTCAAAGATTTTTCAGTATTTTCATGACTGTGAAAATTGTAGAATCACACTGAAGGCATCAAAACTATGAATTAACACATGTGGAATTATACATTACACTTTACAAAAAAGTGTGAAACAACTGAAAATATGTCTTATATTCTAGGTTCTTCAAAGTAGCCACCTTTTGCTTTGATTACTGCTTTGCATGCAGAAAAGGTGAACGGCTGGACTCTACATGCCTAGTTCCCACCGTGAAGCATGGAGAAGGAGGTGTGATGGTGTGGGGGTGCTTTGCTGGTAACACTGTTGGGGATTTATTCAAAATTGAAGCGGTGAGCGGTCCAGCTCACCCCAAACCATCTCGATTGGGTTCAGGTCTGGTGACTGTGGTGGTCATCTGGCGTAGCACCCCAACACTCTCCTTCTTGGTCAAATAGCCCTTACACAGTCTGGAGGTGTGTTTGGGGTCATTGTCCTGTTGAAAAATAAATTATGGTCCAACTAAACGCAAACCGGATGGAATAGCATGCTGCTGCAAGATGCTGTAGTAGCCATTCTGGTTCACTATGCCTTCAATTTTGAATAAATCCCCAACAGTGTTACCAGCAAAGCACCCCCACACCATCACACCTCCTTCTCCATGCTTCACGGTGGGAACCAGGCATGTAGAGTTCATCCGTTCACCTTTTCTGCGTGCAAAGCAGTAATCAAAGCAAAAGGTGGCTACTTTGAAGAACCTAGAATATAATACATATTTTCAGTTGTTTCACACTTTTTTGTAAAGTGTAATGTATAATTCCACATGTGTTAATTTATAGTTTTGATGCCTTCAGTGTGATTCTACAATTTTCATAGCCATGAAAATACAGAAAAATCTTTGAATAAGAAGGTGTGTCCAAACTTTTGGTCTGTACTGTATAACAGAGGAATCCACCAGGGTGTGCAGGAAGGGGAAGAAAGCAAAACAGGGAAGGATAAGGAATTACTAAGCATTCAAACCAAACAACAGTCGCTTCTAACTCCTCCAGCAGTCCTTCTCAAACCCACTTCTCTCCTTCCTATTGTCATGAAGCAAGTGCCAACTCTGACAAGGACTAGGTAATAATGCACAGATTTTATAGGTATTTTCTATCATATATCTCCCGTGCCACCTCATCCCTAACTTTGCCACAGTCTTCATCCCTACTCTCACACACCTCTTCAACCTTTCACTTACAAATGGTGTCTTTCCCTCATCCTTCAAACATGCCTCAATCACACCCATCCTCAAAAAGCCCTCAATCACACCCATCCTCTGTGTCTAACTATCGCCCGATATCTCTTCTCCCTTACACCTCAAAACTACTGGAACAGCATGTATATCTTCAACTGTCCTCCCACCTTTCCTCCTGTTCCCTCTTTGACCAGTTACAATCTGGCTTCCGACCGCATCACTCAACTGAAACTGCCCTAACTAAAGTCACTAACGACCTGCTAACCGCCAAGAGCAAGCGACACTACTCTGTCCTCCTTCTCCTGGACCTGTCTTCTGCCTCCGACACCGTGGACCATTCACTCCTGCTATAGATTCTCTCATTTCTTGGCATCACAGACTTGGCCCTATCCTGGATCTCATCATACCTAACAGACCGAACATTTAGTGTCTCCCTCTCACACACCACCTCCTCACCTCACCCCCTGTCTGTCGGTGTTCCTCAAGGCTCAGTTCTAGGACCCCTACTCTTCTCCATCTACATCTTCAGCCTGGGACAGCTCATAGAATCCCACAGTTTGCAGCATCACCTCTACGCTGATGACACGCAGATCTACCTATCTGGACCTGACCTCACCTCCTTACTGACCAAAATCCCACAGTGTCTGTCTGCTATCTCAGCCTTCTTTTCTGCTCGCTTTCTCAAACTGAACATGGACAAAACAGAATTCATCATCTTTCCCCCACCTCATTCTACCCCTCCACCAGACCTATTCATCAATGTCAATGGCTGCTCACTTTCCCCAGTCCCTCATGCTCGGTGCCTTGGGGTGATCCTCGACTCTGCCCTCTCTTTCAAACCACATATCCAAGCCCTCGCCACCTCCTGCCACCTCAAACTCAAATATATTTCCCGAATCCGCGCATTCCTCAACCATGAAACCACAAAAACACTAGTGCACGCCCTTGTCATCTCCCTCCTCGACTAATGCAACCTCCTACTCTCTGGCCTCCCCTCTAGCACTCTGGCACCACTTCAGTCCATCCTACACTCTGCTGCCCGACTAATCAACCTGTCTCCCTGCTATTCCCCAGCCTCCCCCCTATGCCAGGCCCTTCACTGGCTTCCTATTGCCCAGAGGCTCCAGTTCAAAATCCTAACCATGACATACAAAGCCATCCACAATCTGTCTCCTCCATACATCTGTGACAAGGTCTCCCGGTACCTACCCACACGCAACCTTCGATCCTCTCAAGATCTCCTTCTCTACTCTCCCCTCATCTCTTCTTCCCACAACCGCATACAAGACTTCTCCAGTGCTTCCCCCATACTCTGGAACTCTCTGCTGCAACACATCAGACTCTCACCAACAACGGAAACCTTCAAGAAGAACCTGAAGACCCACCTCTTCCGACAAGCCTACAGCCTGCAATGATCCTCAGTCTACTGAACCACCGCACAACCAGCTCTACCCTCTCCTAGTGTATCCTCACCAATCCCTGTAGACTGTGAGCAGGGATTGGTGAGGATACACTAGGAGAGTGTGGGCAGGGTCCGCTCTCCTTCTGTGCTTGTGTGTCCCTTGTCTCGCACATGTTTATTGTACTTGTCTATATTTCCCCTTTTCACATGTAAAGCGCCATGGAATAAATGGAGCTATGTAAATGTATAATAATAATAAATATAGACCCCTCAAAGTGACTTCAAATATGATGTGGTCCCTAAAAAAATGATTTTGTAAATTTTGTTGGAAAATTGAAATATCGCTGGTCAATTTTTAACCCTTATAACTTCCTTTGGTTCCAAAATTGTGCTGATGTAAAGTAGACATGTGGGAAATTTATTAACTATTTTGTTTGACACATCTCTGTGATTTAAGGGCATGAAAATTCAAAGTTTGAAAATTGCAAAATTTTCAAAATATTCGCCAAATTTATTTTTTTTCACAAATAAACGCAAGTCATATTGAACAAATTTTACCACTGTTATTGATCCTGTTGTACGATCCCATTCCGACCGTCGTCATGCCCCTTTCCCTGATCAGTTCATGTAAGGACACGTCGGCCATATTCCTCCAGCAAACCTGCACCTTACCAGCAGCAACTGTAGGAAAGAGGGCATTCCAACGCTACAGACGATCTTCTAGATTATACAGGCCTCATCCACACTAAAAATATTTTTTTTTATATTACTAACGTGATACAGAAGGGGAGATCTCACTTTGTAATTGTTTGGGACATGTAGTTAATGTTATACAGGCCTAATCAACGGGCCCAAAAAAATTCTTCTGTTACTAACGTAATACAGTAGGGGACATCTCACCTAGAAATTGTTTGGAACATATACTCAATGTTATACAGGCCTCATCCACACAAAAATAAACAAAAAAAAAATTTGCTACTAACGTCATACAGTAGGGGATATCTCACTTTGAATTTTTTTGGAGCAGATCTTCTTTGTCATACAGGCCTCATCCAAATTGAAACAATTCTTTCTTCTGTGAGTAACATGATTCAGCACGCCATATTTCACCTTCTTATTTTGTGCCGCTGAAATTCAGCTGCGTGCAGAGGTTGTGCAGAGTAAAAAATCTAATTTTTAGTTGCTAATAGTGTGCTCCTAGCACACTATCTGAGCAACAAGACTGGAAAAAAGCAAAACTGTGGTGAAAGGGGAAGTAGGCTAGGTGATCGAGGTGTATGTGGGGTAGGTATTAATGTTTCTGAAAGCACTAGTGAACCAACAACGTGATGTCCTATCCAAAGACAACCGACAACTTCTGTTACTGGATGTTGTAGTTTTTAGTGTGCTGTATTGTTCTTGCATAATTGCAGTCTCTGATAGCTTTAGTGGGGCTTATGTGCCTGCTATTGCTGCTGCTGGAGATGTTAACACTAATTTGTGGAAATGTGAACATTCCTGGTTGGGTGTCCATTTGCTGAGTTGGGTGTAGTGGAAGACCTGTCGGTCCCTATTAGACTATTTCTACTGTGGTAAAATTGTTGGTGTGTGCAAATACATTTTTGTAAATGTGTAGATTACGCGTTGGGTCTCCTTCATGGAGCAGTAGGCCTCCGATACCAACAGTCCTCCACTGTCTTTGAGTCAACTACCCATGTTACTATCCTTACATTTTTCTGACAATAGTAATCTATGTATCATGACACAACTGTCGAGAGACCTGGGACCAGGGCTTCCTTTCATGGCCCTAACACTAGGAGGCTCCCTAGCTTGCCCTGTTCCCCGGGATACTTCAGATGGCGAAGACGCCGAGGCCTCCACCCTTGCCTTATCTCCTAAGTTAGCCCTTCATGTGTCCCCTTTCCCACCCAGGTTAGAGGGGGTGCAACTGTGCACCGCAGTACACCAATCTGACAAACCGAGCAACAAAGACAAGGGTAAACTGAAAACTTCACACACAAAATATTCACTTACATACAGTACAGACCAAAAGTTTGGACACATCTTCTCATTCAAAGATTTTTCAGTATTTTCATGACTGTGAAAATTGTAGAATCACACTGAAGGCATCAAAACTATGAATTAACACATGTGGAATTATACATTACACTTTACAAAAAAGTGTGAAACAACTGAAAATATGTCTTATATTCTAGGTTCTTCAAAGTAGCCACCTTTTGCTTTGATTACTGCTTTGCATGCAGAAAAGGTGAACGGCTGGACTCTACATGCCTAGTTCCCACCGTGAAGCATGGAGGAGGTGGTGTGATGATGTGGGGGTGCTTTGCTGGTGACACTGTTGGGGATTTATTCAAAATTGAAGCGGTGAGCGGTCCAGCTCACCCCAAACCATCTCGATTGGGTTCAGGTCTGGTGACTGTGGTGGTCATCTGGCGTAGCACCCCAACACTCTCCTTCTTGGTCAAATAGCCCTTACACAGTCTGGAGGTGTGTTTGGGGTCATTGTCCTGTTGAAAAATAAATTATGGTCCAACTAAACGCAAACCGGATGGAATAGCATGCTGCTGCAAGATGCTGTAGTAGCCATTCTGGTTCACTATGCCTTCAATTTTGAATAAATCCCCAACAGTGTTACCAGCAAAGCACCCCCACACCATCACACCTCCTTCTCCATGCTTCACGGTGGGAACCAGGCATGTAGAGTTCATCCGTTCACCTTTTCTGCGTGCAAAGCGGTAATCAAAGCAAAAGGTGGCTACTTTGAAGAACCTAGAATATAATACATATTTTCAGTTGTTTCACACTTTTTTGTAAAGTGTAATGTATAATTCCACATGTGTTAATTTATAGTTTTGATGCCTTCAGTGTGATTCTACAATTTTCATAGCCATGAAAATACAGAAAAATCTTTGAATAAGAAGGTGTGTCCAAACTTTTGGTCTGTACTGTATAACAGAGGAATCCACCAGGGTGTGCAGGAAGGGAAGAAAGCAAAACAGGGAAGGATAAGGAATTACTAAGCATTCAAACCAAACAACAGTCGCTTCTAACTCCTCCAGCAGTCCTTCTCAAACCCACTTCTCTCCTTCCTATTGTCATGAAGCAAGTGCCAACTCTGACAAGGACTAGGTAATAATGCACAGATTTTATAGGTATTTTCTATCATATATCTCCCGTGCCACCTCATCCCTAACTTTGCCACAGTCTTCATCCCTACTCTCACACACCTCTTCAACCTTTCACTTACAAATGGTGTCTTTCCCTCATCCTTCAAACATGCCTCAATCACACCCATCCTCAAAAAGCCCTCAATCACACCCATCCTCTGTGTCTAACTATCGCCCGATATCTCTTCTCCCTTACACCTCAAAACTACTGGAACAGCATGTATATCTTCAACTGTCCTCCCACCTTTCCTCCTGTTCCCTCTTTGACCAGTTACAATCTGGCTTCCGACCGCATCACTCAACTGAAACTGCCCTAACTAAAGTCACTAATGACCTGCTAACCGCCAAGAGCAAGCGACACTACTCTGTCCTCCTTCTCCTGGACCTGTCTTCTGCCTCCGACACCGTGGACCATTCACTCCTGCTATAGATTCTCTCATTTCTTGGCATCACAGACTTGGCCCTATCCTGGATCTCATCATACCTAACAGACCGAACATTTAGTGTCTCCCTCTCACACACCACCTCCTCACCTCACCCCCTGTCTGTCGGTGTTCCTCAAGGCTCAGTTCTAGGACCCCTACTCTTCTCCATCTACATCTTCAGCCTGGGACAGCTCATAGAATCCCACAGTTTGCAGCATCACCTCTACGCTGATGACACGCAGATCTACCTATCTGGACCTGACCTCACCTCCTTACTGACCAAAATCCCACAGTGTCTGTCTGCTATCTCAGCCTTCTTTTCTGCTCGCTTTCTCAAACTGAACATGGACAAAACAGAATTCATCATCTTTCCCCCACCTCATTCTACCCCTCCACCAGACCTATTCATCAATGTCAATGGCTGCTCACTTTCCCCAGTCCCTCATGCTCGGTGCCTTGGGGTGATCCTCGACTCTGCCCTCTCTTTCAAACCACATATCCAAGCCCTCGCCACCTCCTGCCACCTCAAACTCAAATATATTTCCCGAATCCGCGCATTCCTCAACCATGAAACCACAAAAACACTAGTGCACGCCCTTGTCATCTCCCTCCTCGACTAATGCAACCTCCTACTCTCTGGCCTCCCCTCTAGCACTCTGGCACCACTTCAGTCCATCCTACACTCTGCTGCCCGACTAATCAACCTGTCTCCCTGCTATTCCCCAGCCTCCCCCCTATGCCAGGCCCTTCACTGGCTTCCTATTGCCCAGAGGCTCCAGTTCAAAATCCTAACCATGACATACAAAGCCATCCACAATCTGTCTCCTCCATACATCTGTGACAAGGTCTCCCGGTACCTACCCACACGCAACCTTCGATCCTCTCAAGATCTCCTTCTCTACTCTCCCCTCATCTCTTCTTCCCACAACCGCATACAAGACTTCTCCAGTGCTTCCCCCATACTCTGGAACTCTCTGCTGCAACACATCAGACTCTCACCAACAACGGAAACCTTCAAGAAGAACCTGAAGACCCACCTCTTCCGACAAGCCTACAGCCTGCAATGATCCTCAGTCTACTGAACCACCGCACGATCAGCTCTTCCCTCTCCTAGTGTATCCTCACCCATCCCTGTAGATTGTGAGCCCTCGCGGGCAGGGTCCGCTCTCCTTCTGTGCTTGTGTGTCCCTTGTCTCGCACATGTTTATTGTACTTGTCTATATTTCCCCTTTTCACATGTAAAGCGCCATGGAATAAATGGAGCTATGTAAATGTATAATAATAATAAATATAGACCCCTCAAAGTGACTTCAAATATGATGTGGTCCCTAAAAAAATGATTTTGTAAATTTTGTTGGAAAATTGAAAAATCGCTGGTCAATTTTTAACCCTTATAACTTCCTTTGGTTCCAAAATTGTGCTGATGTAAAGTAGACATGTGGGAAATTTATTAACTATTTTGTTTGACACATCTCTGTGATTTAAGGGCATGAAAATTCAAAGTTTGAAAATTGCAAAATTTTCAAAATATTCGCCAAATTTTATTTTTTTCACAAATAAACGCAAGTCATATTGAACAAATTTTACCACTATCATGAAGTACAATATGTTAAGAAAAAAACAATCTCAGAATCACCATGACCCATTGAAGCGCTCCAGAGTTATTACCTCATAATGTGACAGTGGTCAGAATTGTAAAAATGGCCTGGTCATTAACGTGCAAACCTACCAACAGGGTAAAGGGGTTAAAATCTGCAACATCAAAAACTCACCAAATACTGTTACTGGGAACGTAGCATTAAAGTGCTCATGCAGACGTCTGTCCCATCTCTGACCTGATCTCTGTATTTAAGAATAGGATTGTACACTTCCAAAAACATCATTCATAAAGAGAACAAAGAAAAAAATTATAGCATAGGAGCGCCGGCTGCAGAAATCCCTCAGTTTCCCTGATTTGAGCTGAGATTTAATTAGCATTTTGGGATATATTTTTTTATTAGAAAATACTGAACAGAAAAAAATCCCACAACATTTACAAGAAATGCTGCCATTTATGAGAATTTTCTGTGCCCCGCATGGTGGAGGTAGCTGCATTTAAGATCTGTTTTCCCAGAGGTAACAGTGAGTAGACTATAAATGGCCAATGTTGACTGTAGGTTGTTGATCAGGAGCCGAACTATAGGGGATTTCACACAGAGGTTTGGGGATTCCCTGAAACACACCCTTATTAGAGAATTAATTAAGTTAAACTCCATAGTATAACTAAACTCTTGCAGTAGCTCTGTGTGGTTTGTTACTCTCTACACCCATGTGCTCCACACTTCTCCTTCCTTCGATTTCTGAGAAAAGGCCAAAGTTACGAGAACCATTACAGACCCAACAACACTGTATGCACAGTAAGTGATCAATCTGGGCTTCTCCTTCCCTCAGTACTAAATTCTAACCAAGGATGAAGCTCCCACCACCAGCTTTGCTTCCATGTGGATTAAAATGTGAAAGAAACAAATTAGTCAACCCTATATAATAGGCACCCAAAATTGTCACCTATATGAGACTACTTCTCAGGCTTGTCTTTCGCGTGATTGTTCAGAATAAGCCATCATATGTGTACACGAAGAATACCATGGCTGGAAATATATATATATATATATATATGCCTCGTATCTTGCACTTTTCACAACTTTTCCCCTCTGGGGGCTCTATCTATTATTTTCAGTTGTCTCTAAGCTAGAGCGAGGAGACAATCTTCAATGATGTCTCCCATACACAGCACACACACAAATAAGGGATTATTGCTCTCCTTTCTAAATGTTCAGAAGCCGCAGCATGGAGGACCTTATAGACCATTATTAAGCAGTGTAGTTGCGAATCCAGCTCTAGAATGAGATGCAACATTTACTTTGTGTTTGTCTGTGTTTCTCTCTTAAAGTATGCCCCCTTCTATAAACTTCAATAGGCAGCTTTAAATTGACCGAATCCAAAATATCCCGCCTCCTTCATAGACTTCAACAGGCAGCTGTAAATTGACCCAATCCAAAATATCCTGCCTCCTTCATAGACTTCAACAGGCAGCTGTAAATTGACCCAATCCAAAATATCCCGCCTCCTTCATAGACTTCAACAGGCAGCTGTAAATTGACCCAATCCAAAATATCCCGCCTCCTTCATAGACTTCAATAGGCAGCTGTAAATTGACCCAATCCAAAATATCCCGCCTCCTTCATAGACTTCAATAGGCAGCTGTAAATTGACCCAATCCAAAATATCCCGCCTCCTTCATAGACTTCAATAGGCAGCTGTAAATTGACCCAATCCAAAATATCCCGCCTCCTTCATAGACTTCAATAGGCAGCTGTAAATTGACCCAATCCAAAATATCCCGCCTCCTTCATAGACTTCAATAGGCAGCTGTAAATTAACTCAATCCAAAATGTGCTATAACCCGTAGATTTGAGACCCTGCGCATGGAAGCGGCAGATAAGCTGACTGACTAATTTAAGCTTTAAACTGACTCACAGTGAGCTAGAATTAAGCTACCTAAATTTCAGGGTGAATTTTGAGTTCAGGAGGAAGGGGAGAGGAAAATGAGAAGAAGAGGCGGCTCATTAGTGGACAGAGAAGCACAGATCTATGATAAGATATATTACAAAGTTCCTTATTTTCACTCATACTATTTATGTATTAATCCAAAGTTTGTTAAAAATGACAGTGACCATTTAAGTTCTTCTTTTTACCTATTAGTATGACAATGATTAATACAGTCATTTGGTGAGTAGGGAAGGCTGGATACACAGGATTTACTCTTGTTCATTTTGGACATGGACTCCACAAGACCAAGTGAAAGGAAAGACTCTGTAAGTGAATGTTCATCTTCTCCCTTGTAGCAAAATGCATTTCTTATTTTCAGGATGACGATCAACTTTTCTTTAAAGGATGTCTACTAAGTTTGAAAGTTATCCCCACTGGCAACCTCCACCAATCCCAAGGAGGAGACTCTGAAGAATCCTGTCTGAATGGAACAGAGGTCAAGCACGGACACTTCCACTCCATTATTTTTTAATTGGCGTGCCAAAAACCAGCCAAGTGTAAGGGTCTCCTTTCTCTGGTGGTCCAAATCAGAATGAATGGAGTGGGGTGCACATACTTGACCTCCGCTCCATTCAGACGGAGTTCTTCAGACAATATTTGGGCACCCAGTGGTCGGACCACCAGTGGATAGAGGGGTAATTTCCAAATTTATACAACCCCTTACACTGATCACACAGATCAGCGCAAGCAGTGGTTCAGAGCACTGTGCTGCTGTAAAAATATAGCAGCAGAACTCTCCGTAAGATGAGTGCCGAATAAGCATTGTTGGCCTCAGCCCTCTATGAAAACTACAGGTTGCCCCTAACTTGGGATCCCCTTATCATGGTGGAATGGAATAAGGAATAAAACAGTTCATCTTTATAAATGGCTTTTACTCCGAAGAGGCACCGTCTTAAATGTTTCAACGAGCATGATTTTTTTCGCTCAGTCTGTACAACTTTCTGTATTTGGCCTCTCGCTTTCACAGGATTCTCTCAGTTCAGCCCAACCTTCGGGCTGTCTCCATTGCTTGGTTTTCCCATTATCGCTTCAGTAAGAACTCTCTTCCCAACATCGATATCAATAGGGCGGAAAACTCTTCACTTACAGGCTACATCATGATCCTCTGGGTGTGGCCTCAATATCTAACTCGCCTGGATGCTGTGGTGCGTAATCCTTCAGGAGGCTCATTCACGCCACTTGCGTTTCATGTCAACCTTCTCATCTAGGAGATGGCACTGTCTGACTCATTCACCCATGTCTCACAGGTGTATTAATTGCAAAGAACTAAGAAAAAAATTAGGGGCTCAAAATAGTGCTGCCAGGGATTCAAAAATTGGAAATGGGTAACGTAAAAAATGATTTTTTATTAAAATGCTACGCGTTTCTGAGCTGATCTAGCTCCTTCGTCAGGCTTATACATGCAAATAATACATCATGGTTGGTTTATACCTTCTAACATGAGGTTCTTGCACCAGTTGGTTAATTAATTATCACCTATGGTACATGATTACTGAATACCATCACTAACCATTGTTATCTAAAAACCATTATGAATGAAGAATACAGTCATGGCCAAAAGTTTTGAGAATGACACAAATATTAATTTTTACAAAGTCTACTGCTTCACTTTTTCTAATGGCAATTTGCATATACTCCAGAATGTTATAAAGAGTGATCAGCTTAACAGCAATTACTTGCAAAGTCAATATTTGGCTAGAAAATGAACTTTATCCCCCAAAACACATTTCAACATCATTGCAGCCCTGCCTTAAAAGGACCAGCTATCCTCTTTTCAGTGATTGCTCCATTAACACAGGTGTGGGTGTTGATGAGGACATGTCTGGAGATCAATCTGTCATGATTAAGTAAGAAGGACACCACTGGACACTTTAAAAGGAGGCTGGTGCTTGGCATCATTGTTTCTCTTCTGTTAACCATGGTTACTCTAAAGAAACACGTGCAGTCATCATTGCAATGCACAAAAATGGCCTAACAGGGAAGAGTATCGCAGCTAGAAAGATTGCACCTCAGTCAACAATCTATCGCATCATCAAGAACTTCAAGGAGAGAGGTTCCATTGTTGCCAAAAAGGCTCCAGGGCGCCCAAGAAAGACCAGCAAGCGCCAGGACCATCTCTTAAAAGTGTTTCAGCTGCGGGATCGGGCTACCAGCAGTGCAGAGCTTGCTCAGGAATGGCAGCAGGCAGGTGTGAGTGCATCTGCACGCACTGTGAGGCAGAGACTCTTGGAGAAAGGCCTGGTCTCAAGGAGGGCAGCAAAGAAGCCACTTCTCTCCAGAAAAAACATCATGGACAGACTGATATTCTGCAAAAGGTACAGGCAGTGGACTGCTGAGGACTGGGGTAAAGTTATTTTCTCTGATGAATCCCCTTTTCGATTGTTTGGGACATCAGGGAAACGCCTCATTCGGAGAAGACAAGGTGAGCGCTACCACCAGTCTTGTCTCATGCCAACTGTTAAGCATCCTGAAACCATTCATGTGTGGGGTTGCTTCTCAGCCAAGGGAATCGGCTCTCTCACAGTCTTACCTAAAAACACAGCCATGAATAAAGAATGGTACCAGAATGTCCTCCAAGAGCAACTTCTCCCAACCCTCCAAGAGCAGTTTGGCGATCAACAATGCCTTTTCCAACATGATGGAGCACCTTGCCATAAAGCAAAGGTGATAACTAAATGGCTCAGGGAACAAAACATAGAGATTTTGGGTCCATGGCCTGGAAACTCCCCAGATCTTAATCCCATTGAGAACTTGTGGTCAATCATCAAGAGACGGGTGGACAAACAAAAACCTAAAAATTCTGACAAAATGAAAGCATTGATTGTGCAAGAATGGACTGCTATCAGTCAGGATTTGGTCCAGAAGTTGATTGAGAGCATGCCAGGGAGAATTGCAGAGGTCCTGAAGAAGAAGGGTCAACACTGCAAATATTGACTTGCTGCATTAACTCATTCTGTCAATATAAGCTTTTGTTACTCATATGTTTGCAATTATATTTCTGTCTGTGATAAAAACATCTGTCAAACACACACATAAAAACCAGAGGGCAGCAGATCATGTGAAAATATAATATTTGTGTCATTCTCAAAACCTTTGGCCATGACTGTACATACTGGGACTATACATGCTGGAAAATACTCATATTAAAAGTAAAAAAAATAAAAAACACAAGGATTGCCTTCACAACACTCCTTATTGCACAGTGTTATGTATATAGTCATTCAGACATTACAGTGTGAGCGTGAATAATTTGAATATCCAATAGGATTCCCTATGGACCAGTCTGTGGAATCCATTAGACACATTTTCTGGTACCGTATTTTCTGCGTTTTAAATTAGTGGGATCTTGTTTGTGTTCTATAAGAAATTGCCTTGACAAACTATGGCATTCTACACCTTTCCTTATGTTATATCTACGGATGATCATCCTATTATGTCTGGAGACCTACATTCTGTAAATTGCAGTCGCATTTTAATAGATAAATTGCAAAATTGGTATTACAATTGAGAAACTGTTGAATATGAAACACTCTCTTGTTGTACAGGAAAATTCTGTACATCCGTGGGGGATCATTTTACAGCAAAGACAATTGCTAGTGCCACAGCGGTGTATCCCCTTGGTGGTGAACGGGAAATGGATGTGAGGGACATCTGTGACATATTGGATTTTGTCCTGCTCGGATGTTCCCTGAAAGGATGGGATCATTGGTGAGGAAAGCCCAGTGCTTTGTCACAGCATGTCTTATTAACTTGTGTGATTGATTGTATATAGCTACAAAACTGTATTTAATTTTTTTTTTACTTAATTCTGTATCATTCATCGCGGTCAATTCGATTGCATCATCAGACTTTTTTGTAGAATCGCGTTTGATGAGACAGTCACTCTGTTCTAATCTGAGTGTTCGTTTGAATGCATCATTTATAACCCTTTATAATCCCTTTCAGCTACTTTTTTTTCTCTAAACCTCTTTTATAATATCCGGGCTTCCTTCAGAAAATCTTCATTCAATGTGCATTTTTTTTCATTCTCCTATATTGGCCATAGGGGATGTTGGTGACTAGGGATGAGCAAACATACTTGGCGATACTCAGTTATCACTCGAGTATGACGGTGCTCATATGTGCCTGTTACTTGGCAAATAATGGGCAGCGCTCAGTGTAAAACTTGAATCCCTGCCCTGCACCTTTGGCACTTGTTAGGTAGCCAATAAGCCTGTGGGGATTGCCTGTGAGTCACTGTAGTGCCGTAGCCATCTTGGATGTGGCATTACTGTGATTGGCTGGCCATGTGACATGATCAGAGGTTATAAAAGGACAGGCGCCGCCCGACACGGCACACAGACGCCATTGCACAGCTCTGGGACACTTCGTATTGGAGGGAGATAGTGCTTGTCCAGGTCTGTGTGTGCGCAGTATAATCAGAATCAGAAACCTGTAGTGTTGATACTGGTGCTGAAGCTGAGCCATCATACTAACAGTCCTTCTAAGTGCTATTGTTTGAAGCAAATACAATCTGCATTAAGCCTAGGGAGGGAGAGAGAGTCTCAGGAGCAGGGAGAGGGACAGAATCTAGTCTGTAGACAGGGATTAGGCCTGTGCAGTCCATTGACAAATATATAGCTGCAGTTTTTTTTGTGGGAGCTCAAAAAATGGAATATATTTTGATCCATCAAGTATTGCGTGCTTTGAGGTCCTTTTTGTGTTATATAACACACCCAAAAATTGTTGAAACATTTTCCTGGGCTACATTTCTCAGGCCTACACTATTCCGTAGTGTGGAGTAAATTTCTGTGATCTCTAAAACTGCTAAAAGCTTTTAAAAAATTTATAGGCTTCCATTTCTCAGACATACAGTATTACGTGGTCTGTGAATATTTCCGTGATCTGTAAAACTGAGAAAAAGTATTAAAATATTTTTCTGGCTTGAATTTGATTGTCATCCATACACTTTTGCGTTTTTTCAGCTACATTACGGTGGAGTAAACTCACAAAAGCTGCTTTGATTGCTGCAGGTGACCAATTTTTTTCTTTTACTAAAAAACTTGGTTTCAAGAGAGAGAGAGCAATTACAAAATGAGTAAGGCGTGCATTAAGGGACAGGGAAGTGAAAATGCTCATGATGGTGCCGAGGATGTGGGGCAGGTGCGGGGAGGCATGTTTCACCACTTCTAAAGCCAGAGAAGTGCTAATAGTTGGTTGGTTGGATAGCAGATAATGCTTCCAGGAGACTTGGCAGCACCACCCATTCTTCCACACAGTCCAGTTTCACCAGCCTAAAGTCTGGATCACTTATACCTCACCCTGATTTTCCTTCCTCCTGCCATGTTGAGTCTCAGGAGACTAGTGATCCCACAATAGGACCCTCCGAGGAGCTGTTTACCACATTTCTTGATTGTGGCCTCTCAACCTGCATGCTCCAAGAGGGACAGGACGACATGTGTTTAGTGATGCACAAAACTTAGAGGAGCCGCGGCCACAAGAACATGAAAGTGGGGAACAGCAAATTTGGGATAAGGAGGAGGATGATGAGACACAGTTGCCCATAAGACTTGTTGTTATTAAGTCACAAAGTCAGGAGGACCAGGGAGCGAGACCAAGTCACCAACCCAACCTGGGAAGCTGGCATGCAGAGCGAGGCGAACTGCGCTGAGGGGAAGGGATCTGCAGCATCGAAACAGACAGGAAGAAGCAGTGGGGTGACCACAGGGACAAGGCAACTAACTGCTAAAAATGATAAAAGGTGCAAAAATAATGCATATGATAAATGCATCAAATGAGGTATTAGTTACTAGTTTGAATTTGGATTTTTAAGTCCTTTTTAACCTTGTCTGTGAGCTTTGAATTGATAGTTAGATGCTCGCAATAAAATGGGTTTCTGTGTTATGCACATATAGTGCTGAACAACCCGCCTTCCATTATAGGCGTTATAAATAGGCTGCTGTTGTGAATGTGTTAGAAATGAATTCTGAGCAGAAGCTCCCTCTGGTGGTTACAAACAGTGCTGAACCATTCAATGAGGATTGGCAATCAGGAGTTACAGACTGGTCTTATATAAGGGAGGTTCCCTCCCATCATGGTTGCCTGTGATCAATTGTTCTTGTCTCAACTGTGGTTCCTGGTTCACTTGGAAGCTTGCTGAGTCTTGCCTCTTCTCCTGTTCTCAGATAAGATATTTTCTGTTTTTTTTTTGTGCTTGCTTTTTGCATTGTTCCCTGTACTTCTGTGGAGGTCAGCCAGGTCCCCTCCGGGGGCTTGTGCTCCTCTCAGTTTATCTGAGCTATTGTTATTTGTTCATTTGCCTTTTCCCGTTTTTTCAGTGGCTGCGGCTTAGTTTTGTTACACCAGAGAACTAATTTAGGTGGTAGAGGTCGTGTGATCTCAGGTGTTTTTGCAATTAGTAGAGTTGGTATTTTTTAGGGTTTTTTGGATTGCAGTAAGTGTCCTTCCTATCCTTTTTCTTTCTAGGCAGATTGGGCCCCAACGTTTGCTCTTACTATTTTCTGTCTGTGTCTGTATTTCCTCTTGTCTAACCGCCATTACATGTTTGGGGGCTTCCTATGTTCTTTGGGGATCTGCTCCAGGGCAGATAGCTTTCCTCTTTCTATCTTTAGGTGTAGTTAACCTCTCAGGCTGTGACGAGGCGTCTAGGACCATCGTAGGAATGCTCCACGGCTGCCTTTAGTTGTGGTGGTTTGTCAGGGTACTGCAATCCAGTAGATTCCAACCTCTCTGGTGTATTGCCGTTTTTGCCTGCTCTCCTCAGCTACCAAATCATAACAGGCTGCTATCCAAACACTATGCATTGCACTTTCCTGTGTGACTTATGTCCTAAGCAAGCCTATTTGTGTGCTTTTGTCCACTAGACAGTTAACACCTTCATCATCACTATTTCTGTGACAGGGTGGCTGTTCTCATCAGTGGAAGGTACCTGTGTTGCTCCAGCCTTTATCTATGGGAGCCTGCTTCATCCTGCTAGAGCTTTGTTCATCTAACAAGATTTGGTGAGGCTATTTTTCATGTTGTGTTCTTTCAACTTTGACCAAGTTTCCTGTGCCTTTGTAGCTCACACATCCCAAAACATCAGCGATCCACCTCCATGCTTTACAGTAGGAATGGTGTTCCTTTCATCATAGGCCTTGTTGACCTCTCTCCAAATGTAACGTTTATGGTTGTGGCCAAAAAGTTCAATTGTGGTCCTATCACTCCAAATTACCTTGTTCCAGAAGTTTTGAGGCTTGTCTCTGTGCTGTTTTGCGTATTGTAGCCGAGATACTTTGTGGCATTTGTGCAGTAATGGCTTTCTTCTGGCGACTCGACCATGAAGCCCATTTTTTTCAAGTGCCTCCTTATTGTGCTTCTTGAAACAGCCAACAGCCACACCACTAGTTTTCAGAGAGTCCAGTATTTTTGCTGATCTTAATTGCGGGTTTTTCTTTGCATACCGAACAATCTTTCTGGCAGTTGTGGATGAAATTTTTGTTGGTCTACCTGACCGTGGTTTTGTTTTTACAGAGTCTCTCATTTTCCATTTGTTAATCACAGTTTTGAACGCTGCTGACTGGCATTATCAATTCCTTGGATATCTTTTTGTATCTCTTTCCTGTTTTATACAGTTCAACTACCTTTTCCCGCAGATCCATTGACAATTCTTTTGCTTTCCCCATGACTCACAATCCAGAAACGTCAGTGGCTGGATGAAAGATGCAAGAGTCTGTCTGGATCCCAGAAACGCACTCAGCTTTTATGCAAACACACTGATTACAAGCAAACAGGTCACAGGTGAGGATGTTACCTTTAGAAGCCATTCACACCCATTAATGTCAACTTCTGTGTATGTTATCAGGCCAAAATCACCAGGGTAAGTAAACTTTTGATCAGGGTCATTTGGGTGTTTTGGGTTGTCGTTATGATTTAAAAAGAGAAAACACAGTAATCTTCACCCAACCACTAACCCTGAGGGGAGAAAAAGTTTTGGTTTTATCATTCATATTCTCTGAAAAAAGGCCAAGAAAACAAAAATTCTGTCGGGGTATGTAATCTTTTGAGAACAACTCTATACGTGGAACAATTATTACTTGTCCTATAAAAAAAAATAGAAAAACGTATGCTTGCAATACCATTTCCTTACCATACGGTGTGCTGTGTGATCATATCCTCTTTCTTTCTGAAGAGGCAATTTGCACTTGTATAGTCCAATAATGTAAAGTATCCACTAATAGTGAAGTTGTAAATAGCAGTTTTTCCTTTGCTATGCACAAAAATGGGAGGTTGACTTTTTATTAGGGCAACTAAGATAATTATGGAGAATATAACAAACTATTTCAAAAGGCCAGCAGAAAAAAGCAACAGTATGTCTAACTATGGGTAGACTACATCATTAGTGCAACATATGCAGTTACATTGGACGCCTGCTGATATGAGGACCACACTACATAGGTAAAAAGCAGTTTAAAATAAGATATGGTGTTTCTATTGGTTACTATTGACCTTATTGTCAAAGAGATACCAAAAGAAGCATGGCTATTGGGATCAAGGGTTGTCCTGTGTAGTTACATAATGCACTTAGTTGCTGATGACACCGCTGGGTCAAAGGGCAATGTTGGGTCAGTAACCAGAAGTAGAGATGAGCGAATTTGTTCAGATTTTGTCTCCGAATCTGATTTTGACATATTCGGGCCATATTCGAAAGCTATTTGTGCCGAATGTATGTTTGAAAATCGGTTCGGAACATATTCGGTAATTTCTACTCCCATTGACGCTAATGACGTTCGGCAGTGTTCAACGAATATTGCAAAAACAATATTCGATGCTGATCGTATTCGGAACCGAATCCGAACAAATTCGCACATCTGTAATCAGAAGGTGCTCCAATGCCCTGGTTAACAGCAGGATAGTCCATAAAAAGTTTCTGTTTTTGGCCAGGAGATGTCTGACACATTCAGGTCGTCACTATGGTTAACGGAAGGGGAAATTGTGGAACCTAGAAGAAAGTGTCTACATCATGGCTAGATAGTGAGGTGAGTAACACTTGCCATATGTGA
>JARQOD010000002.1:632849571-632862981 GCA_033576555.1 Oophaga sylvatica
TTTGGCCTCTCGCTTTCACAGGATTCTCTCAGTTCAGCCCAACCTTCGGGCTGTCTCCATTGCTTGGTTTTCCCATTATCGCTTCAGTAAGAACTCTCTTCCCAACATCGATATCAATAGGGCGGAAAACTCTTCACTTACAGGCTACATCATGATCCTCTGGGTGTGGCCTCAATATCTAACTCGCTGGATGCTGTGGTGCGTAATCCTTCAGGAGGCTCATTCACGCCACTTGCGTTTCATGTCAACCTTCTCATCTAGGAGATGGCACTGTCTGACTCATTCACCCATGTCTCACAGGTGTATTAATTGCAAAGAACTAAGAAAAAAATTAGGGGCTCAAAATAGTGCTGCCAGGGATTCAAAAATTGGAAATGGGTAACGTAAAAAATGATTTTTTATTAAAATGCTACGCGTTTCTGAGCTGATCTAGCTCCTTCGTCAGGCTTATACATGCAAATAATACATCATGGTTGGTTTATACCTTCTAACATGAGGTTCTTGCACCAGTTGGTTAATTAATTATCACCTATGGTACATGATTACTGAATACCATCACTAACCATTGTTATCTAAAAACCATTATGAATGAAGAATACAGTCATGGCCAAAAGTTTTGAGAATGACACAAATATTAATTTTTACAAAGTCTACTGCTTCACTTTTTCTAATGGCAATTTGCATATACTCCAGAATGTTATAAAGAGTGATCAGCTTAACAGCAATTACTTGCAAAGTCAATATTTGGCTAGAAAATGAACTTTATCCCCCAAAACACATTTCAACATCATTGCAGCCCTGCCTTAAAAGGACCAGCTATCCTCTTTTCAGTGATTGCTCCATTAACACAGGTGTGGGTGTTGATGAGGACATGTCTGGAGATCAATCTGTCATGATTAAGTAAGAAGGACACCACTGGACACTTTAAAAGGAGGCTGGTGCTTGGCATCATTGTTTCTCTTCTGTTAACCATGGTTATCTCTAAAGAAACACGTGCAGTCATCATTGCAATGCACAAAAATGGCCTAACAGGGAAGAGTATCGCAGCTAGAAAGATTGCACCTCAGTCAACAATCTATCGCATCATCAAGAACTTCAAGGAGAGAGGTTCCATTGTTGCCAAAAAGGCTCCAGGGCGCCCAGAAAGACCAGCAAGCGCCAGGACCATCTCTTAAAAGTGTTTCAGCTGCGGGATCGGGCTACCAGCAGTGCAGAGCTTGCTCAGGAATGGCAGCAGGCAGGTGTGAGTGCATCTGCACGCACTGTGAGGCAGAGACTCTTGGAGAAAGGCCTGGTCTCAAGGAGGGCAGCAAAGAAGCCACTTCTCTCCAGAAAAAACATCATGGACAGACTGATATTCTGCAAAAGGTACAGGCAGTGGACTGCTGAGGACTGGGTAAAGTTATTTTCTCTGATGAATCCCCTTTTCGATTGTTTGGGACATCAGGGAAAACGCCTCATTCGGAGAAGACAAGGTGAGCGCTACCACCAGTCTTGTCTCATGCCAACTGTTAAGCATCCTGAAACCATTCATGTGTGGGGTTGCTTCTCAGCCAAGGGAATCGGCTCTCTCACAGTCTTACCTAAAAACACAGCCATGAATAAAGAATGGTACCAGAATGTCCTCCAAGAGCAACTTCTCCCAACCCTCCAAGAGCAGTTTGGCGATCAACAATGCCTTTTCCAACATGATGGAGCACCTTGCCATAAAGCAAAGGTGATAACTAAATGGCTCAGGGAACAAAACATAGAGATTTTGGGTCCATGGCCTGGAAACTCCCCAGATCTTAATCCCATTGAGAACTTGTGGTCAATCATCAAGAGACGGGTGGACAAACAAAAACCTAAAAATTCTGACAAAATGAAAGCATTGATTGTGCAAGAATGGACTGCTATCAGTCAGGATTTGGTCCAGAAGTTGATTGAGAGCATGCCAGGGAGAATTGCAGAGGTCCTGAAGAAGAAGGGTCAACACTGCAAATATTGACTTGCTGCATTAACTCATTCTGTCAATATAAGCTTTTGTTACTCATATGTTTGCAATTATATTTCTGTCTGTGATAAAAACATCTGTCAAACACACACATAAAAACCAGAGGGCAGCAGATCATGTGAAAATATAATATTTGTGTCATTCTCAAAACCTTTGGCCATGACTGTACATACTGGGACTATACATGCTGGAAAATACTCATATTAAAAGTAAAAAAAATAAAAAACACAAGGATTGCCTTCACAACACTCCTTATTGCACAGTGTTATGTATATAGTCATTCAGACATTACAGTGTGAGCGTGAATAATTTGAATATCCAATAGGATTCCCTATGGACCAGTCTGTGGAATCCATTAGACACATTTTCTGGTACCGTATTTTCTGCGTTTTAAATTAGTGGGATCTTGTTTGTGTTCTATAAGAAATTGCCTTGACAAACTATGGCATTCTACACCTTTCCTTATGTTATATCTACGGATGATCATCCTATTATGTCTGGAGACCTACATTCTGTAAATTGCAGTCGCATTTTAATAGATAAATTGCAAAATTGGTATTACAATTGAGAAACTGTTGAATATGAAACATCTCTCTTGTTGTACAGGAAAATTCTGTACATCCGTGGGGGATCATTTTACAGCAAAGACAATTGCTAGTGCCACAGCGGTGTATCCCCTTGGTGGTGAACGGGAAATGGATGTGAGGGACATCTGTGACATATTGGATTTTGTCCTGCTCGGATGTTCCCTGAAAGGATGGGATCATTGGTGAGGAAAGCCCAGTGCTTTGTCACAGCATGTCTTATTAACTTGTGTGATTGATTGTATATAGCTACAAAACTGTATTTAATTTTTTTTTTACTTAATTCTGTATCATTCATCGCGGTCAATTCGATTGCATCATCAGACTTTTTTGTAGAATCGCGTTTGATGAGACAGTCACTCTGTTCTAATCTGAGTGTTCGTTTGAATGCATCATTTATAACCCTTTATAATCCCTTTCAGCTACTTTTTTTTCTCTAAACCTCTTTTATAATATCCGGGCTTCCTTCAGAAAATCTTCATTCAATGTGCATTTTTTTTCATTCTCCTATATTGGCCATAGGGGATGTTGGTGACTAGGGATGAGCAAACATACTTGGCGATACTCAGTTATCACTCGAGTATGACGGTGCTCATATGTGCCTGTTACTTGGCAAATAATGGGCAGCGCTCAGTGTAAAACTTGAATCCCTGCCCTGCACCTTTGGCACTTGTTAGGTAGCCAATAAGCCTGTGGGGATTGCCTGTGAGTCACTGTAGTGCCGTAGCCATCTTGGATGTGGCATTACTGTGATTGGCTGGCCATGTGACATGATCAGAGGTTATAAAAGGACAGGCGCCGCCCGACACGGCACACAGACGCCATTGCACAGCTCTGGGACACTTCGTATTGGAGGGAGATAGTGCTTGTCCAGGTCTGTGTGTGCGCAGTATAATCAGAATCAGAAACCTGTAGTGTTGATACTGGTGCTGAAGCTGAGCCATCATACTAACAGTCCTTCTAAGTGCTATTGTTTGAAGCAAATACAATCTGCATTAAGCCTAGGGAGGGAGAGAGAGTCTCAGGAGCAGGGAGAGGGACAGAATCTAGTCTGTAGACAGGGATTAGGCCTGTGCAGTCCATTGACAAATATATAGCTGCAGTTTTTTTTGTGGGAGCTCAAAAAATGGAATATATTTTGATCCATCAAGTATTGCGTGCTTTGAGGTCCTTTTTGTGTTATATAACACACCCAAAAATTGTTGAAACATTTTCCTGGGCTACATTTCTCAGGCCTACACTATTCCGTAGTGTGGAGTAAATTTCTGTGATCTCTAAAACTGCTAAAAGCTTTTAAAAAATTTATAGGCTTCCATTTCTCAGACATACAGTATTACGTGGTCTGTGAATATTTCCGTGATCTGTAAAACTGAGAAAAAGTATTAAAATATTTTTCTGGCTTGAATTTGATTGTCATCCATACACTTTTGCGTTTTTTCAGCTACATTACGGTGGAGTAAACTCACAAAGCTGCTTTGATTGCTGCAGGTGACCAATTTTTTTCTTTTACTAAAAAACTTGGTTTCAAGAGAGAGAGAGCAATTACAAAATGAGTAAGGCGTGCATTAAGGGACAGGGAAGTGAAAATGCTCATGATGGTGCCGAGGATGTGGGGCAGGTGCGGGGAGGCATGTTTCACCACTTCTAAAGCCAGAGAAGTGCTAATAGTTGGTTGGTTGGATAGCAGATAATGCTTCCAGGAGACTTGGCAGCACCACCCATTCTCCACACAGTCCAGTTTCACCAGCCTAAAGTCTGGATCACTTATACCTCACCCTGATTTTCCTTCCTCCTGCCATGTTGAGTCTCAGGAGACTAGTGATCCCACAATAGGACCCTCCGAGGAGCTGTTTACCACATTTCTTGATTGTGGCCTCTCAACCTGCATGCTCCAAGAGGGACAGGACGACATGTGTTTAGTGATGCACAAAACTTAGAGGAGCCGCGGCCACAAGAACATGAAAGTGGGGAACAGCAAATTTGGGATAAGGAGGAGGATGATGAGACACAGTTGCCCATAAGACTTGTTGTTATTAAGTCACAAAGTCAGGAGGACCAGGGAGCGAGACCAAGTCACCAACCCAACCTGGGAAGCTGGCATGCAGAGCGAGGCGAACTGCGCTGAGGGGAAGGGATCTGCAGCATCGAAACAGACAGGAAGAAGCAGTGGGGTGACCACAGGGACAAGGCAACTAACTGCTAAAAATGATAAAAGGTGCAAAAATAATGCATATGATAAATGCATCAAATGAGGTATTAGTTACTAGTTTGAATTTGGATTTTTTAAGTCCTTTTTAACCTTGTCTGTGAGCTTTGAATTGATAGTTAGATGCTCGCAATAAAATGGGTTTCTGTGTTATGCACATATAGTGCTGAACAACCCGCCTTCCATTATAGGCGTTATAAATAGGCTGCTGTTGTGAATGTGTTAGAAATGAATTCTGAGCAGAAGCTCCCTCTGGTGGTTACAAACAGTGCTGAACCATTCAATGAGGATTGGCAATCAGGAGTTACAGACTGGTCTTATATAAGGGAGGTTCCCTCCCATCATGGTTGCCTGTGATCAATTGTTCTTGTCTCAACTGTGGTTCCTGGTTCACTTGGAAGCTTGCTGAGTCTTGCCTCTTCTCCTGTTCTCAGATAAGATATTTTCTGTTTTTTTTTTGTGCTTGCTTTTTGCATTGTTCCCTGTACTTCTGTGGAGGTCAGCCAGGTCCCCTCCGGGGGCTTGTGCTCCTCTCAGTTTATCTGAGCTATTGTTATTTGTTCATTTGCCTTTTCCCG
Organism: Oophaga sylvatica; assembly: GCA_033576555.1. Classification (NCBI taxonomy): domain Eukaryota; kingdom Metazoa; phylum Chordata; class Amphibia; order Anura; family Dendrobatidae; genus Oophaga; species Oophaga sylvatica. Next base: position 632,854,933 of record JARQOD010000002.1, read on the forward strand.
TTTTTTCAGTGGCTGCGGCTTAGTTTTGTTACACCAGAGAACTAATTTAGGTGGTAGAGGTCGTGTGATCTCAGGTGTTTTTGCAATTAGTAGAGTTGGTATTTTTTAGGGTTTTTTGGATTGCAGTAAGTGTCCTTCCTATCCTTTTTCTTTCTAGGCAGATTGGGCCCCAACGTTTGCTCTTACTATTTTCTGTCTGTGTCTGTATTTCCTCTTGTCTAACCGCCATTACATGTTTGGGGGCTTCCTATGTTCTTTGGGGATCTGCTCCAGGGCAGATAGCTTTCCTCTTTCTATCTTTAGGTGTAGTTAACCTCTCAGGCTGTGACGAGGCGTCTAGGACCATCGTAGGAATGCTCCACGGCTGCCTTTAGTTGTGGTGGTTTGTCAGGGTACTGCAATCCAGTAGATTCCAACCTCTCTGGTGTATTGCCGTTTTTGCCTGCTCTCCTCAGCTACCAAATCATAACAGGCTGCTATCCAAACACTATGCATTGCACTTTCCTGTGTGACTTATGTCCTAAGCAAGCCTATTTGTGTGCTTTTGTCCACTAGACAGTTAACACCTTCATCATCACTATTTCTGTGACAGGGTGGCTGTTCTCATCAGTGGAAGGTACCTGTGTTGCTCCAGCCTTTATCTATGGGAGCCTGCTTCATCCTGCTAGAGCTTTGTTCATCTAACAAGATTTGGTGAGGCTATTTTTCATGTTGTGTTCTTTCAACTTTGACCAAGTTTCCTGTGCCTTTGTAGCTCACACATCCCAAAACATCAGCGATCCACCTCCATGCTTTACAGTAGGAATGGTGTTCCTTTCATCATAGGCCTTGTTGACCTCTCTCCAAATGTAACGTTTATGGTTGTGGCCAAAAAGTTCAATTGTGGTCCTATCACTCCAAATTACCTTGTTCCAGAAGTTTTGAGGCTTGTCTCTGTGCTGTTTTGCGTATTGTAGCCGAGATACTTTGTGGCATTTGTGCAGTAATGGCTTTCTTCTGGCGACTCGACCATGAAGCCCATTTTTTTCAAGTGCCTCCTTATTGTGCTTCTTGAAACAGCCAACAGCCACACCACTAGTTTTCAGAGAGTCCAGTATTTTTGCTGATCTTAATTGCGGGTTTTTCTTTGCATACCGAACAATCTTTCTGGCAGTTGTGGATGAAATTTTTGTTGGTCTACCTGACCGTGGTTTTGTTTTTACAGAGTCTCTCATTTTCCATTTGTTAATCACAGTTTTGAACGCTGCTGACTGGCATTATCAATTCCTTGGATATCTTTTTGTATCTCTTTCCTGTTTTATACAGTTCAACTACCTTTTCCCGCAGATCCATTGACAATTCTTTTGCTTTCCCCATGACTCACAATCCAGAAACGTCAGTGGCTGGATGAAAGATGCAAGAGTCTGTCTGGATCCCAGAAACGCACTCAGCTTTTATGCAAACACACTGATTACAAGCAAACAGGTCACAGGTGAGGATGTTACCTTTAGAAGCCATTCACACCCATTAATGTCAACTTCTGTGTATGTTATCAGGCCAAAATCACCAGGGTAAGTAAACTTTTGATCAGGGTCATTTGGGTGTTTTGGGTTGTCGTTATGATTTAAAAAGAGAAAACACAGTAATCTTCACCCAACCACTAACCCTGAGGGGAGAAAAAGTTTTGGTTTTATCATTCATATTCTCTGAAAAAAGGCCAAGAAAACAAAAATTCTGTCGGGGTATGTAATCTTTTGAGAACAACTCTATACGTGGAACAATTATTACTTGTCCTATAAAAAAAAATAGAAAAACGTATGCTTGCAATACCATTTCCTTACCATACGGTGTGCTGTGTGATCATATCCTCTTTCTTTCTGAAGAGGCAATTTGCACTTGTATAGTCCAATAATGTAAAGTATCCACTAATAGTGAAGTTGTAAATAGCAGTTTTTCCTTTGCTATGCACAAAAATGGGAGGTTGACTTTTTATTAGGGCAACTAAGATAATTATGGAGAATATAACAAACTATTTCAAAAGGCCAGCAGAAAAAAGCAACAGTATGTCTAACTATGGGTAGACTACATCATTAGTGCAACATATGCAGTTACATTGGACGCCTGCTGATATGAGGACCACACTACATAGGTAAAAAGCAGTTTAAAATAAGATATGGTGTTTCTATTGGTTACTATTGACCTTATTGTCAAAGAGATACCAAAAGAAGCATGGCTATTGGGATCAAGGGTTGTCCTGTGTAGTTACATAATGCACTTAGTTGCTGATGACACCGCTGGGTCAAAGGGCAATGTTGGGTCAGTAACCAGAAGTAGAGATGAGCGAATTTGTTCAGATTTTGTCTCCGAATCTGATTTTGACATATTCGGGCCATATTCGAAAGCTATTTGTGCCGAATGTATGTTTGAAAATCGGTTCGGAACATATTCGGTAATTTCTACTCCCATTGACGCTAATGACGTTCGGCAGTGTTCAACGAATATTGCAAAAACAATATTCGATGCTGATCGTATTCGGAACCGAATCCGAACAAATTCGCACATCTGTAATCAGAAGGTGCTCCAATGCCCTGGTTAACAGCAGGATAGTCCATAAAAAGTTTCTGTTTTTGGCCAGGAGATGTCTGACACATTCAGGTCGTCACTATGGTTAACGGAAGGGGAAATTGTGGAACCTAGAAGAAAGTGTCTACATCATGGCTAGATAGTGAGGTGAGTAACACTTGCCATATGTGATGAGTTTCAACAGGGCTATTGAGAGGACCACAGTGAAGAAATGTAGGATGCTTCAACCTGTACTGCTGTTGGTGGTGTTTGTCTACCAACAGCCTACCACCCATCATGAGAAAGTACCTCCATTGCTGAGAGAAGCATCAAGCTTACTGTCATGGCTGAACTGTACATCTACAAAATAGGCAAAGTGTATTTACCCACGAAGGGCAAAGAAAGAGCAACACTGAAGTCTGTATGCTAATGCCTATTTGTCAAGCAGTGTGCTACATAATAGGCAGCAACGAAACTGGTGTCTGAGTGCGAGGAACTGATAACAGTAACTGAATGAGTAACCTGCAAAAGTTCATAAGACGGCCAGCCAAGCATCTGCAGGCAGTTGCATGGTTTTCAGATTGTGCCAGACACTGACAATCCTCTACACTAGGACAACAGAAGCGGGAACGAGCAGCAGGAGTGAAGAAGAGTGCTTGCACTGCCGCGTGAAATTGCGGCACTTTCACTAGATCTCATGCGGTTGAGATAGGTCACTGAAATAAGAGTGACCTGTCAATCGAGTGACCTGTCAATCACTGACAGGAGCCAGGCGACGGGCAGGAAATAAGGAAGAGAGGCAGCTGTAAGTGCAGGGTCTGTCATGCTGCACTTGTGGCTTATTTAAATAAGAATTATACTATAAATTTCTCTAACACATAAACCAAGATTTCTAATGGAAAGGTCAGGATGTAATGCGCATTACAGTGCTCTTATGTAAATGCCATTAATTTGAGGTATAAAAACCTGATGACGCGTTACCTTTAAAAGAAACCTATAACATACCTCCCAACTTTTGAAGATGTGAAAGAGGGACAGAGGTTGCGGCGCGCTACCCGCCAAATTTTAGGCCACGCCCCTGACCACACCTGTTTCACAACTAATCACACCCATGTCCACACCCCGACCACACTCATTTAGCACTGGTGATCACACTGACTGGTACTGAGGGCACAGTGGCTGGCATTATGGGATCAGTGGCTGGTACTGTGGGCACACTGACTGGTACTGAGGAAAAGAAAGAGCAGAGTTTTAAAGTGCTCCTTGGGGCTCCGCCGTGTACTCCTGTGTCCACGGGAAAAGTAAGCTCCCAGCCGGGACAGCAGGGCAGAATCTCTCTCAAAATCGGGACTGTCCCGCTGGATCTGGGACAGTTGGGAGGTATGAATGCTCCCCACCATACACCTTGTGCAACACGGCTCCGTACACCTCGCGCACACACGGCTCCGCTCCGTACACCTTGCGCACACACGGCTCCACTCCATACACCTCACACACACGGCTCTGCTACATCCACACTGTAAATCCCTCCTGATCCCTCAAAATCGGGACTGTCCCGCTGGATCTGTGGCAGTTGGGAGGTATGAATGCTCCCCACCATACACCTTGTACACGCACGGCTCTGCACACCTCATACACACACGGTTCCCCTCTGTACACCTCGCGCACACACAGCTCCGCTCCGTACACCTCGCGTACACATGGCTCCACTCTGTACACCTCGTGCACGCACGGCCCACTCCGTACACACACGGCTTCACTCCGTAAACCTCGTACATACGCAGCCATGCTCCGTAAACCTTGTACACATGCGGCTTTGCACCATACACCTCGTACACATGCGGTTCTGCTCGTCCCTCGTACACACCGTCGTCATACACACGCGGCTCCACTTCTCTACACCCCGTACACACACGGCTCTGCTCCGCTCTGTACACACACGGCTCTGCTCCGCTCTGTACACACACGGCTCAAGCACGGAGCCCTGTGTGTACGGAGATGAGCGGCTCAGCTCTGTACACTTAGTACACACAAGGCTCCGTTTTGAACGCTTCATACACACACAGCACTGCTACAGCCACCTCGTACACACACGGCTCCACTCCATACACCTCGTACACACACGGCTCCGCTCCGTACACCTTGTACATACACGGCTCCGCTCCCTACACCTCGTACACACACGGCTCCGCTCCGTACACCTCGTACACACACTGCTCCGCTCCGTACACCTCGTACACACACGGCTCCGCTCTGTACACCTCGTACACACATGGCTCCGCTTTGTACACCTCGTACACACACGGCTCCGCTCCGTACACCTTGTACATACACGGCTCCGCTCCCTACACCTCGTACACACACGGCTCCGCTCCGTACACCTCGTACACACACTGCTCCGCTCCGTACACCTCGTACACACACGGCTCCGCTCTGTACACCTCGTACACACATGGCTCCGCTTTGTACACCTGTACACACATGGCTCCGCTCTGTACACCTCATACACACACGGCTCCGCTCCGTACACCTTGTACACACACGTCTTCGCTCCGTACACCTCATACACACACGGCTCCGCTCCGTATACCTCGTACACACACGGCTCCGCTCCGTACACCTCGTACACACACGGCTCCGCTCTGTACACCTCATACACACAGGCTACGCTCCATACACTTTTCACACACGGCTCTGCTACATCCACACTGTAAATCCCTCCTGACCCCTCACATAAACTTACCCTCATCCAGCACCATGACAACCACAGAATAGCTCAGCACAACAGAGACCTGCATGAGGAGCCTGACCATGTGACATCCAACTCCTCCCCTCCTGTGACCTCATCACAGGTCCTGCTCCCACAGACGAGTACTGCTCAGCAGGTCATTGCTCTGCTGTGATAAGCTAAAGTGGAGCGCTGGGAGGGCAACTATAGGGTGTATTGGGGGCGTGGCGTCTCATCTCACTGCAGGACACATAGTGTCCCGCCGGGACAGCGGGAGGGGGGGGCCAGAATCGGGACTGTCCCGGTCAATCCGGGACGGTTGGGAGGTATGCTATAAACTCGTTTTCACCTCTCCTGAACCCTCCCTATAACTGTCCTGCGCTCTCTCTTTTTCTCTCCAATGTATTGTTGGGCGTCACTGCTGACTAGACCTCTAACGGCCACATTGGGTGCAATGAACGTCTTTGTCTGGGACTTAGTCAGTTGCAATGCTCGCCAGAAGACTGGAGGAAGAAGAAAAAGGAGAAAATTGGAGGACCAGGTGGGAAGCGCCTGAAGCAGAACTCTTATTCTCACCTTTCAGCAGCCCTAACTTTCCAACTGTTGCTGTACAGTACTTCTTCCTGCTTCTGACCTGCTTCTTTTCTCTCCAATCTTCCCGTGGGCACTGGTTCTTCCTAGACCCCTAAAAGTCATTTTGGGTTCAATGAATGTCGCTGCATTGGAACTATTTAGCGGCAGTGCTCATTAGAAGTCTGGTGGAAGAAAGTGAAGAAAAAGGAGTAGATCGGAGGACAACCTGACATGGGCAAGGCTTCCCGTAAGGTTCGATTGGGACTGAATTTATTCAATGCAAATCAAATCTTCCCCCAAATTGGAGCGAATCTTACAGAATTTTGGCATTCATTGAACTCTAGAACTCATGAGTAACGTTTCTTACTCCGGTGTATATCTGCATTTCTTACCCAAGAGCTAAGTGTGGAGACCACTCTACGGGATATGCCACCACCTATATGACAGTGAACATAACATGTACTATTGTTAGACAGTAATGTGCAATGCATAGTGTTAGACCCTCGAGGAGTTCAGTGACCATGTGTTGTGAATTCTCTGGATTCTTAGTTGGGGCTCCCTCTGGTGGCTGTAGATATTAATGAACCAGTTTTGACTGACAGAGACCTTTCAGCTGCTGACGATTGGCAATCTGGAAGTCATGACTGGGGATTTAAGGGAGTAACTTTCCCATGATCCTCGCCGGTGATTAGTTCTCTCTTCCTGGTCCAGTTTGGAAGTCAGCTTCTGCGGTCTCCTGCAAACTTTCAGATAAGCTATTTCTTGCTTGTTTCAGTGGTTTTGTTTTCTTTTGTTTTTTCTGCTTTCTGAGTGAGGTCAGCCGGGTCCCCCTGCTGGGCCTTGCCTGGTCTCTGTTTCTCAGTTATTTGTTCTTTTTCAGTCCCTGTTATTTCAGTGGCTGCTGGGGTAGCTACATGTTCACACCAGAGTTCTGATATAGCTGGAGAGATCATGTGGTCTCAGTATTTTTTTTTTTTTGGAATCAGAAGTGTTGGAATTTTTCCTAGGGTTTTGCTGGATTGCAGAAAGTATTCTTTTCTGTCCTGTCCTATCTAGACAGTTTTTGGCCCCAGCATTTGCTTACTCTATTTTCTGCCTGTGTTTGTATTTCATCTTGTCTCACCGCCAATATATGTGTGGGGGCTACCTATTCCTTTGGGGCGCTACTCCTGGGCAGTTAGCTCTCCCCTTTCTATCTTTAGGCTTAGCTAACTCTCCGGCTATGTCGAGGCGTCTAGGTCATCGTAGGTATGTCCCACGGCTGCTTCTAGTTGTGCGGTTAGTTTAGGGGTCTGCAATCCATTAGTTACCAACCACTCTGGGTGACTGGCTGCCTTGGCTACTTTTGTTACAGTCCTCCTCGGCTACCATATCATAACACCATGACTGACAATTCATATGTTTGGAGATATTAGTGAGGAACTACACAGATTTATAGCATGAACGAGACTTTCTCCCACTGCTTCAGTTTCTTTCATCACTTATATTGCTCTTCTGGGAGCAGCGCAACACTACAACAGAGAGAACAAGTACCAGGGCGTTTCCTCGTCCTGCTCCGATATGTCCTGGCATGATGTGGCATAAAACAAATGACTTTCCATATTTGCTAAACATTGGCTAGTAATTTAATAAAGCCACTATTGTCTCTCCATACACGCAGAGAATTCAGATGATAGCTTAGGTGGCAATGCACATGCCTACCCTCCATTCATTCCCCGGAACTATTTAGCTTTTTCCAGCAGCCCCATAGAGAATGATTAAAGCAGCATCTAACCTGTCATTGGGGATAAAAGTACCCATCAGGCATTTAAAGCGGTATTTCCATCTCCAAGATTCCATCCCAATATATAGTAGTTGTAATAATAATAATAATATTAGCAGCAAATCCCTTCAATTAGAAAAGTAGTATAGTTTTTCTGATTCGCTTTGTCTCTTTCCTCATGTGCAGGCATTGCAGGACCGTAGGTATCCATGGTTACAACAAAAGCAACTAGCTAACTGTCACTAAATCAGTGGTCGTAACCATGGATACCTAAGGTCCTGCAATGCCTTAAATGGGGTAAGTGAATTAGAAAATCAGAAAAACTATATTTGTTAATATTATTGATATTATTATTAAACCTACTATATATTGGGATCGGATCTTGAAGATGGGAATACCCGTTTAGATATTTCCCATTCTGCTCATCGGTGTACACCCCGATGGT
>JARQOD010000002.1:632863081-632881340 GCA_033576555.1 Oophaga sylvatica
ATATGGTGAGTGGAAGATACCAGTCGACAGAACATACAAGTGATCACAGTACAGTTATTGATGGTGACTTCTCGCTGACGTTTTTTTCTGATGGAGTCGTTCACTTTTTCCGTCTTTTCATCTGGCCCAGACCGACATGACAACTTCTCCAACCAAGACTCAGCTGCAGAGAATACAACAGACACATTTCACTTCTCAATTTCCTGCCCCGTCCCCATCTATCCCCAACTACATTTACACACACTGATTACAAGCAAACAGGTCACAGGTGAGGATGTTACCTTTCGTAGCCATTTAAACCCATTTTGTGTCAACTTCTGTGCATGTTATCAGGCCAAAACCACCAGGGTGTGTAAACTTTTGATCAGGGTCATTTGGATGTTTTGGGTTGTCATTATGATTTAAAATGAGAAAACACAGTAGTGACAATAAATTACATAGTTTTTTACATAGTTATTAAGGTTGAAGGAAGACCTTTAAGTCCATCTAGTTCACCCCATATCCTATCCTAACCTGCCCTAACATGTTGATCTAGAGGAAGGCAAAAAAAAACCCAAGTGGCAAACAGTAAGCTTCACATTGGGGAAAAAAATTCTTCCCGACTCCACATACGGCAATCAGACTAGCTCCTGGATCAACGCAGTATCTAGGAAACTAGTGAATATAGCCTGTAATATTATACTTTTCATCCAGTCCCTTCTTACATTTTAGTAAGGAATCACTCATTACAGCATTAGACGGCAGAGAGTTCCATAGTCTCACTGCTCTTACAGTAAAGAATCTGCGTCTGTGATTATGACTAAACCTTCTTTCCTCCAGACATAGAGGATGCCCCCTTGTCCCCGTCACAGGTCTAAGAGTAAAAAGATCATTAGAAAGGTCTTTGTACTGTCCCCTCATATATTTATACATTGTAATAAGATCACCCCTAAGCCTTCGTTTTTCCAAACTAAATAACCCCAAGTATAATAACCTGTCTTGGTATTGCAGACCCCCCAGTTCTCTAATAACCTTGGTCGCTCTTCTCTGCACCCGCTCCAGTTCAGCTATGTCTTTCTTATACACCGGAGACCAGAATTGCACACAGTATTCTAAGTGTGGTCGCACCAGTGACTTGTATAGAGGTAAAATTATGTTCTCCTCATGAGCATCTATGCCTCTTTTAATGCATCCCATTATTTTATTTGCCTTGGCAGCAGCTGCCTGACATTGGCCACTAAATGTGAGTCTGTCGTCCACCCATGCACCCAGGTCTTTTTCAGTGACAGTTTTGCCCAGTGTTTTACAATTAAGCACATAATTATACATCTTGTTTGTTCTACCCAAGTGCATGACCTTACATTTATCCCCATTAAAGCTCATTTGCCATTTATCAGCCCAAGCTTCTAATTTACATAAATCCTCCTGTAATATAAAATTGTCCTCCTCTGTATTTATTACCCTGCAGAGTTTAGTGTCATCTGCAAATATTGAAATACTACTCTGTATGCCCCCTACAAGGTTATTAATAAATATGTTAAAGAGAAGCGGCCCCAATACTGACCCCTGTGGTACCCCACTGCTAACCGTGACCCAGTCCGAGTGTGCTCCATTAATAACCACCCTTTGTTTTCTATCCATGAGCCAGTTCTTAACCCACTTACACATATTTTCCCCTATCCCCATTGTTCTCATTTTATGTATCAACCTTTTGTGTGGCACCGTATCAAAAGCTTTTGAGAAGTCCATGAACACCACGTCCACTGCGTTCCCTTGGTCCAGTCCGGAACTTACCCCTTCATAAAAGCTTATCAGATTAGTCTGACAAGAACGGTCCCTCGTAAACCCATGCTGATACTGTGTCATGAGGTTATTCAGCTTCATATACTCCAATATAGTATCCCTTAAAAAACCCTCCAGGATTTTACCCACAGTAGATGTTAAGCTCACTGGCCTATAATTTCCAGGTTCAGTTTTTGCACCCAACCACTAACCATGAGTGGAGGAAAAGTTTTGGCGCTATCATTCATATTCTCTGACAAAAGGCAAGAAAGCAAAAATTCTGCCAGGGTATGTAAACTTTTGAACACAGCTGTATATAGCTGTCTGCCTAATGATCTCCTCTGACTGCCCCATTAACAGGATCACTCAGCTTGGCTGACTATTCATGTGTTCTGTATTAGACAATCACTGCCCCAATCTTCTATCCCCTCTAGATTCCTGTTCTCCTCCAGACTCTTCTGTCCTTTTCCATACTTCTCTGTATTCTCCAGACTCTTCTATCCTTCCCCGGACTCTTCTATCCTTCCCTGGACTCCTCTGTCCTTCATCGGACTCTTCTATCTCCTCCAGACTCCTCCCCCCCTACAGACTCCTTTTTCCCATCTAGACTCTTCTGTCCGCCTCAGAATTCTTCTATCTTCCTCCAAATTCCTTTGTCCTATTATCCAGATTCATATGTCCCCTCCAGACTCTACTGTCCTCTTCCAGTCTCCACTGACCTCTCCCTCCAAACTTCTCTGTCTTCCTCTTCCAGAACCCTCAATTTCCCTACATACTCCTTTGTTCTTCTCCAGACTCTTCTGTCATTTTCCATATTTCTGTATCCTTAAGACTCATCTATCCTCCTCCGGATTCCTGTATCCTCCCCTGGACCACTCTATCCTTCTCCAGACTATTCTATTCTCTGTTGGATTCCTCTGTCCTTCGCTGGGCTCCACTGTCTCCTCCAGACTCCTTTTTCACCCTACAGACTGCTTTTCCCATTTAGACTCCTCCAGATTCTTCTGTCCTCCTCTAAATTCCTTTGTTCTTGATCCAGTTTCCTCTGCCTCCTCCAGACACCTCTGTCCCCTTTCAGCCTCCACTGACCTCTTCCTCCAAACTGCTGTGATCCTCTTCCAGACTCCTAAATGTCCTCCAGACTCATCTATTCTCTTCCAGACGCTTCTGTCCTTTTCCATATTCTCTGTGTCCTCCATTCTCCTCTAGATTCCTCTATGCTCCTCCAGACTCCTCTATACTTCTCCATACTCCTCTATCCTTCTCCAGACTCCTCTGTCCTCCTCCAGTCTTTTCTGTCTCCTCTAGAACCCTCTTGGTTCTCCAGACTCCTCTCAGAAAACAAAAATGATCATTGGAAATCCAACATGACATCCTTCTCTCCCCCTCCATCATCCATCAAGGGAAAGCCATGAAGACCCAATACACATTGGCCTGTTGGTCGATGTAGTGTAATGTGTATGAGGGCCTTATCGCTGGGGCTTACAGCATCAGTGTGGCTATTGATCATAGATTTAATCTCTGATGCCTCCTGTAATGTAGTGACACTGCTGGTGGACTGCCATCCCGCTCACCAGTCACGCATTTATAATATGTCGATTCTTTGGAGGAGAAACCTTTTGGTAAGACATAATTTTGTGTTCAATGTGCTTCAATAAGCGCTGGTGATGATCACAAAAAGACTTGAATTTTTTAGACCCAAATGTTCCTAGCCAGGTCCCTCATTCGTATGGCATATTATGGGAATAAACTTAAGCCTGTAATGGAGGAGTTCTCTACTCTATGATGACGGGGAAGTTGTGAAAGGCAAGAGGTCTCCACCACCAAGCCCTTCAATAACAATGATGCAAGTGTTCCCATGAGTCTGATGTAATGATGTCACGTTGCTCATGAATGAGATGACTCACATCTACTACTATGGATTAGTCTGAATTTGAACATCACTAAATATTTTCTCAATGTAAGTCATTTCGAGGTACATTAAAGAAAGAGGAGAATTTAAAGGTGTTTTTTACCCCTTGCTTTTATCTTTAGCATGGCTCATGTGTGCAATCAAAATATTAATCTCATCTGCTGCTCCACCGCCTCTCCTCCTTGGCAGGGTCTCCCTTGGGGGCTCCTCTGCTCCTCTTCCCCTGTAGTCGGCGCATGACTACAGCTGCACATAAGAGGCCACAGTAATGACCTACGCATCGCTGCGGTCACACCCTGCAGCACTCACGAGCCAACCACATCGGAAGAGAAAGAGAACAGACCGGCGGTAGACCCAGCCATAGGGACAGAGCAGTGGTGAGCAGGTTCACTTTATTAGTTTGATAGCACACTCAATCCATACCTAAAACAAAAGAAAGCTGTGGAAAATCCCTTCAATGTCTTTCATGGCCTTCGACAGGCGCGCATTGTCACAAGACATAATTCACATTCCAGGACTCGAATATTGGATGAATGGGGACTTCTCCAGAAAAGTAATTTCAGAATTGTAATTATGGTTTCAAGTAAATAGAGAGAGGCTTGTATTCAACATCTATTTCAGCTGAAAGGTAGTTATGTCTTTAGGGACTGGAAAAGGTTTGTAATTAGAATCATAGAATGGTAGAGTTGGAAGGGACCTCCTGGGCCATCTGGTCCAGCCACTGCTCAAAGCAGGATTCACTAAATCATCCCAGACAGATGTCTGTCCAGCCTCTGTTTAAAGACTTCCATTGAAGGAGAACTCACCACCTCTCATGGCCACCTGCTTCACTCATTGATCACCCTGTCAAAAAGTTTTTTCTAATATCTAATCTGTGTCTCCTCCCATTCAGTTTCATCCTATTGCTTCTAGTCTTTCCTTGTGCAAATGAGAATAAAGATAATCCTTCTACAATGTGACAGCCCTTGAGATATTTGTAGACAGCTATTAAGTCTCCTCTCAGTCTTTTTTTTGCAGCTAAACATTCCCAAATCCTGTAACCGTTCCTCATAGGACATGGTTTGCAGACCGGACACCATTCTGGTGGCTCTTCTCTGAACTTGTTCCAGTTTGTTGATGTCTTTTTTAAAATGTGGTGCCAAAACTGGACTCAGTATTCCAGATGAGGTCTGACCAAAGAGGAGCAGAGGGCAATAATGACCTCACGTGATCTAGACTGTATGCTTCTGTTAATACATCCCAGAATTGTATTTGCCTTTTTTGCTGCTGCATCACACTGTTGACTCATGTTCAGTCTGTGATCTATTAGTAAACCCAAGTCTTTTTCGCATGTGCTGTTGCTTAGCCCTATTCCTCCCATTCTGTATATGCTTTTTTCATTTTTATTGCCCAGATGTAGTACTTTGCATTTTTCCCTGTTAAAAACCATTCTGTTAGTTGCTGCCCACTGCTCCAGTTTATTTATATCTTTTTGAATCCTCTCTCTCTCTCATCTCTAGTATTAGCTACCCCTCCTAGCTTTGTGTCATCAGCAAATTTGATCAGTTTACCCTCAATTCCTTCATCTAAATCATTGATAAAGATGTTGAACAATACAGGGCCCAAAACAGAGCCTTGTGGTACCCCACTTGAGACATTCTTCCAACTGGATGTGCAGCCATTTACGACCACTCTTTGGGCCCGATCACTAAGCCAGTTATGAATCCACCAGTTGCCTTGTCCATTCCATCAGCAATTTGCTTTATCACAGTCTAATGGTTAAAGAGGATCCACCACTTGCCATAAAATTGTATTATTCTTACCTGCTGTACATACTACTGCTCTCCTGATTCCGGCTTTGTCTTTCTTTTGTTCCTGCTCATCTCCGTTCCTGAGATATGACCCTTTCTCACCTGTATATGAATCTAGTCTTTTTTTTTATCCAAATGGGTGTGGTGGCCAATAAAAATTGTGTAGAGCACAACTGAAGACAACGTCCACTTGGATAACCAGACTAGATTTATATACAGGGAAAAGTGGGCCGTATCTCATGAACGGAGAGGCGGGAAAACAAAAGTAAAACAACAATACCAGATTCTGACGAACACTAGTTTGTACACCAGGTAATAAAAATCAAACATTTATGGCAAGTGAATACACAAAAGGAAATAGCAGCCAAAAGATCCCATAAAAATATTTCTTTATTAACAACATATGTTTAAAATTACATAGGATGGTAATTAGAACATCTGGGGAAAATCATTAGGAATGCCAGTATAATCCCTCCATAGAGGATCTAGTCAAGTCCAAATAGCTGATGATACAAATCAAAGTTTCTACACACATGTGCTGCACTCATAGACCACTTGTTGTACTAGCATAGTGCTAGATGATATAGACATAATGAACCCCCTGAGGAAGGAGCTGCGCTCCGAAACGCGCGTTGGGGTGGATCTGGGTCCTGATCTGAAGGCTGAGCTACACTTCTGTTAAGGTATAATTGCACTATAGGCTGGGTTCATTATGTCTATATCATCTAGCACTATGCTAGTACAACAAGTGGTCTATGAGTGCAGCACATGTGTGTAGAAACTTTGATTTGTATCATCAGCTATTTGGACTTGACTAGATCCTCTATGGAGGGATTATACTGGCATTCCTAATGATTTTCCCCAGATGTTCTAATTACCATCCTATTAAATTTTAAACATATGTTGTTAATAAAGAAATATTTTTATGGGATCTTTTGGCTGCTATTTCCTTTTGTGTATTGGCTTAGCTCTTTGGCAGTTTCCCTATTAGTCCTATTCATTTTTTATTATATTCATTAGTACAACTTTTGGTGATGTTTTCCACCTATACTCTGTTACATTTATGGCAAGTGGCAGATCCTCTTTAATCATTAGACTGTGATAAGGCAAAAATTTACGCCGAGTGAAAAAAAATTACATGTCACATGACACTTCTTAATATAACTCAGTTTTATTTATTGTGTTTATAATTTATTATACATCAATATATTATTATTATTATTTATATATTATTTTTTGAGGGGGTACTATGTATTATTTTTCTGCATATAAGAATTATTGAATTTATTTTTTTACATTACATTATATATTATATTTTTTATTTTTACTTTTTTGAGGCTTTATCAAAGGGGGTTGTCCAGAGCTCCTGAGGGTCCAACACACCCCATCAATTACCTGTTAGTATTTACTACAGAGGCATGAAGTACCGAGTATATGGATCCCGAAAACCACCCAAAAGTGACCATTCCTGAGTACCGCAGCTGAGCTCCCATTGAAGTAGATAGAAGCTGAGCTGCAGTACCCAAGAACGGCCACTATACAATGTCTTATTTACTGCATTGTTTTGTGCCGAAAAAGCTCTGATCCTTCGAAGCCTGGACCTCACAAGACTTCTGAAGGAAAGGTGTCCTGTGGTATTGAGCGCCAAGACAAAGAAAGTACCGTAGATTCTTTATTTCCTGTAGGATGCTGTGTGGCCTCAATGGGTTGGACTAGTTTCTCCTGATGGGGTCAAAAAATCACTAAAAACTGAGCGGATAAAAGAGTGTAGGAACTGTAAAAAGTGAATATTTTTGCAAGTCTGTTCTTAAATGAGAAATGAGATCATTTGAGGTCACCATGTAGGCCTTAGTCTGGCCTATCATCTGCAGTTATCAGGAGTCTGACTTTAAAGTGTTATTTCCATCTACTTAGCTGAATAGTGCTTTAAAATACAAGCACTTTTGCAATTTACTGCTTGTTAAAATTTGCAACCTTTTTTGAGATTGTAACACTTTTTTCCATTTACAGCTCGTTGCCTAGGAGACCGACCACCGCTGCTGTTTAGTTTATAAGCCCTGAACTGCAGATAGCCTCGATTAAGAGGCAACGGCGATCTCCAGCAATCCTGGACAGCTTCAAATACAAGCTCAAAAGGAAAAGAGCATATAAGCGCTGTGCATGTTCTATTGTCTAGCAGCAACGGTCGGTTTCCAAAGCAACAAGCTGTAAACAAAAGAAAAGTGTTAATATCTCGAGTACGGCTGGAAATTTTAATAAGTAGTAAATTGCAAAATTGCTTGTTTTTACAAGCACTATCTGAAAATATATGTTTATGAATATGGAAATAAACCCTTTAAGCTTGTATTAAGGGGGTGTCATGTTCTGGTGTCTGTATTAAGGGGTAGACTGGTTCGGTTTCTGTATCCGACATCTCCTGTCCACAAGAGGACTTCGAGACTCGTAAAAACAATCTCCTTTGTGAGTGAATCAATAATTCTCCTCTCGTCTTAGTACATTCTGTGTGAGATCAGCCATGACATAACTTTTCCTACCAACAGAGAAAATCCCCTGCCTGGTATCATGGTTACCGCTATGTGTTGACTTCACCTTTTTTGTTGTTATTTTGGTAGTTCGTTACCTTCCTAACATAAGTTCTTTGTTATGCTTATATAGCGCCATCATATTCCGCAGCGCTTTACAGACATTGTCGTCACATTCTCCATTCCCTATCAGTATGTCTTTGGAGAAAACCTACGCAAACATGGGGAGAACATACGTCGGTGGGATTTGAACCTACTACCCCACTGCTGCAAAGCAACAGTGCTAACCACTGAGCCACCATGCTGCCCCTAGTGTTAGACATGAGAGTTGGTAGTGTAGAGATGTTTAGGACTCACCTTCTCTCCAGTCCACCTGCCAACATCTCGATCCACCCAGTAATGCTCCTTATTCACTCATACTTTGGGTCAAGGATTTTATAAACCCCTCTTCTTTTCCAGGCTGGGAATTTTACAAATTTTTCCTGGAACCAATGGCAGATGTCATATACATTACATGCCAAATTTTGCTTTAGGCCGGGGTCAGACTTGCGAGAAACACGCAAGAGTCTCGTGCAAGTCTCTCGCATCAACACCCGGCGGCAGCACTCAGACCGGAGCGTGCGGCTGCATAGAAATACATGCAGCCACACACTCCGGTCTGAGTGCCGGCGGCAGCGCCGGGTGTTGATAGGAGAGACTCGCACGAGACTCGTGCGAGTTTCTCGCAAGTCTGATCCCGGCCTTACATGTAGACTTAGAAGCTCGGCACACTCCATAGGCAGCAGGCTATACTATACAGTTGCCTCCAACCCCTTAGATGATGCAGGGGCGACCACGGAAGCCAAGCGGTTACAGACAGGGGGCACGTCCGTCACTTCATGTCCACTCTTCAAAGAATTTATGGGATGCTGATGGGCTGGCATAGTAGTCTACTAAAGCCCCTATGTCCACCATCTTTGGCCTCCTATGAAACCAGACATATTGTACACGGTGATTCATTCTGTTGTTTACCCAGACAAATTGCCGTAACTTCTAGAAGAGATGGTGAACCGTACTGACATTTGGACTGTATATATATTGGTTCATGAGAAGGGAGAATGGAACGAACCTCAGAGACGAGAAACATCCTCATGCCGAGTGGTCTGGGTTGACTTTTCGCCCATCGGTCGTCTACCCTACGAGACAGACTTGCTACATGACTTTTCTGCACGTCAGGGGTTTTCGTGGGGCGCTTGATTTTCACTCCTGCTGAATCCCTTCTTCATTTGTAAAGATATAGCAAAAACTGGTCACTGATCACTTCGCGACGAGTTGTCTTTAAAATACAATAAAACATAACAAGTATCTATAAGGATTTGGTGGAAAAGGGGTTAAAAAATAAATGGGAACGAAGAAGAATTTTGACTAGTATGCTAATGTGCCCTTTCCCACTATAACGAGATATTTCCTTCTCCAACCTCCTGAAAACCCCCTTGTGTTTCCCGGAGCTGCTTTTATGCAATTTGTTCATTATATGACATCTATAAACGTTGATGATAAGTTCATCAGGGAAAAATCAGAATTTATTGCATCGGCGTGATCGCTTGTCATATCATCATCTGTATGGAAATATCATCTATCCGCAGTCACAAGGTGCAAGAAGCACTGAGAGAGTGGACTGGAAAAACCATCAACCCGCAGAGTCCTGCACTAGATATGACCAGAAAATAACACAAATAAATTAAGAATTTAATAAAATGTGTTAGGTACAAGATAAAAAAAAAAAAGTTTTTAGGCAAGGACTAAAAACTGGTGGGTGAGCTAAAGTGGGACCCCAATAAATAGGTACAGATAACATAGATGTATAATATGAATATACCAATCCAATATCATATATGAGAACTATTCACTTATGAACAAACATAAATACATCAATAAGTGTCTATACATAAAATAGCAAATACCCGATGTACGTTTCACTTTTGCTTCCTCTGGGGTTCTGCACTATATTCTATTTCTTGTGGCTTAAAGTATTCACTAGATGACAAAATCCTTTGGATGCTGCACCAAGATCCTGTTTGGCAAAATAGCTTTCCATTATCCCATATTGTAACGTTACTGCCACCTTCAAAATTTAGCTTTTTTTGGGGATTTGAGGGCCATATTGTGAAATTGTTCCATCCGACACATTTATGGCTTATCAATAATATGTGCCATAAATGTCTGTGGGGGTTTCTATCCATCAGGGGAAAAAAAAGTGATCCCTAGTTCAACACGTGAGGCTGCCTTGCCTCCTTTCTCAGGTGCCGGATCAGACAATATGGTATATCCTGTGGATATGCTAAAAAAATTAGAATGCCGCTATAAAGGTAAGTGTGTAATGCCTCTTGTAGACTGCGGGGGCAGTGCAGCGTCAAGGAGATTCAAAGGTCAAAGAGAGAGAAGAATAGTCGTGGTCTATACTAGGCATAACAGTAACAGTTTTGACTGTGCTCCCCAGAAAACCCCTTTAACTCCTTCCCGACCGGGCATCTGTTTTTTTCTTCTCCCCTTCTTCCAAGAGCCATAACTTTATTATTTTTCCGTCAATATAGACAAGAGAAGTTTAAATTACCAAAAAAAAAGTGCAATCCCACAATATTCGGGGTAAGGTTTTATTTACCATGTTCACTATATGGTAAAACTGACAGATACCAAACATGTATAGTTTTTTTTTTATTTGAGTAATGAAAATTTTTGGGGGGGAAATTTGAAAAAAAAAAAAAAAACTTTGCTTGTGTAGACCTGTAACGCTTCCAGTTTTCGGGATCTGGGACTATTTTTTGCGCCCTGAGCTGATGTTTTTTTACTGATAAATTTGGTGGTAGATACAATATTTTAATCACCTGTTATTGCAGTTTATTGCCCCTATAAAATTGTAATTTTGGTGTTTTGATTTTTTTTTTCTCGTTTACCGATCAGATTAGTTTATTTAATATTTTGATAGATGGGACTTTTGTGAACGTAGCAACACCAGATATGTGTACTTTTTAAAAAATTTTCCTGTTTTTAATGGGGCAAAAGGGGGATGATTTGAACTTTTGTGCTTTTTTAATTTTTTCATATTTTTAAAAACTTTTTTTTTTTACTGTACCTATTTGTCCCCTTAGGGGACTTGAAACTCACAAAATCCTCCACTCCAGCTCCACTCCACCCATGGCTACTAAAGGCACATGATGGCTGATTAAATCGGCCATCACCTGCCGGGAAAGATGCGGGCTTGGCTTACAAGGCAGGAGCACGACATATGATGTAAATGTACGTCATATGTCGGGAAGGGGTTAAGATGTTAATTGGCCTGAATTGATTAGTAACACTGGTCTTAAAGAGGAACTGTCACCAGGTCAAAAAGTAGTCCATTTTTGTACTTTTTTTATCACGGCTGCTCCCCTGAGCATTAAATGTTTTCTTTTTGTTTTTAGTTAAATCTGCCATATGATTCTAGCGATGTGGGCCTTTTTATTTAGGGATTATTTTTACAGTTAGGTCCATATATATTTTGGACACAGACAACATTTATCTAATTTTGGTTCTAGACATTACCACAATGAATTTTAAACAAAACAATTCAGATGCATTTGAAGTTCAGACTTTCAGCTTTCATTTGAGGGTATCCACATTAAAATTGGATGAAGGGTTTAGGAGTTTCAGCTCCTTAACATGTGCCACCCTGTTTTTAAAGGGACCAAAAGTAATTGGACAGATTAAATAATTGTAAATAAAATGTTCATTTCTAGTACTTGGTTGAAAACCCTTTGTTAGCAATGACTGCCTGAAGTCTTGAACTCATGGACATCACCAGACACTGTGTTTCCTTCTTTTTGATGCTCTCCAGGCCTTCACCGCGGTGGTTTTCAGTTGTTGTTTGTTTGTGGGCCTTTCTGTCTGAAGTTTAGTCTTTAACAAGTTAAATGCATGTTCAATTGGGTTGAGATCAGGTGACTGACTTGGCCATTCAAGAATATTCCACTTCTTTGCTTTAATAAACTCCTGGGTTGCTTTGGCTTTATGTTTTGGGTCATTGTCCATCTGTAGTATGAAACGACGACCAATCAGTTTGGCTGCATTTGGCTGGATCTGAGCACACAGTATGGCTCTGAAGACCTCAGAATTCATTCGGCTGTTTCTGTCCTGTGTCACATCATCAATAAACACTAGTGACCCAGTGCCACTGGCAGCCATGCATGCCCAAGCCATCACACTGCTTCCGCCATGTTTTACAGATGATGTGGTATGCTTTGGATCATGAGCTGTACCACGCCTTCGCCATACTTTTCTCTTTCCATCATTCTAGTAGAGGTTGATCTTGGTTTCATCTGTCCAAAGAATGTTCTTCCAGAACTGTGCTGGCTTTTTTAGATGTTTTTTAGCAAAGTCCAGCCTAGCCTTTTTATTCTTGATTCTTATGAGTGGCTTGCACCGTGCAGTGAACCCTCTGTATTTACTTTCATGCAGTCTTCTCTTTATGGTAGATTTGGATATTGATACGCCTACCTCCTGGAGAGTGTTGTTCACTTGGTTGGCTGTTGTGAAGGGGTTTCTCTTCACCATGGAGAGTATTCTGCGATCATCCACCACTGTTGTCTTCCGTGGGCGCCCAGGTCTTTTTGCATTGATGAGTTCACCAGTGCTTTCTTTCTTTCTCAGGATGTACCAAACTCTAGATTTTGCCACTCCTAATGTTGTAGCAATTTCTCGCATGGGTTTTTTCTGTTTTTTGCAGCTTAAGGATGGCTTGTTTCACCTGCATGGAGAGCTCCTTTGACCGCATGTTTCCTTCACAGCAAAACCTTCCAAATGCAAACACCACTCCTCAAATCAACTCCAGCCCTTTTATCTGCTTAATTGAGAATGACATAACAAAGGGATTGCCCACACCTGTCCATGAAATAGCCTTGGAGTCAATTGTCTAATTACTTTTGGTTCCTGTAAAAACAGGGTGGCACATGTTAAGGAGCTGAAACTCCTAAACCCTTCATCCAATTTTAATGTGGATACCCTCAAATGAAAGCTGAAAGTCTGAACTTCAACTGCATCTGAATTGTTTTGTTTAAAATTCATTGTGGTAATGTCTATAACCAAAATTAGATAAATGTTGTCTCTGTCCAAATATCTATGGACCTAACTGTATGTTCTTTCCCAAGGGGGCGTGGTTCACAGAATTCTCTAGTTAGCTCTGCATAATGAACCTGCAAGTACCACCGCCTTGGTAAAGATCATAAAAATTAGCACTAAACAAAAAGGCTCACATGACTGTAATATTGAGGGGGATTTAAAAAAAGGAGCAAAATGGGAATAAAAAAAAAAATAACAAGAAAACACCCACTTTTGACCCGATGTCAGGTCCTCTTTAAAGTCAGTGTTTCGTTCGCCCGGATTGATGATTGCCCTGTGCTGGTCACTCCGGTCAGTCTTCTGACTCAATAAGGTACTTTCCAAAATGTCTCATCAGTTAGTAGCACATAGTGTTCTCGTTCATCATAGCACTCTTCTACTTCACTAGAACTCAGCCAAACCCAGGAAAATAGAAGACGCATTAGAGAACATATTAGTGATGTCAGACGTTCTACGGATATGCCCATCTCTCGACATATTGGGGGATATTTAGGACATTTTCTGTGTCATTGAAGTCCAAGAAAAGGGCATGGGAGCAAAAAATCTTGCAGAAGGAACGCCTGGAGATATATATGGTGCCTTGAAAAAGTATTCATACCCCGTGAACTTTTCCAAATTTTTTACGTTACATCCACAAACTTACAAGTATTTTATTGGAATTCTATGTGACACCAACACAGGGTAACAAGCATTTGTGACATGTAAGGAAATGATACAGGGTCTTCTAATTATGTGAAAAATATAAATCTGTAAATAGTGAGGTGCAATTGTATTCAGCACCCCTGAGTCAATACTTTGTAGGGCCACTTTTCCCTGCTATTACTTCTGTAGTCTTGTGGGGTCTGTCTCTCCCAGCTTTGCACATCTAGAGGTGACATTTTTGCCCTTTCATCTTTGCACACTCGCTCTCGCTCAGTGAGATTGGATGGAGATGTTTGCAATTGGAAATTTTTACGTCTTGTCACAGATTCTCTGGGATTTAGGTCTGGACAGTGACACACATGAATATGCTCTGATTGAAACCATCCATTGTAGCCCTTGCAGGATGTTTAGGGTCGTTGTCCTGCTAGAAGGTGAAACTACGCCCCAGTCTCAAGACTTTTGCAGCCTCTAACAGGTTTTTTTCCATGATTGCCCTGTATTTAGCTTCATCCATCTTCTCATCAACTCTGACCAGCTTCCCTGCCCCTGCTGAAAAAAAGCTTCCTCACAGCATGATACTGCCACTACTATGTGTGTCAGTGGGGATGGTGTTAGTGTAATGTGTTGTGTTATTTTCACCACACATGGCATTTTGTATTTAGCCCAAAAACTTCTCCTTTGGTCTCATCTGACTGGAGCACCTTCTTCCACATGCTCACGGTGTCCGTCACATGGCTTTTTTCAAACTGCTCACAGGATTTCTTATGGCTCGCTTTCAATAATGGCTTTCTTTTTTCCACTCTTCCTTAAAGACAAGATTTGTGGAGTATATGACTAAGGCCGGTGTCACACTTGCGTTTGTGATGTGAGAAACTCACATGAGTCTCTCACATCAACACCCGACACTGCCGCCGGCACTCGGACCGGAGCGTGCGGCTACATGAATTTCTATGTAGCCGCACGCTCCGGTCCGAGTGCCAGCGGCAGTGTCGGGTGTTGATGTGAGAGACTTGTGCGAGTTTCTCACATCACACACGCAAGTGTGACACCCGCCTAATAGTAGTCCTGTGGACAGATTCTCTCACCTGAACTGTAGATCTCTACAGCTCCTCCAGTGACCATGGATCTCTTGGTTGCTTCTCTAATTAGTGCTCTCCTTGCTTTGGATGTCAGTTTTGGTATGTTTTCAGGTGTGACATACTCCTTCCACTTTTGGATGATGGATTGAACAGCGCTTTGTGAGATGTTAAGAGTTTGGGCTGATTTTTATAACCTAACCCTGCTTTACTCTTCTCCACAACTTTATGCCTGACCTGTCTGGTGGGCTCCTTGGTTTTCATGATGTTGTTTGATCCATAATGTTCTCACACAAAACCTCTGAGGTCTTCACAGAACAGCTGTACTTATATTTTTAATAAATTATACACAGGTGGAGGCGTGGCTTGGGTCTCTGCTTAGGGAGACGTGTTTCCTTGGGGCTCCTGAGGGAAATTCTCCATCGTTATAAAAATCAACTGCATCTCAAGTTATTTCTCTGATCTGCCTCGGGATTCCTTTAGAGCACTTCAGCAGAAGTGCAAGGAGACCACTCTTACCCAAAAAGACCGTCATCTTGGGCTCCAAACATCTGCGGCCTGTTGGGGCCTAGCTGTGGCCTGCTCACGCTGTCACGGGCCTCGCGGTCATATCAGTCCCTCATCAGTGCCTCGGTCCCCCGGCCAAGACTCCCACGAGACCGCCTATCACCTGGACTCAAAACGCACGCCGCTGTTTGCATTGCAGCGACTCAGATTGGGGACCCTTCTGAGGCCTTACTGCAGACTGCTCGCACAGTCGCGGGTTTCACCGCCCCTCATCCCCCGGACTTACCGGAGCCTCCCGCTGAGGCTACCGACAACCTGCTGTCTCCCTCCTTCACCCCGGCACCTGCCCGATCTCCAGTTGGCGGGAGGAGCGCTCGCGGAGTCGCGTGAGTACAGACGCCGGGACGGAAGCCATAGCTGTACTTTACAGCCCGGCAGCGTCATCGCTACTGTCGGAGTTCCGATTCCTCCGGCTTCATTTGCAGCCTGCCGCGGTACCCGATTTTAAATCGCTCGCTTAGGATCCCATCAGGGGACCCCGCCAACGTCCGGACACTGCTCGGAACCTCCCGGTTGGGCCTAGTTGCCGGGGATCCGGATACTTTTGGCTGCTGACCGCGCACTGGGACTGGGGGCGAGGAGCTCTGCAGCGGCGGCCGAGGACGCGCGGGCGCTCCCTCCTTCAGTCATGCGCATCTCCCAATACAATCTGGGAATCGGCTCAGTGCTTGGCTGTGTTACTCAGGGTGGCTCCCGGCTCATCGATTGGTCCTTGGGGGGCCGTGCAGCGGCCCATCTTCAGTTTCGGATCCCATATCCAAACCCCTGTCTCAGCGCACCTGGGCCACATTAGGCCAGAAATACATCCACAGTAGGGCAACGCCGCCATCACGGCCTCAGCAGCAGGCGGACACTCACTGATGACACATCACTATTTTGTTTCGCAGGAGTAATCTTTATTATCGCATATACATAGTCGCTCAGACTGGTGGGAACCTGCAAATGAAGGGCCTGGTCTGTTAGACTGGACGGTCTACCCCCCACGCTTTCTCAAAAGTATTAAGCAGAGACTTCCGGGAGGCGGAGCCAAGGTTTGGCCGCTTTTTAACGGAACTCCCCGTTGGCCTACTTTCATCGGTGGCTATCCCTCAATTTGTGAGAGGAGATATAGCCTCTATCAGCGGGGGGAATACCTGGACGGGGGGCTTGTGCATCGGGCCTACCTCTCCAGGCTCCTCGGGAGGCTTTGGGCGCGGGGGACGCCGTGCAGCGGGACACAGGTCGAGTGCCAGCTGTGCTATACGCTCTACACAGGAGATACATGCTACACAGCAGATTTTAATGTAGCACTTCTTAACTGAGACATCACCGCCTTCTATCTTCTCACTAATGTCGCTGAGTATGGATAAATAAGTGGGAAAAAAATTCTAAAGGAGGCCGTGCCTCTACCCGAAACCAACAAGGCTCATCCTCGCCTAAATCTACCTCAGATACCAGTAGCGAGACTTCTCATTCAATAGTGGATGCCATCATGGACCGCCTTATGCCCGAAATAGACTCTAGATTTGCCACTCTTCAAACTTCAATAGACTCAATAATATCACAAGTTAATAGTCAGGGCACTCTCTTAGATGAAGCTGAACAACGTATCTCTGATCTGGAGGAGATTATCAAGGAAACGGCAGAACGTCTAGAGGGAAAAGAGAAAGCCGTCACAGAGCTTCAATCCAAAGTGGACGACTTAGAAAACCGATCTAGATGCAATAACTTAAAACTGATAGGACTACCGGAGTCCATTCTTCCCTCTGATTTGCTAAAATTAACATCTGAGTGTTTGCCAGGAGCCTTGGACATTCAATTAACATCTGAATCAATGGCAGTAGAGAGAGCTCACAGAATAGGCCCGCAGAGGGGTAAGGACAATGATAGACCCAGATCGGTGATATTCAAGGTCCTTGACTTCCAAGACAAAATTTGTCTACTAAATGCTTACAGGAAGAAAGCGCATCTATCTTACGAAGGGCACAAAGTTCTGATGTTTCAGGACTATTCGGCCATGGTGACGACCAGACTTAGGGCCTTCAACCCGGTGTGTAAGTTGCTGGCCGACAAAAATATTAGGTTTGGCCTACAATACCCAGCGCTATTGCGCTTCAATCTATCTGGGAAAAATTGGCTGTCGACGACCCGGTGAAGGCTCTGGAGGTTGTCTGGGATATTTCCCAACCACCATGAGCAAGATATAGAGTGACTTACTCAGCGACAATACCATGAATCATATAAGGTGATGTCAACTGACATCCGTTGGCTATGTTGTTTTTTTTTTTGCTGTATTATTACCTCTGCATCTAGCGTTGGGATGCAGGTTTGGGGGTAATGTTGAATGTGATACACAGTTACGGGTTTTATGGGAAGGGAAGGTTTTTTGGGGAGGGAGTCTCTGCATTCGATTTCAAGTATTCAATATTTTAGGGATTCTAATGCCTACTCGCTGGGATAGGCAGGAATCCTATTTTTATGTAACGGTCATATCTTATCATAAGTCCCGCACTGGAGTGGGTTAATGACTAATATCAACAAGCAAAAAATGTCCGCTATGACATCTCTCCTCTGGTGTTCCTGGAATGTCAATGGTCTAAATTCCCCGGTCAAGAGGAAAAAAATTTTAAATTATCTACATCAAAAAAAATTTCATATTGTACTGTTGCAGGAGACACACTGGATGAAGGGTGATCATCCGGGGTTTTCTAGCAAGAAATTTGTGTTTTGCGCAGAGGCTTCCTTTACTAAAAAACAGAGGGGTGTCGCTATTATGATAAACAGGAATATTGACCATGAGATAGCGGATGTGTTAGAGGATCCTTCAGGGAGGTTTGTCTGCGTTAAGCTGGTTATAGAGGGGATAACCTACAGTGT
>JARQOD010000002.1:632881440-633004387 GCA_033576555.1 Oophaga sylvatica
GTCATCAAGTATTTCTGCATCAAAACTTGCGCCCCAAAGTTTCCATCGAAATTATGACACGATCAATATCGCTAACTGTAAGAAATTGAAAGAAATTTGGGGGGTTGCAAGGAGAAAGTACCGTTGCGCCCAGAGGTTCCCCAGAAAAAACTGTGGGCCCCAGACCCAAATAGCAGCGCACGATTGTTAGTAAGGGTTTTTCTAGGGACCATGCATTGTTCCACCCCGGGGGGGAAAAATTTTATTTAAAAAAAAATTAAAACAAAAAAAAAAAACCGGTGAGACCCAGATGGGGGTTCTACCAAAAAGAATTTTTTAAAAAATTTAAAAAATGTTTCCAATTTTTTGCACAAGTTAAATGTGTATATAACGTATATATATATTGCCAAAAATAGAATGCCCGGCTGGGTAATCAGATAAAAAGTTTTTGCACTTTATTGTGATGTGATTTGATATAATGTGTCTTTTTCTTATTATGGACTTCGAGGTTGAGGACTGTGCCAGCCCAGAACTTATCTGTATATAGTTGCGCTTCGGTGCCTAATCTTGGTTTTACATAAAACCAGCACAATTACCTCTGAATACAAAACCCGTGTGGTGTGGCACTGAGTGAGGTCTGCATTCGGATGTCCTGCAGCCCACCCAGGACCCACGTTGAAGGTTTGGTGCGGGTCCTTCACAAGTATATTGTCTATTTATATGAAAATGTTATTTAATATTTGTACTTTTCTATATATAATGTTTTGTTCGCAACGTTCAAGACATCCTTACCTCCCGGATGGGACGAATTAATGTTTAATGTTGATGTTTAATGCATAAACAAAATTGTCTCTTTGTATTTTACAGCCCGGGAGTGCTGTCATTTACCATGGGGGAATGTGTAGCCCTGGTGTGAAGGCACACGCAGTACCCTGGAGGATGTGTGGAGAGATAGCAGTTTAATGCTCAATGAACATTCATTTCAACACACACTTAGACACGCCCACAGATATATAAAGTCTAGTCACATGCATCAGGAGTCAGTCAGTCTAGCCTGGACGAGGAGGGAGGAAGAGGTCCAGTCAGTCAGCAGCAGAGCTGAGTGCAATCTGTGTGCAGTTCAGAAAGTGGAGTCCAGTAAAGGTGAGCCAGATCACCTCAGCCTGGTCAGAGCTGTGCCCCACTAGAAGACAGACTGAGACATTCATTAAGAAGAGAGAAGTGAGTTGCAGATATACTTCAGTCTCCTGTCCCAAGGACAGTGAAGGTTCAGAGACGTGCTCCTGCCTAGAAGATTACTGAGAGTCTGGCAACAAGCTTAAGAAAGAAGTTAAGAAAGGGACTGACTTTATTAACCTGTGAAGTGAGGAATGCTTATGCTACAAGCGTGGACAAGGCGAAAGGCACAGTGGTAGAAATTCTGAGTGCAATAGGATTGGAGAAGTCCTGCACATTGTTACCGGTCACTGGAGACCGAAGCATCACCATAGCTTCACGCATGGTGGTAGAAAACCCAGAGGCTTACCGGACCTTAGGTAACGGCAAGCAGCCCCTGGAGTGTCAGTACGTAACTGGGGTCAGGTGGAATAGGAACTTTGAGCTAGGCCAAGCATATAAGAACCTAGTTTCATCACAGGAAGGCTCCGACCACAACACTGACCGGGCAGTACAGCTTGGAGATAGCTGGAGTTTATAGAGGGAACTACGCTTTATGCTGGTTGTACTCATCTTTGTGAAAGTAAAGGAGGCCCCTAACTTGTCCAGCTGCTACCTCAAAACACATCCTCCATTGGATCAGCCTCCCTGGGACCTGCATAACCATCTTGCAAGTAAAAAGGTATGGAAAGACGCTGATGTGTGAGACTGTGTTATTTGATTGCATCCCTGCACAACCCCACCATAACCATCGACCTGAGGGAAGAGTCCCACCTGTAGGGGACCTGACATCTAGCTGCCTCACCATCCCCTCAGAGCTCTACAGCAGCGCTGGTACAAATTACCAGAGAACTACAGGTGGCGTCACGAACTGTATATAAATCTATCCCCTGTAAATATACCCCCCCCAACATACGCCTGACCGCCAGGGCCACAGACCGAGCCACCGCTACCTGTGACAACCCCATAGACTTCCATGGGCTCGGCTCTGAGTACCCCATTGCCCTGGTAACCCACAATTGTGGTGCGTGGTCGAGACAATGGTTCAAGCAGATCCCAGGGAGCTGGTCGGGGTGAAGAGTGCACTTTCCGGTAACAGCTGAGCAGGTTAGAGGCCTCCTTAACTTCCAATGTGTAGGTGAGTCCAACTTGCCTGAAGCGAAGTTAACTCTGAATCTCCAGCTTTCTCAGTAGCTGTCCTGCCCGGCCAACATTGTGGTGGAAACTTCTAAGTGGTGAAAACTAAGTCTATATTTGCTGATCAGGCTAGACCCGTTATCCCTGTCTCCGGTTACGTATTGACACTTAGGGCTGCTCTCTGCGACCTGTAGTCCAGATGCCTCCGGTTTTCTTGTTACTATGCTTGAAACAGTAGCAACGCTTCGGACCCCGGTGTCCGGCAATTCAGTGCAGGCAATCCAATACCTGTAGCACTTCTCTATCTTCTCCACTGTGCCCTTCGCCCTGCTTCCCGCTCTTAACATAAGCACTTGTGGCAGTTGTGGAATAATGTCAGCTTCATCCAGGGCTCGCTGCACAGCTCTCAGTTTCCTCCAAAGTCCACACAGCACCGAGACTGAATGGCTGCTCTGTCCTTGAGACAGAAGCTAACAGGCTGAACTCCACTGAACACTAAGCTCCACTCAGACTAATCTTATCTCAGACAGATAACTATCCAAGGGATGACTCACTCCTGAGCCTCCCGGAGCTAACTGACTGAACTAACTCCTCTCTCTCACTCTCTGCTTTCTTCTCTTAAGCCACGTGTCACCCCCCCTTATATCTCAGATGGGCGTGTCTCAAAGTGTGAGTGACAGTGAATGCATATCAAGCGTTGCTGTTACCTTCTAGTGCACTCTCCTGGACTTTTATGTGTGCCTGCGTAGCTGGGCTACACACAAACGTACTCTTAGACCAACAATTAAGTCCCCATGTCTCCTTACCAGCATTACTACATATGACCAACGAGGACCTTATTGCGGACATAAGAATCCACCCCACCTTATGGCAAACGATACAGACATGGAGGAGGTGTAGGAAACTTTGTCACTTGAGAGGCAATATCTCTCCTTTTGTGCCCTTTCTGGGTAACCCGGGCTTTATGGGAGGTAAACCACCCTTACCCTACATTGAGCTAGCTGGGCAGGGTTGCACATTGGCTGCTGATCTTTTAGATGATAGATTCTCTATGCTCACATTTGACATAGCAGCACAATGTTTCCCATCATTTGTTAATAAGCCATTCCTTTTTCTTCAAGCAAGGAGCTTAACCTTGAAGGGCATGGCCATGGGGGGTCGAGAAAGAGGGAGGAACGCTTTGGATGGTTTCATTAGGACTGCCAGGGTGCAATTAGCCTCGACAAGCACCATCTACACAATGTTGCGTAAGCATGGGTCTTGGGAAGGCAAAAAGACAGGGTCCAGCACGATGGGTTAATGATCTACAGAACATCACAGTCAGGGAAATCTTAGATGCCACTCTGATGCAACGGAAGGTGATCCCCTCCAGCAGTTATGCAGACATGTCTTTATTACTCCTTCATAGAGCTTATATTGCCCCACACATTAAGTCTAGGATGTCTCCAGGGGGCACATTCACATGTTCCAAATGTGGGACAAGAAACACAGACCTACTTCATCACATGTGGGGATGTCCCAAAGTGCAGAAATTGTGGCAGTCTATCCATGCCGAACTACAGAATCTTGGCGGGATAGTGTTTCCCCTGACCCCGCAATGGGCAATATTTATAACAGCTCTCAACACAAATTCCTCAAACATGTTAAGGCCATGTTGATAATATGGGCCTCAGCTACCAGGAAAAGTATCTTAATGACCACATATCCAGATTTCAAAACAATGCAGTTGTGAACCTTCTTCACAGAGTAACTACATAAATCTCCATAGAATAAGACTACGAAACAGGAGAACAATAATGGAGCTTTCTATATTATTGCAAAAATATAAAAAGTTTATTAACCCCTTAATGTCCACTGACGTGCAGAGTCCGTCATGGCAAGGTGCCAGTTCCGGCACCAGGACGGACTCTGCACGTCATGCCTTTGATCTACCACTGCGTGTAAACACGCAGTGGTAGATCAGTGCCGACAGCTGTCACAGACAGCTGACAGGCACGGCAAGCGGTGCGGGGACCTTTGCCGTCGGTCCCCGCACTCACAGCGCTGTGATTGGTCAGTCAATCTGACTGACCAAACACAGCAGCGATCGCGCAGGAGAAGCTGAAATTTCAGCTTCCCCAGCGCGATCAGTGCAGGAGCCGGCGCTGCAGTGGCCAGGCTTCCTGCACTGACAGCCAGGAGCGGAGCCCCCACCGCCCCTGGCTGTTAACCCCCTGACTGCTGCGATCGAGCGTGATCGCAGAGCTCAGGGGGGAAGGCAGAGGGTCGGGTGCTCCCTCTGCCTCAGATCAGCGTCCCAGCGATGTAATCGCAGGGCCTGATCTCTGCCTTGATGACTCGGGGGTTGTCATGACAACCTCCGGGTCATCTAGCTACGGGAAGCTGCTGTGATCATGTCACAGCAGCTTCCACTATAGTTGCAATGCATTGCAATGCCAGAGCATTGCAATGCATTGTAACTGCAATCAAAAGTAAAAAAGTGAAAGTCCAAAGGGACAAGTTGAAAAAAATCATTTTTTTAAAAAATTGTAAAAAAAATATTAAAAAATAATTTAAAAAAAATCCCCTAAAAAATACACATTTTTATGTAATAAAAAAATAAAAAACAAAAAAACACATTTTAAAAAATCCCATCTATAAAAGCATAACCCTAGTTAACCCCTTCAGTGAAAGCCGTAAAAAAAAAACACAAAAAAGTAGTAAATTATACTTTTTCCAAGCGGTATCATTATACCGCTTGGAAAAAGTGCAATAACACGCGATCAAAAAGTCAGATATAAATAATCATGGTACGCTGAAAACGTCATCTTGTCCGCAAAAAACAAGCCGCTATACAGCATCATCAGCGAAAAAATAAAAAAGTTATAGCTCGCAGAATAAACTGATGCAAAAATAATTATTTTTTCTATAAAATTCTTTATTGTGTAAAAAACGCCAAAACATAAAAAAATATATAAATGAGGTATCGCTGTAATCGTAGTGATCCGAAGAATAAAGCTGTTTATCAATTTTACCACACGTGGAACGGGGGAAAAAAAAATTAAAAAAAACAATTCCTGAATTGCTGGTTTTTGTTCATTCTGCTTCCACAAAAATCGGAATAGGAAGCGATCAAAAAACGTTATGTGCCCGAATATGGTACCAATAAAACTCAGCTCGTCCCGCAAAAAATAAGCCCACAGATAACTCTGTCAGCCGAAATATGGAAAAATTATAGCTCTCAAAATACGGCGATGCAAAAAATTCTTACAAAAAATTATTCCAAAAAAAAGCATCTTTTAGAGTGTGACAGAAGCTAAACATGAAAAAAGGGTGTAAATCTGGTATCGCTGTAATCGCACCGATCCGAAGAATAAAGCCGCCTAATCACTAATACCGCACGAGGAACGGCGTAAAAAAGAAAACCAATTCTTCACCTTTGTAGATTTGTTCATTGTGCCTCCCAAAGATCGCAGTAAGGCGATCACAGTGGTTCCCCCCCGCATATGGGGTATCAGCGTACTCAGGACAAAATGCACAATAGCTTTTGGGGTCCTATTTCTCCTGTTACCCTTAGAAAAATAAAAATTTGGGGGCAAAAAGGTCATTTTTGTGGAAAAAAATATGATTTTTTTTATTTTCACGGCTCTACGTTATAAACTTCTGTGAAGCCCTTGGGGGTTCAAAGTGCTGACACACATCTAGATAAGTTCCTTGGGGGGTCTAGTTTGCAAAATGGGGTCATTTGTGGGGGGTTTCTACTGTTTAGGCACATCAGGGGCTCTCCAAGCGCGACATGACACCAGCAGACCATTCCATCAAAGTCTGCATTTGAAAAAGGCGCTACTTCCCTTTCGAGCTCTGCCATGCGTCAAAATAGTGGTTCCCCCCCACATATGGAAATATCAGCGTACTCAGGACAAATTGCACAATAGCTTTTGGGGTCCTATTTCTCCTGTTACCATTATAAAAATAAAAATTTGGGGCAAAAAGAAATTATTTTTGTGGAAAAAAATATGATTTTTTTATTTTCACGGTCTACGTTATAAACTTCTGTGAAGCACTTGGGGGTTCAAAGTGCTCACCACACATCTAGAAAAGTTCCTTGGGGGTCTAGTTTCCAAAATGGAGTCACTTGTGGGGGGTTTCTACTGTTTAGGCACATCAGGGGCTCTCCAAACGTGACATGACACCCACAGACCATTCCATCAAAGTCTGCATTTGAAAAAGGCGCTACTTCCCTTTCGAGCTCTGCCATGCGTCAAAATAGTGGTTTCCCCCCACATATGGGGTATCAGCGTACTCAGGACAAATTGCACAATAACTTTTGGGGTCCTGTTACCCTTTGGAAAATAACAATTGGGGTGGAAAGATCATTTTTGTGGAAAAATATGATTTTTTAATTTTACTGCTCTACGTTATAACCTTCTGTGAAGCCCTTGGGGGTTCAAAGCTCTCACCACACATCTAGATAAGTTCCTTGGGGGGTCTAGTTTCCAAAATGGGGTCACTTGTGGGGGTTTACACTGTTTAGGCACACAGGGACTCTCCAAATGCGACATGGCGTCCAATCTCAATTCCAGCCAAAAAAGTCAAATGGCCTGCTTCCCTTCCGAGCTCTGCCATGCGCCCAAATAGTAGTTTACCCCCACATATGGGGTATCAGCGTACTCAGACTAATTGCCCAATAACTTTTGGGGTCCTTTTATCCTTTGGAAAATAATAATTGGGATGAAAAGATCATTTTTGTGGAAAAAATATGATTTTTTAATTTTACGGCTCTACGTTATAACCTTCTGTGAAGCCCTTGGGGGTTAAAAGCTCTCACAACACATTTAGATGAGTTCCTTGAGGGGTCCAGTTTCCAAAATGGGGTCACTTGTGGGGGGTTTCCACTGTTTAGGCACACAGGGACTCTCCAAATGCGACATGGCGTCCAATCTCAATTCCAGCCAAAAAAGTCAAATGGCGCTGCTTCCATTCCGAGCTCTGCCATGCGCCCAAATAGTGGTTTACCCCCACACATGGTATATCGGTGTACTCTGGAGAAATTGTACAACAAATATTGTGGTTCATTTTCTCCTGATACCCTTGACAAAATTTAAAAAAATTGTGTCGAAAGAAAAATTTTGGGAAAAAAAGTTAAATGTTCATTTTTTCCTTCCACATTGCTTCAATTCTTGTGAAGTACCTAAAGGGTTAAAAAACTTCTTGAATGTGGCTTTGAACACGTTGAGGGGTGCAGTTTTTAGAATGGTGTCACTTTTGGGTATTTTCTGTCATATTGACCCCTCAAATTCACTTCAAATGTGAGGTGGTCCCTAAAAAAATGGTTTTGTAAATTTTGTTGGAAAAATGAGAAATTGCTGGTCAACTTTTAACACTTATAACTTCGTAACAAAAAAAAATTTTGGTTCCAAAATTGTGCTGATGTAAAGTAGACATGTGGGAAATGTTATTTATTAACTAATTTTTGTGACATATCTCTCTGATTTAATGGCATAAAAATTAAAAGTTTGAAAATTGCAAAATTTTCAAAATTTTTGCCATATTTCCATTTTTTTCATAAAAAAACGCAAGTTATATTGAAGAAATTTTACCACTATCATGAAGTACAATATGTCACGAGAAAACAATCTCAGAATCGCCAAGATCCGTAGAAGCGTTCCAGAGTTATAACCTCATAAAGAGACAGTGGTCAGAATTGTAAAAATTGGCCTGGTCTTTAACCTACAAAATGGCTTGGTCATTAAGGGGTTAAAGCCACAATGAGGCAACAAGACACCGACATAACATAACAATGATGTGTATAAAAAGACACACAAAACAATGGCAGGCAGGAAAAGACACCATAATATACAGTCTATTACCAGTTAAATAACAGGAGAGAAACGACTCCCTCTAAATAAAGAACACCTCCAGATCAGGGGTACATCGTAATCCCATATCTAACTACCGTTTTTAAGATCAAGATTGTGTTCAATAAGGAGTATATAAGAGCACACCACAATCGCATAGGTAAACATAATGAAAAACCATTTTGTATTAAGGGAAGCGGGGTGTGAGGAAAGGAGAGGGAGTAATCTCTCACCAGATGCTGCCGGCCATATGGAACGATCCCCGACGCGCGTTTCGCTGTCGTTAACCTCGCTTTCTCAAGGGGAGTGTGTTAAAAAATCACACGCAGGACCTTTAAGTAGCCATGGAGACCAGTCATGTGACCGCTGGATGAGCCGCCCACCGTACACGGCGCATGCGCCCGACGCCGTCCCTCCAAACACCGCGGACCGGACGCGTCACCTGACCGCAGGACCTAGGTTCAGAAGTGAACCACGGCAGTGCGCCAGTATGACTGTG
Organism: Oophaga sylvatica; assembly: GCA_033576555.1. Lineage (NCBI taxonomy): Eukaryota > Metazoa > Chordata > Amphibia > Anura > Dendrobatidae > Oophaga > Oophaga sylvatica. Next base: position 632,890,048 of record JARQOD010000002.1, read on the forward strand.
CCGGTCAGCGGTGGGTGGTAATGAAAAGCGCGCCACAGCGGTAAGGTCATATATAACATCTAAAATGCAATTGAACCACAATTCATATAATAGGAATATATGGAATCCATAGATCTCAATCCCAGTGGTACAAGTCTTCATGGGTCCAATTGCTGTCCATAACCAATCGCTTTTGAAGTATAATAATCCCAATCATAACGAATATTTGGGCTAAGACTCCAGCAGAAAATAGTCCACAACTTATATATGCTAAAGAAAAAAGAAAAAAAGTGCAATTTAAAAACAACACACATAAAAAATGATGCAAGTATTATAGAGAGAAAATAAACCAAAAAAGAAAAAATAAAATAAAAAATTAAAATTAAAAAAACCAAATTTGGGAGGTAATTCACAAAAAGGGGGCAAAGTTAAGGGCCTCATTAAGCCCTTTCGGTGTTACTGTATCAAGAGTCACAATCCACTTTAACTCCTGTTGTGCCAACATTTTCTTTATATTACCCCCTCTGATTCCGGGATGTATGACATCAATACCTTTGACCCTAAAATCAGTGGGATCACAGTTGTGTTTATCCCTAAAGTGTCTAGGGATGCTCTTAAGACTAGATATGTCTTCCATTTTACTGGCTGCGTAAATGTCTCTAACATGTTCGCGTATACGTATTCTAAGTTCACGTGATTTTAAACCTACGTAAATTAGGGGGCAGCTGCATGTGGCATAATAAATTACATTCTTCGTGCTGCAGGAGATATATTCCCTAATTTCATATTCTTTCATCCCATCACTTGAATGGAAGTTAGAACTGCGAGAGACATTTGCGCAAGCCATACAATGGCCACAAAAAAAACATCCCGTCTGACGTCTAGTACTTCCAAATGGGTTTGTTACAGGTGCGATATAATGGCTTTGGACCAACATATCTCTCAAATTCTTGGATCTCCTAGGGGTCATAAGAGGTTTCTCCGTGAGGATGGATCTCAGAGCGGGTTCGGTTTTCAACACAGACCAGTGTTTAGTAAATATATCCCTCATACTCTCCCATTCATGGTTGAACACTGATATAAAACGGATGTTATTATCTTCCTTTTGCTTTGGAACAGAGTGATACAGCAAATGTTCACGTGGAGTAGTTTTGGCCCGATTATAGCCCCTCTTGATACTACGCCTGCTGTACCCACGCTGTTCAAAGCGTCTCCTAAGGTCCACAGCTTGATGTTCAAATTTCTGGCCGGATGAGCAAATCCTTCGCATCCTCAAGAACTGTCCGACCGGGACGGCCCCCACGGTGGATCGACTATGGGCTGAGTTAGCGTGTAACAAAGCATTCACCGAGGTGTTCTTACGAAAGACATCCGTCTGGAGGGACAAAGTGTTGTCTACTTCCAGTCTGATGTCCAAAAAATCAATCTGCTTAAAGTCATACTTATATGTAAGTCTGATATTCAACTGATTGTCATTAAGCTCAGCCATAAAGTCCTCCAATTGCCGCACCGTGCCACGCCAAAGTAATAGAATATCATCGATATAGCGTAACCAGCACAGCACATGGTCAGCAGCCCCCGCCCCCGCCTCGCCAAAAATGAACCTCTCCCAGTAACCCAGAAAGAGGTTAGCGTAGGCGGGCGCGAAGGCCGCACCCATGGCTGCGCCACGCTTCTGATGATAAAAGCCATCCTTAAAGGTAAAGAAGTTATGCGTTAATGCAAAGTGCAGCAATTCGAGGAGAAAACCACAGAGGGGGCCGTCCAGGTCAGAGGCCTCGAGGAAATGACGGACTGCTTGTAAACCGTCGTCATGGTTAATACACGTGTAAAGTGTCTCAACGTCAGCTGTAACCAACAGGGTTCTGGCTTCCACAGAGGCCCCGTCAATCCTCCTTAGGACGTCCGTTGAGTCTTTGATGTAAGATGGTAATGTCTCTACTATTGTCTTTAGATAAAAGTCAACAAATTTACAGATGGGGTCACAAAGACCACCTATCCCAGACACAATCGGACGTCCAGGAGGATTGGCGGGGTCCTTATGGACCTTAGGGAGAAGATAAAATGTGGCAATTTTAGGAAAAGGTACAGATAATCCATCCAACATTTTTTGCGCGCGACTGCTTTTCATTACCACCCACCGCTGACCGGCACAGTCATACTGGCGCACTGCCGTGGTACACTTCTGAACCTAGGTCCTGCGGTCAGGTGACGCGTCCGGTCCGCGGTGTTTGGAGGGACGGCGTCAGGCGCATGCGCCGTGTACGGTGGGCGGCTCATCCAGCAGTCACATGACTGGTCTCCATGGCTACTTAAAGGTCCTGCGTGTGATTTTTTTAACACACTCCCCTTGAGAAAGCGAGGTTAACGACAGCGAAACGCGCGTCGGGGATCGTTCCATATGGCCGGCAGCATCTGGTGAGAGATTACTCCCTCTCCTTTCCTCACACCCCGCTTCCCTTAATACAAAATGGTTTTTCATTATGTTTACCTATGCGATTGTGGTGTGCTCTTATATACTCCTTATTGAACACAATCTTGATCTTAAAAACGGTAGTTAGATATGGGATTACGACCTACCCCTGATCTGGAGGTGTTCTTTATTTAGAGGGAGTCGTTTCTCTCCTGTTATTTAACTGGTAATAGACTGTATATTATGGTGTCTTTTCCTGCCTGCCATTGTTTTGTGTGTCTTTTTATACACATCATTGTTATGTTATGTCGGTGTCTTGTTGCCTCATTGTGGCTTTAATAAACTTTTTATATTTTTGCAATAATATAGAAAGCTCCATTATTGTTCTCCTGTTTCGCAGGAAAAGCATATTACAGCACTGGCTAGATCCTTTGCCACCACCCAAGTCTCTCATATACTCCAAATTAATGTATATCTTTCGAATGGACTGGCTAGATACCCTGACAAATAAAGAGAAATTGACCGGGAAATTTCTAAGCACATGGTCATTATTTATCCCTTCATTATCTCAAGACACTAGGGACAAACTAAGGACACAGTTTGAAAACACCCAGTGGTATCTTCTTCAGAAAATTAGTGGACATGATCCTATTCCTTAAACTTGTTGATTGTTAATCGAATGCGGGGATGTTTCAGGGATTTATATGTTGGGGGGGTGGGAGGGTGGAGGGAGGTGGGGGGACATTTAAGAGTATTGTACCTTCTAAACAAGAGTTTATTAAGCTTATTATCTTCAAACCTGTATGACTTGTTTCTTAAATCATTATTTTGAGTTTTACACCTGTCAAATAAGCTTGTAACTTTAATGATTTGTATGAATATATTGTAATGTAATACTCTTTAAATCAATAAAACATGTTGGAAAAAAAAAGAAATTGTAAATTATACACAGGTGGACTCAATTTACTAATTATGTGACTTCTGGATTTCTGGAGGTAATTGGTCACTCAGGATTTTATATACGGGAATCAGACTAAAAGGGGCTGAATATATATTTATATTTTTAAAATAATTAGAAAATTAGAATTAGAAAACCTGGTATCATTTTCTTTACACTTCACAAATACTTGCTACTTGGTGTTGGCATCACATGAAATCCCAATTAGAATAGATTTAAGTTTGTGGTGTAACAGGAAAAATGTGTAAAATTTCATGGGGTATGAACATGTTCTCCAGGCACTGTAGGCTGGATCTTATGCTTGCTATTTACAGTTATGGGAACATACTGGTAATACATCCTCTATGTCTCATATGGGAGCAGTTCCTATGACTTGATAAACTTTTTTATTTTTTATTTTTTATCACATATCATATATATTTTTCAGTATTATATGGCTTTTGGCACTTTGTTTATTATGGATATTTGATAGTCATTGTATGAAGTGGTGGTAGTATTCATTATATCATAGCGGTGTATATTTGTGCTGGCAACACTGGATGTTATTATTTATTATTTTTTATCACATATCATATATATTTTTTAGTATTATATGGCTTTTGGCACTTTGTTTATTATGGATATTATATATCATATAAGGTAATCACTCTTGCTTGATTGTGTAATAATTTTTTGCACATTGGGGGCATTATTGTGCTTGGTTGCACTCTATTATCCTTTTTTTCATCGATCACTATCTATTCCAGCGTTGTCAGGCATTATCATATACACATTTGTATCATCACATTTTCCTTTTTACATATTTTTTTGCTGGAATAAATTACCTGATTTACTAAATACCAAGGTATTAGATTATATGGGACCAGGTTCCTTTTTATGCTTATTGATGCTTGTGCAAATATTTTTTTATATATATGTAATTAATAAAAATCCATTTTACTCCCACTGCCTGGGTGAAGTTTCTTCTTCTTGTGTTCTCCCCCATTCCTTTTGCGCTAAGGTACTTTGCTTTCTTGATAAACTTTTACCTACTACTCTTCTTATATATATTGCCTTATAAATAGTTTGTGCTGATATTTGTTGTCTTTGGTGAATTATTGACACACATCGACTTATATGTTTCTATATACACTGCTCAAAAAAATAAAGGGGAAACTCAAATAACACATCCTAGATCTGAATGAATGAAATATTCTCATTGAATACTTTGTTCTGTACAAAGTTGAATGTGCTGTCAACATAATCACACAAAAATCATCAATGGAAATCAAATTTATTAACTAGTGGAGGCCTGGATTTGGAGTCACCCACAAAATTAAAGTGGAATGTAATGTCCTTAAAACAAGTCAAAATGATGCTCAGTAGTGTGTGTGGCCTCCACGTGCCTGTATGACCTCCCTACAATGCCTGGGCATGCTCCTGATGAGGCGGCAGATGGTTTCCTGAGGGATCTCCTCCTAGACCTGGACTAAAGCATCTGCCAACTCCTGGACAGTCTGTAGTGCAACGTGACGTTGGTGGATGGAGCGAGACATTATGTCCCAGATGTGCTCAATCGGATTCTGGTCTGGGGAACGGGTGGGCCAGTCCATAGCTTCAATGCCTTCATCTTGCAGGAACTGCTGACACACTCCAGCCACATGAGGTCTGGCATTGTCCTGCGTTAGGAGGAACCCAGGGCCAACCGCACCAGCATATGGTCTCACAAAGGGTCTAAGGATCTCATCTCGGTACCTAATGGCAGTCAGGCTACCTCTGGCAAGCACATGGACAGTCTGTGGTGCAATGTGATGTTGGTGGATGGAGCGAGACATGATGTCCCAGATGTGCTCAATCGCATTCAGGTCTGGGGAACGGGAGGGCCAGTCCATAGCTTCAATGCCTTCATCTTGCAGGAACTGCTGACACACTCCAGCCACATGAGGTCTGGCATTGTCCTGCATTAGGAGGAACCCAGGGCCAACCGCACCAGCATATGGTCTCACAAGGGGTCTGAGGATCTCATCTCGGTACCTACTGACAGTCAGGCTACCTCTGGCGAGCACATCCAAAGAAATGCCACCCCACACCATTACTGACCCACTGCCAAACCGGTCATGCTGAAGGATGTTGCAGGCAGCAGATCACTCTCCACAGCATCTCCAGACTCTGTCACGTCTGTCACATGTGCTCAGTGTGAACCTGCTTTCATCTGTGAAGAGCACAGGGCGCCAGTGGTGAATTTGCCAATCCTGGTGTTCTGTGGCAAATGCCAAGCGTCCTGCACGGCGTTGGGCTGTGAGCACAGCCCCATCTGTGGACGTCGGGCACTCAGACAATCCTCATGGAGTCGGTTTCTAACCGCTTGTGCAGACACATGCACATTTGTGGCTGCTGGAGGTCATTTTGCAGGGCTCTGGCAGCGCTCCTCTTGTTCCTCCTTGCACAAAGGCGGAGGTAGCGGTCCTGCTGCTGGGCTGTTGCCCTCCTTCGGTCCCCTCCACGGCTCCTGGTGTACTGGCCTGTCTCCTGGTAGCGCCTCCAGCCTCTGGACACTACGCTGACAGACACAGCAAACCTTCTTGCCACAGCTCGCATTGATGTGCCATCTGGATGAGCTGCACTACCTGAGCCACTTGTGTGGGTTGTAGAGTCCGTCTCATGCTACTACGAGTGTGAAAGCACAACCAACATTCAAAAGTGACCAAATATCAGCCAGAAAGCATTGGTACTGAGATGTGGTCTGTGGTCCCCACCTGCAGAACACTCCTTTATTGAGTGTGTCTTGATAATTGCCAATAATTTCCATCTGTTGTCTATTCCATTTGCACAACAGCATGTGAAATTGATTGTCAATCAGTGTTGCTTCCTAAGTGGACAGTTTGATTTCACAGAAGTTTGATTTACTTGGAGTTATACTCTGTTGTTTAAGTATTCCCTTTATTTTTTTGAGCAGTGTGTTATAAAAAAAACACTCATCATGTTATAATTGTCCCTTAATGTGATTACCTATGCTCCATACATATTAGGTAGCTATTTTTACATTGCACATCAATATATACTGCCTGCCATGTTCACAGATGCATATGATTGTATGAGCATCTGTTTGATAGGAAAAATCTCATCCAGGATGACAGCAGCACTTCTGCACATGCACGGGATCGCGTCAATAAATATCAGACCTTGTTGCAATAATTGTCTCCTGATGGAGCTTGACTCAGGTGAAACGCGTTGAGGCATCACTTGAACAGACATGTTCTTAGATAAGTCTATTTTTTTCTGTTCACATTTATATTGCACTTATTTTGGTTTGTTGTGTGAGACAGTGAAAGCATATGTATTGAATGGGGTGTACATTTCACCTAGGTACTTTGCTGACTGGTATAAGGGAAATGTATGGCTTTGTAAACCTAGTGGTAGAGAAAGGTCACTACACCTTCCATTCAGTACACGCTTGCAGCTCAGGCCTGAAACCACTCAGGTGTTAATTACGAAACCAGAAGTAGGTGTCTGCGAACACAGACAGGTGAGCTCGCTTAGTCTGGACAGGAGTCCAGGCACAGAAGGAGTCTCCGGGAGGTGAGCTCTCTCAGTCGGGGTGCTCGAGGTGCCCCGGACACAAGAGGAGTCTCTGCGACACTCCATGCTGGTAATCACTGAATATAAGGAGAACTCTCTCAGTCTGGATGCTAGGTGTGCCATTCAGACACAAAGAGGAGATTCTAGGAAAAACCATGCTGGTAACTACTGAACATATGTGTTGTTTTGGCCCAGGCTGTTAGAGTCTGGTCCCTGATAGTGAGGGAATTCTATCTATGTGAAGTGAGTAGCCGGAGAGGCTTAGGATTTCTGTTTATGAGTTGTTTTAATCACGTTCTGTTTGCTGTGGACTTTAATAAAGCTGGTTGCGGCCAGTTTACACCAGAACTGCTGTCTTTGAATGAACTGTTTCCGTGCCACTCCGTCTACCAAGACGGCGATCCCAGAGCTATATCCCCTGAAAAGCTTACAGTTATCATAATATATCATTGTATCTGAGCAAGTGGTCTATTTTACATGTATTGAGGTGAAGTTCCTGTGTGATGGCTCTGTGCTGTACTTTCCCATACTCATAGGGATATGCAAGATAACAGTACAGGGAGAGACGACGGCCGAGCTGTGGGCCACTATTGCGTCTACCACTACGGTGATAACCTCCATGGTTATGTAGCAATAGGATGCATTATTATTATTTATACCCCACATCTCATATATATTTATTATTTATTTTTTCCATAATTTCCAAAATATACTGTATATTTTTTGGATTCTTTAATTGTTTATGGTGTTTGTTTGGTATTTTAACATAATCTGATAAAGTAATAATTATTTTAATGGAAAGTGAGATACATACAATGCTACACAAGAAATCTTGAAAATAGCAGAGGAACATTAAATACACACAGCACTGATGATGTTTTGATACAGAAAATGCTGCCATGTGTTGGATATTATAGTTTACTATTGGGAAAGATGATGGTCTTAAAAGAAAAAAAAAAAGCATTCTCACTGTTCCTCCTCCTCGCTGGCTGGATCCCCCACCGGACTTCTTACTTCCTCTTCTACCAGGGAACATCACGGACCACTGCAGCCAATGATTGACTGCAGCAGTGATGCTCCATCAGAACCTAGCTCTTTCTCTTCTGGCAGGGATGGAACTTCACCACTGCAGCACATCTGATTTGTTGCAGTGGTAAGGACATGCAACATCCACCACCAAAAGAGGAAGCATGAAGACCGGTGGGGAACACGGCCACTAGTACCAAGGCAATTGTAGGTTTCCAATAGGTGAGTATATATTTCCTTTTCTTTTAAGTATTAATTTGCATAGTGACTATTTTTTTATTTGAATGGGTAGTATATGGCGGGATTACATGGGCTGAAACTAATGAAAAGCCTAAAGTAAATTCTACAAATAACAGGTGGGAAGAGGTCATATTTATTGTCTAAGGGCTTCCTGGACCTTTCATGGCTCCAGTAGAAAACTCAACAGTTGGGTCTCCAGTTTGTGTCGCCGTATTATCCACGGCTTCACCTGGGGATTGCAACTGATCACCAGGGATTTTGGCAATCAGGCACGAGGCCGATCATTGGCAGATTTTTTTTTTTTTAACAAAACAAGTTTGCCAAGTTTGGACCATCTCTTTCAATTGCAAGGAACTCCCTGGATGTCCTGTCTTCTTCTTGGGTCTTCAGACTTCTGGTGACCTGATTTATGTGATTCTTTGCATCAGCCAGGATGGTGGTCGGTCTCTTCTTACCTTTTCCGTCAGATCTACAACGTTTACGAAAAAAACTCCTTCTTTGTCTCTTTCTGTTCCCCCTATAAAATACAAAACATTATAAAATTATAGTGAACGTCACAGAATTTCTATCTAAAATACTGGAAATGAAACAAACTATCCAACTTCCTCCAACGACAGCATTGAGACAATGGTTTCTATCATAGGACCCCGATTCTGTGTCATGGAAGGATCACACTTCTGATTAAGTAATTCAATATTATTAATCATGGAGTATTAGGAGCAGATTTATTAAAGGGGTAGTCCCATCTGGTTAAACTCTACGTAGGACCTATAGAGTCTATCTACAGCCGGGAAAGGCCAGAGAGGTCCGGCGCCTGCGCACTGCAGTACTCTGCTCTGCCCTCACCAGGGCAGAGAAATGCGCCTGCGCAGGAGCCGCGACGGGACGGAAAGAAGAGGCCGGCTTCGCTACAAGATGGGAGGCGCCGAACCGCACCGCGACGCCCTCCGGACCTGACGGCGGACCTCCCCTGGGTGAGTATTTTATAACTCGTTTTTCTTCACTTTCAGGTGACATCGGGGGGCTTATCTACAGCATTACAGAATGCTGTAGATAAGCCCTGATGGCGGTGGCCGCAGCTTATAGGCCAAAAAGGGGGTGACAGATTCCCTTTAAAGGGGAGTACAGTATCCCTGACATTGGGTAAGGGTGAAAGCAGCCACGTTTTACCTATTCCTGTACAATAGGATTGTGCATTGAAATACATTTATTACCTATGTGCAGGATTGGCAGTGGGCACCTGGAAATGTAATTTTGCAGAAATGATTGTAAACTATAGTTTATAGATGCGAAAAAGAAGAAAAATGATGATATATGCAAACAAAAAGAAGTAATGGGGCTCACCGAGCCTGTAGTAAAGTGGAGAAGCACTGAAATATAGAAGGAAGGGTGCAGAATCCGGCGGGTGGAGCACAGCAAAAATATCCAAAGAAATCAAAAAACTTTTATTTAAAATTCCATAAAAACAGGTGGAACCAGACAGCAAATTAAAAATCTGACGCATTTCTGGGGCGACAAACGCCCTTAATTATAAGATTTTTAAATTGCTATGTGGACTCCATATAATTGCTCCATACAGTATTATGGGCCCCATATATTGCTCCATACAGTATAATGGACCCAATATATTGCTCCATACAGTATAATGGCCATGTATTCTCTACTAATGCCATAATTGCTCCATACAGTATAATGAACCCCATTATTGCTCATACAGTATAATGGGACCCCATAATTGCTCCATACAGTATAAGGCCATGTATGCTTCTACAGTAAATGCTCCCTATATTGCTCCATACAGTATAATGGACCCCATATATTGCTCCATACAGTATAATGGACACCATATATTGCTCCATACAGTATAATGACCCCATATATTGCTTCATACAGTATAATGGACCCCATATATTGCTTCATACAGTATAATGGGCCCCATGTATTGCTTCATACAGTATAATGGACCCATATATTGCTCCATACAGTATAATGAACCCATATATTGCTCCATACAGTATAATGGACCCCATATATTGCTCATACAGTATAATGGACCCCATATATTGCTTCCATACAGTATAATGGACCCCATATATTGCTCCATACTAGTATAATGGACCCCATATATTGCTCCATACAGTATAATGGGACCGCATATATTGCTCCATACAGTATAATGACCCCATATATTGCTTCATACAGTATAATGGGCCCACATATTGCTCCATACAGAATAATGGACCCCATATATTGCTCCATACAGATAATGGACCCCATATATTGCTCCATACAGATAATGGACCCCATATATTGCTCCATACAGTATAATGGACCCCATATATTGCTCCATACAGTATAATGAACCCCATATATTGCTCCATACAGTATAATGGACCCCATATATTGCTCATACAGAATAATGGACCCATATATTGCTCCATACAGTATAATGGACCCCATATATTGCTCCATACAGAATAATGGACCCCATATATTGCTCCATACAGTATAATGGACCGCATATATTGCTCCATACAGTATAATGGACCCATATATTGCTCCATACAGAATAATGGACCCCATATATTGCTCCATACAGTATAATGGACCCATATATTGCTCCATACAGTATAATGACCCATAATTGCTCCATACAGTATAATGGACCCCATATATTGCTCCATACAGTATAATGGACCCCATATATTGCTCATACAGAATAATGGACCCCATATATTGCTCCATACATTATAATGGACCCCATATATTGCTCCATACAGTATAATGGACCCCATATATGCTCCATACAGTATAATGGACCCCATATATTGCTCCATACAGTATAATGGACCCCATATATTGCTCCATACAGTATAATGGGCCCCATGTATTGCTCCATACAGTATAATGGACCCCATGTATTGCTCCATACAGTATAATGGACCCCATAAATTGCTCCATACAGTATAATGGGCCTCATATAATGCTCCATACAGTATAATGGACCCATACATTGCTCCATACAGTATAATAGACCCCATATATTGTTTCATACAGTATAATGGGTCCCATATAATGCTCCATACAGTATAATGGACCCCATATATTGCTCCATACAATATAATGGGCCCCATATATTGCTCCATACAGTATAATGGACCCCATATAGTGCTCCATACAGAATAATGAGCCCCATATAATGCTGCATATAGAATAATGTGCCCCATATAATACTCCAAACAGAATAATGGGCCCCATATATTGCTCCATATACGGGAGAGGACCTGGTGCCAATGCCTGGACTGGTACCAGGCCCCCTTACTCACTGGCCTTATAGTGTGCCAGTATTCCCGATGTTGAGTGGGCTCTCCCGCTTGCTCAAGGCCCTGGAATTTGCCCGGGTGCGCTGGGTAGTGACGCTGGCCCTGGTTGTGGCGTAATGAACTTGCAACTAGAGTTGAGCGAATTTGCTAGGGTCCCTACTTATTTGGCAACCTATAGTGCTTACCAAAGAAGCTGCAGAGGGAACCCGGCTTCCTGGATCGCTCCGGCTGATCAACTGTTCGGCTCCGCAGCTGCATGTGTTGCGGTTGTGTGACAATCACAACACATGCATGGATAGCCTGTGTGTTGTGACTGTCACACAGCCGTGGCACATACAGCTGTGGAGCCGAACAGCTGATCATCGGGGGCGCTCCACGTATCCGGGTTCCCTCTGCAGCTAATTAATAGAGGAATTCGGGAGGTCGAAAGCATTTTGCAGAGCTTTCATGCAGTACAGATCAGATGTGGCCGCTGGGCTAGGTCCCTCAATCATATCTATTTAATATCAATCACTATTGTTGCTTTTTTTTATTAATAGATACAAAACATTTACTCAAAAATCCATATCCATAAGGATGGACCATTCCCTGTTATATAAGTGAGCATTACAGTGCAAGGAACGGGGAGTCACTACCAGCAGGGTCCCAACGGCTCCCTCGGGGCAGGTGCAAATTTTTATCACAAGAGCTTTTTCACAAGTTGCATTTTTGGTAAGATTTTGAAAATGCTTCTTGGATGCGGAAAAAAAAATGCATTATTTTACAGTAGCAGCAAAGTGAATGAGATTTCTGAAACCTCAACCAGAAGCTGCTACATTTTTTCTCGCAGATTTGGACCTTCAGAGCATTTTTTCAAATCTGCCTCATGTCAAATCTGTAAGAGATTTTCCAGAGTTTATCACCCATGCAAAAATGCATGAAAGAAATGTGTATTTTATGCAGTGTTTTTCCAACATTCTGCTGCAAATACTCAAGGTGTGCACATACCCCAACACTGCCACCATTTGTGTGATTGTCTTGGTCTGGCACAAATCACGCCACTAGGAAACCCCAATTAAAAAGTCTCTGTACCAGGACATGTTCAGAAAAGCAAAATGTGTGCAGAATAAATTAACTTCATAGACTGAATCACTAATAAATATAACAAACAAGGAAGACTCGCTTTCACTTCTGTTAAGAGCAGTGATTGCCAGTAACTATGAGTAATGTGGACGTCCGCGGCTCCATATCACTGACTCATATTGAGCAATCAGAATTTCACTTGTTTTCATTCTGACATTTTGATATAACTGTATACAGTGAGATCCCCCTAGTGGCGGCTGAACTTATCATGTAACTCTAGTGTATACAGTCATGGACAAAAGTTTTGAGAATGACACAAATATTAATTTTTACAAAGTCTACTGCTTCACTCTTTCTAATGGCAATTTGCATATACTCCAGAATGTTATAAAGAGTGATCAGCTTAGCAGCAATTACTTGAAAAGTCAATATTTGGCTAGAAAATTAACTTTATCCCCAAAACACATTTCAACATCATTGCAGCCCTGCTTAAAAGGACCAGCTAACCTCTTTTCAGTGATTGCTCCATTAACACAGGTGTGGGTGTTGATGAGGACATGGCTGGAGATCAATCTGTCATGATTAAGTAAGAATGACACCACTGGACACTTTAAAAGGAGGCTGGTGCTTGGCATCATTGTTTCTCTTCTGTTAACCATGGTTATCTCTAAAGAATCACGTGCAGTCATCATTGCAATGCACAAAAATGGCCTAACAGGGAAGAGTATCGCAGCTAGAAAGATTGCACCTCAGTCAACAATCTATCGCATCATCAAGAACTTCAAGGAGAGAGGTTCCATTGTTGCCAAAAAGGCTCCAGGGCGCCTAAGAAAGACCAGCAAGCGCCAGGACCATCTCTTAAAAGTGTTTCAGCTGCGGGATCGGGCTACCAGCAGTGCAGAGCTTGCTCAGGAATGGCAGCAGGCAGGTGTGAGTGCATCTGCACGCACTGTGAGGTGGAGACTCTTGGAGCAAGGCCTGGTCTCAAGGAGGGCAGCAAAGAAGCCACTTCTCTCCAGAAAAAACATCATGGACAGACTGATATTCTGCAAAAGGTACAGGCAGTGGACTGCTGAGGACTGGGGTAAAGTTATTTTCTCTGATGAATCCCCTTTTTGATTGTTTGGGACATCAGGAAAACGCCTCATTCGGAGAAGACAAGGTGAGCGCTACCACCAGTCTTGTTTCATGCCAACTGTTAAGCATCCGGAAACCATTCATGTGTCGGGGTTGCTTCTCAGCCAAGGGAATCGGCTCTCTCACAGTCTTGCCTAAAAACACAGCCATGAATAAAGAATGGTACCAGAATATCCTCCAAGAGCAACTTCTCCCAACCCTCTAAGAGCAGTTTGGCGATCAACAATGCCTTTTCCAGCATGATGGAGCACCTTGCCATAAAGCAAAGGTGATAACTAAATGGCTCAGGGAACAAAACATAGAGATTTTGGGTCCATGGCCTGGAAACTCCCCAGATCTTAATCCCATTGAGAACTTGTGGTCAATCATCAAGAGACGGGTGGACAAACAAAAACCTAAAAATTCTGACAAAATGAAAGCATTGATTGTGCAAGAATGGACTGCTATCAGTCAGGATTTGGTCCAGAAGTTGATTGAGAGCATGCCAGGGAGAATTGCAGAGGTCCTGAAGAAGAAGGGTCAACACTGCAAATATTGACTTGCTGCATTAACTCATTCTAACTGTCAATATAAGCTTTTGGTACTCATATGTTTGCAATTATATTTCTGTCTGTGATAAAAACATCTGTCAAACACACATAAAAACCAGAGGGCAGCAGATCATGTGAAAATATAATATTTGTGTCATTCTCAAAACTTTTGGCCATGACTGTATGGAAAATATTAAGAAATATGAAAATTTGCAACCAAATCACAGTTTTTCTGCTTCTGCTTGCAATTATAAAACATTTTAGTGTTATTCCGCCTTGAAATACATTGGTGCTTGTAAATCTTCATTTATCCAAGTCTGTTGTTTGAATGACTCCTCCTAAAGCTATCCATACATATTATACAGTCAGCTGACCGACATTGTAGTGTGTATGGAGTCCCCCGACTGTCCTCCCACTCACAGAAAAGGCCAGCAAGTCCTTCTTCCCTGCTTTACTCATAGTGAAAGCCTCAGTCGTAATTCCCCATGCATTAAAGTTTACTACCCTGTTCACACACAGTGATAGGTTTTCAAGAATGTGTTTCCACAAGTGTAATGCTATCATTCAATATATGAGTGGGGGAAGGAGGACTCTCAGGCTTTCTGTATGAGTTGGGGAAGGAGGACTCTCAGGCTTTCTGTATGAGTGGGGTAAGCAGGACTCTCAGTCTTTCTGTATGAGTGGGGTAAGCAGGACTCTCAGGCTTTCTGTATGGGTGGGGGAAGGAGGACTCTCAGGCTTTCTGTATGAGTGGGGAAGGAGGACTCTCAGGCTTTCTGTATGAGTTGGGGAAGGAGGACTCTCAGGCTTTCTGTATGAGTTGGGGAAGCAGAACTCTCAGGCTTTCTGTATGAGTGGGGAAGGAGGACTCTCAGGCTTTCTGTATGAGTAGGGGAAGGAGGACTCTCAGGCTTTCTGTATGAGTGGGGAAGGAGGACTCTCAGGCTTTCGGTATGAGTTGGGGAAGCTGAATTCTCAGGCTTTCTGTATGAGTGGGGGAAGGAGGACTCTCAGGCTTTCTGTATGAGTTAGGGAAGCAGAACTCTCAGGCTTTCTGTATGAGTGGGGGAAGGAGGACTCTCAGGCTTTCTGTATGAGTGGGGAAGCAGGACTCTCAGGCTTTCTGTATGAGTGGGGGAAGCAGGACTCTCAGGCTTTCTGTATGAGTGGGGGAAGCAGGACTCTCAGGCTTTCTGTATGAGTGGGGGAAGGAGGACTCTCAGGCTTTCTGTATGAGTGGGGAAGGAGGACTCTCAGGCTTTCTGTATGAGTTGGGGAAGCAGGACTTTCAGGCTTTCTGTATGAGTTGGGGAAGCAGAACTCTCAGGCTTTCTGTATGAGTGGGGGAAGGAGGACTCTCAGGCTTTCTGTATGAGTGGGGAAGCAGGACTCTCAGGCTTTCTGTATGAGTAGGGGAAGGAGGACTCTCAGGCTTTCTGTATGAGTGGGGGAAGGAGGACTCTCAGGCTTTCGGTATGAGTTGGGGAAGCAGAACTCTCAGGCTTTCTGTATGAGTGGGGGGAGGAGGACTCTCAGGCTTTCTGTGTGAGTTGGGGAAGCAGGACTCTCAGGCTTTCTGTATGATGTTTGCATAGTATACCCCAGTTGGGTAATGTGAAGTATAAATGTGATTTACTTGAAATGTTCTTAGCAAGGACTGCGTGGCTGAGGACTTTGCCAGCCCAAAAACTGTGATGTAAATAGTTGACACTTCGGTGTCCCATCTTGGTTTTACATAAAGCCTTACTACCTCAGAAGAAAAACCCGTATGGTGTGGCCTTGAGTGAGGTCTGCAGCAATGAAGTCCTGCAGCCCACCCAGGACCCACGTGGGAGGTTTTTGGTGCGGGTCCTCCACAAGAATCTTATATTGTATTTATTGAGAAAAGTGTTTTGATATTTTTCTACTTGCTATTGTACATATTGTAACGTTAAAGAGTCCTTACCTCCCGCAAGGGATGAGTTATATTGTTGATGTTATTATAAAAATTGTTTTTTCTATTTCAGCCCGGGAGTGCTGATGATAACTAGGGGGGGATGTGTGGCCCAGCTGCGCTTGGTACACATGTTCCAGGAGTATGTACTAAAAGGTAATTGCAAAATCTGATATTCATTCACAACACTCACACTTTCCTAGATTACCACTAGAGGGAACCTTAGACTATTTAAGGGTGTGGGAGACTGCAGCAGTGGCTAGTTCCTGTCAGAGGAGTCATAGTATGTTTCCTGTCAGAGCTCAGTCTGAGCTAGAGGCAGACGTGTGGAGATTTCCTGTCAGACAAGACAGAGGAGGAGAGATTGCAAGCTGATAACTCAGAACAGACAGACTGCTAGAACCCTAGGAAGTGGAAAGTGACTCTCGGAGCGGGCTTGTAATCAGTCTGACGAAACGTCCTGAAAGCTGCTTTGGACAGAGTCGTTGAAGGAACAGAAGGAAGGGGACTACAGTTGTTAAGAACATCGAGTAAACGAGAGTCAGTCAGCGAGCTCTGGAAAGAAGGAAGAAAGCTAATGACAGAACCTACTGCTGCCCTGTGCTTATGTTAAGGAGGAGAGTAGGGCGACGGGCGAGTGGTGACCCTAGGAAGGAGTGACTTCGGTGACAGACCACCTTCACTCAACTAACCGGACACCGGGTCCGAAGTATTGCTAGTACCTTCACGGCTAGTGATAGAAACACCGGAATCCCTGCTGGGCTTCAAGTCGCAGAGGGTAGCCCTAAGTGTCGATACGTAACCGGGGTCAGGAGAACAGGAGTCTGGCAGTGCACTGCAATATATAGACTTAGTTCTGTCCAAAAGAAGACTTCCACCACAATGTTGGCCGGGCGAAGCTGTGCTATTCAGAGTTAAACCTGACTTCACGCAGGTTAGGACTCATACACTTTAAAGGGAAAGGAGGCCTTAAACCTACTCAGCAATTACCTGGATGTGCATACTCCACCCTGAGCAGCTTCCCGGGACATACCTGCAACCTTCATCAGTAAAGGTATGGAAAGAGACCAGCTTGTGTGTGACTGACTTATTGCCTGCACCCTGCACCGCCATTACACCCTGAGGGATCCATCTAGTCTCACCTGTGGGAGACCTACCACCTTGCTGCCCCAACCCTCAGAGGATTCACCCTGCAGCGCTGGTCACCTTGATCAGAAACCACAGATGGCGTCACAAACTATTCCTAAAATCTCACCTGTGGGAGACCTACCACCTTGCTGCCCCAACCCTCAGAGGATTCACCCTGCAGTGCTGGTCACCTTGATCAGAAACCACAGATGGCGTCACAAACTATTCCTAAAATCTCCTGTAAATATCCCCCTTTGTATGAGCGCCCAGGGCAACGGACCGAGCTGTGCTGCTTGTGACATTCCCCATAGACTTCAATGGGCTCGGTGCCGAGTACCCCATAAGCCCTGGTACCGTGTGTTGTGCGACTCATCTTTGGCGTCACGAACAGGATACGAAGCTTACTGAATGTGAGTCCTGTGTGCTTTAAATTGGACTGTTTTGTGCAAAAGACTGTGTGCAGTTTTTCTGATTTTTGACACCATTTTCCGCCATTTTGCCGCCATATTCGCGACCTGAGGCGCTGGTGAAGAAGGTGGGCGTGCCTTCGTGGGCGTACCCCCCCTGTGGCGCGAAAGCTATGGGCGCCCTGTCAAAATGCTATTATAATACAAGAGCCTGCCCTACTGCAAGAGAAATCCGCCTCCTCTTCATCCTCTATGCTAAGAAGAGGAAGCGAAAGTCCCGCCTCCACGGAAGAGACCAGATTGTTCCAGATGGAAAACACAGTCTGGCCTGGAGTGATATGGCGGAAGGACAAGAGACGCTGTGTGGAGGAACGGCGGTGCGCAGGCCCCGTTCCCCTGAAGAGCTGTTACCTGTACCGGAACCGTCCCCAGGTCGGGACAACGACCAAAGAATGGAAAAAGTGGAAGAGGTGGATGCGGTGCTGGAAGTGATAGCCCGACACCGCGCAGAGACGGAGGTGATAGAGCAAAGCTGGCGTGCCCTGAAACAGCGGCTGCTGTGGGACGCAACGCTCTCCCCTCCAGAAGCGCAGCTGCAACCTGCGCCACCACTGCAAGCGGCTGATGAAGAACCGGAGGCGGCTCCAAAAGTGCTGATCCCGACTCCACCGATGATGCGGCGAGAGAGAAGGAGGCTGAGGAGGCCCTGCTCGTTCCGGAGTGCCAGCCAGGCCTGGAGGCCGCAGCGGAATGCAGTCCCCGGTAGGGACGCCGGAGGAGACCCAGCCGTCCGTGATGGAGATCAACTGGGAAGAGATGGAGCAGCGACAGCAGCAGGTTAGTGCGTCCCCAATTGAGCCACTGCGCGCACCTGCATCGTGCCCTGCCTCGTATACTGCGCCCTACTCTGCATCATATCCTGAGTTCTGCTCCACATCGCAACAGCATGATGCGACCTCAATTGCGCCACTACGTACGCCTGCATCCTGTCCAGCATCTTATGCTGCAACAGCGACCCCTACTGAGCAAGACCTATATTCAGAAGAGGCACCCGTTGGGACCCAAGCGAATCGCTCAAATACAGCAAGAACTGTAGCTACTCAAACACAGATCGCAGGACATGATATATTTGTAATGCGTTCTAGAGAGCACCGCGTACTTCTAGCCCCAGGAGTGGAAGACGTCATTGCTAACTGCAAAAGAGAAGAAGACCAGTAGGACCCAGACAGGGTTTACTGCATCTGTATAAAGTTGAAGATTTGCACTTTATTAATGTTATGTAATGATGTTTGCATAGTATACCCCAGTTGGGTAATGTGAAGTATAAATGTGATTTACTTGAAATGTTCTTAGCAAGGACTGCGTGGCTGAGGACTTTGCCAGCCCAAAAACTGTGATGTAAATAGTTGACACTTCGGTGTCCCATCTTGGTTTTACATAAAGCCTTACTACCTCAGAAGAAAAACCCGTATGGTGTGGCCTTGAGTGAGGTCTGCAGCAATGAAGTCCTGCAGCCCACCCAGGACCCACGTGGGAGGTTTTTGGTGCGGGTCCTCCACAAGAATCTTATATTGTATTTATTGAGAAAAGTGTTTTGATATTTTTCTACTTGCTATTGTACATATTGTAACGTTAAAGAGTCCTTACCTCCCGCAAGGGATGAGTTATATTGTTGATGTTATTATAAAAATTGTTTTTTCTATTTCAGCCCGGGAGTGCTGATGATAACTAGGGGGGGATGTGTGGCCCAGCTGCGCTTGGTACACATGTTCCAGGAGTATGTACTAAAAGGTAATTGCAAAATCTGATATTCATTCACAACACTCACACTTTCCTAGATTACCACTAGAGGGAACCTTAGACTATTTAAGGGTGTGGGAGACTGCAGCAGTGGCTAGTTCCTGTCAGAGGAGTCGTAGTATGTTTCCTGTCAGAGCTCAGTCTGAGCTAGAGGCAGACGTGTGGAGATTTCCTGTCAGACAAGACAGAGGAGGAGAGATTGCAAGCTGATAACTCAGAACAGACAGACTGCTAGAACCCTAGGAAGTGGAAAGTGACTCTCGGAGCGGGCTTGTAATCAGTCTGACGAAACGTCCTGAAAGCTGCTTTGGACAGAGTCGTTGAAGGAACAGAAGGAAGGGGACTACAGTTGTTAAGAACATCGAGTAAACTGAGAGTCAGTCAGCGAGCTTTGGAAAGAAGGAAGAAAGCTAATGACAGAACCTACTGCTGCCCTGTGCTTATGTTAAGGAGGAGAGTAGGGCGACGGGCGAGTGGTGACCCTAGGAAGGAGTGACTTCTGTGACAGACCACCTTCACTCAACTAACGGACACCGGGTCCGAAGTATTGCTAGTACCTTCACGGCTAGTGATGGAAACACCGGAATCCCTGCTGGGCTTCAAGTCGCAGAGGGTAGCCCTAAGTGTCGATACGTAACCGGGGTCAGGAGAACAGGAGAACAGGAGTCTGGCAGACCAGCTTGTGTGTGACTGACTTATTGCCTGCACCCTGCACCGCCATTACACCTGAGGGATCCATCTAGTCTCACCTGTGGGAGACCTACCACCTTGCTGCCCCAACCCTCAGAGGATTCACCCTGCAGCGCTGGTCACCTTGATCAGAAACCACAGGTGGCGTCACAAACTAACAAACACAGGGAGGTGTAAGGAAAAGGTTGTCGCCATTTTGTATAGGGCCTGTACCAGCCTCCATTTTGTCAGTTCACACAGCCACAGACTTTTAGCTACACATTGCCTATTAGCATATCCAGTACGACAGGTTTTGATGTCCACTAGGAATCAATAGGCCTTTACATGCTAATTAGTTTAGGCCAGTGACTGAATAAGATGGTCAGTCGTATGGTAAATAGCCCAAGCTCAGGCATTGTTTCCTGCTCCATATGAATTGCAGGCCAATTAATATGCGTGCTTCAAAGCAATGGGGATGGGCCTAGCAGGTTTAAGAACTAGCCATGACCAGGCTGCTGGTCTCATTCCATTTCACACACAGAAGCCAAGAAGATGGTCTAGGAAAGACCAAGGGACTATTCAGGAACTGAAGACTGTACCTGGGAATGGCAGAGCCAAGGCCTTCCCATGACCATAATACCCGGTAATATTGATCCATAGCTTATACCTTTAAGCCTTGTACATTATTGTTGTATTTTTACTCTGACTGCCATTCCATTGTAGTTACGTTGTATAGCTTTACTGTATATTTCTGTAATTATCTAGTGCGCCCTTAAGGCAAATTAAACCATAAAATTAATCTTGGGCTGATGCTTTTACTCTGATCACGAATCTTAGAATACCCAGTGGGTAGCAGGACACCTTCCCCGGCGGCCATTTGCTCTAGGTGCAGTTCTCTTACTGACCTGAGAGACAAAGGGGGGCGCCGGAGAGCTGTACCTGTGGAGTTACGTCCCATTGGTGACGTGGGAGGAAAGGGATCGTCCGTCACATTTGGTAGCGGCGGTGGTATCAGAAGCTGTGATACCGGGCTACCGTGTGGCGGCCGGCTGAGTTCCTCACAAATTGGTGGCAGCGGTGGGATCAGAGTAATAGTGTGCGTGGGACCCCTACTCCCAGACACTAGAGACTACCAGCAGTACTTTCACTGCTGGGGTCTTAAGGTCAGCCCAGCACTAGACGGTCAGAGTGTAAATATAACAAGTTGTGTGCAAGGTCAGGGTTGCAGCTGTGTTTCAGTAACCAAAGGTTCCCAAGATGGCGGAAGGCACCAGGAGTAGGGCAAAGGGGGAGGCCAATGCTGTGGCCTATGAGGGGTTCGATACCGATGAGGGGGAGCTCAGCCAGGGCTCCCCAAGGAGCCCGACCCCCATGCTCAGTCTCACAGCGGACTGTCCACCCCCTGCCCATCCCAGCTGTCCAGGTCGGAGGCCCTTTTCCAAGCGGCTATGGCACAGCTCGAGGCTGGTAATGACGCCGCCTATGACAGACTCCTGGTGGCGGCAGAGAGAGCAGCGGAGCGTGAGCAAGCAGCAGCAGAGCGTGAGCAAGCAGCTGCGGAGCGTGAGCAAGCAGCGGCAGAGAGAGCAGCGGAGCGGGAGCATGCAGTGGCAGAGAGAGCAGCGGAGCGCCGGCACCGACTGGAGATGGCTCAGCACGGGCCCCCGCTGGACGCACCAGGCCCACTGGAAACAAGGGCTTCCAAGGTCCGGGCGGAGGACTTTCCCTTACTTGAAAAGGATGGAGACCTGGATTCCTTTCTGCTTGCTTTTGAGAGGACATGCCTCCAACATCATCTGGCCCCGGATCAGTGGGCAAGGTACCTGACCCCCGTTTGAGGGGTAAGTCCCTGGAAGTTTTGGGGGACTTACCTGCCGGGGAGGAGCAGGACTACAACAGCATCAAGCGGGCCCTGATCCAGCACTACAACCTCACCCCGGAGTCGTACCGCAGGAAGTTCAGGAGCCTGCAGCGGGGTTCAAAGGACACCTGGACCGACCACATGCGGGCCCTGCTGAGAGCTGCGGAGCACTGGACCTCGGGTCTAGAGCTCACTACCGCCAGGAGGTCCAGGAACTGTTTGTCGTGGAGCAATTTTTGTGGAACTGCCCAGAGGACCTCCAGCAGTTTCTCCGTGACCGGAAACCAAAGGGGGCTTCTGCTACAGCCGCCCTGGCAGACGAGTATGCCAACAACAGGGCGCCGGAGCCAAAGATGCCTGCCAGCAGCACCTGGAGAGGGGGTAAGCCCAATCCTGCCCCAGCCCCATATCCAGCCCCCAGAGTGCAAGGGGTGTACCCCCTGCTGCCCTCTCCAGGCCAGGAACAGAACCCAGACGTTGCCATAATTGCAATCAGCCAGGATACTTTAAGGCTGCATGTCCCCAGCGCCAGAAGGCCCCATCCCTGTCCCAGAAACCGTCCACTGTTTTGTGTGTGGGAGGGGGTGGTGGGAGGTCCCTAGACAATTACCAACCCGTCACCATCGGCCGCTCAGCGGTCATGGGACTGCGGGACACAGGCGCTGAACGAACCCTGGTACGCCCTGAGGTGGTGTCCCCTCAAGACTTGGTACCTGGGAAAACCCTTTCCGTCTCCGGAATTGGAGGCGTTGAACCGGCGCTGCCCGTTGCCAAGGTGTATTTGGATTGGGGTGCCGGGAGGGGGATGCGGGGAGGTGGAGTAACGCCGAATATTCCTGCAAATGTGTTGCTTGGGACCGATTTGGGGCGGCTAGTGTCCCAGTATGTGGCCACTGAACCCCCAAGTCCGGCTCCCCAAGAATGTCATGACTCTACTGTGAATGCTAATGTTAATGTATTGAATGTGCCTCCAACAGTGGAGGAGGGAGTGAAACCTGATGGTAAGCCATGCACTGACACTACACACACAGGGCTCACAGTGAGGACAGGTGAGGAGGCTGTAGGGGAGAGCTCAGAGGTGGAGGGAGGGGCTGCTTTGGGCAGTGTAGGGCCCCTAAGTGAATCCAGCCTGCTGAGTCTAGGGCCCTGCAGGAAGAGGAACAGGCCATGGGGGGAGGGGGCGTCCAGGGAGAGGAGCCACCAGGTAAGACCCCAGGGCAGGAGTTCCCCACATCCGGGATGTCAGGAAGTCAGGGAAGTCTGCCTGACCCGGCGACTTGGTCAGGGGACGAGGGAAAGCGGGCGCTACCCGTGGTCCCAGCGGTCGTGGCCGCTGTTACCAGGAGTGGGAGCGCTGAAGCCCAAGGAGCCTCGCGGAGGTCCGACGGTTTCCCCCTCTCTGACCAAGTGGCTGCCGAGTCAGACAGTAGCCAGGAGACAGATCCGGGGAACTGACAGAGGACAGGGCAGTTTCATCAATTCTTGCCATATCTAGTCAGGGATTTCAGGCAGCGTTGGAAGCTGACCCTAGCCTGAAGACTCTCAAGGAACAGGCGGCACAGCCTCCCCTGGAGTCCGACCGCGAGCGAGTGGTCTGGGACCAGGGACGGCTGTACCGGGTAACGGTCCAGCAGGGTTCACTGGAGGCGTGGCCCAGGGACCGACAGTTAGTGGTGCCCCATCCGTTCAGGGCGGAATTGTTGCGGATCGCACACGAGATTCCAATGGCCGGACACTTAGGGATCACTAAAACCAGGGCCAGGCTAGCTCAGCATTTCTACTGGCCTGGAATGAGGACCGAGGTGATAGCCTACTGCCGTTCGTGTGACACCTGTCAGAGGGTGGGGAAGGCGGGGCCGCGCCCCAAAGCCCCACTGGTAACTCTGCCCATCATCGAAGAGCCTTTCTCGAGGGTGGCTGTGGATCTCATTGGACCTCTGTCCACTCCCAGCCGCTCCGGGAAATGCTTCATACTAACGGTAGTGGACTATGCCACCCGGTACCCGGAGGCGGTAGCTTTGTCGTCCATTCGGGCCGACAAAGTGGCCACTGCCTTACTGGAGATTTTCTCCAGAGTGGGGTTTCCCAAGGAAATGCTCACCGACCGAGGGACCCAGTTCATGTCGCAGCTGATGGAGTCTCTCTGTAAGCAGGTACAGGTGCAACATCTGGTGGCCAGCCCGTATCACCCACAGACCAATGGCTTGTGTGAGCGGTTCAATGGCACCTTAAAGCAGATGCTGAGGATGTTGGTCGACTCCCACGGGAGAGACTGGGAGCGGTATCTCCCACACCTGCTGTTTGCTTACCGGGAGGTTCCACAGGCCTCAACGGGGTTCTCCCCTTTGAGCTCCTGTACGGGCGACGTGTACGGGGGCCCCTTGCTCTGGTGAAGGAAGCATGGGAAGGGGATTTAGCCACCCTGGAGTGTCGGTCATTGAGTATGTCGTGCGCTTCCGTGACCGAATGATGGCCTTGACACGGCTGGTGCATGACAATATGGCCCAAGCTCAGGCTGACCAGAAGCGAGGGTACGACCAGAATGCTTGTGAGCGGACCTACCAGGTGGGTCAAAAGGTGTGGGTACTGGTCCCCGTACCACAAAACAAGCTTCAGGCGGCCTGGGAGGGTCCATACCTCGTGCACGAGCAGCTCAACGCCGTCACCTACCTGGTCACCCTGGACCACGCCCGTGGAAGGAGGAAGGCCTTCCATGTGAACATGATGAAGGCCCATCATGAGCGGGGGGCTTATGCTCACCCAGTGTGCAACCTTCCAGAGGAAGGAGAGGCAGAAACCCTCCTCGATCTGCTCACCCAAGCCAAGGCGGGTGGATCCATCGAGGATGTGGGGGTTGGCCACCAGCTCTCGGAGGACCAACGTTCCCAGCTGGGGGCCACCCTACACCCCTTCGGGAGCTGTTCAGCAGCCTGCCTGGAAGGACTGAGGCAGCAGTCCATGACGTGGACACTGGTAACCACCCCCCAATCCGGCGTTCAGCATATCGGGTCTCTCTTGAGGTGCAGCAGCAGATGCGCCAAGAGATAGACGAGATGCTGAGGCTGGGGGTGATCCAAGCATCCCACAGCGCGTGGGCTTCGCCTGTAGTCCTCGTCCCTAAAAAGGACCGAACTACGCGGTTCTGCGTGGACTACAGGGGGCTCAACGCTGTGTCGGTCACCGATGCGTACCCAATGCCGCGCATCGATGACCTGCTCGACCAGCTGGCCAGGGGCCAAGTACCTGACCATCATGGATCTGAGCAGGGGGTATTGGCAGATTCCCCTGACCCCTAGGGCACGGGAACGCTCTGCCTTTATCACCCCATTCGGACTGTACGAGTCCACGGTGATGCCCTTCGGCATGAAGAATGCCCCTGCCACTTTTCAGCGGATGGTCAACACGCTGCTCGAGGGACTGGAAGGGTATGCGACCGCGTACCTGGATGACATTGCCATCTTCAGTCCCACCTGGGAGGATCACCTAGAGCACCTGGTGCAGGTGCTCGGGCGGATCCAGCGAGCCGGCTTGACCATTAAGCCGGAAAAATGCCAGCTGGGTATGAGTGAGGTCCACTACCTGGGACACCGGGTAGGTGGGGGAGCTCTGAAGCCAGAGCCCGGGAAGGTGGATGCCATCGCATCCTGGCCCACCCCCAGGACCAAGAAGCAGGTGATGTCCTTTTTGGGTACTGCTGGGTACTATAGGAGGTTTGTTCCACACTATAGTGCCCTGGCCAAGCCCCTGACGGACCTCACCAAGAAAAGGCTGCCCGTCGCAGTCGACTGGACAGTCGCCTGCGAGACAGCTTTCCAGGCGCTCAAGACCGCCCTTTCTAGTTCTCCTGTACTACAGGCAGCCGACTTCACGCGGCCATTCTTAGTGCAGACCGACGCCAGCGACTTCAGCCTCGGTGCTGTGCTCAGCCAAGTTGACACTACGGGCCATGAACACCCCATTTTGTACCTGAGCAGGAAGCTCCTGCCGAGGGAAGTGGCCTATTCCACGATGGAGAAGGAATGTCTGGCAATTGTGTGGGCCCTGCAGCGTCTGCAGCCATACTTGTACGGACGCCAATTCACCGTGGAAACAGACCACAACCCCCTCAGCTGGTTACACACGGTCTCTGGGACGAATGGGAGGTTGCTACGCTGGAGCCTCGCTCTCCAACAGTACCATTTCCCATTCGCCACAAAAAGGGCAGTGACCATGGTAACGCTGATGGGTTGTCCCAGCAAGGAGAGGGTGCGGTAGGGCGCACGGGGGAACACAGGAATGTGATACCCCTAGCGCCCTCAAAAGCAGGGAGGTGTAAGGAAAAGGTTGTCGCCATTTTGTATAGGGCCTGTACCAGCCTCCATTTTGTCAGTTCACACAGCCACAGACTTTTAGCTACACATTGCCTATTAGCATATCCAGTACGACAGGTTTTGATGTCCACTAGGAATCAATAGGCCTTTACATGCTAATTAGTTTAGGCCAGTGACTGAATAAGATGGTCAGTCGTATGGTAAATAGCCCAAGCTCAGGCATTGTTTCCTGCTCCATATGAATTGCAGGCCAATTAATATGCGTGCTTCAAAGCAATGGGGATGGGCCTAGCAGGTTTAAGAACTAGCCATGACCAGGCTGCTGGTCTCATTCCATTTCACACACAGAAGCCAAGAAGATGGTCTAGGAAAGACCAAGGGACTATTCAGGAACTGAAGACTGTACCTGGGAATGGCAGAGCCAAGGCCTTCCCATGACCATAATACCCGGTAATATTGATCCATAGCTTATACCTTTAAGCCTTGTACATTATTGTTGTATTTTTACTCTGACTGCCATTCCATTGTAGTTACGTTGTATAGCTTTACTGTATATTTCTGTAATTATCTAGTGCGCCCTTAAGGCAAATTAAACCATAAAATTAATCTTGGGCTGATGCTTTTACTCTGATCACGAATCTTAGAATACCCAGTGGGTAGCAGGACACCTTCCCCGGCGGCCATTTGCTCTAGGTGCAGTTCTCTTACTGACCTGAGAGACAAAGGGGGGCGCCGGAGAGCTGTACCTGTGGAGTTACGTCCCATTGGTGACGTGGGAGGAAAGGGATCGTCCGTCACATTTGGTAGCGGCGGTGGTATCAGAAGCTGTGATACCCGGGCTACCGTGTGGCGGCCGGCTGAGTTCCTCACAGCTGCGGTCTCCAGTACCTCTACTACCTGCTTACTAGTCTCGTCTGACTGCGGTCTCAGTACCTCTGCTACCTGATTACTAGTCTTGCCTGACTGCGGCCTCCAGTACCTCTACTACCTCTTACTAGACTATTTTGACTGCGGTTTCCAGTACCTCTACTACCTGCTTACTAGTCTCATCTTACTGCGGTCTCCAGTACCTCTACTACCTGCTTACTAGTCTCGTCTTCCTGTGGCCTCCAGTACCTCTACTACCTGCTTCCCAGTTTCTTGATTGCGAGCAGCCTTCGGTTTTTCTACTACCTGCCTCCTATGTGTCACATCTGCCATTTGTACAGTCGCCCGTGGACCATGTGCCCACCCGGACCTTGAGCTTGGAGGATCAAATCATAGGGGATCCATTAATAATCATCAATGGTAAAGGGACATTCCAGTATATGTCCCATAATAGCTGACAAAAATTGTCATGTGGGAGCAAGTCTACAACTCATGAAAGTTGGAGTATGGCCACCAACAGTAAATTTGTTCATATGAATTTCCCCAGAAATAATCTCTTATTGTAAAAATAGAACTTACAAAATCTATCATCAACTACCAGATCAAGAAGAGATGAAACTGTGACATACTGTATATGAGGGTCTTTTTGTAGCCTCTTAATTCACTTAGGTCCTGGGCATCAGTTGTCATAATTTGTAACGACCACTGGAGACCAGAGGAGTGACCTACAAAAAGACCCTCAAATAATTTCTATATGGAACCACAAGACTTATCTTTGGGTTAGAATGTTGCTTTTTATAGTATCATCTGACAACACCCAATCTGTTGTGAATGGGTTTGAGATGAGTTCTGAGCAGAGGCTCCCTCTGGTGGTTACAAGCGGTGCTAGTGAGGATTGGGAATCAGGTGTTACTGATTGGTCTTATTTAAGGGAATCATTTTCCCATCAGGGTTGCCGGTGATCAATTGTTCTGGTCTGAATCCTTCTTTCCAGTTTCCCTTGTAGCCTGCTGTGTCGTGTCTGCATCTCCTGCTATCAGATAAGACAATTTCTTATTTTGTGTTTTTGCATATATTTTTGCATTTTGTCCTGCACTTCTGTGGGGGCCTTCTGGGTCCCCTCCGGGGGCTTTTTGCCCTCTCAGTTTAGTCCAGCCACTGTGTTTTGTACTTTTGCTTTTTGCAGTTTTTTCAGTGGCTGCTGTTTTTGTTACACCAGAGAACTAATTTAGGTGGTAGAGGTCGTGTGATCTCAGGTGATTTTGAAATTAGTATGTTGGTGTTTTTCAGGGTTTTCTGGGATTGCAGTAAGTACCCTTCCTGTCCTTTTCTATTTAGATAGTTTGGGCCCAGCGTTTGCTCATACTATTTTCTTTCTGTGTCAGTATTTCCTCTTGTCTAACCGCCATTATATGTTTGGGGGCTTTCTATTATCTTTGGGGTTCTGCTCCGGGGCAGATAGCTTTCCTATTTCTATCTTTAGGTGTAGTTAGTTTCTCAGGCTGTGACGAGGCGTCTAGGACCATCGTAGGAACGCTCCACGGCTGCCTCTAGTTGTGGTGGTTAGTCAGGGTACTGCAATCTCATAGATTCCAACTGCTCTGGTGTATTGCCTTTTTTACCTGCACTCCTCAGCTACCGTAACATAACAGTATCACCGGCCCTAAAAATTGTATGGTACTCACAGAAGGGAAAAAAAAAAATATTTTGAAGGAAGAAAAGTTGTCAGAGATATTTTTCTGTTTGTTGCATTTTTTTTTTTTTTTTTTTTTCCCTCTGTATCTCTGGGTGCTGGGGAGGATCTTTTCTCCCAATGGAGTTTGCACAGTTGTCTGGCCGTGTGGATCAGCTTGCCACTGAGGTTCAGAGTATTGCTGCATATCTTGCTAGGTTGCCTGTTGTGGAACCTAGGATCCCCATGCCAGATTTGTTTTCAGGGGATCGAGCTAAGTTTCAGAATTTCAAAAATAATTGTAAATTGTTTCTTGCTTAAAATCTAAGTCCTCAGGAAACGCAGCGCAGCAGGTTCAAATTGTCATCTCTCTCCTGCGCGGCGATCCTCAGGATTGGGCTTTTTCCCTGACACCTGGGGATCCTGTTTTGAGTGATGTTGATGTATTTTTTCAGGCTTTGGGGTTATTGTACGATGAGCCTAATATCACTGATCAAGCTGAAAAAGCCTTGTTGGCATTAAATCAGGGGCTTGATGACGCTGAGTTATACTGTCAGAGATTCCGTAGGTGGGCAGTCCTGACCAAATGGAATGACGACGCTTTGGCGGCCCTTTTCCGGAAGGGTCTGTCGGATAATGTAAAGGATGTTATGGTGGGATTCCCTGTCCCCTCTGGTCTCAATGATTCTATGTCATTAGCGATTCAAATTGACAGACGTTTGCGTGAGCGGAGAAGTATGCGTGGAGTGGTGTTGCCTTGTGAGCCAGCTGCTGAGCCCATGCAGTGTGATGGAGTGGTGTCTGGGGCACAGCGTCATGAGTTTCGAAAGCGCAATGGGTTATGTTTCTACTGTGGTGATGCCTCTCATGCTATTTCAGTCTGCCCTAAGCGGGGAAGACGTTTTGCACGCTCAGTTGTCTTGGGTAGTGTTCAGACTAAGTTTTTATTAACTGTCACTCTGATATGCTCTCTGTCCTCATTTTCTGCTCAGGCTTTCGTTGATTCTGGAGCAGCTATTAACCTGATGGATTATGATTTTGCTAAACGTTGTGGATTTCCCTTGATACCCCTACAGAAGTCTATTCCCTACTGGGGATCGATTCTACCCCTTTGGCTGAGAATAAACCCCAGTTTTCTACTCAGGTGATAATGAGGGTTGAACCTGATCACCAGGAGTGCTGCAAATTTTTGGTTCTATATAATCTGCATGACATTATCGTGCTGGGTTTCCCTTGGTTACTGTCTCATAATCCTGTTTTGGATTGGAAATCTGTGTCTGTAACCAGTTGGGGCTGCCAATGTGTTAATACCAACACTCCTGTTTTTTCTGCCTCCCCCAGGCTGAGGATGTTCCTGACTTTTTGTTTGATTTTTCTGATGTGTTTAGCGAAAGTAAATCTGCATCCTTACCTCCCCATAGGAGCTATGACTGCGCTATTGAATTAGTGCCAGGTAGTAAATTCCCTAAGGGTCGCCTCTTTAACTTGTCTATACCTGAACATGACGCTATGCGGTCTTATATCAAGGAATCATTGGAGAAGGGTCATATCAGACCATCCTCTTCACCCTTATGTGCCGGTTTTTTCTTTGTGGCCAAAAAAGATGGTTCATTAAGGCCGTGTATTGATTATCGTCTCTTGAACAATATTACTGTGAAATATCAATACCCGTTACCCTTGATTTCTGACCTGTTTTCCAGGGTGAAAAACGCTACTTGGTTTACCAAGCTTGACCTCAGGGGGGCGTATAACCTTATTCGCATTAAGCACGGGGATGAATGGAAGACGGCATTTAACACCCCTGAAGGGCATTTTGAGTACCTTGTGATGCCCTTTGGTCTCACTAATGCTCCTTCCGTCTTCCAGTCCTTCATGAATGACATTTTCAGGGATTTTGTGGACAAGTTTCTGATTGTTTATTTGGATGATATCTTGATTTTTTCTAATGACTGGGACTCTCATGTGAAACATGTTCGAACTGTATTCCAGATTTTGAGACAGAATGCTCTGTATGTGAAGGGATCAAAGTGTCTTTTTGGCGTACAGAAGATCTCATTTCTGGGATTCATTTTGTCCCCATCTGTTATTGAAATGGACCCGGTCAAGGTTCAGGCCATCTGTGATTGGGTCCAACCTACTTCATTAAAGGCTCTTCAGAGATTTTGGGTTTTGCCAATTTTTATCGTAAATTTATTGGTAATTTCTCTGTTATTGTTAAACCATTAACTGATTTGACCAGAAAGGGTTCTGATGTGGTGAATTGGCCTCCTGAGGCAGTCTCTGCGTTTCAGGAACTTAAGCAGAGATTCACTTCTGCTCCTGTTCTACGGCAGCCTGATGTTTCTCTGCCATTTCAGGTGGAGGTTGATGCCTCTGAAATTGGGGCAGGTGCCGTTTTGTCCCAAAAAGATCCAGAGACCTCTAAAAGTAACCCTTGTGCCTTTTTCTCTCGAAAATTTTCTCCTACTGAACGTAATTATGACGTGGGTAATCGGGAGTTATTGGCCATGAAGTGGGCTTTTGAAGAGTGGAGACATTGGCTGGAGGGAGCCAAACATCAGGTGGTGGTCCTTACGGACCATAAGAATCTGGTCTATCTGGAATCTGCCAAGCGACTCAATCCTAGACAGGCCAGGTGGGCCTTGTTTTTCACACGTTTTAATTTTGTGGTTTCCTTTCTTCCTGGCACTAAGAATGTTAAGGCGGATGCCCTCTCGAGGAGTTTCCTTGCGGACTCTCCTGAGCTATCTGATCCCTCTGTTATTTTGAAGGAGGGTGTAGTTCTTTCCGCCATCTCGCCTAATTTGAGACTTGCTCTGGAGGGGTGTCAGGAGGATAGGCCCGAGCGCTGCCCTGTTGGAAAATTGTTTGTCCCGGACCAATGGAAAAAGAGTGTGATGTCTGAGATTCATTGTTCCGCATTGGCTGGGCATCCCGGAATTTTTGGTACCAGAGACTTGGTTAGTCGGTCCTTTTGGTGGCCTACCTTGTCTCGCGATGTCAGGGAATTTGTGCAGTCCTGCGGGACTTGCTCTCGCTCCAAGCCTTGCTCTCGCTCTAGTGGTTTGTTGATGCCATTGCCTGTGCCCAAGAGACCATGGACCCATATCTCTATGGATTTCATTTCCGATCTTCCTGTTTCTCAGAGAATGACCACCATCTGGGTAATTTGTGATAGGTTTTCCAAAATGATACATCTTGTGCCATTACCTAAGTTGCCTTCCTCCTCTGAATTGGTGCCGTTGTTCCTTCAGCACGTGGTTCGTTTACACGGCATTCCTGAGAACATTGTGTCTGACAGAGGAGTCCAGTTTGTTTCCAGATTTTGGAGGACTTTT
This sequence comes from Oophaga sylvatica, assembly GCA_033576555.1. NCBI lineage: Eukaryota > Metazoa > Chordata > Amphibia > Anura > Dendrobatidae > Oophaga > Oophaga sylvatica. The sequence goes on from JARQOD010000002.1 coordinate 632,922,259, forward strand.
TGTTCTAAACTGGGTGTTCAATTGTCTTTCTCCTCGGCATTTCATCCTCAGACCAATGGTCAAACTGAGAGAACAAACCAGACATTGGAGACTTATCTAAGATGCTTTGTGTCTGCTGATCAGGATGACTGGGTCTCTTTTTTGCCTTTGGCTGAGTTTGCTCTTAATAATAGGGCTAGCTCTGCCACTTTGATGTCTCCGTTTTTCTGTAATTCTGGGTTTCACCCTCGATTTTCTTCAGGACAGACGGAGGCTTCTGTCTGTCCAGGTGTTGACTCTGTTGTTGAGCGTATGCAGCAGATTTGGGACCAGGTAGTGGAGAGGTTGTCCCTCTCTCAGGAGAAGGCCCAGCGGTTTGCTAACCGGCATAGGACTGATGGTCCTCGGTTTAAAGGGGGGACTTGGTCTGGTTGTCCTCAAAGAATATTCCTATGAGAGTAGCATCTCCTAAATTTAAGCCTAGGTTCATTGGACCTTATAAGATCATGGAGATTATTAATCCTGTTTCTTTTCGTTTGCTTCTTCCAGGGACATTTAAGATCCATAACGTGTTCCACAAGTCCTTGTTGAAGAGGTTTGTTGAGCCAGTGGTTCCTGCTGCTGTGCCTCCTGACCCTGTTTTGGTTGAGGGCAATCTGGAGTATGTGGTTGAGAAAATATTGGATTCTCGTTTTTCTAGACGAAGACTCCAGTATTTGGTTAAATGGAGAGGTTATGGTCAGGAAGATAATTCTTGGGTGTTTGCTTCGGACATCCATGCTAGGAGACTTATCCGTGCGTATCATAGAACTCATCCTGACCGACCTGGTTGCTCAAATGAGGGTTCGGTGACCCTCCTCAAGGGGGGGGTACTGTTGTGAATGGGTTTGAGATGAGTTCTGAGCAGAGGCTCCCTCTGGTGGTTACAAGCGGTGCTAGTGAGGATTGGGAATCAGGTGTTACTGATTGGTCTTATTTAAGGGAATCATTTTCCCATCAGGGTTGCCGGTGATCAATTGTTCTGGTCTGAATCCTTCTTTCCAGTTTCCCTTGTAGCCTGCTGTGTCGTGTCTGCATCTCCTGCTATCAGATAAGACAATTTCTTATTTTGTGTTTTTGCTATATTTTTGCATTTTGTCCTGCACTTCTGTGGGGGCCTTCTGGGTCCCCTCCGGGGGCTTTTTGCCCTCTCAGTTTAGTCCAGCCACTGTGTTTTGTACTTTTGCTTTTTGCAGTTTTTTCAGTGGCTGCTGTTTTTGTTACACCAGAGAACTAATTTAGGTGGTAGAGGTCGTGTGATCTCAGGTGATTTTGAAATTAGTATGTTGGTGTTTTTCAGGGTTTTCTGGGATTGCAGTAAGTACCCTTCCTGTCCTTTTCTATTTAGATAGTTTGGGCCCCAGCGTTTGCTCATACTATTTTCTTTCTGTGTCAGTATTTCCTCTTGTCTAACCGCCATTATATGTTTGGGGGCTTTCTATTATCTTTGGGGTTCTGCTCCGGGGCAGATAGCTTTCCTATTTCTATCTTTAGGTGTAGTTAGTTTCTCAGGCTGTGACGAGGCGTCTAGGACCATCGTAGGAACGCTCCACGGCTGCCTCTAGTTGTGGTGGTTAGTCAGGGTACTGCAATCTCATAGATTCCAACTGCTCTGGTGTATTGCCTTTTTTACCTGCACTCCTCAGCTACCGTAACATAACACCAATCCCCTTATGATGATTATCATCCACTACACAAATATCTACCAAAGAGTGAATAAATATTAGCGCTAGAGTTAAGCGAAACAGGTCGGTCAGATTAAAAAATGACCGACTTTCGCCAAAGTCGGGTTTCGCCGAGCGAAACCCAACCATAGCGTGAGGTCGGCCATGCGGTCGTCGACCCGAGCGCCAAAGTCGGTTTTCCCATAATGCTTGCAGGCACCTTTTCTCAGCCAATGAGCAAGGACGCACACTGTGGGCAACGAGATGACATAGGCAGCGGCCACCACCATCTTAGAGAAGGGCATTGCAGTGATTGGCTTGCTTTGTGTGGCGTCACAGTGGCTATAAAAGCCCTGAGCGCCCACCGCCATTTTACTTCTGCCGATCTTAGCGTAGGGAGAGGTTGCTGACGCTGTTTATCAGTAGGGAGAGAGTTAGGCAGGAAAGAAAAGTGATTCTGTGCCTGTGCTGATAGCGATTAGCTGTACAGTTAGTGTGCAGTGACAGGGGAGGATTTTCTTGTGTGCAGCAGCAGAGCTGGTTATTAGGCTGCCTGCCAGTGACAGGGGAGGAATTTCTTGTGTGCAGCAGCAGAGCTGATTATTAGGCTGCCTGATAACTGTATTGCTGTGTGCACACTGCTGTGCAGACTGCTTTTTACACAGCACCTACACAGCACTAATACTTTTATTCTTTTTTTCTTCTCAGTTACCGAGCGTTAATTTTTTCCCACACCGTATAGAGCTGTACGCTCCTCACACACTACCGTGTACCGGCTGGTATCACGGACAAATACATGCTGACTATCTGTGTGTGACTCCGGAAATATATAGGGAGATTAAAATTTTCCCCAAAACCGTATACAGCTGTACGCTTCTGATACAGTACCGTTTTTCTGCCTTCTGTATTACGGTCAATTCCATACTGAGAGAGCGTCTGTGTGTTACTCTGGAAATATATACGGAGATTTACAATTACCCCTACACTGTATACACCTGGTATGTTCGGATACATTAGCCATTAGTACTCCTTACTGAACCTGTGAGCGTCTGTGTGTTACTCCGGAAATATATACAGAGATTTAAAATTACCCCAACACTGTATACAGCTGTACGCTTCTGATACAGTACACTTTTTGGCAGAAAGTCCTCCTCCACCCACGCTTTTCATATTCTGGTCTAATCCATACTGAGCCTGTGAGCGTCTGTGTGTTACTCCGGAAATATATACAGAGATTTACAATATTTTCACTATACTATATATACCTGGTATCTGGTGATACTGTACCCTTTTTCAGCTTTTTATATTCTGGTCTAATCCATAATGAGCCTGTGAGCGTCTGTCTGTTACTCCGGATATATATACGGAGATTTACAATTACCCCTAGACTGTATACAGCTGTACGCTTGTGATACAGTACCCTTTTTGGCAGAAAGTCCTCCTCCACCCACCACTCTAAGTGCATCATTGACACCTGGAACATTGGCCCACATGTGTGAATATTTCTTGCGGATCTGCTTTTTATATTCCAGTCTAATCCATACTGAGCCTGAGAGCGTCTATGTCTGACTCCTGAAATATATACGGAGATTTACAATATTTTCACTATACTATATATACCTGGTATCTGGTGATACAGTACCCTTTTTCAGCTTTTCATATTCTGGTCTAATCCATACTGAGCCTGAGAGCGTCTATGTCTGACTCCTGAAATATATACGGAGATTTACAATATTTTCACTATACTATATACACCTGGTATCTGGTGATACAGTACCCTTTTTCAGCTTTTTATATTCTGGTCTAATCCATACTGAGCCTGTGAGCGTCTGTGTGTTACTCCGGAAATATATACGGAGATTTCAAAATTACCCCAAAACTGTATACAGCTGTACGCTTCTGATACATTACCCTTTTTCTACTTTTTATATTCTGGTGTGATCCATACTGAGCCTGTGAGAGTCTGTGTCTGACTCTGGAAAAATATACGGAGATTTAAAATTACCCCAACACTGTATACAGCTGTACGCTTCTAATATATTACCCTTTTTCTACTTTTTATATTCTTGTCTAATCCATACTGAGCCTGTGAGCATCTTTGTCTGACTCCTGAAATATATACGGAGATTTACAATTACCCCTAGACTGTATACAGCTGTACGCTTGTGATACAGTACCCTTTTTCAGCTTTTTATATTTTTATCTAATTCATACTGAGCCTGAGAGCATCTGTGTCTGAGTCCTGAAATATATACGGAGATTTAAAATTACCCCAACACTGTATCCAGCTGTACGCTTGTAATACATTACCCTTTTTCTCCTTTTTATATTCTGGTGTAATCCATACTGAGCCTGTGAGCGTCTGTGTGTGACTCCTGAAATATATATGGAGATTTACAATTACCCCTAGACTGTATACAGCTGTCCCATGCTATGACCTACCCAGTCGGCACTTCTTTTCTAGAAAAGCCATCCCTGCCCTCCACCTGCATGTGAAGGACCGCATTGTCCATGCACTCAAACAATCAGTGAGTGGAAAGGTGCACCTCACAACAGATGCATGGGGGCCAGTTGGCATGGCCAGGGCCGTTACGTGTCCATCACTGCGCACTAGGTTAATGTGGTGGATGCAGGGTCCACAGGGGACAGTGGCGGTGGGACAGTGCTGCCTAGCCCATGGTATAGGAAACAGTTGGCTGTAGGCGTTCGACTCTCTTCCTCCTCCTCCAGAAGCGAAAGCTCGTCGACAGAGCGCAGTCACACAAGCACTCCCTCCGCAGCTGCCAGTGTTGCACACGAGGTATCCCACTATCGAACAGCTAGTGGAAAGCGTCAGCAGGCTGTTTTAAAGATGATGTCTTTGGGCGACAACAGACACACCGCGGAGGTACTGGCCGACTACTTGCAGCGAGAAACTGAGTCATGGCTGGGCAGTCTACATCTTGAGCCAGGCAAGGTAGTCAGTGATAATGGCCGTAATTTTGTGGCGGCCATAGCCCTGGCAAAACTCAGACACATACCTTGCCTGGCTCACACCTTGAACCTGGTGGTGCAGTGCTTCCTAAGTAATTATCCGGAGTTACCAGCCCTGCTACATAAGATGTGAAGACTGTGCTCAGACATCCGTCACTCGCCCGTAGACTCCAGTCGTATGCAGAGGCGGCAGTGATCACTCCACCTCCCCAAGCACCGCCTAATCATAGACATTGCAACAAGGTGGAACTCCACCATGCACATGGTTGAGGGGCTGTGAGAACAGAGACAGGCTGTAATGCATTTGTGGGAGGATACACGGGCAGGCAGTTTGAGGGCAGATATCGAGTTGTCGGGTGTGCAGTGGTCAAAGCTGAAAGACCTCTGTAAAGTTCTTCAGTGTTTTGAGGAATGCACACGGCTGGTAAGCGCAGACGACGCCATCATAAGCATGAGCATCCCACTTATGCGTCTGCTCATGCAAACTTTGACGCACATTAAGGATCAGGCATCTGCAACGGAGGAGGAAGAGGAGGGAAGCCTTGATGACAGTCAGCCATTGTCTGCTCAGGGAACTGTCGTGGACGATGTGGAGGAAGAAGAGGAAGAGGAGGAGGAGGATGAGGGGGATGATTATTTTGGGGACAAGGATGCTTCTCAGGGGGCAAGCGAAAATGTTGGCTTGCCAAGTTCAGGTACAGGGTTTGTGCGTGACTGGAGGGATGTGGATTTGGCAGAAAGTGCTCCTCCACCCACCACTGGCAGTGCATCATTGACACCTGGAACATTGGCCCACATGTGTGATTATGTCTTGCGGATCCTAAAAAGGGACCCCGCATTGCCAAAATGATGAAGGATGACGACTACTGGTTGGCTAGCATCCTCGATCCACGTTATAAAGGCAAATTACAGAACATTATGCCACAGGAGAACCTAGAGCTAATATTGGCGAACAAACAAGCAACTCTGGTAAACCGTTTGTTAGAGTCATTCCCAGCACACAGCAGCGGTGCAGGTTCTACCACGAGCCGTACTGGGCAACATGGAAGAGGTGTTCGTGGGGCACACAGCCGAAGTGGCATTGGAGACAGGGTTTCATGACCATGTTGTGGACTGATTTCTCGAGTAACGCTCACACGACTGGTAATACTGAATCGATTGCAACAGACAGGAGACAGCAGTTGTCAACAATGGTACAAAATTACTCTCCTCCCTATCGATGTTCTCCCTCACCGGTCATTCCCCTTTGACTACTGAACCTGTAAACTGGACACCTGGCCTGAATTGGCACAATATGCCTTACAGGAGCTCGCTTGCCCTGCTGGTAGTGTGCTATCAGAAAGAGTCTTCAGTGCAGCGGGATCAATCCTGACAGAAAGAAGGACCGGGCTGTCGACCCAAAATGTTGGTGATCTCACCTTCATTAAAATGAACCATGCCTGGGTTTCAAAGGATTTTGTACCACCTTCCCCTGATGACACATAGGTTGCCAGCAAAATGGCTCGCTTTGTACTCCTCTTCCTCCGACTTCTCCAATTCCTTGCAGCTACTGAACGTCCAGCCTACACCTCAACATATGCCAGTTTTTCCACCTCCCTAACTGGACTGCCCCCCCCCAAGGGCCGGCGTCAGCACCTGGCACACCCGCGCCAGTGCCGGTTCCCTGAGCAGGTGGGGGGGCCCACTCGTGGATGACGGCACTGGCACAGGGCCCCTCATAGTATGCAACAGTGTCTCTGATGGTGGGGGGGCCTATTCTGTATGGAGCATTATATGGAGCCCATTCTGTATGGAGCAATATATGGGACCCATCATATACTGTATGGAGCTTTATATGCGACTCATTATACTGTATGGAGCAATATATGGGGCTCATTCTACTCTATGGGGACCGTCACATACTGTATGGCACATTATATGGGGACCATCATAAACTGTAGCATTATGTGGAGCTCATCATATACTGTATGGAACATTATATGGGACCAATTATGTATGGAGCAATATATTGGGCTCATTATTCTGTATGGAGCATTATATGGAGCCCATTCTGTATGGAGCAATATATTGGACCCATCATATACTGTATGGAGCTTTATATGCGACTCATTATACTGTATGGAGCAATATATGGGGCTCATTCTACTCTATGGGAACCGTCACATACTGTATGGCACATTATATGGGGACCATCATATACTGGAGCATTATGTGGAGCTCATCATATACTGTATAGAACATTATATGGGACCAATTATTTATGGAGCAATATATGGGGCTCATTATTCTGTATGGCGCACTATGTGGTGCCCATAATACTGTATGGAGGACTATACTGTCCGCAGGGGCGGAACTATCGTGGAAGCAGGGGAAGCAGCTGCCATAGGGCCCGGGCTAGCAGGGGGCCCGTCCCTGCTGCAGCTGTCTCCCCTGCGGCTGTGTTCCGCCGCCCATGGCCTGAGAGTCGGCGGTTCCCTGTGCTGGCTGTCATGCTGACAGCCGGCGCAGAGAAGCTGCTGCGTGCCGTCTCCCAGGAATCAATTGCACTGGTGTCTATACAGACGCCAGTACAATTGAAGCTCTGACCGCCGGGTCAGAGCGACGTCTGCAGCGTGATCATGTCATGTGATCACGCTGCTGACGTCACTCGTTGGCGGCGCCCAGAAGGGTGAACACTGGTGGTGAGTGTGCTCCACTGTGGAGCTGAAGATACCACCGAAGATTAACGGGGGCACATACTGTGTGAGTGATAACTCTGCATTCTTGGCTGCATTACTACTTGAGGGGCACATTACTACTGATGGGACTGGGAGAATAAGAGGGCTTATTACTAGTTATGGGGGCATAATGTGCCTGCATTAATAGTTATGCGGGACATGGTTACTAGTAATGGTAGCATAAGGGGGCTGCATTGCTACCAGTCCATTATATTATATTGGTTTCCATAATGTCTGCTTTAAATACAGCTCTGATTTGGGCAAAAAGCTGGCCGTTATGAGACTGAAGAGTATTTTTTGGGCCTAGAGAATTGCTGTGATTTGCTCCGCCCACTGCTATTGGCTCCGCCCATTATCAGAACCCCGCCCCCCCGCCGCCCGTTTGGGGGAGGGGGCCCCGTTCAAAATTTTGCTGTGGGGCCCCGCCATTTCTAGTTACGCCACTGACTGTCCGGTTTCTGATCTATTGTAGAATTTACAATAGAGATCACTCATGTAATGTGAGAAGTGAAGTATTTGGCATTGTACTGTACCTATATTTCTCTGCCATATCTGTGCATCATGAATTGTGGTATGTGTTAAAGGGGCCCACTGACACTCTTTCGCCCGGGGCACACGAAAACCTGGAGCCGGCCCTGCCCCCCCACAACTTTAGCCAAATAACCCCCAGTTGTCAATGCGTAACTATTATTATAACGTAAATTAAGGTTGACAAGCTTAAGTAATAAGAATTGATGTCGTTGGCATTGAAATGGGCACTGTAGGTGTGTTTACTGTCCTCCACTCCATGCTGACTTTGCTTCCCCATTGACTTGCATTGGGTTTCGTGTTTCAGTCGGACCCCAGACTTTTCCCGATAGTCGGCCGATTTCGTTCGACTCGACTTTTGAGAAAGTTGGGTTTCATGAAACCCGACTCGACCCTAAAAAAGGCAAAGTCGCTCATCTCTAATTAGCGCCACGCAATATGAATGAGTTGTCTACGTCTTCTGTCTTTGTATGAGGAAAACCCCAGTCGGGCCCCTGTCCTGCTCTGCCCCATCTACATTGAGGTCAGCTGACACTAGGTTAGGTTTTAATGCTAAAGTGTAGGACTATCCGATTGAATACACCTTGTCACTGTGTGATGACTTTTATGCTTTTTTTGGTCCAAAACAGTGTTTACAAAGCACCCTATGTTATTCAGATGTACAATTACTATTTACTTACTTACAGCAGGGTATATGTTCATTTTGTTTCTATCTTACATATTGTGTGTTCAGTGGCCACAGTGTGAACATGCTTCTATGCGTTGCATGTACACTTATGCTCTGGCTCAGTTTTTTGGTTTTGCTGCAATTTCTTGTACTTTGTACAAACAGGAGGGGTGTAGCCCCTTTTTTGAGCTGGGCACCTCTTTTATATAGCTTCCCATGGCCGGGTGTCTGAACAGTTGAGCCCGGTCATGCTCTGCCCCATCTACAGCTCTGGCAAAAATTAAGAGACCACTGCACAGTTTTATAAAGATCCGCTTCTTTTTCAATGCCTGACAGCCATTCCATCCCAGTGTCAGCTGAATTCCATCCAGAGTTCACCTCATTCTACTTAATGTGCTTCTGATTAGTGATCACCTGAACTAAATCTTATTTACCGAAGGAAAGTATAAAAACCCTGCTGTGGTGTTCACAATCCTCTTGCAATACGACAAGCTGGAGGCAAAAAAGTGCTAGTAATATCTCAAAAGTAATAGGAATGAAAAAATAACTTGTAACGATGCCAAAGGAGTTGAAAAGAAAAGTCTTGAGTGAGGAAAAGAAGGGCTCAATTCTGACTTTACTGGCAGAGGGATACAGTGAGCGTCATGTTGCCTCCATCCTTAAAATTTCTAAGACGGCAGTCCATTACAACAAGGTCAAGCAGCAGACAATGGGGACAACAAAGCTACAGACCGGCAGAGGGCGAAAACGACTCTCCACTGACCAGGATGACCGTCATCTTAATAGAATGTCACTCAGCAACCGCAGGATGACATCAAGTGACCTACAAAAGGAATGGCAAATGGCAGCTGGGGTGAAGTGCACGGCAAGAACAGTTCGTAACAGGCTCCTAGAGGCAGGGCTCAAGTCATGTAAAGCTAGAAAAAAGCCTTTCATGAATGAGAAGCAAAGGAGAGCCAGGCTGAAGTTTGCCAAAGACCATAAGGATTGGACCATAGAAGACTGGAGTAAGGTAATTTTCTCTGATGAGTCTAATTTTCAGCTTTGCCCAACACCTGGTCGTCTAATGGTTAGACGGAGACCTGGAGAGGCGTACAAGCCACAGCGTCTTGCACCCACTGTGAAATTTGGTGGAGGATCGGTAGTGATCTGGGGATGCTTCAGCAAGGCCGGAATTGGGCAGGTTAATCTTTGCGAAGGGTGTATGAATCAAGCCACATACCAGGTTATCCTGGAAAAACAGTTGATTCCTTCTGCTCAGGCAATGTTCCCCAACTCTGAGGACTGTTTTTTCCAGCAGGACAATGCGCCATGCCACACAGCTAGGTCAATCAATGTGTGGATGAAGGACCACCGCATCAAATCCCTGTCATGGCCGCCCAATCTCCAGACCTGAACCCCATTGAAAACCTCTGGAATGTAAGAAGAGGAAGATGGATAGTCACAAGCCATCAAACAAAGAAAAACTGCTTACATTTATGTACCAGGAGTGGCATAAGGTCACCCAAAAGCAGTGTGACAGACTGGTGGAAAACATGCCAAGATGCATGAAAGCTGTGATTAACAATCATGGTTATTCCACAAAATATTGATTTCTGATTTCTGCAAGCACTGCATTTTTTGGTTATTTTGATCATTTCTCATTTTCTGAAAATAAATACAAAATTTATCGCTTGTAAATTCGGAGACATGTCAGTAGTTCATAGAATAAAAGAGCAATTTACATTTTACTCAAAAATATAAAGAGAAAAATCAGACAAACTGAAAATTTTGCAGTGGTCTCTTAATTTTTTCAGCTGTATACTGAGATTGTCTGATGCAAGGTGAGGTTTTAATACCAAAGGATAGTACTGTCCCGATTGGGGTGCACCTTGTCGCGGTGGGATGGCTTGTACACTTTTTTTGATCAAAAACAGAGTTTACTGAGTCTCCCATGTTATTTATATGCACTATTACTATTTACTTACTTACTTACAGCAGGGTATATGCTTATATTGTTTCTATCTTTGGTTTTGGCTGTTGAAGGGCCATAACAGTAAGAAAGACGTCAGGCCAAGGTTTTTTTTCAAGTTTTTGTTTAATTTTGAACATGATATTAATGCATTAATGTATTTTGAATAAAGATCCCATTAATTTAAGGACCCTTGTGCTGGTGTCCTGGTTGGACCTACAAGTGGATGCAAGGAAGTACAAGCCACACACACAATCTGGGTGAGCAGTGGACTTTTCTATATTTTTTAACAATGGGAGGTTGGATCCATTCTAAGTGGGATTCCTCCCCACATTAATAGGTGATGAGAACGTGACTGTGGGCTCCACAGTGTGAGTAATGAGGAAGAAGTTCTTAAAAATTGATGAGGGTATGGTGGCTAGGTGACGAGGACTGCGACGGAGTCACAAGGCACCTGGATGAGACATTCCTCATTGCATTCCAAAAAAGTTGACCTTTGTCTTAAAGATACACCTGGGCGCGGGACTACAAATCACCTGAGCATCATGAGCAAACATCCACATGACTACAAATGCCAAGTTTATAGGACTTCGGAAAAACCCAAGTCATTCACAGATTTCATTCTTGTCTCCAGAAATTCTACTTTGCATCTGCAAATTACAGAAAAAAGTAATTAAAAGTAAAGTAATCTCTGTACATAAGTGCACAGATCTATTAGGCCTCTTTCACACATCCGGCGGGCGCCTGGCGGCGCCCCCGGCATTTTACCGCAGCGCCGCATGTGAAAACCTTTCACACTTCCGGCGGCCAAAATGCGTTTTTTTGCCAGATGGTTTCTGATGCTTGGAGAGATAAGAAACCATCCGGCAAAAAAAAAAAAACGTTACATGCAGCGTTTTTTCCGGACGCCGCAATGTACATTTGCGCCGCATCCGGACAAAACCGCATGCAACGCATTGACATGCGGCGCCATGCGGCGTTAATGCATGTCAATGCGAAAAAAGCAGCATGCGGCGCATCAGATTTTCAGATGCGGCGCCGCGGGAAAATGCCGGGGGCGCCGCAAGGCGCCCGCGGATGTGTGAAGCCAGCCTTATAGGTCAAAGAATTGGAGGGTTGACTTTAAGCTCCTGAGCCTAAGGAAAAGCCCAATCGTAATCATAATCCTGCAATATCAAAATCAGTCCCATAATGAGGTCTACTATGGGGCTCTCTCATCAGTATACACCACTGTTGGGCTAGGGTTACACAAGCGTAAAATCTCCCATTCGAAAATCGGGTTAATCACACTGTGATCAAACTCTGATCACAGTTTAATCATAAAGTGATCTGATTCCTATGATTACACAGCACTCAGATGTCATCTGAGTGCAGTCCGATGGTTTGCACTCATTCATTGACTTGCATGGTGTAGTGCGAACCGGATATCGAATCAAACTCAGCCATGCTGCGATTTTTTTTTTTTATGGACCAGGAAAAAAAAAATCAGACGTGGGGACTACTGTTACCCATCAAATGATAGTATTCATCTTATTATGGTCGTCTGCATAAGCCCTAAGGATCTGTCGCTTTCTGGATCGATACAGGCTTATTATACCCAGCTTACTCTTTCTAAAGAAACAAATGGAAAAAAAAATCTGCAGCCGCATCCCCCTCCTCCCTGCTTTATGCACAGTATTATCAGTTTACCCTGCCCAGCTCTTGTAACTTTCTAGACATGTCATTTAGGTAGTTTCTGATGGCCAGGGAAGGTGAATGGTTCAGATTGTCTGTTCAGTCTTAGTGACACTGCAACAGCCCAGTCAGCCAGGAATTAAAGGGTTATTACCATAATATACAAATCACAGCTCAGCAGGTTAAAAATCCTGAAATAAATAAAGTTGTCAAATGCAATCTATTTCCAAAAATTCTCTCTGCTCCAGATATCGTCACCTGAAAACCTGCATGTCATCTGGTTGCCCATTGATACGTCTTGTAGGTCGTTCTTGACAGTTCGCACATGCTCAGTAGGTACTGGCTGTAATATTATAGAGAAGCTGGAGCAGGAAAATTCTATAATAAATTAGCCAGTGAGTATCTGAAGGCACGGATGGGTGGCTATAAAGCGGTTATTAAACTACAGGGAGCTTGAAAAAAAATAAATTTAGGGATAACCCCCTTTAAATAGGGGTTTTCACTGGTTTAAGCATGATGGAATAGTGATGACAGAGGTTAGTGAAACATTGTTTTTATATTTTTTACATTAGCTTGTAAATGTATGTGCTAATTTTTGCTAAAACCAAGGGGAGCGTCAGCAGATATTAATGTCTGGGGGCGGTTACTTTTTCCCCTTGTGAGACAGTGAAGGAATATGTGTCGAATGGGGTGTACATTTCACCTAGGTACTGTGCTGTATGGTATAAGGGAAATGTGTGGCTTTGTAAACCTAGTGGTAGAGAAAGGTCACTACACCTTACATTCAGACACACTTGCAGCTCAGGCCTGAAACCACTCAGCTGTTAATTAGGAGACCAGAAGTAGGTGTCTGCGAACACAGTCAGAGAGCTCGCTTAGTCTGGACAAGGAGTCCAGGCACAAGAAGGAGTCTCCAGGAGTTTGAGCTTCTCAGTCTGGGTGCTCGATGTACCCGGACACAGGAGTAGTCTCTGTGAGAATCATGCGGATAGCTGCTGAATAGGAGGGGAGCTCTCTCAAGTCTGGACTTGAAGGTGCCTTCAGACACAAGGAGGAGACTCTGTGAAACTCCATGCTGGTAAATGCTGAACATATGTGTTGTTTTGGCTCAGGCTGTTAGAGTCTGGTCCCAGGTAGATAGGGAAATCTATCTAAGTGTAGTAAGTGGCTGGACAAGCCCAGGTCTTATGTTTATGATTTGGTTTTGATTATGTTCTGTTTGCTGTAGACTTTAATAAAACTGGTTGCGGCCAGTTTTTACCAGAACTGCTGTCTGTGACTGAACTGTTTCCGTGCCACTCCGTCTACCCGGACGGCGATCCCAGAGCTATATCCCCTGAAAATGTTACAATTGGTGCTGGAATGTGCGTGCAGCACAGTGGCGAGAGACAGCAATAAAAGGTGAAGTCTGTTGAAGCAGCAGCAGAGAGAAAAAAAAAGTGTGCCAGAGAAAAAAAAAAAAAAAAGAGAAACGTCTGTTGGAGCAGTCTTAAAGAGACAGTGGCCCTAATAGAGTTTGCAGAAGAAAAAAAAAGTGTGTCAGCAAGGAGAAACGTCTGTTGGAGCAGTCTTAAAGAGACAGTAGCCCTAATAGACTTTGCAAAGAAAAAAAAAAAAGTGTCTGCACAGCAAGGCTGAATTTTCTGTGGAAAAGACTGTGGAGTGTGTATGTCTTGAGTGAAGACTGCCATTGTTGAGACAGAGAAGTCTGACAGCATGGATGACAGCATGGAGGCGCTGTTTGAACAAATGGCGCAAGTTAATGTGCAACATAAGACTGCCGTGGTTGAGACAGATAAGTCCGGCAGTATGGAGGAGCTCGTTGAGTACCTGGTCCAGGCCCAGCGAAGCATGCAGCAGAGCATGGAGCGGCAGCGCCTGCAGCACCAGCAGCGCATGCAGCAGGCCCAGCAGCAATTCCTGCAGCAGCAGCAGGAGAATAACCGGTTGTTTTTTGAGCAGGTTGCAGCACTACAAAAGACTTGCAGCGCATCGTCCCAAAGTAATGTTGCAAAGTCACCTGCATTGTCCGCTGTAAAGAAGGCGGTAAGACGGTCCCTGAAAAAGATGACACCTCGTGACGATGTGGAGGTATATCTCACTAGGTTTGAGGGACTGGCAGAGAAGGAGAATCTGCCTCTATCTGAATGGGCCATGATGGTCGCACCCTATCTGATTGGAGAACCCCAAAGGGCCTATGCTGACCTGAGCGAGCAGGACAGCCAAGACTATGCCAAGCTGAAAGCGGAGATTCTTACCCGGCTGGGTGTTACGGTGACAGCCGTGCTAGGGGAGTTCATGACTGGAGATGCAGTTGGGAGTCTGCAGTCAGCAAACCTGATTATGGAGTTGAAAAGGTGATAGTGGACCGCTACACCCAAGCACGTCCTCCTGAGGTACAGCCAGAGGTCGGACAAGGAGACCACCAGGACGCCAATCGTCTGGTCAGCCTGATGGAGAGGGCCTTCGCCACCAAAGACTGCCTCCGTGACCAGCCGTCTGAGAGGTCGTCACTTCAGAGTTCCTGGACGCCGAACTCTCCCGGTAAGAGCGTTCCAGCTGTTGGGGTCGTGTGGGTGGGAGAGTGTGATGGACAGTGTTGGAGATGTCGTGAAATTGTAGCCAACTGTCCAATAGAGGGGGAGCCTATGTGTTGTGATGTTGGCGGATCCCTCTCTCCCTGCGCAGAGCCTGTGTGTATGTCCACCTCAGCCGAAGAGACTGGACCACAGGGGTCCCTGGTGGTTGTAAATGGCTGCCCAGCACAGGCCCTCTTGGACTCAGAGAGTCCAGTGACTTCCGTATGTGACAGCCTGATTGATAGGGACTTCATCCCTGATAAGCACCTGAGTATGGTGTGCATCCATGGAGACACCAAAGTCTACCCAGAGACTGCCGTGGACTTGGTCCCCAAACTCGGGGAGGTTTCATATGAAGTGGGGGTAGTGAAGAACCTGGTGCAACCCGTTATATTGGGTAATGACTTTCCCCGATCTAAGGATCTCTGGGGGAAAAATGTTTCTGATGGACAGTGTGATGAAGCTCCTACTGAGGGTGCGCAGTCCCGAGGGGCGGAACACAATGCTAGTGGGCCGTTAAACTTATATGATGATGATGATGATGATGATATGATAATGATGCTGATACTGATAATGATGATGATCATGATAGTGATGATGATACTGATCCTAATCATGATAATGATATTGATAATGATGATGACTGTGATAGAGATGAAATTCCTTTGCAGGTGATGTTGGGAGACGAGGATGGTGATTCTCGGGAACCGAGTGTCCCTGACTTACCTGTGTCCTGTGACAATTTTGAGAGTGAGCCGTGGAGAGACCCCACTCTTAAAACGGCACAGGAAAATATAAGGGTTCTAAATGAGGTTTCCCAAGAGCCTGGCTCTGAGGAGAGGTTTCCTCATGTTGCCATAAACAATAACCTGTTGTATAGGGACACTGAAGTCCAGGGAGAGGTCTTGAGCCAGCTCCTAGTACCTGAGCTATATGGAAGTATAGTGCTGGGGTTGTCACATAGTCACATACTTGAGGGACACCTGAGGGAAACCAGGGACCAGATGGTGAAGTTAATGTTGTGGATGACATGTTAACTAAGGTTCCAGATCAAGATGTGAATGAGAATGAATTGTATAACCCTGACAGTGAGCAGGATGTGAATGAAAATGAAGTGTATAACCCTGAAAGTGAGCCGGATGTGGCTGAGAAAAAGGGGTCAGACAGGGATAGTGGTAGTGATAGTGAATCATCTGATGACGATCAAGCAACCAGTGCAAATGAGGAAGGCATGGTAGCAGAGGAGGTTGAGGGTCCTGAGAAGAAAGCTGATGCTGACCTTACAGCCGGACAGAAGATGGCATCTGAAGATATTTTACAGTTGGCCGATTCCCTGGCGAAGACTAAGGTGAAAGGAGGAGAGCTGAGCTTTAAAGGCAGGACTCTGAAACTGAACACAGCACAAGTGGATGCTGTTGGAAATGAGAAGTTATCAATGTATGGTGTGGACTCTATGAAGACTGAGGTAATGCTGCAGAGGTGGAAAAAGCCATAGAAGTGGTAGACACCAAACCAGATGCCTCATCAGAAGCTGAGGTCTCAAGTGCAGCTGTGAGGAACAAGACTGAGGATGTGGGGGCTGACTCTGCCCAGGAATCTGTCTCGGCCAGAGACAGTGGCGTGGATGGTGTACTGTCCGGATCAGTAGCGGCAACTCGCAAATTTCGGGCTGGCATTGGTGAGCTCAGGCGCACTTTCATGGAGTCTGCATCTGAGCCACGTCCCAACGAATGGGAGAAGCGATGTGTCGGTCGTTGCCACTGCAGATACACGGGAGCCCGGATGGGATGCAGAGCGTGGTGGAAGAGAAGAGCCAGGCGGGTTCTGAGTATACAGATGCAGCTATCAAGGAGAACTTGAAAGTTGAAATAAATGGAGATATTGGATATCATAATAATGTGCCTGAAGAGGTAGAATGTAAGACTGACGGTAGGGCTTCTGAGCATGTTCTACCAGAAGAGCCTGAAGAAGGGGCCGAAGACGTAAAGGACGTCCAACAGCTACAGGAGAAGATGCGTCTCCCTGAGGTCTCCACCAAAGAAATAAAGACTGATAATGTTGCATTACGCGAGCGGCTTCAGCAGTGTGAACTGGATGTGGTATCTCTTCGCCAGGAACGTGAGCGGTTCCAGCAGTTGCTCCAGAGAGCACGAGGTGAAAGGGAAAGTGTATATGGTACCTTGCAAGATCAAGAAAAAGTGGTTGCACAGGTACAAGATGAATTGATTACTTCTCAGAAAAATCTCCAAACTGTGATGAAGGTGCGTGATGAAAGCCATGAGCCGCTTCTTGAGAAGGTCAATGAAGTACAAGAAGAGGATGAATTATGTGTACTGCCAAAGAAAAACGATCAGCTCCTTCTACAGTGCCAAGCATTTGAACAGTGTAGCTTAAAATGGTCAGAGACCATGGCAGAGGAGCTTAAGTTCTGTGAAATAGAATTTATGAATCAACTGAGATTTAAGAAAGTAGATGTGCTAAAGAAGGTTCAGGGGGAATTAGAGAAAGGTGAAAAACCCCCTTTACCTCCTGTGATAGTTGGTGACACATGGTCAGTGCACCAAGGACAGGAGGTACGTGAGTTTCTGAGGAAGAGTCAGCAGAAGTGTTCTGATGTGCCGGGTCGTACTTCTCTGGCCAGGCACTATATCGAAACTGAGCCCGGCCTAAGGTCAAGATGAAACCGTGCAGGATACCCGAGGCCCGCAGAGAGCATAGGCCTGGGAGGGTACAGGGTAGTGCGGATGCTTCAGATGAAGAGAAAGCTGATGTTGGCTATGGCTCAGGTGAAGATACAGATGACAGTAGTGAAGATGAAGCTGATGAAGGCCATGACTGGTCCAGAGTTCACTGTCTCTTTTGGATTGTTGACCAGCCCTCCGGTCTGGATGACCAGCCCTCCGGTCTGGAGAAGAGGGGGGGGATATGTGAGACAGTGAAGGAATATATGTCAATGGGGTGTACATTTCACCTAGGTACTGTGCTGTATGGTATAAGGGAAATGTGTGGCTTTGTAAACCTAGTGGTAGAGAAAGGTCACTACACCTTACATTCAGTACACATTGCAGCTCAGGCCTGAAACCACTCAGCTGTTAATTAGGAGACCAGAAGTAGGTGTCTGCGAACACAGTCAGAGAGCACAAGAAGGAGTCTCCAGGAATATGAGCTGTCTCAGTCTGGGTGCTCGATGTACCCCGGACACAGGAGTAGTCTCTGTGAGAATCCATGCGGATAGCTGCTGAATAGGAGGGGAGCTCTCTCAAGTCTGGACGTTGAAGGTGCCTTCAGACACAAGGAGGAGACTCTGTGAAACTCCATGCTGGTAAATGCTGAACATATGTGTTGTTTTGGCTCAGGCTGTTAGAGTCTGGTCCCAGGTAGATAGGGAAATCTATCTAAGTGTAGTAAGTGGCTGGACAAGCCCAGGTCTTATGTTTATGATTTGGTTTTGATTATGTTCTGTTTGCTGTAGACTTTAATAAAACTGGTTGCGGACAGTTTTTACCAGAACTGCTGTCTGTGACTGAACTGTTTCCGTGCCACTCCGTCTACCCGGACGGCGATCCCAGAGCTATATCCCCTGAAAATGTTACACCCTGCATGAGGCCTCCTGCTTTTGATTGGTCAACATCATGCAGGGGAAAAAGTAACCTCCCTCCCAAGAGACAAAGCACTACTACTAACACTAAAAGGGGAATAAACAAAAAAAACAAGCCCCCATAGAAAGTCAGAACCCACTTTCTCTAAGAAATATAATGACATGCAGCTCTACTTTCCTCACTGATACTATTGTGAATCCAATCACTCAGGGGAGGGAAGAGAGCATGTGTCCTTACATTAATCTCACGGCATTCAGTGTGGTGAGAAAACTGAGTGAAGCTGGAATGGACAAAGATTTATTTAAGGGCTGACTTCCCTCCATTCTGGGTAAGTTGCAGAGGGCACGTTGGGAGCCATATTGCCTGTTACAGTCTTCGACTTCTACATGGGAAGACGGCACATCTGAAGTCTAGATTTGCACCAGGTTTCAGAAGGGAAAATGTCTCTGTAACCGTCCAACTGCAAAGGAAGCTGTATGCATTGGTAAGTAGAGGAGAAAAAAACAAAGAGTGTATGTTCGTAGCTTAGGGAGCCTGAAGTAACGCGAGACATCATTTATGATAATCCCAAGCGAAGTGTCACTGAAGCCTAGTGTTGGTGGACAGGAGATGGCCACTGAAAGATAGTGACTGAGAAATGGACGAAAGCAGCAGCGTGTCCTGATATCATGTGGTCAAGAGAGGATCTGAGTATTGCAGGAGAATAATCCAAGTGCCTAGTGGCGTAATGGGAGTCTGAAGGGCCCTCATGCAAAATTTAGACCTGGGTCTAAATGTTGGTCAGATATATGGACCTTTGTAGCGTTCCAAATCTTATAAACACATATGTGTTTCCCCGTCACCTCCATAATATAATAATGTCCCACATCCTGAACTACTGTTACCATCTTGGGCACCTTCCTGGTATAATGTCCTCCATTTGGGGCTCCTTCTAGAAATAATAGAAAATGAACTCGGCACTCAACTTTAGTATAGTGAGAATAAAGATTTTTATTCACAGTAGTAACACGAAACGTTTCGGTCCTATATCATGGACCTTCATCAGTCACAGATACTACTGGGAAGGGGGTTGATCCACATAGGGAAGAAAGAAGGGCTGGATATAAGCCTGTATTGGTGGGGTGAGATGAGGAAGAGGACAATGCCTCTATTGCACTAGTAACCTGTTGTGAAGGAGTCCGGCAGTGAGGATAGGTCTCTGCATTGGACGCGGTGTCCACCGCTAGTCTGAGGCATTGTCCTCTTCCTCATCTCACCCCACCAATACAGGCTATATCCAGCCCTTTCTTTCTTCCCTATGTGGATCAACCCCTTCCAGTAGTATCTGTGACTGATGAAGGTCCATGATTAGGACCGAAACGTTTCGTGTTACTACTGTGAATAAAAATCTTTATTCTCACTATACTAAAGTTGAGTGCCGAGTTCATTTTCTATTAGATACGGTGTGGGACCTACTCTGGCACCTTTTGGTTGTGCACACGGTTATTTTTTCACCTTCTAGAAATAATGACTCCCATCCTAGGCCCCTTGCAGTAGTAATACCCAACATTCTGTGGCCCTCCTGGGCCCATCCTGTATAATGTTCCCCATCCTGAGCCCCTTTCTGTGATAATGTCCCATCCTTGTCCTTCTTAGTATAAATTTCAGTCAGCCTAGGCCTCTTCTAATAGTAATGTTCCCCATCCTGGGCCCCATCCTGGTATAATGCACCTTCCAGTAATAATGTGCCCCCTCCTGGGCCCATCCTGTAATAACGTTCCCCATCCTGAGCCCCTTTCCTGTGATAATGTCCCCATCCTTGTCCTTCTTAGTATAAATTTCAGTCAGCCTGGGTGTCACGGGTGTGTCGCTGCGAAGATCGTCGCGATTGCACACCCTGACTTCTCACAGCTGAGTTTCTGCTGCTGGGTGTTTTTCGGCAGTGAGAGAGTTAATTCTCACTCTCTCTGTGCTGGACAAGACCAGCCTCGCTCAGCTGCAATTAGTGTTGCGATAATTGGTTTCCTTCAAATACCTGCCTGTCTGCTAGGGAGGTGTCGGTGAAAGCATTCATGCAGACCAGCAGAGCGGATCATATTGAGAAGTCTAAAGCTAAGAGTACCTGTTGTGGTTTTCTCCTCTCCTCGCTTTATTATTTATCTCCTTACCCGTTGGTGTTCCCTCTGTAGTGGTAGTTTTGTATGCAAGGTGTCTTTTGTTTTACCCCTTGTACTGTCTCGTTCGTCTTATACTGTGTGTAGGCAGTTACCTTCCCGTTTCCCTGTGGTGGTAATCAGGGTCCTTCTCAGGACTAGATTACAGTGGTCAGGGATTCACAGGAGATAGGGTTACGCTGGCGGCCTGGACCTCTGTACCATCAACAGTACCTCCAGGTAGAGGGATTAGTCAGGACCCCAGCTTAGGGTCAGCATAGACCCCGGTCCTCCTGTATTCAGAGACAGCGTGACATTTTCACCGACCAATAAAGATTTTCTCCAGTCACCATGGATCCAGTAGTCAGTCTAGCTCGGCAGTTGCAGAGTTTGTCCATGGAGCTGGCGGACGTTAAGTCCAAGGTTTCGTACCCCCCGGAGCAGGCCGGACCTGAACCTAAAGTAGCTCTCCCTGACAGATTCACTGGGGGGCGGGACAAGTTTTTTGCTTTCCGGGAGGCATGTAAATTGTACTTTCGGCTGCGACCTCGGTCATCTGGGAGTGAAGAACAAAGGGTGGGGATTGTCATCTCGCTCCTACAAGGAGACCCCCAATCCTGGGCGTTCGCTCTCCCCCGGGCTCCCCAGCTCTCCAGTCAGTGGATAGGTTTTTTGCAGCTCTGGGTCTTGTATATGATGACCCGGATCGGGTCTCCCTTGCTGAATCTAAGTTACGTAAGATACAGCAGGGAGATCGTCCGGCGGAGGAATTCTGTTCGGAGTTCCGTAGGTGGGCCACGGACACCCAGTGGAATGACCCGGCTCTTAGGAGCCAGTTTTGTCAAGGTTTATCTGACAAATTAAAGGATGTGCTGGCACAGTATGACCCTCCCACGTCACTGGAAGCAGCTATGGCCCTTGCTATTCGTATTGACAGACGTCTTCGGGAGAGGTGCGGGGTAACTTCGCCCCCTGTGATGACTCCACCTTCCTCAAGGGTCCCTTATACGGAGGTTCCCCTGGTCACTCCAGAGGAGCCTATGCAATTAGGAGGGACATCATTCCGGGGGAGGGGATCGGTGGGGCGCCACAAAACAAGAAGTTGTTTCTTCTGTGGGAAAAAGGGACATTTTATTGGGGGGTGTCCATCCCTTGCAGAGTGAGAAGTCGCCGGAAAACTATTGATCCCAGATTGTGTGGTGGACGGCAATCTGGGAGTAAGTATTTCGTCCCTAAATTCGTCTCAGTTTCTCGTACCGGCGGAGGTGGTGGTGGGTGCGAGAATGGAGAGGATATCTGTTCTTCTGGATAGTGGGGCCGGGGCTAATCTGGTGGATGCTCGCTTTGCCGGGTTCAAGGTATGGATTGAGTGTGTTGGCTAAACCCGTCCCCATTTTCTCGATCGATGCCAGACCTCTCGGTCAGGGAAGTTTTTTGCAAGCAGTGCATAACATAGATCTTCAAGTGGGGGCGTTATATAAAGAACTGTTGTCTTGTTATGTGTTGGAGGGTCTTCCTACTCCTATAGTGCTGGGCCTTCCTTGGTTAACTAAGCATAACCCGGTTATTAATTGGCAATCCAGAGAGATAACCCAATGGAGCGATTTCTGTAATAAAAACTGCATGAATACGGTCATTGGTGTGGTCGCTCCTAGGGCCTTACCTCCATTTCTGGTGGACTTTGAGGATGTATTCTCGGAGAAAGGGTGTCAAGAATTACCTCCTCATCGCGAATATGACTGTTCTGTTAACTTGCTCCCTGGGGCCAAATTACCGAAATCTAGGTTGTATAACCTTTCTGGTCCTGAGAGACAGGCCATGAAGGATTATATTTCAGAGAGTCTGGCTAAGGGGCATATTAGACCTTCATCTTCCCCGGTGGCCGCGGGGTTCTTCTTTGTGAAGAAAAAAGATGGAGGCCTACGCCCTTGCCTGGATTTCCGTGAGCTTAATCGGATTACGGTCCGAGATCCCTATCCGCTCCCACTTATTCCCGATCTCTTCAATCAGATCGTGGGTGCCAAATGGTTCTCTAAGTTGGATCTCAGGGGGGCGTACAATCTGATTAGGATGAAGGAGGGGGATGAGTGGAAGACGGCGTTTAACACTCCGGAGGGGCATTATGAGAACCTTGTCATGCCATTTGGTCTGAGTATTGTCCCGGCGGTGTTTCAACACTTTGTAAATGACATCTTTCGCCACCTAATGGGACAGTTTGTGGTCATATATCTGGATGATATCTTAATTTACTCGCCGGATCTTGTGTCTCATCAGGAGCATGTCAGGCAGGTGTTACAGATCTTGCGGGATAATAAACTGTACGCCAAATGGGAGAAGTGTGTGTTCGCCGTACAGGAACTTCAGTTTTTAGGATTCCTGGTGTCAGCATCCGGTTTTCGTATGGACCCTGGGAAAGTGCGGGCAGTTCTTGAGTGGGATCTGCCAGAGGATCTTAAGGCATTACAACGTTTCTTGGGGTTTGCTAACTACTACCGGAAATTCATTCGTAATTTTTCGTCCATAGTTAAACCTCTCACAGACATGACTAAAAAAGGGATGGATTTTTCAAAGTGGTCTGACAAGGCTTGTCAAGCGTTTTCTTCTTTGAAAAAATGTTTTGCTTCAGCACCCATACTTATTCAGCCTGATGCGTCACAGCCGTTCATTGTTGAGGTGGACGCTTCCGAGGTAGGGGTGGGAGCAGTATTGTCACAAGGTTCGTCCCTGGTAAATGGCATCCGTGCGCCTTCTTCTCTAAAAAATTGTCGTCCGCGGAGAGGAATTATGATGTCGGCAATAGGGAACTCTTGGCCATTAAGTTAGCTTTTGAGGAGTGGCGTCATTTTTTGGAGGGGGCAGTCCACCCGGTCACCGTCATTACCGATCACAAAAACCTGCTATATTTAGAGTCTGCTAAACGTCTGAATCCCAGACAAGCTAGATGGTCGTTGTTTTTTACCAGGTTTAATTTTGTCGTCACATATCGTCCTGGGTCAAAAAATGTTAAGGCGGATGCCTTATCTCGCTGTTTCCCAGGGGCTGGGAACACGGAGGACCCGGTTCCGGTCCTTCAGGAGGGGGTGGTGGTGTCGGCAGTATGCTCTGAGCTTGAGGAGGAGGTATTGGGGGCTCAGGGGGACGCCCCTGTAGGACCTCCAGGGGGACTGTTTGTTCCAAATCAGTTGCGACAAAAGGTGATCGAGGCACATCATAATTCAGCTTTGGCAGGACACCCAGGGAGTAAAGCAACTGAGGATCTCCTCTCGCACCGGTTTTGGTGGCCTAACTTACATAGGGAGGTGGTAACTTTTGTCGCCTCCTGCGAGGTTTGTGCGCGCTCTAAGACCCCACATACCCGTCCGTCTGGGACCCTCTTACCTTTGAAGATCCCGGAGCGTCCGTGGACTCATCTGTCTATGGACTTCATTACGGACCTCCCGCCATCTTCGGGTAAAACAGTCATACTCGTTGTAGTGGACATGTTCAGCAAGATGGCACATTTTATCGCTCTTCCTGCTCTTCCTAATGCTAAAACTCTTGCGCAGGTGTTTATTGGGGAGATTGTAAGACTTCACGGGGTACCCTCTGATGTGGTGTCGGATCGGGGGTCTCAGTTTGTGTCCAAATTCTGGAAAGCATTTTGTACACGGCGGGGATACAGTTGTCATTTTCATCGGCTTTTCACCCGCAGACCAATGGTCAGACAGAGCGTCTGAACCAGAGCTTGGAGACATATCTCCGGTGTTTTGTGTCAGAGAACCAGGAGGACTGGGCTTCTTTCTTGCCTCTGGCGGAGTTTGCTCTAAATAATAGGCGGAGCGAGTCCACTGGTAAGTCCCCGTTTTTTGGGGCATATGGTTTTCACCCCCAGTTTTGTACTTTCAATAGGGGGGCTCTTCTGGGGTTCCTGAGGAGGAACGATTTTCGTCGTCACTTGCTTCAGTGTGGAGAGGAGTGCTGAATAATCTGAGTACTATGGGGAACCGATACAAACGTATGGCTGATAGGAGGAGAGTGTCTGGTCCGGACCTAAGTGTGAACGATCTGGTATGGTTGTCTACCAAGAATATAAAACTTAAGGTTCCCTCCTGGAAACTGGGTCCCAGGTTCATCGGGCCATACAAGATCAGTTCTATAATTAATCCGGTTGCATTCCGTCTTGACCTCCCTCCCACATTTAAAATTCATAATGTGTTCCACAGATCGTTGCTTAAGAGGTATGTGGCGCCGGTGATACCTTCACCTTTACCTCCTCCTCCTGTGGTGGTCAATGGTAACTTGGAGTTCCAGGTGTCGAGAGTCATCGATTCACGTCTGAATCGCCGGTCCCTTCAGTACCTTGTTCATTGGAGGGGGTATGGTCCTGAGGAGAGGACGTGGGTTCCTGCGTCGGATATTAACGCAGACCGATTGGTTCGGGCCTTCCACACTACTCACCCAGATAAACCCGGCCCTGAGGGTCCGGAGGCCCCTCGTAGAAGGGGGGGTACTGTCACGGGTGTGTCGCTGCGAAGATCGTCGCGATTGCACACCCTGACTTCTCACAGCTGAGTTTCTGCTGCTGGGTGTTTTTCGGCAGTGAGAGAGTTAATTCTCCCTCTCTCTGTGCTGGACAAGACCAGCCTCGCTCAGCTGCAATTAGTGTTGCGATAATTGGTTTCCTTCAAATACCTGCCTGTCTGCTAGGGAGGTGTCGGTGAAAGCATTCATGCAGACCAGCAGAGCGGATCATATTGAGAAGTCTAAAGCTAAGAGTACCTGTTGTGGTTTTCTCCTCTCCTCGCTTTATTATTTATCTCCTTACCCGTTGGTGTTCCCTCTGTAGTGGTAGTTTTGTATGCAAGGTGTCTTTTGTTTTACCCCTTGTACTGTCTCGTTCGTCTTATACTGTGTGTAGGCAGTTACCTTCCTGTTTCCCTGTGGTGGTAATCAGGGTCCTTCTCAGGACTAGATTACAGTGGTCAGGGATTCACAGGAGATAGGGTTACGCTGGCGGCCTGGACCTCTGTACCATCAACAGTACCTCCAGGTAGAGGGATTAGTCAGGACCCCAGCTTAGGGTCAGCATAGACCCCGGTCCTCCTGTATGCAGAGACAGCGTGACACTGGGCCTCTTCTAATAGTAATGTCCCCATCCTGGGCCCCTTCCTGGTATAATGCCCCGTCCAGTAATGATGTCCCCCCTCCTGGGCCCATCCTGTAATAACGTTCCCTCTTCTCTAACACTTAAAAAAGGATTCTTCTCACCTTCCCCCAGTTCCATGAAGTGTGGCGTCCTCTTCTATAGTCGGCAGAGAGGCCCGCAGCTGACTTTGGCATGCCTGCTATTGGCGACACATAACGTCACCATTATGCGCTACCTGTCAGCCGCTGGCTTTTGATTGGCTAGCAGCGTGTATTGCAGTGCAGGGACCCGGTGGGTCTCTGCATCACAATACATTTCAGCTGAATGTGCTGAAGTGCCTCATCTTCCATTCTGCCTCAAGGATGGTAATGCCCGGCCAGGGCCATCCTGTCAGTTTTGTAGAGGTTGCGGATTACTGTGCAGGTATACCATGCCTCTTACATAACGTAGTCCTTGTGTGATGGAGCGTTCTGTATTGAGAGTGGTAACAGTCATCATTGTTACGGTCTTTCAAGACAAACGGCCTGACTAGATAACCGGCCTGACTAGATAACCGGCCTGACTAGATAACCGGCCTGACTAGATAACCGTCAGGACTAGATAACCGGCCCGACTAGATAACCGTCCGGACTAGATAACCGGCCTGACTAGATAACCGGCCTGACTAGATAACCGGCCTGACTAGATAACCGGCCTGACTAGATAACCGTCAGGACTAGATAACCGGCCCGACTAGATAACCGTCCGGACTAGATAACCGACCTGACTAGATAACCGGCCAGACCAGTCATTGGATGAGTCACAGAAGAGAATAGTCAAAAGGAAGTGGTGACAGTCTAGTAAGTGACTAGATAATCGCTGTTTCCTTAACCTCTTCACCTTTTATTTTCTTGCTAACTATCCTGAAAACATTCCAATTATTCTATTTAGCTTACAAGTGTTTCAGGCCTGCTAAGTAAAACAACCACCGATCGGCAACATGTTTGCCCCTCTTCAGAAGCGCACTGAGCAATCTATGATGGACAGCTCGCCACGTATAGACTGCCATTATTCTTGGCAGCTCAAGTTCTGTTTACCCAGGACAATGCGCTGCTGAGAACAATGATCTTGTCTGCAAACCAAGAGATCATTTCACCCGAACAACGAACAAGCGTTTTGCTCAAATGTCAAGAGATCACTACAGTCATGGCCAAAAGTTTTGAGAATGACACAAATATTATGTTTTCACATGATCTGCTGCCCTCTGGTTTTTATGTGTGTTTGACAGATGTTTTTATAACAGACAGAAATAAATATAATTGCAAACATATGAGTAACAAAAGCTTATATTGACAGATAGAATGAGTTAATGCAGCAAGTCAATATTTGCAGTGTTGACCTTCTTCTTCAGGACCTCTGCAATTCTTCCTGGCATGCTCTCAATCAACTTCTGGACCAAATCCTGACTGATAGCAGTCCATTCTTGCACAATCAATGCTTTCATTTTGTCAGAATTTTTAGGTTTTTGTTTGTCCACCCGTCTCTTGATGATTGACCACAAGTTCTCAAATGGATTAAGATCTGGGGAGTTTCCAGGCCATGGACCCAAAATCTCTATGTTTTGTTCCCTGAGCCATTTAGTTATCACCTTTGCTTTATGGCAAGGTGCTCCATCATGCTGGAAAAGGCATTGTTGATCGCCAAACTGCTCTTGGAGGGTTGGGAGAAGTTGCTCTTGGAGGACATTCTGGTACCATTCTTTATTCATGGCTGTGTTTTTAGGCAAGACTGTGAGAGAGCCGATTCCCTTGGCTGAGAAGCAACCCCACACATTAATGGTTTCAGGATGCTTAACAGTTGGCATGAGACAAGACTGGTGGTAGCGCTCACCTTGTCTTCTCCGAATGAGGCGTTTTCCTGATGTCCCAAACAATCGAAAAGGGGATTCAACAGAGAAAATAACTTTACCCCAGTCCTCAGCAGTCCACTGCCTGTACCTTTTGCAGAATATCAGTTTGTCCATGATGTTTTTTCAGGAGAGAAGTGGCTTCTTTGCTGCCCTCCTTGAGACCAGGCCTTGCTCCAAGAGTCTCCGCCTCACAGTGCGTGCAGATGCACTCACACCTGCCTGCTGCCATTCCTGAGCAAGCTCTGCACTGCTGGTAGCCCGATCCCGCAGCTGAAACACTTTTAAGAGACGGTCCTGGCGTTTGCTGGTCTTTCTTGGGCGCCCTGGAGCCTTTTTGGCAACAATGGAACCTCTCTCCTTGAAGTTCTTGATGATGCGATAGATTGTTGACTGAGGTGCAATCTTTCTAGCTGCGATACTCTTCCCTGTTAGGCAATTTTTGTGCATTGCAATGATGACTGCACGTGTTTCTTTAGAGATAACCATGGTTAACAGAAGAGAAACAATGATGCCAAGCCATGACTGTACATGTTTGGACCGCTCAATTATCATGAAACGAGCTATCATAGGAAAAGTGATCGAATAGCTCCCAACCGTCCCTCATTCAGCGGGACTGTCCTGATTTGAGGGGGTCAGTCCCTTGTTCCAGCACATCAGAGCTTTTGTCCCGGTAATTTGGTCATCTTGACCTCTGTTGCAGGCATTGAACCCAGAAACAGGTTACACATGTCCATAGAAATACATTTTGTATAACAATGTATTTCTATGGTCCCTGTATACAGAGGCGGAGAAAAAGATTTTTTTTTATTCCTATAAAAGCAGTAAAATTAATAAGCAATTACAATAATGTCTTATTTTTCAGAGTCTCCTCGGTACTCAAACCCACAACCTTAAAGGGAATCTGTCACCCCATTTTGGCTATATCAGATAAAGATATGCCTGAATAGTGCGTCCCATAAGTAACCTATCGGTATATATCATATATCCTGACACCCCCGTTTTCATGCTCAAATACCTTTGTAAAGTTCGGTTTTCTGTATGCTAATCTGGGCGGTCCGGAGGGCGGTGGTTTTTGCTCCCTCCCCCCCACCGCTCCTCGGATTCTCTTGCGTAGGTCCGTCTGTGCACAGACGGCGTAGTGTTCCCGTGATTGCGCATTTTAAAATCCCCCCGCGCCTGCGCTGTGTGTTTTGGGCAAAGCATAAAATCATTACAGCGCATGCGCAACTATTTTCGGTCACTTTCTTTGCCCGGAAATGACTGCTTGCCTTGGACGACTTCCGGGGCAAGGAAAGTGACCGAAAATAGTGACTCAAACATATTTTTCGAGCAGAAGACACTTGATTAGCACAAGAGCATGCTCAGATAACACCTTATCGGAGCGCATTCGCTCATCACTAATCTGCACCAAATGCGCATCAAATAAGTGAAAGAAGATTGTTATAATGTCGTTTGGGTGGACATCTGAAGAAAACAAAAAACACAGTATTTATGTAATGTGTGAACACGGCCTACAGACACCAGAAGCCCGATGTCGTGATGTGAAGCTACGTAATGATGAGACGGTTCTGGCGGCTCCGACTGTGAATGAAGGAACAAAAGTTAAATCCCTTGGTCCCAACCAGAGATGAGCAGGACGCACAGATGACGTCTCGCCAGCTCTGGCTAATCAAAAGCCACACCGGGGACGCCGGAAGGTTAGAGATTTGCGGCCTCCTGTCAAGATGCCGTGAATCGATCCGCTCATCTCTAGTCTCAACTGTCCTGGGTACAGTGGGCAGTCCTGGATTTGGGTCTAAGCCCTGGCGGTCTCGGGCATTTGCTGAGTGTTCCTCACTGCCAGCGCCCCGCTGACATCTCCTCCTACCCGGACACCATACACGTCTTCATGGAGCTTGGTACAAAGCGCAACCAGACAGGATAGCTAATTGGAATCACTTCCGGACCTGACCTTCACCATGTCGGGTTGCTCCCAAAGTCATAGGTGACAAAGCCAGTGTTTGCATATGCTTCAGTGATGAATACATCGAATATATAGGAGGCATTAAAGGTTATTACTTAAAGGGACTGTCTCATCATGACAACTTCTATGTGTCACCTGGTGAGGTGGACTTTTGAAGTCTTCGGTCCAGGTTCCTATGCAGCACGGACAGGTGGGGTTGGTGCAGCAGTCTGATAAGCAAGAACATCAGTGGAATCTGATGCAGCAGAGTCACAACCATGGAAATTGGTGCAGCAGAGTAGACTCAGCAATGAAGCAGATCTAACTTTATACAGGGACATGTTGCTATCAGAATCTGTCAGTAGTGCAGCCTCAGGCTTCGGGCCTGTACCTTCAAGTGATGATAACTCAGCAATGAAAGTATACTGTGCAGTTTATATACTAGAGTGCAATGTGAAAGAGAAGTCTGATAATCTTCCTGTTTCTAGAGGTTTATGCAGCTTTGCACTTCTCCATGATTTACACTGCAGCTCTGCTCAATACAACAAGAACTGAATAATTATAAAGTAGAGGAAATGAAGCCACCAGTGCGAAAAAGAAGACTCCACAATAGAGGGGGCTGGGGTGGAAATCCATTTGTTGCACAGTTATTTCACATCTTCTTGTCCAGCATGTGATTTACTTCTCAATCTGAAAGCGATCATATGTAAGGAGACAGAAAAGGGAAGATTTTCACAGATAATGTCTAACAGGATGTCCTCAAGTCAGTGCCGCCATCTACTGGCCAAAGATTGTAGGACAAGAAAAAGTGGAAAGGATTGCATTAACGGGAACTACATAACGAAGAACCTAATTCCTGACGGGAAGAGATTGGAGGAGACACCAGGTCAGCGAACAACACTGGCCTAGTGAATAATTATAAAAGGCCCAGGAGAACAGTCAAGGAGAGGAGTCGGTTCATGAACCTGTATCAAGATGGACGAATGGTGCAGCGAGGTTGGCTTATGGACGCCATTTTGAGTGACCAGACCCGAGTGAAGAATTGAATAAGAGACAACCAGGCCATTGAAGAGGGACGTTCGTGTTAACTGTGACTTCTGGTGTAGACATACGGTACACAGGGGACTGGGGCCGCGCTTCAGGTGATTAAGGTGTCAGTTGTAACAGGGGTGCAAAGTGACTCCTTGATAAGGGACTTGCGGCCTAACTGCGTGGTGTCATAGGCCTCTATTAGGGTCTCTGTTACGGTTCATATTGCCTAGAGAGTGACGGGCCCGATAATGATGGTGACGCACCTCAGGTTATGAGGCAACACCTGACCTATGCCACCGCGTAATCCTCCTCTGAGCTCCCAGGATGCACTGCTCTCTGATAAGGGGTCAAAGGTGGAATTTGTGAAAAGTCAGTTTCCAAACTGCAGATTGCCGTAATGATCGCGGTGCTTCCAGGGTTAATTCTCAGCAACTTTTGTTTGTTTGGGCACTTCCTTAAATTGGGAAACCGCTCTGCTATCACAAGAAGGAACAGATAATCCCACAGTCGGGGAGGAACGCACGCTACCGGTGTACAGGCACCGACACAACTAATATTACCGCTATATAGTGTGGCAGGATACCAGGATCATACAGGAGATCGGCCGCACATTACAGGTCAGAAAGGATCCAGCACGACCGGGCAAGTTATCACAGGATCAACCAGAGAAGAAGAAAATGCAGGATGTGGACAAAGGAGATGAGACCAGAGCACAAAGCGAATTCAGCCTGCACGCTCCAAAATAAAATCTGACCCCAAACCAGGCTCCTAAATTAATCGACACAGGACCCTAAATGAGTCTACAGGAAGCCCCCAAAATTAATTCAGACTGTAAACTCCAAAATAAAATCTGATTCCAAAATGAATTCATCCCAGTCAGAGTCTCAGACCATAACCCCTAAATGAATCCATAATGGATTCCAAAATTAATTTAGACCCAAACCCCAACATGAATTCAGGCCCAAGACTAGACCCTCAAATTACTGCAGACCAGGCTCCAAAATTCATTCAGACCCCAGATCTGTTCCCCCAAACTAATAAAACTCCCAAAAAATAATTGAGATCTAAGACTAAACCTCCAAACTAGTCCAGATAACATCCCAAAACTAATTCAGAGGAGACCCCAGAATTAATTTACACCCCAGACCAGAACCCAAAATTATTTCAGGCTAGAGAAAAAGAGAAAAATAAAACGTATCCACACCCCAAACTTACAGTCCCTCAGTCTCCCATCCATTCCAGCTGTGGGCACCGTTCACACCACCTCCTCATACTCGCCGTCCTGATTTGTACACTCTGGGTTCAGCCATTTCTGTATTATCTTTCCCACTTACAAAGAAACCCAACACTATTTGACAATTGCTCATATCAATTATTAAAGGGGTTGTCCAGAATTAGAAAAAACATGGCTGCTTTCCTTCAGAAACGTTGCCAACCCCCGATCATGGGTTTTGCGCGGTATTGCATCTTGGCTGTTTTTACGTCAATGGGGCTGAGGTGCAATACCAGGCACAACCTATAGTCAGAAGTGGCGCTCTTTCTGGGAAAAAAAAAGCAGCCATGTTTTTTTTTTCAAATTCTGGACAATCCTTTGAATTTGTAACAGCTACAGATACATAGATCATGTAGTGGTCTATAAAAAAGGATCATGATGTGTCCTGCAGCAGAGATCAGCTGTAATGTGTGAGAAAACCCAGCAGCAAGTATTCAAATCCCCTGCAGCGCCCCCAGAGGACAAATGAAGCATTGCTGTAAGAATCTCTCCCAGGCCGTCGGTTCAAAAAGTCTTGGTGCTAACAACTGAGGGAGCTAAAGAAATGTCCTGTAGTGCAAGCTGGTACACATGCAATGGTAGGGGCATGTTCACACTGGCCCCTGAACAGACAAACAGAATGAAGATATACCCTGCAGTAAGTAAAAGCAATAGTTCATATAAATAACATAAGGGACTGGGTAAACACCGCTTTTTGGTAAGGTATAAATACCGGAGGTTGGGACCATCTCGATTGCGTCCCCCTCTTTGCTGGTGGAAAGTCTTTTGCGCTTCTTTTTAAATCAAAAGCGATGTTTGCCAACTGCCCTTTTATATACAGTCATGGCCGAAAGTGTTGGCGTCCTTGAAATTGTTCCAGAAAATGAAGTATTTCTCAAAGAAAATTATTGCGATTACACACGTTTTGTTCTACACATTTATTTCCTTTGTGTGTATGGGAACAATGCAAAAAAAAGAGGAAAAAAAAGGTAAATTGGACCTAACTTCATACAAAACCCCAACAGTGGGCCGGACAAAAGTGTTGGTACCCTCAACTTATTATTTGGAATAAATAACTGCAGTCGCTTCTTATAATCATCTACAAGCTTCTTACACCTCTCACCTGGAATTTTGGAGCACTCTTCTTTTGAAATCTGCATTTTTTGAAGCGTCAAAGATCCGTCAAATATGCGCAGTCGTGCGCATGCGGATGAGTGCATTAAAAACGCATTAGAGTATGTTTCCACGATCAGGAAACATTCCGGATTAGCTGCGTGTTTGGCGCTGTGTGCAGGCGCAGCGTCAAACACGCAGCGTCCAGATGTTACAGCATAGTGGAGGGGATTTCAAGAAATCCCGTCTCCACTATGCGTAAAAATACGCAGGCGGAAGACCTGCGTTTCCGGACATGCGGCGCGTCTTTTTAGACCGCAGCATGTCCTAACGTCTTGCGGCGACGCTGCGTCGCCGCAACGGAGATAACACAGGGCTATGCAGCCCTGCGTTTTTTCCGGATGTGTTCCGGAGTTATCCGGAACACATCCGGAAAGAGCGCGTGTCAAAAAGGGGGCGGGGCTTTGGGCGGTGTGGAATTTCCGCTCCGTCCAAAGCGCTGTGGTTCCGGACCGTGGAAACACAGCCTTACTGTCTATGGGAACGCATTGGTACGCAAGGACATGTGCATGGATGTGTTCAATTTGCATGCGGACTTCAGATTGCGCATGTCCAGGAACTGATTACAGCACCTGGAAATATCGAACGCATGCGCATAAACAACGCAAAAGCATGCCCACGCAACGGGGTGTTTTTTTGCGTCATAGGTAAGATGATGCGGTTAAAAAACGCTGCGTAAACATGCATTTTTGTATGCGTTTGCGTATGCAGATGATACGCTACGAACATATACGCAAATGTGAACTTAGCCTAAGATCTCTCCACATGTGATCAATGGGATTTAGATCCGGACTCATTGCTGCCGCTTCATAGATCTCCAGCACTTCGTGTCCGTCCATTTCTGGGTGCTTCTTGAAGTACAGTTGTGCTCAAAAGTTTACACACCCCAGCAGAATTTTTGCTTTCTTGGCCTTTTTTCAGAGAATATGAATGATAATGTGTCGACCCGCCACCACAATTGTGGATTACCAGGGCAATGGGGTACTCAGAGCCGAG
Organism: Oophaga sylvatica; assembly: GCA_033576555.1. Classification (NCBI taxonomy): domain Eukaryota; kingdom Metazoa; phylum Chordata; class Amphibia; order Anura; family Dendrobatidae; genus Oophaga; species Oophaga sylvatica. Next base: position 632,956,169 of record JARQOD010000002.1, read on the forward strand.
CCCATGGAAGTCTATGGGGTTTGTCACAGGTAGCGGTGGCTCGGTCTGTGGCCCTGGCGGTCTGGCGTATGTTGGGGGTAATATTTACAGGGGATAGATTTATATACAGTTCGTGACGCCACCTGTAGTCTCTGGTAATTTGTACCAGCGCTGCTGTAGATCTCTGAGGGGGTGGTGAGGCAGCTAGATGTCGGGTCCCCTACAGGTGGGACTCTTCCCTCAGGTCGATAGTTATGGTGGGGTTGTGCAGGCATGCAATTAAATAACTCAGTCTCACACCGTCAGCGTCTTTCCATACCTTTTACTTGTAAGATGGTAAGGCAGGTCCCAGGGAGGCTGATGGGGTTGGTGGAGGATGAGTTTTGAGGCAACGGCTGAGCAAGGCAGGGGCCTCCTTTACTTTCCAATGATGATGAGTCCAACCAGCATAAAGCGTAGTTTACTCCTGAAACTTCAGCTATTTCAAAGCTGTACTGCCCGGTCAGTTTTGTGGTGGAGCCTTCCAGTGATGAAACTAGGTTCTTCTATGCTTGGCCTAGCTCAAAGTTCCTATTCCACCTGACCCCTGTTACGTACTGACACTTCAAGGGCTGCTTTCTGTTACCTAAGGTCCAGTAAGCCTCTGGTTCTTTTACCACTATGCGTGGAGCTATAGTGATGCTTCGGTCCCCAGTGACCGGTGACAATGTGCAGGACTTCTCCAATCCTAAAGCACTTCTAAATTCCTTCCACTGTGCCTTTCGACTTGCTCACACTCTCAATAGCTGTCTCAGTCCGTCTGCCAGTGGGGCACAGCTCTGACCAGGCTGAGGTAATCTGGCTCACCTTTACTGGCCTCCACTTCTCTGAACTGCACACAGGTGGGATGACTCAGTCCTGAGCCACCCGAGCTAGACTCTGCTCCTTCCTCCTCACAGGTCCAGGCTAGACTAACTGACCCTGAACACTCCCTGTGGGTGTGTCTAAGTGTATGTGATGTCATGAAGAGCCCTTAACCGTTACCTCTCCACTCATCCTCCTGGTATTGTGTACCTTAAATACCAGGGCTACACATTCCCCCATGGTAAACGACAGCACTCCCGGGCTGTGAAATACAAAGAGACAATTTTGTTTATGCATTAAACATTAACATTAACTCGTCCCATCCGGGAGGTAAGGATTTCTTGAACGTTGCAAACAAAACATTAAATATAGAAAAATATAAAATATTAAATAGACATGTTCATATAAATAAACGGCAATATTCTTGTGAAGGACCCGCACCAAACCTTCAACGTGGGTCCTGGGTGGGCTGCAGGACATATGAATGCAGACCTCACTCAGTGCCTCACCACACGGGTTTTATGTTCAGAGGTAAGTCAAGGCTTCGTGTGAAACCATTATAAGGCACCTTAGTGCAACTATTTACAAGATACAGTTTTTGGGCTGGCTCAGTCCTCAGCCTCTGAGTCCATTATAAGACACAATAAGGAAAAGACACATATATATATACACATTTTACAATATTCACATTAATTTGTTATAATTACTGCTGGTATCGAATGGGTATCTTCCCTTTTGTGATTCGCTCTGATCTACGTGGAGTAGCTTCAGGTATATTAAGTTGTGATCTGTCTGCACTGCGTAACGGCAAACTATAGAACTGCCTCAATCTTTCTATGGATCTGGCAAGCGTACTGATGGCTGGGCGGTGTGAGTCAGCTTCACCAGGGGATCCCATAGTATGGGGCGCTGCTTCTGATGATCCTTCTTGAGATTCCGTAGGTTGAGGTGTTGCTGGAATGGGTAACTCCTGAACGGACTCAACTGGCACCACGGGCACAACTGGAGGTAGAACTTCCTCTTGTGGCTGATAAAACTGCAACACCGGAACTATTACAGCATCTCCCAGTCGGGGCCAATCCGCAGGAAAATCTCCCAGATCCGTGTGTATGACCTCTTCCTTTCCTTCCTCTTGATTGATGACAGGGTTCTTTTCACAAAGCTTTAAGGGTTCTGGACACAATTTCAAATGGTCTCTGGACACAGTGGTTATTGTTCTTCCTCCGTCCTTACTGATGATACAAACTTTTCTGTTGTCATATTTAGAATCTTGTACAACGTAGGGTTCTTGTTCCCACTGGTTATCCAATTTGTGCATTTTCCTTTTTCTTTTTAATACCACTTCTCCAGGCATCAAAGGCTTGGCAGGAGCATTTCTGTTGTAAATATCTTCCTGTTTCTCCCGTGCCTTGTTGAGACTTTCTTCTACACAGATTTGCACTCGTCTGTACTGCTCTTGCCGATTGATGTCCCAGTTTTCAATGGCGTCGTCTGCCTCCGGTTCTACCACTCCAAGTTCTAGATCCATTGGTAGTCTTCCGGGCCTTGCTCTCATAAGATAGGCTGGAGTGCAGTTAGTAGAACTTACAGGTATATGGTTATACAGATCAACCAAATCAGGTAGTAAGTCCGGCCATCGATTTCTGTCTTCCAACGGTATGGATCTCAACAAGTCAAGGACAATATGGTTCATTTTTTCGCAAAGACCGTTGGTTTGAGGGTGGTATGGCGTTGTTCTAATTTTCTTACACCCGTACATGTGACAGAATTCCTTGAATAAATCAGCTTCGAAAGCAGGTCCTTGATCGGTTAATACTTGCTCCGGATACCCATGCGGTCTGCAGAAGCTTGCTTGAAAGGTTTTCGCTGCCGTCACTGCGGTCTGGTCCTTAACTGGAACAACCACCAGAAATCTGGAGTAATGGTCCACCATGGTCAGGGCGTATGAGTATCCAGATCTACTTGACGACAGTTTGACGTGGTCCAGGGCCACAATCTCCAGGGGACGAGTCGTCCGGATAGGTTGCAGGGGTGCCTTCTGACTACCGTAGTCCTTCCTTCTGAGACCACAGGGTCCACAGTTCCGACACCACCTCTCAATGGAGCTGCGCATCCCTACCCAGTAGAACCGGCATCTCAACAAGATCTCCAGCTTTCTCCAGCCAAAGTGTCCTGCTTGATCGTGGTATGCTTCCAACACCATTGGGACGTCTGCCTTGGGGACCACGATTTGCCAGACCATCTCATGGGTTCTGGGGTTGACGTATCTCCTGCACAACTTCTCACGGTATAGGAACAACCTGCTTTTCTCGTTCCACAGGAGCTTGGCTGACATAGGTGCTTCCTTTTCCAAAGAGGAGCCTTCCTGTCTTAACAACTCCTTGATGCGGCTGACCACTGGATCACTGTCCTGAGTCTCTTTCCAGCTGTGATGGGGTAAAGGATTTAATGTTGCACCATACTGCTTTCTGTTGACTCGATGCTCGTGGACTACCCCATTTCGATGGAACGCAGGTAGCTCAATTTCTTCCAGGTCGTCCGATTCTTCTTCCGTATCAGAGTCATGCGGCATTCGGGACAATGCGTCAGTATTAGCATTCTTTCGACCTGCCCGGTACTTGATAGTAAACTGGTAATTGGACAACCGAGCCATCCATCGCTGCTCCATGGCACCCAGCTTGGCGGTTTCCAGGTGCGTTAAGGGGTTGTTATCTGTAAACGCAGTGAACCGATTGGAGGCCAGATAATGCTTAAATCTTTCAGTAATGGCCCAGACCAGCGCCAGAAACTCCAGCTTGAAGCTGCTATAATTTTCCGGATTCCTTTCAGTTGGCCTGAGTTTTCTGCTGGCATATGCGATGACTTTTTCTTGGCCATTCTGCTTCTGACTGAGAACTGCTCCCAACCCTTCATTACTGGCGTCGGTGTACAACAGGAACGGTTGGCTGTAATCAGGAGAGGTTAAGATCTCATCACCGGTAAGGATCTCTTTCATCTTTTGGAATGCTTCAGCCTGTTCCTTACCCCAATTAAAGGGAGGGTTTCTGCTCTTTAGGGATTGTCCTACTAGGAGGTCCTGTAAAAGAGCTGCCTTCTTCGTGTAATCTTTCACGAATCTCCTGTAGTAACCCGTTAGTCCCAGGAACTGTCGCACTTCCTTAAGGTTCTTCGGCTCCGGCCACTTCTGGATGGCAGTAACTTTCTCTGGGTCCGGCGCTACTCCTTCCGAACTGACGATGTGCCCCAAGTATTGTACCTTCTGTTTGAGCAGATGGCATTTTGAGGGTTTTAATTTCATCCCGTACCTGGACAGGGACTCGAATACTTCTGCCAGGTGCTTCAGATGATCCTCATAAGTCTTGGAATACACGATGACGTCGTCTAGGTATAGCAGCACGGTTTCAAAATTGAGATGTCCCAGGCAGTTCTCCATCACTCTCTGAAATGTTCCTGGGGCACTACTGAGCCCAAACGGCATTCTGTCGAACTCACAGAGCCCCATTGGGGTGGTGAAAGCCGTTTTCTCACGATCCTCCTCAGCCACAGCCACTTGCCAGTAACCACTAGTCAGATCAAGGGTAGAAAAGTAGTTAGCCGTTTTCAGAGCAGCTAATGATTCCTCTATGCGTGGTAACGGGTATGCATCCTTGTGTGTTATGCGGTTCACCTGCCTGTAATCCACACACATTCTCATACTACCATCTTTCTTTTTAACCAGAACTAGAGGGGCTGCCCAGGGCTACAACTATCCCTTATCACCCCGGCTTTCTTCATATCATGCAACATTTCTTTAGCCTTCTGATAATGGGCTGGGGGTATAGGCCTATACCGCTCCTTGATGGGAGGATGACTGCCTGTAGGGATATGATGTTGGACTCCCTTAATTACCCCAAAATCAAGTGGGTGCTTGCTAAACACTTGGGCATACTCTTGCACCACCCGTAATACCCCTTGCTTCTGGTGAGCGGGAGTGGTGTCCGTCCCAACATGGAGTTGCTGACACCATTCCGCCACCTGAGTTGCTGGGTCATTGTCCTCCGCTATTTGACAGGAGTCTAAGGACTCAGCCGGGAGAATAGAATTATTGTCGACAGCATGTAGTTTAGCAATGGTTGCATAACGGGGTAAGTTTACCTCATCATCTCCCCAATTGAGAAGCCGTACCGGTACTCTTCCATTCACCACTTCTACTACTCCCCTAGCAGTCATAAGTGTAGGTCTATGTTCTGAATGGTGGGGTTCTACTACAGCTTGGTAATTCTGTCCTCTCAGACCTATGGCTGCCCTGCACCAGATGATCATTTCACTCATTGGGGGTATCACAATAGGATCCGAGTCGGTGACCCGTACATTACCAATTTCGCCGTCTGTAAGCTTCGCTTGCTGCTGACACACCAGGGCCCGGATCTCTCTTTGGATTACTCCTTTCTGCCTTGGTCGGGCAATCTCAGCGAGCTGTTGGAGCAAGAACACAACTTCTCCCAAACAATTACCGATAATGTTAGTGCCCAAAATTATATTTAAACCGTTCTCCTCATTTGCAGTCTTTACTACCAGAAGCCCCTGGTCTTTCAACTCCTCTCTGCCCACCTTTACATCTACACATTTTGTCCCGAGTACTTCTACAGGAAGACCATTAGAAGCATACACGGTAAAGTCAGGGCTCGGGGGTTTAAGACTGTCCATAGACCAGAACTTAGTATATAGGGCATCAGGTATTAGGGTCACTTGGGACCCAGTGTCTAACAATGCCGGAACTGCAATACCATCTAAGATGATAGACAGATAGGGTCGCCCACCCACATACCTGCGGTTCCAGTCTAAGGGGCCTGACGGGTATTCTCCTGGGTGTTGGCCCTTGGACCCAGGTTCTGCCCGTTTAAAGGACACTGTGGAGACATATGACCTTTCCGGTTGCATCGGTAACAGATGATCTGTCGACGAGGAGGGTGTTGATCAGAGGTCGCTCCTGGGGGTGGCGTTGTCCTCCTCCGGGGGGGCGACGTCTTCTTTCTTCTCCGGTGCATCCACGGGACGTCTTCTGGGCAGTCAGCTAACAAGATCTTCCCTTCCTCCTCTTTCCGCAGCTGCAGGGCACTCATCACAGCAGCCAGATTTTTAGTCAGCTGGCGCACCTCTGAGCGCAGACAATCCAATTCACTAGGGGGTGTCGCCTGCGTTTTGGTTTCTGCCACTAGCGGGGAAAAGGGGGGTACTGCCGGTTCCAGAGTGACTTCACCCTGATGATGTTGGGTTGCCACTTCAGGTTTGCCCAGGGGCCGCAGCCCTTTTATTGCCATGTCTTTTAGGGCATCAAAGGTAGCATCCGGATGATCTAAGGACCACCAGTTTACAGTTCTGCGTTCCTCTTGGGATCTCAATCCCTGTATAAATTGTTCTTTCAACATTTTATTCTCATCGATAGCATTTAAATTGTTAATCTGCTTAAGAGCTCTCAGGGCTCCTTGTAGTCGGCAAGCGTAGTCCCGGATGCTGTCACCTGGCTGTTGTGAACAGTGATAGAAGGCCATCCGGAGATCCGTTTCTGTGCGGTCTTCAAATATGGCATGCAGCTTAAGGAAGATCACAGGTACCGACTCCTGATCAACGGTATCCCAAGTCTCCACTTCCCTCTCAGCAGCGCCAGTTAGCTGCCCTATTAGCACAGCAGCTTTTTGTCTCTCAGGCATGGAGTACATTTCTAGGATGCTGCATAACTTCCGCTTGAAGCCTGCTAATGTGCCTGGCTCACCGCTGTACTGGGGAAGCCATTTCGCCCCTGGCATATATGGAAGCGTTAGTGGCATGATCGGGACTACCGGACTGGGTGCTGGACCTGCACCCCCATCTGGCGCTACAATACCAGGCGGTGCGGGATTGGGGCCTCCGGCGGGGCCGCACTATCAGCCGGTTGTTGTGACATCTTAGCGCCCCCTTGGTTAAACGGAGCCTACCGGTTTCAGATGCTGCTACTTCACAGGCACAGCAGTGGGAACAGGACCTTCGTCGCAGGCGCTCTGATGTCAGAGCGTTCACTTCCTGTTGCAGGACCTGCCGCTGAGTCAGAACCGGGGGCGTGTCCAAGACTTTGCGCGCTCTTTCAGGTACGCCCACCTTCTTCTCCAGCGCCTTAGGGCGCGAATCTGGCGGCAAATATGGCGGTATTTGGCGCCAAACAATAGCAACAGTTTTTTTTTTTCACCAAAACACTCAACAGGCACACAGGACTCGCAATGCTGCAAGTTTCGTATCCTGTTCGTGACGCCAAATCTTTGTGTCGACCCGCCACCACAATTGTGGATTACCAGGGCAATGGGGTACTCAGAACCGAGCCCATGGAAGTCTATGGGGTTTGTCACAGGTAGCGGTGGCTCGGTCTGTGGCCCTGGCGGTCTGGCGTATGTTGGGGGTATATTTACAGGGGATAGATTTATATACAGTTCGTGACGCCACCTGTAGTCTCTGGTAATTTGTACCAGCGCTGCTGTAGATCTCTGAGGGGATGGTGAGGCAGCTAGATGTCGGGTCCCCTACAGGTGGGACTCTTCCCTCAGGTCGATAGTTATGGTGGGGTTGTGCAGGCATGCAATTAAATAACTCAGTCTCACACCGTCAGCGTCTTTCCATACCTTTTACTTGTAAGATGGTAAGGCAGGTCCCAGGGAGGCTGATGGGGTTGGTGAGGATGAGTTTTGAGGCAACGGCTGAGCAAGGCAGGGGCCTCCTTTACTTTCCAATGATGATGAGTCCAACCAGCATAAAGCGTAGTTTACTCCTGAAACTTCAGCTATTTCAAAGCTGTACTGCCCGGTCAGTTTTGTGGTGGAGCCTTCCAGTGATGAAACTAGGTTCTTCTATGCTTGGCCTAGCTCAAAGTTCCTATTCCACCTGACCCCTGTTACGTACTGACACTTCAAGGGCTGCTTTCTGTTACCTAAGGTCCAGTAAGCCTCTGGTTCTTTTACCACTATGCGTGGAGCTATAGTGATGCTTCGGTCCCCAGTGACCGGTGACAATGTGCAGGACTTCTCCAATCCTAAAGCACTTCTAAATTCCTTCCACTGTGCCTTTCGACTTGCTCACACTCTCAATAGCTGTCTCAGTCCGTCTGCCAGTGGGGCACAGCTCTGACCAGGCTGAGGTAATCTGGCTCACCTTACTGGCCTCCACTTCTCTGAACTGCACACAGGTGGGATGACTCAGTCCTGAGCCACCCGAGCTATACTCTGCTCCTTCCTCCTCACAGGTCCAGGCTAGACTAACTGACCCTGAACACTCCCTGTGGGTGTGTCTAGGTGTATGTGATGTCATGAAGAGCCCTTAACCGTTACCTCTCCACTCATCCTCCTGGTATTGTGTACCTTAAATACCAGGGCTACACAATAACACCAAAACTTTCTCTCCACTCATGGTTAGTGGTTGGGTGAAGCCATTTATTGTCACTACTGTGTTTTCTCTTTTTAAATCATAATGACGACTCAAAACATCCAAATGACCCTGATCAAAAGTTCACATACCCTGGTGATTTTGGCCTGATCACATGCACAGAAGTTGACACAAATTAGGTTGAATGGCTACTAAAGGTGACATCCTCACCTGTGACCTGTGACAAATGCCAGGAAAATTGTTCGGGATGCAAAGAAAAACCCATAAATAACATCAGCTGAAATACTGGAAATACTGAAAACTAGCGGTGTGGCTGTTTCAAGATGAACAATAAGGAGGCACTTGAAGAAAAATGGGCTGCATGGTCAGTTTTTCCCTAAATCCCGGTGAGAAACTTGTTGCATCATTCCCATTGATTTATTGTAGATTGGATTAGAAAACAGTAATCGGCACTTATCTAAAGCACCACAAGATGGCGCTGCTGCTGAAAGAGAAAAAAATCTATGGAATTATACATAACACAACCACAAGATGGTGCTGCACACAAACAAAATGTAAGGCACCAGCGTTATAGTTATATGAACTTTTGATATGAATCACATAAAAAAATAATGCACCTTTTTTTCATACATGCTATTCAATCACCATAAAACACATGTTCGGTATGTCATAAGCAGATTGTTAAAAAAAAATAAAAAAATAATATTTGGTATCTCTGTATGTCCATATTTGTTGTTTTGTGATTTTTATATTAAAAAAAGTATTGCAAAAAAATTATTTATTTTGAGCTGGGGTTTTTTTGGTAAAAAAGCTTTTGTTTCAGCTTGTTTTTTTTTTCCATGTATCTCTATGTACCAGTACGTGGTGTACAATAATAAATTATATTGTGGTACCGTGTTAGCCAGAAAAATCGATGTGAATACTTTTCCGTCCAATTATGACAAGAGCATTCTTAGAGTGATACCTTTATTGGCTAACCAGAAAATTATATGTTCGCAAGCTTTCAGAGCTCAAAGGCTCCTTCTTCAGGCTAAGTTACAAATAGATAATCTTGCCTGAAGAAGGAGCTTTTGAGCTCTGAAAGCTTGCGAACATATAATTTTCTGGTTAGCCAATAAAGGTATCACTCTAAGAATGCTCTTGTCATAATTGGACGGAAAAGTATTCACATCGATATGTACCAGTACAATATCCCTGTAAAGAAGAACAATAATACTTATATTTTTAGTGCTCAATCACACTACCGTAGAAATAAGATGAGCGCTATCAGATTTTTTTTTTTTTTTCGGACAGCACTAGGACTAATGTTATTGAATGGCTCAGTACAGATGACCGTATCTGTCTGTGAAAAGAAATCTCAGCATGCTGCAATGTCACTCTGAGACCGCACGAGACTCACCCATTGTAGTCTCTGGGTGCGAGAATAATACATTGAATAATACAATTCTGTTACATAGGAAACTGTAAATTATCTTTTAACCCCTTTACGACCTTGGACGTATAGGTACGTCATATAGGCCGTGTCCCGGCGCTGAACCCGCATCTTTTCCGGCACATGACAGTGATCTGATCAGCTTTCAGAAACGTCCGATCTATCAAAATATCAAAATAATTTATTCGATCTATGAAGTTGTTGTGCCGGGGTTTTCTATTGATTCGTCGCACTTTGCCATGCGCAAGAGGGGCTGATGCCAGGGTGGTGCTGTAGAAAATGGTGGAGCTGTCTGTGTTGTGGAGTGAAGATATGGAGGAGTGGGTCTTAGCAGTGGTTCCGCCAGCAATCAGAAACTTATCACCGGCATTACTTTTAAGCCGAACCCCTCTAATAAGGAGCACTGAGGGCACATGGAAAAACTCTCATAATAGGGGACCCAGAAAAGTTATTCTTGATTTCAGGCAATGATGATAATATTGGTTGACTGTTAGGGTTTGTTTCCACGGTCCGGAAACAGTCCGGAATTGTGCGTTGGCCCAGCGTCAAACACGCAGCGTCCAGATGTTACAGCATAGTGGAGGGGATTTCAAGAAATCCCGTCTCCACTATGCTTCAAAACACGCAGGCGGAAGACCTGCGTTTCCGGACATGCGGCGCGTCTTTTCAGACCGCAGCATGCCCTAGCGTCGCCGCAAGGGAAATAACACAGGGCTATGTAGCCCTGCGGTCATTCCGCATGTGTTTCGGATGTGTTCCATGAAACATCCGGAATGAGCGCGCGTTCAGAAGGGGGCGGGGCTTTGGGAGGAGCGGACTTTCCGCTCCGTCCAAAGCGCTGTGTTTCCGCACAGCCTAAGGCTGTAGGGAAAAGATAAAAGGAGAAAGTGTCAAATCCAAGCGTGTAACTATGGGAGTAACAGAGGCGGCATCCGCTCAGGGCTGAAAAACTGCTAAAGTATTTCTCAATATTTAACAAAGTCCAAAAAATTATTAATTTACCAAATTCTGTCATTTTAGGAACAATTTTTATTTCTCCGAACGCCCCTATATATATTTAACCCCTTAAGGATGGGAACATGTTTAATCTTTTATTTTTTCCTCCTTCCAACTTTTTTCATTTTTCCATCTACGCTGCTGTACGAGGGCTTGTTTTTCGTTTTCTTGCAGGACCAGTTGTAGTTGTACATGACACCATCCCTTGATTCTCCAGGTCTTTCCGATTACAACGATACTGAACTCGTAATATTTTTCTTATTTTAGTGGTTTAAAAAATTCTGATGTTTAGGGGGAAAAAAAAAAAAAAATAGTTTTTGTCACCATTTTCCAGGACCCAAAACTTTTTTTTATTTTTAAGTCGTTGGAGCCTGTTTTTTGCTGTAGCTGTTATCAGTACTGTTTTGGGGTACATATGATGCCCTTTTTATTTTGGGGGGGGGCAATATGGTGACCGAAAGATGGAAATTCTGGCATTTTGATTTTATTTTTTGTTCTTTTTACGACAATTACCTTCTGGATTTATTATTGTTTTCTTTCGATTTGTTATTTGTGAAAGTGGCGATATCGAATAAATTGTAATATATTTTGGAGGGGAAAAAGTGGATTCATTAGTTTTTAATTTTTTTTTAAACCTATTTTTAGTTTCTTTCACTCTTAATTATATTTTCTTTTTTTTTCTACATTTTATTCAGACTCCCCAGCCGGATCGCTTGGATATAGCTGTTAGGTTATTTGCCAGTAGAGTTTTTTGGGAAGCTTTTTTTTTTATGAAAAAGCATGGAGTTTTTTTAGTAGTTTTTTTTTTTTTTTTAGCAGGTCAGCTCAAACAGAAAAATCATGAACAGAGAAGTCGTCGATACCCTAAAAACTCTTGGAAAACTCTTCTTGTTCATTTCTATGGGAAATCCACTTTGCCATTCATACGAGGAGGGGTTGTTTTTGTTTTTTGTTTTTTTTTCTTGAATAGGTTTTGAAAAAAATGCCTGGTGGTGGGATAAAAAAAAAAGGGCACGTCACTTCTTTGAAGAGGATCCTATAGGACACCTCTCCAAACAATACATTGTTCAATCAAGAGGCTGAAAAAAAAATGTTTCAAAACCTCATCCAAATTTCTCCTGGAAAAGAAAAACTCCAAAAATGAAATTGTTTCTGCTTGAAAACGCCATCATTTTTGAACTCCACAAGCAGCTGCGTGTGAACAAAGTCTAAGGAGAGAATTTTCCTTCATAGTAATAAAGTATTTCGTAGGAGAACATAAAGGGGCGAGCTGTGGTCTTGGGGTACAATGGCTTTAAGTTTTTCTCTAAGGGTAAGTTCACACTAGGCGTTTTTTCAGCGTTTTTTCTCTGCAACAAAACCTGAGCTCATGGCAGGAAAGAAGCTGCAGGAAAAAAAAAACATGTTTTCCTTGTTTTTTTTATGCATTTTTGGCATGCTAGATTTTTCTCTTGTACATGCTGATAAAGTTTAGTGCTAAAAAAAAAAGTCTTATTCCTTAGAATCAGGTTTTAGCAACAAAAAACGCAGCAAAACCTGATACCTGCGTCTTTTCAGCGTTTTTCCTCCACCCATTCAAGTCAATGTGTGAAAAATGCTGAAAGAAGTGACATGCTCTGTGTCCAAAAAAACCATGCAAGGCGCAAAATCCTGATGACAAAAAAAAGCAATGTGTGTATGAGATTTCTGAAATCTCATAGGCTTTGCTGGTACTGTAAAACACAGCTGAAAATTATCATAAAAAAGCAGCAAAAAAGCCTAGTGTGAACTTAGCCTAAAGCTAATTTATGCTGTTTTTCTATTTTGGGTGCCTGGAAAACATCTTTATTATGGAATTATAAAAAGGAAATAGACAGTTTCCCCTGGATAAAATAAATCCGCACCTAACGGACATTTTCGTCGTAGATAAGCTGTAATGTTCCTGACCATGACACAATCCGTCCTCGGCCAAATGTTATTTATAATGATCCGCTGCAAACCAAGGACGGATACAGACAGAAGACGACCCTGTGCAAGGACAGTGCATTAATGTGACTGCTTTCTGCTTTGGAGCTGGTTGTGGCCCCCTTTACATTTAGGGCCCCTGTACGGTTTCTCAGGTTGCACCAATGCTATGTCCGCCCCTGGTGCAAACAACCAGCAAAAATAGCAGCCGGAAGCCATGCGTCTGCGACCTTTCGTCCCGCCGTCACCAGAGAAGTCATCTGCAGGGGAATTGTCAGCGGCCACAGAACACATACAGACGTTATGGTTAACTCCTTCAGCACCAGGGAAAATAAATCAAAATAATTAATTATTCGACACTGAATGAGAATTGATAAACTCTATAATATCAAATATGGAAAGAAAAATTGGTCGAAATGATCCGACGAGCCCCCGTTATTCAGTGACAAGAGTCGACTTTGATTCCCTAGATCTTTTTTTTTGTCAATGGTCTCCATAGCCTTTAAAGAGGAGGACCCATCATTTCCTATACAGTAAATACATAGGGTATTTTTGTACCTGATGTAAATGCCGCTGTTCTCCTGAATCCATCGATGTTTTACTTTTCTTCCTGCTCCTCTCCGTTCATGAGATACAGCCACTTTTACCCTGTATATAAATCTAGTCAACTGGGCGGGGCCCAGTAAGGAGATGCCTACTGAGAAAAGTTGAGGACAAAGCCCACTTGGCTACAAAAGTCTAGCTTTATATACAGTGCCTACAAGTAGTATTCAACCCCCTGCAGATTTAGCTGGTTGACACATGCGGAATTAACTTGGCATTGTGACATTTGTACTGTAGATCAGCCTGGAAGTGGGAAATGCACTGCATCAAAAATTTTTGTTTTAATTTTTTATTTATTTTTTTAAAAACGTTAAAAGTTAATTCAGAGTGTCATTTATTATTCAACCCCTCAAACCACAAGAATTCTGTTTGGTCCCCCTAAAGTATTAAGAAGTAGTTCAGGCACCAAGAATAATGAGCTTCACATGTGTGGATTAATGATCTCTTTTGCTAGCCTTTTCTGACTATTTAAGACCCTCCCCAAACTTGTGAACAGCACTCATACATGGTCAACATGGGAAAGACAAAGGAGCATTCCAAGGCCATCAGAGACAAGATCGTGGAGGGTCACAAGGCTGGCAAGGGGTACAAAACCCTTTCCAAGGAGTTGGGCCTACCTGTCTCTGTGTAGCCCTGGTACACAACACCAGGAGGATGAGTGGAGAGGTAAAGGTTAAGTGTTCTTCATGTCATCATGTACCTTCGAACACGCCCAGTAGGGGTGTGGAAGGGAGAGATTTAGTTAGTTTGGGTCCGGACTTCAGAGTGAGAAGTCTGTGTTTTCCTGTCCTTGGACAGAGGAGAGTGTGTCCAGACTTAGGAGAGACAAGACGTCTTAGGGACTCTGCTCTATCTTCAGCTTAAAATTGTGGAGTCTAGTATAGGTACTTTAACGTACCCGAGCCTAGTCAAAGCTGTGCCCCACTGGAGACAGGCTGAAATATCTCCTGAGAACTGAGCAAGTCGAAGGGCAAAAGTGGAAGAAAGCAAAGAAGTGCTATAGGTGAAGAATACCTGCACGAATCTACCGGTTACTGGGGACCGAAGAATCATCTTTGTTTCAAGCAAGGTGATAAGATAGCCAGAAATCTACCGGACCCTAGGTCGCGGCGGATAAGCCCATACAGTCAGTACGTAACTGGGGTCAGAGGAAGTGAGGACCGTGAGTCAGTGCACGACAATATAGGAAATCACCTTTCTCACAAAAAAGGCTCCAACCACAACACTGATCGGGCAGAACAGCTAAAGATAAGCTGGAATCATAGAGAGGACTACGCTTCAGGCTGGTCGTACTCAGCTTCATTGGAGTTAAAGGAGGCCCCTAACTTGCTTAACCGTTTGCCTCAAAGCTCATCCTCCATCAACCCCATCAGCCTCCCTGGGACCTGCTTTACCATTCTGCAAGTAAAGGTATGGAAAGACTTTGACTGTGTGAGACTGAGTTATTACTGCATGCCTGCACAATCCCTACCTAATTACCGACCTGAGGGAAGAGTCCCACCTGTAGGGGACCCGACATCTAGCTGCCTCACCATCCCCTCAGAGATCTACAGCAGCGCTGGTACTAATTACCAGAACACTACAGGTGGCGTCACGAACTGTATATAGTTATCCCCTGTAAATATTCCCAACAACAACATACGCCAGACCGCCCGGGCCACAGACCGAGCCACAGCTACCTGTGACAACAATCCCCATAGACTTCTACGGGCTCGGCTCTGAGTACCCCATTGCCCTGGTAACCCACAATTGTGGTGGCGGGTCGACACAACAAAAACTTGGCGTCACGAACAGGATACGAAACTCGCAGAATTGCGAGCCCTGCGTGCCTATGTAACTGTTTGAGTGAAAAAGACTGTTGCTGTTGTTTGGCGCTAAAATCCGCCATTTTGCCGCCGTGTTCGCGCCCTCGGGCGCTGGAGAAGAAGGTGGGCGTACCTGAAAGAGCGCGCAAAGTCTTGGCTCCGCCCCCGGCTCTGACTCATCGGCAGGTCCTGCGACAGGAAGTGAACGCTCTGACATCAGAGCGCCTGCGACGAAGGTCCTGTTCCCACTGCGGTGCCTGTGAAGTAGCAGCGTCTGAAACCGGTAGGCTCCGTTTAACCAAGGGGGCGCTAAGATGTCACAACAACAGGCTGACAGTGCGGCCCCGGCCGGAGGGCTTAATCCCGCACCGTCTGGTATTGTAGCGCCAGATGGGGGCGCAGGTCCAGCACCCAGTCCGGTAGTCCCGATCATGCCACTAACGCTTCCATATATGCCTGGGGCGAAATGGCTTCCCCAGTACAGCGGTGAGCCAGGCACATTATCAGGCTTCAAGCGGAAGTTAAGCAGCCTATTGGAAATGTACTCCATGCCTGAGAAACAAAAAGCTGCTGTGTTAATAGGGCAGTTAACTGGCGCTGCTGAGAGGGAAGTGGAGACTTGGGATACCGTTGATCTGGAGTCGGTACCTGCGATTTTTCTTAAACTAAATGCCATATTTGAAGACCGCACAGAAACGGATCTCCGGATGGCCTTCTATCACTGTTCACAGCAGCCAGGTGACAGCATCCGGGACTATGCTTGCCGATTGCAAGGAGCCCTGAAAGCACTCAAGCAAATTAACAATTTAAATGCTCTCCATGAGAATAAAATGTTGAAAGAACAGTTTATACAGGGATTGAGATCCCCAGAGGAACGCAGAACTGTAAATTGGTGGTCCTTAGATCATCCGGATGCTACCTTTGATGCCCTAAAGGACATGGCAATAAAAGGGCTGCGGCCCCTGGGCAAACCTGAGGTGGCCACTCAACATCATCAGGGTGAAGTCACTCCGGAACCGGCAGTAACCCCCTGTTCCCCGCTAGTGGCTGAAGCCAAAGCGCAGGTGACATCTCCTAGTGAATTGGACTGTCTGCGCTCAGAGGTGCGCCAGCTGACTAAAAATCTGGCTGCTGTTATGAGTGCCCTGCAACTGCGGAAAGAAGAGGAAGGAAAAATCTTGCTAGCGGACTGCCCAGAAGACGTCCCGTGGATGCACCGGGAGAAGAAAGAAGACGTCGCCCCCCCGGAGGAGGACAACGCCACCCCCAGGAGCAACCTCTGATCAACACCCTTCTCGTCGAGAGATTGTCTGTTTTCGCTGCAACCGAAAAGGTCATTTGTCTCCACAGTGTCCTTTAAACGGGCAGAACCTGGGTCCAAGGGCCAACACCCAGGAGAATACCCGCCAGGCCCCCTAGACTGGAACCGCAGGTATGTGGGCGGGCGACCCTACCTGTCCATTATTTTAGATGGGATTGCTGTTCCAGCATTGCTAGACACTGGGTCTCAAGTCACTCTTATACCTGATGCCCTATATACCAAGTACTGGTCAATGGACGATCTTAAACCCCCGAGCCTTGACTTTACCGTGTATGCTTCTAATGGTCTTCCTGTAGAAGTACTTGGAACAAAATGTGTAGATGTAAAGGTGGGAAGAGAGGAGTTGAAAGACCAGGGACTTCTGGTAGTGAAGACTGTAAATGAGGAGAATGGTCTAAATATAATATTGGGTACTAATGTTATTGGTAATTGTTTGGAAGAAGTAGTGTTCTTGCTCCAACAGCTCGCTGAGATTGCCCGACCAAGGCAGAGAGGAGTCATCCAAAGAGAGATCCGGGCCCTGGTGTGTCAGCAGCAAGCGAAGCTTACCGACGGCGAAATTGGTAATGTACGGGTCACTGACTCAGTTCCTATTGTGATACCCCCAATGAGTGAAATGATCATTTGGTGCAGGGCAGCCATAGGTCTGAGAGGACAGAATTACCAAGCTGTAGTAGAACCCCACCATTCAGAACATAGACCTACACTTATGACTGCTAGAGGAGTAGTAGAAGTGGTGAATGGAAGAGTACCTGTACGGCTTCTCAATTGGGGAGATGATGAGGTAAATTTACCCCGTTATGCAACCATTGCTAAACTTCATGCTGTCGACAATAATTCCATTCTCCCGGCTGAGTCCTTAGACTCCTGTCAAATAGAGGAGGACAATGACCCAGCAACCCAGGTGGCGGAATGGTGTCAGCAGCTCCATGTTGGGACGGACACCACTCCCGCTCACCAGAAGCAAGGGGTATTACGGGTGGTGCAAGAGTACGCCCAAGTGTTTAGCAAAAATCCACTTGATTTTGGGATCATTAAGGGAGTACAACATCATATCCCTACTGGCAATCATCCTCCCATCAAAGAGCGGTATAGGCCCATACCTCCAGCTCACTATCAGAAAGCTAAAGAAATGTTAAATGATATGAAGAAAGCTGGGGTGATAAGGGATAGTTGTAGTCCCTGGGCAGCCCCTCTAGTTTTGGTTAAAAAGAAAGATGGTAGTATGAGAATGTGTGTGGATTACAGGCAGGTGAACCGCATAACACACAAGGATGCATACCCGCTACCACGTATAGAGGAATCATTAGCTGCTCTGAAAACGGCTAACTACTTTTCTACCCTTGATCTGACTAGTGGTTACTGGCAAGTGGCTGTGGCTGAGGAGGATCGTGAGAAAACGGCTTTCACCACCCCAATGGGGCTCTGTGAGTTCGACAGAATGCCGTTTGGGCTCAGTAGTGCCCCAGGAACATTTCAGAGAGTGATGGAAAACTGTCTGGGACATCTCAATTTTGAAACCGTGCTGCTATACCTAGACGACGTTATCGTGTATTCCAAGACATATGAGGACCATCTGAAGCACCTGGCAGAAGTGTTTGAGTCCCTGTCCAGGTACGGGATGAAGTTGAAACCCTCAAAATGCCATCTACTCAAGCAGAAGGTACAATACTTGGGGCACATCGTCAGTTCGGAAGGAGTAGCGCCGGACCCAGAGAAAGTCACTGCCATCCAGAAGTGGCCGGAGCCGAAAAACCTTAAGGAAGTGCGACAGTTCCTGGGACTAACGGGTTACTACAGGAGATTCGTGAAAGATTACACGAAGAAGGCAGCTCCTTTACAGGACCTCCTGGTAGGACAATCCCTGAAGAGCAGAAACCCTCCTTTAATTGGGGTAAAGAACAGGCTGAAGCATTCCAAAAGATGAAAGAGATCCTGACAGGTGATGAGATCTTAACCTATCCTGATTACAGCCAACCGTTCCTGTTGTACACCGACGCCAGTAATGAAGGGCTGGGAGCAGTTCTCAGTCAGAAGCAGAATGGCCAAGAAAAAGTCATCGCTTATGCTAGCAGAAAACTCAGGCCAACTGAAAGGAATCCGGAAAATTATAGCAGCTTCAAGCTAGAGTTTCTGGCGCTGGTCTGGGCCATTACTGAAAGATTTAAGCACTATCTGGCCTCCAATAAGTTCACGGCGTACACAGACAACAACCCGTTAACGCACCTGGAAACCGCCAAGCTGGGTGCCATGGAGCAGCGATGGATGGCTCGGTTGTCCAATTACCAGTTTACTATCAAGTACCGGGCAGGTCGAAAGAATGCTAATGCTGATGCGTTGTCCCGAATGCCGCATGACTCTGATACGGAAGAAGAATCGGACGACCTGGAAGAAATTGAGCTACCTGCGTTCCATCGAAATGGGGTAGTCCACGAGCATCGAGTCCACAGAAAGCAGAATGGTGCAACATTAAATCCTTTACCCCATCACAGCTGGAAAGAGACTCAGGACAGTGATCCAGTGGTCAGCCGCATCAAGGAGTTGTTAAGTCAGGAAGGCTCCTCTCTGGAAAAGGATGCACCTATGTCAGCCAAGCTCCTGTGGAACGAGAAAAGCAGGTTGTTCCTATACCGTGAGAAGTTGTGCAGAAGATACGTCAACCCCAGAACCCATGAAATGGTCTGGCAAATCGTGGTCCCCAAGGCAGACGTCCCAATGGTGTTGGAAGCGTACCACGATCAAGCAGGACACTTTGGCTGGAGGAAGCTGGAGACCCTGTTGAGATGCCGGTTCTACTGGGTAGGGATGCGCAGCTCCGTCGAGAGGTGGTGTCGGAACTGTGGACCCTGTGGTCTCAGAAGAAAGGACTACGGTAGTCAAAAGGCCCCCCTGCAACCTATCCGGACGACTCGTCCTCTGGAGATTGTGGCCCTGGACCACGTCAAACTGTCGCCGAGTAGATCTGGATACTCATACGCCTTGACCATGGTGGACCATTACTCCAGATTTCTGGTAGTCGTTCCAGTGAAAGACCAGACCGCAGTGACGGCCGCGAAGACCTTTCAAGCAAGCTTCTGCAGACCGCATGGGTATCCCGAGCAAGTCTTAACCGATCAGGGACCTGCTTTTGAAGCTGATTTATTCAAGGAATTCTGTCATATGTACGGGTGCAAGAAAATAAGAACAACACCATATCACCCTCAAACCAACGGTCTTTGTGAAAAGATGAACCATATTGTCCTTGACTTGTTGAGATCCATACCGTTGGAAGACAGGAATCGATGGCCGGATTTACTACCTGATTTGGTTGATTTGTACAACCATATACCTGTAAGCTCAACTAACTGCACTCCAGCCTATCTTATGAGAGCAAGGCCCGGAAAACTACCAATGGATCTAGAACTTGGAGTGGTAGAACCGGAGGCAGACGACGCTGTTGAGAACTGGGACGTCAATCGGCAAGAGCAATACAGAAGAGTACAAATCTGTGTGGAGGAAAGTCTCAATAAGGCACGGGAGAAACAGGAAAATGTTTACAACCGAAATGCTCCTGCCAAGCCTCTGATGCCTGGAGAGGTAGTATTAAAAAGAAAAAGAAAGATGCACAAACTGGATAATCAGTGGGAGCAAGAACCCTACGTCATACAAGATTCTAAGTACGACAACGGAAAAGTTTGTGTCGTCAGTAAAGACGGAGGAAAAACAATAACCACTGTGTCTAGAGACCATTTGAAACTATGTCCGGAACCCTTGAAACGTTGCGACAAGAACCCTGTCTTCAATCAAAGAGAAAGAAAGGAAGAGGTCCTACACACCGATCTGGGAGATTTTCCTGCGGATTGGCCCCGACTGGGAGATGCTGTGATAATTCCAGTGTTGCAGTTTTATCAGCCACAAGAGGAAGTTTTACCTCCAGTTGTGCCTGTGGTGCCAGTTGAGCCCGCTCAGGAGTTACCCATTCCAGCAACACCTCAACCTGTAGAACCTCAAGATGGATCATCTGAAGCAGCGCCCCATACTATGGGATCCCCTGGTGAAGCTGACTCACACCGCCCAGCCATCAGTACGCTTGCCAGATCCATAGATAGATTAAGGCAGTTCTATGGTTTACCGTTTCATAGTGCAGACAGATCGCAAATTGATTTACCTGAAACTACACCACGTAGGTCAGAGAGAATTACCAAAGGGAAATTACCCATTAGATATCAGCAATAGTTATGACGAACTGATGTAAATATATTGTGAAAAGTCTATATATATAAATGTGTTTTTTCCCTATCAAGCTTCGTTTACAATGGACTCAGAGGCTGAGGACTGAGCCAGCCCAAAAACTGTATCCTGTAAATAGTTGCACTAAAGTGCCTTCTTAATGGTTTCACATGAAACCTTGACTCACCTCTGAACCAAAAACCCGTGTGGTGTGGCACTGAGTGAGGTCTGCACTTGGATGTCCTGCAGCCCACCCAGGACCCACGTTGAAGGTTTGGTGCGGGTCCTTCACAAGTATCTTGTACATCTATTTATTGAAAATGCTATTTGATACTATTTGTATTAAAGTTTGTAACGTTCAAAGTATTCTTACCTCCCGGATGGGAAGATGTTATTGTTCCAAATGTTATTGCATAAACAAAATTTTTCTGTCTTTTGTATTCCACAGCCCGGGAGTGCTGTCGTTTACCATGGGGGAATGTGTAGCCCTGGTACACAACACCAGGAGGATGAGTGGAGAGGTAAAGGTTAAGTGTTCTTCATGTCATCATGTACCTTCGAACACGCCCAGTAGGGGTGTGGAAGGGAGAGATTTAGTTAGTTTGGGTCCGGACTTCAGAGTGAGAAGTCTGTGTTTTCCTGTCCTTGGACAGAGGAGAGTGTGTCCAGACTTAGGAGAGACAAGACGTCTTAGGGACTCTGCTCTATCTTCAGCTTAAAATTGTGGAGTCTAGTATAGGTACTTTAACGTACCCGAGCCTAGTCAAAGCTGTGCCCCACTGGAGACAGGCTGAAATATCTCCTGAGAACTGAGCAAGTCGAAGGGCAAAAGTGGAAGAAAGCAAAGAAGTGCTATAGGTGAAGAATACCTGCACGAATCTACCGGTTACTGGGGACCGAAGAATCATCTTTGTTTCAAGCAAGGTGATAAGATAGCCAGAAATCTACCGGACCCTAGGTCGCGGCGGATAAGCCCATACAGTCAGTACGTAACTGGGGTCAGAGGAAGTGAGGACCGTGAGTCAGTGCACGACAATATAGGAAATCACCTTTCTCACAAAAAAGGCTCCAACCACAACACTGATCGGGCAGAACAGCTAAAGATAAGCTGGAATCATAGAGAGGACTACGCTTCAGGCTGGTCGTACTCAGCTTCATTGGAGTTAAAGGAGGCCCCTAACTTGCTTAACCGTTTGCCTCAAAGCTCATCCTCCATCAACCCCATCAGCCTCCCTGGGACCTGCTTTACCATTCTGCAAGTAAAGGTATGGAAAGACTTTGACTGTGTGAGACTGAGTTATTACTGCATGCCTGCACAATCCCTACCTAATTACCGACCTGAGGGAAGAGTCCCACCTGTAGGGGACCCGACATCTAGCTGCCTCACCATCCCCTCAGAGATCTACAGCAGCGCTGGTACTAATTACCAGAACACTACAGGTGGCGTCACGAACTGTATATAGTTATCCCCTGTAAATATTCCCAACAACAACATACGCCAGACCGCCCGGGCCACAGACCGAGCCACAGCTACCTGTGACAACAATCCCCATAGACTTCTACGGGCTCGGCTCTGAGTACCCCATTGCCCTGGTAACCCACAATTGTGGTGGCGGGTCGACACATCTCCACTGTTGGGAGCATCATCCGTAAGTGGAAGGCTTATGGAACTACTGTTAGCCTTCCACGGCCTGGACAGTCTTTGAAAGCTTCCTCCCGTGCCGAGGCCAGGCTTGTCCGAAGAGTCAAGGCTAACCCAAGGACAACAAGGAAGGAGCTCCGGGAAGATCTCATGGCAGTGGGGACATTGGTTTCAGTCAATACCAAAAGTAACGTACTCCACCGCAATGGTCTCCGTTCCAGACGAGCCCGTAAGGTACCTTTACTTTCAAAGCGTCATGTCAAGGCTCGTCTACAGTTTGCTCATGATCACTTGGAGGACTCTGAGACAGACTGGTTCAAGGTTCTTTGGTCTGATGAGACCAAGATCGAGATATTT
The DNA here is from genome assembly GCA_033576555.1 of Oophaga sylvatica. NCBI lineage: Eukaryota > Metazoa > Chordata > Amphibia > Anura > Dendrobatidae > Oophaga > Oophaga sylvatica. The sequence goes on from JARQOD010000002.1 coordinate 632,978,686, forward strand.
GGTGCCAACCACACACGTGAAGTTTGGAGACTGGATGGCACTGCATACGACCCCAAGAATACCATCCCTACAGTCAAGCATGGTGGTGGCAGCATCATGCTGTGGTGCTGTTTCTCAGCCAAGGGGCCTGGCCATCTGGTCCGCATCCATGGGAGGATGGATAGCACGGCCTACCTGGAGATTTTGGCCAAGAACCTCCGCTCCTCCATCAAGGATCTTAAGATGGGTCGTAATTTCATCTTCCAACAAGACAACGACCCAAAGCACACAGCCAAGAAAACCAAGGCCTGGTTCAAGAGGGAAAAAGTCAAGGTGTTGGTGTGTCGACCCGCCACCACAATTGTGGGTTACCAGGGCAATGGGGTACTCAGAGCCGAGCCCGTAGAAGTCTATGGGATTTTGTCACAGGTAGCTGTGGCTCGGTCTGTGGCCCTGGCGGTCTGGCGTATGTTGGGGGAATATTTACAGGGGATAGGTTTATATACAGTTCGTGACGCCACCTGTAGTCTTCTGGTAACTTATACCAGCGCTGCTGTAGATCTCTGAGGGGATGGTGAGGCAGCTAGATGTCGGGTCCCCTACAGGTGGGACTCTTCCCTCAAAGTCTATGAAGTTAGTGAAGTCGGAGGCAGGTAAATAACACAGTCTCACACGGTCAGCGTCTTTCCATACCTTTACTTGCAAGATGTTCAGGCAGGTCCCAGGGAGGCTGATCCAAGGAGAGTGTATCTTGAGACAGCAGCTGGACAAGTTAGGGGCCTCCTTTACTTCCAATACAATGAGTACAACCAGCCTGAAGCGTAGTTCCCTCAATAACTCCAGCTAATCTATAGCTGTACTGCCCAGTCAGCCTTGTGGTAGGGGCCTTCCTGTGAAGGAGCTGAATTCTTATTTTGTCCTGCAGAGACTCCAAAGTCTTCACTCCCCTGACCCCAGTTACGTACTGACTATAAGGGGCTTGTTTGCCGCGACCTTAGGTCCGGTAAATTCCTGGTTTTCTTACCACTATGCTTGTAACAATAGTGATCCTTCGGTCCCCAGTGACCGGTAGCAATGTGCAGGACTTCTTCAATCCGTAAGCACTATTCCAATAAACCACTGTGCCTTTCGCCTTGTCCTCGCTGGTAACATAAGCACTCACACTAGCCAAGGGTAGAGCAGTCACTTCTTTCTTTTCCTTCACTTCAAAGTTAGTTACAGATGCTCAGTTATCAATAGGCAGGAGCACGTCTCTGAACCTTACACCGTCCTTTAGACAGGATACTGAAGACTTTCTGCACTAAACTTCTTCCTTCCTTCCAGTGTATTCTGATGAGGTACAGCTCTGACTAGGCTGAGGTGAATTAAACCACCTGTACTAGACTCCACTTTCCGAACTGATGATAGAGCAATCTGGACTGCTTCCTCCCTCCAGACGTCCTCTCTCTCTCAAGTCAGGAACTAAACTGACTAAATCACTCTAACACATACACCTTGACCACTCCCTCTAGAGTAAAACTACACTACCCTAAGGGTGTGTCTAGTATATGTTGAGTGAATGGATATTTAGCATTAAACTGCCGTCTCGCCATACACTCTCCAGGGTACTGCGTGTGCCTAACACCAGGGCTACACATTCCCCCATGGTAAAAGACAGCACTCCCGGGCTGTAAAATACAAAAGAGACATTTTTGTTTATGCATTTAAACATTTAAACAATAACTTCTTCCCATCCGGGAGGTGAGAATATCTTGAACGTTGCGAACAATAACATTTTACATATAGAAATACAAAAGTATCAAATAGCATTCAATAAATACTTGTGAAGGACCCGCACCAAACCTTCAACGTAGGTCCTGGGTGGGCTGCAGGACATCCAATTGCAGACCTCACTCAGTGCCACACCACACGGGTTTTCTGTTCAGAGGTAGTTGTGCTGGTTTATGTAAAACCAAGAGAAAGCACCGAAGCGCAACTATGTACAAGTAAGTTCTGGGCTGGCATAGTCCTCAACCTCTGAGTCCATTGTAAAACCAAAGACATATTATATCAAGTCACATAATACGAAAGTGCAACTTTTCTGGTTACTGTTTATCATTTACCCAGCCGGGCATTCTACAGTTAGAAAATATATATATTCACTATATACATTGTACTCTTTAATTTGTGCAAAACTTTATAAAACATTTTAAACTTTTTACTTATGGTAGACCCGATATGGATCTCACCAATTCTTCTCTACTATTTATTCATTCTCAAATACATTTTCCACCCCGGGGGCTGGAACAATGCGATGCTCGCACAGGACCGTTCCTATTCCTGGGCCCAGTGCCCAGCACCAAGATCATCGACTCCACCATCGGGGTCTGTGTGGCTGGTGTGCACTGGGCTGGTGGGGACGTCGGGGGTTCCAGCAGGGTGTCATCATCGCTGGTTACCTGCAGGGCCGGTTCACTCCGGTCCTCTAGGCCGCAGGGCCCGTCCTCCTCTGGGGACGCTGCTGCAGCATAAGATACTGGGCAAAAAGCAGGCTTTTGTAGTGGCTCAATTGAGATCGCATCAGACTCTCGCGATGTAGATTGGGTCACCGATTGCGATGCAGAGGTGTACGCAGGGGGCGATGCCGATGCACAATGCTGGTGTGATGCAGAGCAGGAAGCAGGTGTGCGCAATGGCTCAGTTGGGGACGCACTAACCTGCTGCTGTTGCTGCTCCATCATTGACGGACAGGACCCCTCCGGTGTCGAGGATCGATCATCTGCTGCGGCCTCCTGGCCGGGCGGGGGTTCCGGAACTGGCGGTACCTCCTCAACCTCCTTCGCCTCCACCGCTTCACGGTGGGATCAGGATTGGTACTTTCGGGGGCAGCCTCCGGTTGCTCCTTCGCCTTGGGCAGCAGACTCTTCGGTAATTGGAATCGTGGGGGGTCGTTGAGGGGAGAGGACGCCGTGTTCCACAGTCGCCACTGCATCAAGTTACATCGGCGTCTCTCGATCTCCTCCAATCCAGTTTGGTGCTGGACCATCTTCTTTAGGCGTGCATTTTCTCCCTTTATCTCTAGCAACGCCTGTTGCAGGTGCAGGATCACAGAAGACTCCTGTGCTGGTGGCAGCTTGGCTGGGGCACGGGGCCTGCCTTCCTCCGCTTCCCCGCTCGGCTGCACACGTCCTGCCTCCATGATGTTCCAGAAGATTCTCTCTTCTTCCTGCGGAGACATCCGGTCTCTTCCGTGGAGGTGGGGTTTGCGTCTCCTCCTCCTCGCAGGGAAGGTGAAGAGGAGGCGGACCTCCTTTGCTGTAGGGCAGGATCGCATGTTGTAATAGCACTTTGAGAGGGCAGGCATTTTCTTCGCGCCACTGGGGGGTACACGCCCACGAAGGTACGCCCACCTTCTTCTCCAGCGCCTGAGGGCGCGAATATGGCGACAAAAATGGCGATTTTGGCGCCAAAAGTGCAAACAGTCCTTTTTCACAAAAACAGTTCCATAGGCACGCAGGGCTCGCAATTCTGCGAGTTTCGCATCCTGTTCGTGACGCCAAAGTTTGTTGTGTCGACCCGCCACCACAATTGTGGGTTACCAGGGCAATGGGGTACTCAGAGCCGAGCCCGTAGAAGTCTATGGGATTTTGTCACAGGTAGCTGTGGCTCGGTCTGTGGCCCTGGCGGTCTGGCGTATGTTGGGGGAATATTTACAGGGGATAGGTTTATATACAGTTCGTGACGCCACCTGTAGTCTTCTGGTAACTTATACCAGCGCTGCTGTAGATCTCTGAGGGGATGGTGAGGCAGCTAGATGTCGGGTCCCCTACAGGTGGGACTCTTCCCTCAAAGTCTATGAAGTTAGTGAAGTCGGAGGCAGGTAAATAACACAGTCTCACACGGTCAGCGTCTTTCCATACCTTTACTTGCAAGATGTTCAGGCAGGTCCCAGGGAGGCTGATCCAAGGAGAGTGTATCTTGAGACAGCAGCTGGACAAGTTAGGGGCCTCCTTTACTTCCAATACAATGAGTACAACCAGCCTGAAGCGTAGTTCCCTCAATAACTCCAGCTAATCTATAGCTGTACTGCCCAGTCAGCCTTGTGGTAGGGGCCTTCCTGTGAAGGAGCTGAATTCTTATTTTGTCCTGCAGAGACTCCAAAGTCTTCACTCCCCCTGACCCCAGTTACGTACTGACTATAAGGGGCTTGTTTGCCGCGACCTTAGGTCCGGTAAATTCCTGGTTTTCTTACCACTATGCTTGTAACAATAGTGATCCTTCGGTCCCCAGTGACCGGTAGCAATGTGCAGGACTTCTTCAATCCGTAAGCACTATTCCAATAAACCACTGTGCCTTTCGCCTTGTCCTCGCTGGTAACATAAGCACTCACACTAGCCAAGGGTAGAGCAGTCACTTCTTTCTTTTCCTTCACTTCAAAGTTAGTTACAGATGCTCAGTTATCAATAGGCAGGAGCACGTCTCTGAACCTTACACCGTCCTTTAGACAGGATACTGAAGACTTTCTGCACTAAACTTCTTCCTTCCTTCCAGTGTATTCTGATGAGGTACAGCTCTGACTAGGCTGAGGTGAATTAAACCACCTGTACTAGACTCCACTTTCCGAACTGATGATAGAGCAATCTGGACTGCTTCCTCCCTCCAGACGTCCTCTCTCTCTCAAGTCAGGAACTAAACTGACTAAATCACTCTAACACATACACCTTGACCACTCCCTCTAGAGTAAAACTACACTACCCTAAGGGTGTGTCTAGTATATGTTGAGTGAATGGATATTTAGCATTAAACTGCCGTCTCGCCATACACTCTCCAGGGTACTGCGTGTGCCTAACACCAGGGCTACACATTGGAGTGGCCTAGTCAGTCTCCTGACCTTAACCCAATTGAAAACTTGTGGAAGGAGCTCAAGATTAAAGTCCACATGAGACACCCAAAGAACCTAGATAACTTGGAGAAGATCTGCATGGAGGAGTGGGCCAAGATAACTCCACAGACCTGTGCCGGCCTGATCAGGTCTTATAAAAGACGATTATTAGCTGTAATTGCAAACAAGGGTTATTCCACGAAATATTAAACATAGGGGTTGTATAATAATTGACCCACACTTTTATGTTTAAAATTTATTAAAATTCAACTGAGCAACACAACTTTTTGTTTTGTAAGATTTATGCTTCTGTTAATAAATCCTACTCTCGTTTGCAGTTTGAAGGCTCTAACTTATTTGCATCTTATCAAACCAGCTAAATCTGCAGGGGTTGAATACTACTTGTAGGCACTGTATATATATATATAGGAAAGAGCGGGACCATATCTCAGGAACGGAGAGGCGCAAGAACAAAAGAAAAACATCTCCGGATTCAGAACAGTGGCGTTTACACCGGGAGATCTATGTCCAGCCCATAGGTCTTAACAGCTCATTTACATACTCAAAAAATCGTGGATTTCTCTGGAATAAGACATCGGATCGTAGCTATCAAGGTATCGTTTTATTCAGCTTCCTATGACCTACATGTCCATATAGAAGGCTCAGGAGGGCCGATCCTACTGACAGATTCCCTTTAAGCGTGTATGTGAATGCTCAGACAATTTTCCCTCTGGATAAGATCACTCTTGAACTTTGAGTTTCACACTAAAAATAGAAAATCCATGACAAAACGGCGATATTTAAAGAAGTGATGTAACTGCGCCCTTATTTTTGGATTGTGCATTGTGTTGCTGGGAAGGTGACAGCTTCCATTTCTTTAGACCTTTCTTAATTAGTGTTGAATTATAACATTTATTAATAATAGCGCTGCAAGGGACTTTTTCCAAATCGATTCACACCAAAACACAAAAACGCCTCCGACTTCCCTGGAAAGACGTATGTAACGCTCTGAGGTCTCCTAGGACTGTATCCAACCCTTTTTGAGCTTTTTTTTTTCTCTTACATGACCAGTAATGACTTTGCAATTTATCTGATCGTATTGCTTAATTATCTAGAGTTAATGTAAATTGTCACTGAAGCGGCGAAAACTAAAAATTTGCATCCATATTGAAATTTTTGTCTACAGTTACACATCCTAGGCCTCAGGGAGTATATACTGTATCTCATCTGGGGAAAGCTGGGTGAGGTATAAGGATATACGGATAGCCCCAGAAAAGCATAGATTGATTAGAGCTTTGGTAGGATGTAATGTCCGGGCCCGGGGTTTTATGTAATGATGATCACAGGTTTGGGTTGCAGACTGTGCTTTCCTCACTGGGTTTGGTTTTCTCTGTAGACCTCAGTTAATCCAGTTGTTGGACTGGTTTCAGCTTGTTTGTCAGGTGGCTGGTACTGGTATAATCAAGTTTGTGCTCAGTCAAGCAGAAAATATTTTTTTTTTGTGCCCGAATGTAAAAACACAAAACACAACAGATGAACAGATGTCACTGGCTCTGACTGCATTGATCCTATTTTACCATCAGCTGCGCAGCTAATCTTCAACATTATGCACATTAACTGTGCTCTGGAGTTCAACCCGGGAGCTCTCGACTTTGGTTTTGGTTTTGATTTGAGATCATGGGTTTATGGGGGGGGGGTTATGTCCTGTTTGACAGCAGGAAGGGTCAAAAAATGGCCCGGGAACTTTTGGTTGTTACTGCGGTAAGGATGGAAAGTGGGTGTGATGAGTACAGGAGCATTGATCCTATTTTGCCACCAGCTACGCAGCTAATCTTCAACATTATGCACATGAACTGTGCTCTGGAGTTCAACCCAGGAGCTTTTGGCCTTGGTTTTGATTTGAGATCATGGGTTTGTGGGAGGTTTATGTCCTGTTTGACAGCAGGAAGGGTCAAAAAATATCCCAGGAACTTTTAATTGTTACTGCGGTAAGGATGGAAAGTGAGTGTGAGGAGGACAAGAGATTTACACTTGATTGGGAACTGAGTCAAGACAACCTCGATGATGCTGAGCTCGATCCACATCCAGTTCAAAAACACACACACATATATACATATAAAAATCATATTTGGTATCGTGTGTGGATTGGATGGGTTGTTACTGACATCTGGTGAGAATTTCATGTCACCTTTAGAAATAGATTTACTTGTTCATTTCATGTGTTTATTAATTATTTCACCAGCTGTATGTTTGGGGCTCGGTGCACTTCCATGCATAGCAATAGCATGGAAGAAGAAAGAGTGCCCGGAGCAACGTAAGCTCTATATACAAACCTGAATTTAATGCAGTCACATTGGTGTCATATGTGTACCATCTTTCATCGCGAATTTATTTTTTAGTTTTTGCATTCCAACCTCCGTACTGCACCTGTAAAGCCTCGACACCAACACAAAGGAGAGTCGAGATCAGTTAAACCGTCTTTTACTGCAGGCAAATCTCCCTGCAGGTGGAACGAGACTGTAAACAGCAGCTGTAACGTCTGTGAGCGCGGGATCCATAATACATACAAAGGCAACGGTGATAATATTTAGTCTGGGAATGCATTAATACAAATCTAGTTATCAGCTGAAAAATAAGAATTTTTTTCTTTTTTACTGAACGTTACATACCGTAAGTATCATGTTTTAGATGCAGCTTTTTCCTGTAAATAGATATGTACAGGATAAAACTAAAAGATATAAAACAAGATCTGCCTTGAAAATAAGACCTAGCATGATCTTACAGCGTTTTTGGCGTATGCTTTAAAAATAAGCCATACTCCTAAACTAAACCCTAGTTACAGTCTGGGTAGGAGTGACCATAATGTCACCAAAGGTCCTTTACCTGCAGGAGCCTAGAGGTAGTGAAGAGGAGACAGGCTGATATGTACTGTATGTGCTGTGGGTGTAGATACATGTGTGGGTATATACAGTTGAAACCAGAAGTTTCCATCCACTGTATAAAAAGACACATCTTCACTTTTTTCTCAATATCTGACATGAAATCAGCTTAAACCTTTCCTGTTTTAAGTCAGTTTTGATTACCATAATTATTATTTGGCAAATGCCAGAATAATGAGAGAGGGAGAATGTTTTAAGACATTTTTATTATTTACTGCAAAGTCAAAAGTTTTAACACTAAACAGAAATAGCACAAAAAGAGGACTTGAAAATCCTCAAAAAATTCAAAAACACAACAAAAAGGCAGAGATGCTCACCTCAGGATCAATAAAGTGTATCGTATCGTACCTGCCCAGGCCTCCAAACAAAGGCATGGCACATCAGGGTGCAGTGGACCCATATAGTTAAGATGGCGACAACACAGGTGCAAGAATACCGATGAGACAACTGCTCACAGCCTACCAATCCATGGAGGGGGCGACTGCTTGGTATATTAATGCACAATGAAGACTTGTATGCGGCGCTGTTCACACAATGGAAATGCACAGCATCCAGGTTATCAGCTTATTAGTGACGCCCTTCTATTAGATCAGTCAGGCTGCCCAGCGCTATCCATATGCATCCCATGTGAACAGACACCACAGTTTACAAGACCGAATAGGCCCAACTGCACCCTGAAAAAAGTGCAAAAAAACACATATAAAAATATGTGCGGTATTAGATATTTTGGCCAAAATACGCAAGCTCGTAACCCAAGTCATGGGTCCTCACGCTTACGAGTCCTAACACTAAACAGAAATGGCACAAAAAGAGGACTTGAAAATCCTCCAAAAATTCAAAAACACAGCAAAAAGGCAGAGATGCTCACCTGCCCAGTCAAATGTTTCCATACACTATGATTACCATTACAATTCTGGACTGCCCATATGATGATATCATGTGTTTGGAAGCTTCTGATAGTTTTTTTGGCAGCATCTGAGTTAATAAGAGACACACCTGTGGATGTATTTTAATGCACACCTGAAACACACTGCTTCTTTGTGTAGCATTATAGGAAAGTCTCAAGAAATCAGCCAAGATACCAGGATGAGAGTTGTGGACTTGCACAAGTCTGGCTCATCCTTGGGTCCAATTTCCAGATACCTGAAGGTGCCTTGTTCATCTGTACAAACAATTACACGCAAGTACAAACAAGATGGGAATGTCCAGCCATCACACCACTCAGGAAGGAGATGGGTTCTGTGTCCCAGAGATGAACGTGCTTTGGTCCAACATGTGCATATGAACCCAACGACAAAAGCTAAAGACCTTGTGAAGATGATGGCGGAAGCTGGTGAGATTGTGTCAATATCCACAGTGAAACGAGTACTGCATCAACATGGGCTGAAAGACCACTCTGCCAGGAAGAAGCCATTACTCCACAAGAAACATAAAAAAGCCAGATTAATGTTTGCAAATGCAAACATTTGGTTGTTTGGAGGCCTGTATAGTAAATGCAGTGCAGAGAGCTGGGGAATCTCTGCACCATAATACATTTCATCTAAGTCTGCACCCAAGGGCATACACTCAGGTGAAAATGAGTCGCACGTATAGTACCAGGGCTTATGGGGTACTCGGCACCGAGCCCGTTGAAGTCTATGGGGAATGTCACATGTCGCTGCAGGGTTAATCTTCTGAGGGGATGGTTACTGGCAGCAAGTTGTTAAGTCTCCCACAGGCGAGACTGGATCCCTCAGAATATATATGGCGATGCAGGGGTGCAAGTAATAAGGCAGTCACACACAAATCAGTCTCTTTCCATACCTTTACTGGTGATGGTTGCAGGTATGTCCCGGGAAGCTGCTCAGGGTGGAGGATGCACATCCAGGTAATCACTGTGTAGGTTTAAGGCCTCCTTACTTCTTAATGTGTGAGTTTCCAACCTGCATGAAGCTAAGTTTAACTCCTTCTCCTTTCTACGCCCGGCTGATCTTGTGATGAGGTCTTTTTGTGGACAGAACGGTGTCTTTATAGCGGTACCTTCCAGACCCCCGTCTTCCTAACCCCGGTTACGTATCAGCACTGAAGGGCCCCTCTGCGACCTGAAGTCCAGCAGGGATTCCGGTTTTCTCCTACTAGCCTTGAAGGTTCTAGCAAGCTTCGGACCCGGTGTCCGGTTGTATAGAGAGGAGGCAGCTATGGTTGCTATATCACCTCGGTCACTCTTTCCCTTTGTCCACTCGCCTGTCGTCCTACATACACCTTAATATGAGCACAGGCAGCAGGGGATGTCAGCTTCTCCTGAGATAACTCCGAACAGAGATGTCGTGTCTGCTCTCCCTGAGGTAACACCAACGACTCCTTAACTTTTAGCTAGATTGTCTTTATCTCACTGCTGTCTCAAGGGCTCCCTCTGGTGGAACCAGGAAAAATGTCAAGTGTTGTGTGCTTATCAGGTATTTGGGATTACCTTTCTGTGCATTCTCCAGGGAACATGTGTACCAAGCACAGCTGGGCCACACAAAAACAGTGGTGCCGGTGTTAGCAGGCCACCTGACTCCTCCCAATGGGTGCAACTGCGATTGTTACACCCCTGACAAGAAATCTTTACTGGATTTTGGATGGTTGGAAGATTTTGGATGTTTCTAGGCAAAAAGTTAACTTGAGATTCATTGCCCCACTTGAGGACTTGGCCCCTGCTGTGGGATCTTATAGCCCCACCACCGATGTCTATGTGACTGCCGAAACTAGCCATTGCAATAATTATTTTTTACAAACAGACGGGTGCGATGCATCATTCATACCAACTTTACAGACAGAGGGCACAAGAAAGTTTGGGCAAGGAGCTAAAGATTTACACCCCAGAGTATGGAGAATAACCAGCCTATTCATGGTCGAGGCCCCTGGACTTGTGCCCACGTGCCCTCCATACCACTGTAGATAGGTCAGATACACAGGAGTGTGACTGCACCCCCTATTGTTTTGCCCCTCTTTGTAAACGTGCATCTGATCACGTACAACTTTTTGTGTTTTGCAATTTTTGTCGTTTTTTCACAAGGCGGCTTTCAGCCTCGAAACAAGAACTGGTGACTACTCCATCCTGACAGATGTTTCCTTTTCTTCACCCCTTGCCCCCGATTCATTTTCCGTTTTCGTTTTTTTCATTCCCATCTTCCAAAAGCCATAACTTTACGATCTTTCTTTAGACATAGCTGTTAAAGGGCTTGTTTGGTTTTTTTTTGCAAAACGAGGTGTATTTTTTTTTTTTAAATAACCAACATGTAACGTACCGAAAAATGAGAAAAAATTCTTAGTTGGGAGAAATGAAAAAAAACAAAAACAGTATTTACAGCTTTATTTTTGAGTTCCATTTTTCAAGGGTTTACAGAGTAGAAAAGTGATCTGTTAGGCTACGTACAGAGGTCACGTCTGCAAATTGGCTCCTTGTGCCTGTAGTCGTAATGGACGGGTGCAGGAGCTGCCTGCTATTTACATACACCTGGCCCACAAATCCAGCCAGCCAACAACATTGCGCCATTTTATTCACACAGATCCTATATCCATGTGAAAATTAGCGCATAGACTAAAATTGGGACAACATAAAGTCCAAAAACATGTTTTGTCTAAATGTATTCCTAAAGTTACTCTATGGGTCAGTACGATTATGTCAAGAATGAATTTTGATTTTTAGGTTTTACTACTTTAAAAAAGAGGTGGATGAGGCTCAATTTTTGCAGGGTAATCTCTTTTTTCTATTTGTCCATTGAACAACGTAGAATTTTTGGTAGCCTTTTATTACTCTTTTTTGGGAGGAGACCTCACCAAAAACATAAATTATGGCAAATGTTTATTGGTTTTAATTTTAAGATTTAGATTTAATGATAGGAAAGGCGATGACCTTAATTTTTTATATTTTATGCTTTTCTTTCAATTTTTAAGACTTTATACCTTTTTTCCCCTTTTTTATTAGTCCCACTTGGGGACTTGAATCTGAAGTTGTTGAATTGCTCCTGTTTGCAGTATATTGTGCAGTCGGTGTTTAAACCGTATTAAGCCCTGGTCTGTGGCACTACCATGGCACATATAAGGGCCTTTATTAGGTCTTCTGCTGCCCTGAGAACCTATTGGTACCCCATAATTGTAAGTGACAACAGATTCTGATTCTGCTGCAACCAAAGCTTGGCTTCTCTCTGGCTGCCCTGTATTACATTTAGTTTACGCCAAAAGCGTTGGCAACACTTTCTTTGAGTGGAATAGATTAGTTTATCTTCTGCTGAGCCCCTTGTTAGGTAATTCCTTCCTTTTTTCTGTTGCCAAGATTTCTTATTGAGCTGCCTGGTGGGAGTTAGAGGAGAAGAAGTGCTGATGACATCTAGCATCTTCTTCTGAACCAATGCCCTTCACTTTACTGGAAGGAGGAGCTGATACTCCATGGAGGACCGCCCCTGAGGATCTTTGAGATGCAAGAAATGACTATTGTCTCCATTTCTTCCTTTATTTTACACCCGGTCTCTGCTCTACGGAGGAAGGAAGTGTGAAATCTACTGACTGTATTGTAACTGCATGAATTATGTATCGAATTAATCTAAAATACTGGATGTGAACAACATATGATTCCTTTGTGTCTGGCGTGTGTCCGCAAGTCAGCTGTGTCTGTTTAATTTCTCCATTGTATGAGCTCCGTATTTGCTTCATTTGGAGAATGTGTGAGTTGTGTGTTCACCGTGTGAGGTCTATGTGAGCTGTGTGTCTGACATATTTCTCATGTGGTGCCAAGTCTGCATACACCCCTGAATACTAACAGTATGGTTATGTTACTACTGTTACTAGTATTGTAGTAGTACGGTGAGTAAAGCAAAATGAGCATTATAGCAGTATAGTTCATGCCTGACTATTACAGAATCATAATAACTTCTACTGTAATAATAATTAATAATAATAATTTTATTTCTATAGCGCCAACATATTCCGCAGCACTTTACATTATAGAGGGGACTTGTACAGACAATAGACATTACAGCATAACAATAAACACAGATCAAAGTAGATACCAAGAGGAATGAGGGCCCTGCTCGCAAGCTGCAATCTATGTACTACTACCACCAGTATCACAGAGATAGTAGCAATAGAACAGGAACTAATAGTATTATAAGTATTGTGCTGGAAGGGAATCAATTACTAATAAACTAGCAGCAGAGTCAGACTGGCCATCTGGCAAATGTTGGATGGGTCGGTATCAGCAGTCGGCTGCTGGCTCACTTTAGGGATGCACATGCCATCTTTCCACCGGAAGTCCTGTTTGGTCTGTTTAGAACCCTGCAGGGATTAATTGCAGCGGTGACTTGTACAGTCTGCAAAAACCGATCCTTCCTATCCTCATACATTACGTGAAGGAGGAAGGTGGAGGTGACGCTGATGTTGGCAGTCAGCGCTATCATCACTATGCACTCAGCCAAGACACAGGCAGAAGAGCAGGAGCGCATGTGAAAAGTGAATTTTACATTTATTCAGCAATCGCTAAGCAACAATAAAGGGCAAATTAGAATGTAGAGAAAGGGTGTAATACAAACATGGTGATGGTTAGTGCAGCTGATGGAATCCCTTTAATGATACAATTAGGGGGGTCCTATATCTAAAATGTCCTTTATAAACACTTATTTTCCCACCCTAAGCAATTTTGACATTTGTTTTATTATGAAATACCCTACATCCCTCCCTATGTAGCTAATTGTACAGCAAATCCCTAAATGTGGTTTTCTACTTCACTTCCTCTGAAGTTTGAGTCTCAGGCAGGACGTCAAAGGAAGCTGGGGCTGCACTCACTTCTCTGTGGTATCTATTACCCCTACTGGAACAAGTCATCATCAGGGAGCAGCACTGCTTTTACGCACCCTGCGTCTATCAATGCCGCCTGATGACATCTCATTTCACAGTAAGACGCTGCGACCGGCAGGGCCAGAAGTAGATTGCCGGCACTGCGCTCACCTCTCCCACAGCTTCCCACCAGGAAGAGGTCAGCTTCAGAGTAGCAGGGTGACAGAAGCTGTGGTAACTGACAGATGTCCTGTTCCGGGAGGAATGATTGACTTAAATCTCGATTTCCTCTAATGTCAGGCAGGTCAATAAATGTAATAGACATCCCCATCCAGGAAAGTAGAGCCGTGTTGCAGCATGTCCATGATTGCTCTTGGACTGGAGGGTGTTTTTATTAAAAATATGTTCCTGCCTTCTAAGAGCAATCTAAATTTTTCTTTAGGGAAACGTAAATTCCACATAATTTCATTCTGGCTTTAGAGCAGTTTGTATTCTGTAAATTTGATAAACCAAAAATGAACATATTTCACACTGACTTCATAGCAGGTGGGCTGTCTGCTCTCACACGAGAGGGCTGAATTTCAGTCCCAGTCCCGCCCTGTTTAGCAGTACTGTTTATTATAGAAATACCACTATTAGTACAAGTAACAGGTTTTCAAACCCAATTATTTTTTAATACATGAAAAAAATTCAATTTGCTTTCAACAAGACCATGTTGAAATCTTGGTAGAGAGTAAAATTGTTGTTACAGTCACACATTATTCATTTTCCTCGCAGACACACACGTTGGAATAATAATATATGTGTAACCGTTAAAGAAAACAGAGACAGGAAACTCACGAAACAATGAAATAAAAACATCTGTCAAATAGTGAAATACTGTATGTGCCAATCTTTATTGTGCTGCTGTAAGAGTAGAGGATGTTACTCACCTGTCCTGGCTCCAGCGCCGCTCCTTGCTCCCTTCTCCTTGCTGCCTACCTTTACAGTAGGAGAAAGCAAAGCCAATAGGTGACAAAAGATAATGATTGAGTTATATTTTATTTGAAAGAGTACAAAGCTTTATAAAACAGACAATATCATGCAGAGAATAATGGTAAAAATGACTCAGAGCAAAAAACCAAAGGTGCCACAGGACGATCAATCCCCCCCACATAGAAGTCCACATATAAAGTAATCACCATCAAAGAAACCCCATAGTGGTGTGATATGAGGGCATATATCGGATAGGTGAGTGTCCAAAAAGAGGTCCTCGCCAGTGCAAGAGATACCATCAATTATAAGGGTTCAGACTCAAGCCCATAAATAGTGAGAAGGACACTTACTGTAAGGTTCTTTGTACATGTTCTTGAAACTCAGTTTTCCGTCAGCCATTTTGCTTTCTGTCTTGCTGCAGCTATCTTGCCCTCAGTCAATATGGAGTTTTCAGCTTTCATGTTCCCGCCCTGATTCTCTCCCTCTTGCTTCTTAAGCAGCCACAGCTGAGCAATCAGTGCTTCAGAATCTAGCCTGCAGTGAACCTGTGACCTGACTCCTGGAAGCCTTGGACTATGTACTCCAGCTATTCCTACTGAGGAACTCTGAACACTTGTGGACTCTGGAACCTGCTCTTTGAAAGATCCACGTTTGCATGGACTTACGGTAACAGAGAAGAAGATCCGAACCTGTTGTGGAGAGTGATTGCTGGCTTAAGTTACTCTGGCCTGCTGTGTCTCCTGCTTCTGTATCTGCAAACTGTGTGACTACTTTTGCCACTTGTATGAAGTAATACAAGTCCTTCTATATCAAACCTGTGTCTCATGTATTTTCATCGCACCCAAGCACAAGACGCTATATGAACTGTACTACATACATTACAAGATTCTGAAGCCAAAACGTTAGTGTCTGCTGGGTCTGGGAAGGCTGTGTCTGCTGTAACTGTGGATATCAGACGTCCAGTTGTACTTTCTGTGATGACAGTGGTTGTGACTTCTCACAACCATTCCAGGTGAGCAAATTCCCTTAAGTTTTTTTTTCTGCAGTGTTACCACAGGTAAACACTATTGTTTTTTTTTTCTCTTCCCTCTTTTTGTGTCTGCTGTAACTGTGGATATCAGATGTCAGGTTGAACTTTCTGTGATGATAGTGGTTGTGACTTCTCACAACCATTCCAGGTGAGCAGTTCCCTTAATTTTTTTTTTCTCTTTGCAGTGTTACCACAGGTAAACACTATTGTTTTTTTTTTTTCTTTTCTCCTCTCCTTCCAGTACTCCTGTCTTAAAAGATCTGGAAAATGGAGGCCCGCATAAAGGAACTTTGCGGAGTGACTGATAATAATTCCTTGCAGATTTACAGACTATAAAAACCCGTTTTACAAACCTACAGGACCTCACTAATCACAATTTGCAAGTGTTTGGACAGACTGCCCAGGATTTGCGAGCCAGGATTGAGGTTCTAGAGGAGTGAGTCCAGGCTCCTGCCGTAGCCCCAAGTTCTGGGATTCCCAAGTTGCCCCCTTTTCGTTTTGGCGGTGAACTGTGAAAAATTCAGGGGATTTATTAACCAATTGCAATCTGTTTTTTTTCTGCACATGCTTCACAATTTCCCACTGAACGATCTAAAGTGCTTACTATAATTATGTTACTTACCAACAAGGCTGTGATGTGGGCAAACCCTCTGATTGAGACTGAGGATGAATGTTTGGATCATCTTGATGCTTTCATTTCAGCCATGGGCAGGTGTTTGATGACCCCAATCGAGGTGCAACAGCTGAAGCAGCCATGTTAACTTTGCGCCAGGTAAGCACTCGGTAGCCGAATATGCCTTGGATTTCAGGAGATGGGCCCTTGATACCACCTGGGACAGTTCCGCCAAAAAATCTATTTTCGAAAGGGGTTGTCTCCACTAATTAAGGATGAACTTGCTCGTGCCGACCCTCCCACTGCGTTAGGTGACTTTATTAACTTCTGCATCCGTATTGATGCTCGCCTGACTGAACGCAGGCAAGAGAGATGGTTCGAAAGCAATCACACTAACCTTTTCCTACCTTCCTCCCAGCTAAGGAACCTTTGAGTAGGATCACACGGGAACCTGAACCTGAACCCATGCAGGTAGACTCTTTACAACGACGGGTTAGTGATGCACGCAAGGAACATCGTTTTAAGGAGAATTTATGTTTCTATTGTGGTAAGTCAGGGCACTTCATTATAAACGCCCCAGCCGTTCTCGTAAGACTACTGCAGCACTCATTCACTGTGAGTGTTGCGGGGGGAGATCTGTCAGGCCCGAGCCTCAGGCTCCAGAGAGATCTGCACAACAGATTTTATTTCGGGGACTAAACCCTTCTTTCGGGGGACGATGATGTGTAAACCGCAATTTTCAAGTTTCCTCAGCGGTCCCCAGCTGAGTTGTGGAAAAAAACAATTCTCATTGTTCCCCTTTCCCTCAAACTGGGGGTTAAAACTCATCTGGGTGTCTAGCTCTGCTAGATCGATCAGGGGAAGTGGAATTTTATGGGGTCTCTTTGCTCTAAACAGGAACGTTCAGTGAAGAGGTACCCCCGTACAGATAAAAAATGTGGTGGCCCCCCTTTGACCGGGGGCCCCGGGGTCAGGAAACAGACCCTTTTAAAGGTCCTTATGGGTAAAGATCATCAATAAAACTGCCTTTATGCTTATTCTTCCCCCACTTTCCCTTTTTTCTGGGCACCATGGCTGCAGGCTCAGAACCCCCATTAAAGGGGAGACCAAGGAATTACACTTCCCAGGAAACAAGGTTCAAAATTTCAGCTTGCTCTGTTCCAAAGGAACCATGTCAGTCCCTGAACACCGCGATACCAGGACTATGTGGTTTTGGAAAAGAAAAACCTGACCACTTCCCCCTCACGCCATAGATTGCCAATTGAATTATTGCCTGGAGCAAGATACCTTTGGAAGGGGATCTACCCCCTGGCGGGGCTAGCTAAATTTTTTTAAGGATTACTAGACGAAAATCTCCCCAAGGGCTTCATACGCCCCTCTTCTCTCCTGCAGGTGCACCCATCTTCTTGTGAAGAAGAAAGATGGTTTTTGAGACCCGCTAGACTATAGGGAACTCAAAAGGTTATTTTTAAAAACCGTTACCTTTTCCCTTTTTCCCGAGTTTTTGGAAAGGGGGCATCCAAAAATTTTCTCAAATTTGGATCTCCGGGGGCCTATAACTTGGTCCTATTAGACCTGGGGAAAAATGGAAGATTTGCATTGGGGTCACGCATGGAACTTGAATATCTATTATCCTTTTTTGGTCTGAGTACCCCCCCACCTTTTTCCAACATTGGGGAAAATGACATCTTCAGGGATCTCCTAGATATTTTCGTGGTGATTTTTTGGATGAATTCTTTTTTTTCTAACTCCACAGGGAACATCATACATGTAGAATGGTCTTGGAACTCTAAGAAAAACCACTTTCTCAAACTTGAAAGTGTAAATTTCCCCTGGACCAAAATTTAAAAATTTTGGGGGATGTACTGTTCCCAAAAAAATTAGTATGAGGAATAAACCCAAGCCATCAAGGATTGGGGCCAATCCTAGAAATTGAAGGAGGGCAGGCTTATGGGGTTTTTTCCAATTTCTAAAAAGTTTCATAGGAATTTCTTGAGGTATGTCACTATCACCCCAACTTACCCGGAAAAAGCTAGGTTCTCCTGGCCCCCCAAGCCCAGGAAGCATTTTTTTTGTCTAAAAGATAAATTTCCCCGCACCTATTTTTGGTACTCCCCAACCCCAACTTGCCTTTTAATAGAGGGGATGCTAGATTGTGCCCCTTTGGGCTATACTCTCTCAGAAACAGGGAGAAGAAGTCTTCATCCCTGTGCCTTCTTTTTTCCCCAGTTGTCTTCGGGAGAGGGGAATACGAGTGGGAATAAATTGTTCCATTATTCCGCCTCAAGAATGGAGACACCTTCTTAGGGGCTGCACACAAATAACGAAACCATCGAAACCTTGATTTTCAGGGGCGGTAAGTGCCTGACCCCGCCGGTCGCTGGAACTTTTTTAAACCCCAATTTTTAAAATTTTTTCATTTCTTAAGACCAGATCGGCAATGGAAAGGCTAAAGACTTCTGGGGGTTCATTCAGCAGAGACCCGCCCCCTTGTCCCCCTAAGACTTTCTTGACTCTAGTTCCCCGGGGTGATTCAAATAAGACCTATTAAGGACAAAGGGAACTACCAGGGGGGTTTCCCTTTTGGGGCCCAAACCCCCAAGGGACGTAATCTTGCTTTAAAAAAGGTGGTGGATTTGGGAAACGCTGTTTTCCCCAAACTCAGTTTTAAGTTTTAAACTCATTCACGATCCCAAAAAGCGGGGGATAGAGGAATTCTAAGACACGAATTTTTTTTTTTTTTTTGGTGGCCCCTTGCAGAAGGGTTTTAAATATGTCACTTATTTTAAAACTGTGAAATGCAAAACACCTCGCTCCTCACCAATGGCTGTTACACCTTTCCCCCCCGTCCCCCCCCTGGGGATCCCCTTTTTATGGACTTCATTGTGGGGTTTTTCCAAACCTTAAGGGAAAAACACCATTTATGGGGTTTTTCGTTTAAAAAGGCAGTCATTTTATTCCTTGTGTCGGC
The DNA here is from genome assembly GCA_033576555.1 of Oophaga sylvatica. NCBI lineage: Eukaryota > Metazoa > Chordata > Amphibia > Anura > Dendrobatidae > Oophaga > Oophaga sylvatica. Next base: position 632,997,847 of record JARQOD010000002.1, read on the forward strand.
TTACCCATGAAAAAAAACATCAGATTATGATTAAAGATGGGTTTTTTCTTACTGGAGTACCGGGGGAGGTTTTTTTGGATCGGGGGTCAATTCACTTTTAGGTTTTTTTGGAAAATTTTGCAGCATTGGACATTAAATAAACCTTTTTTTCTTTTATCCCCCCACAATGGACAAAAACCAACGAACCAATCAAACTCTGGAGCATAATCTCCGTCTTTTCTGCCACCTACAGGGGGATTGGGTGGATCTACTTTTATTTGGCTGAGTTCTTTATAACAAAACTCAAGCGCCCCACAAAAAGCTCCTTTTTCCCCAACTAGGGGTTTCATCCTAACATTCTTTCACATTTCCCATAGAACGCCTTTCCGCAGTGCCCAAAGAATCACGTCTTTTTAGAAGAAATTTGGTCTTCTAAGGGAATCTGGAATTGGCTCAGGAAAGGTACAAAAGCAGCAGAAAAAAATTTTTTAAACCTGCACCCCCCTTCAAGGGGGGAGACCTGGCTGGATCAACCGAAATCTTTTAATTAAGGATTCCACGTCAAGTTGGGACAAATTACATTGGACCCTATAAAATCATAAAATTATAAGTCCTTGCTTGTCGTTTTAAATTCCCCCAAATAGAGAATCCCCCTGCTTTCATGTATCCCTACAAAGGTGAAAAACCCAACGTTTCCGGACGTTCTTTCCTTGCCCTGACCCAGTGCGGTGATGGCAGAAAAATTTTAGGTGGAAGGTTTTAAATTTCCGGTTTTCAGAAATCATTGCAATATTTTTAAATCAGGGCTCCCCCGTGGAGGAAAAAACCCGGGAACCTCAATAACGTTAAGCTCCTCTTTGCTCCCCCAGTTTCATCAAGGTCCCCCGAAAAACCCGGTCGAGCCCCCCCGGGTTGTCCCTAAGGGGGGGAAAAGAAAGGTTCTTGACAGCTTGAAACTCATTTTCCGTCCCCATTTTGTTTCTGTCTTGCTGCAGCTATTTTTCCCCAGTCAATAGGGTTTCAGTTTTTATGTTCCCGCCCTGATTCTCCCCTCTTGCTTCTTAAGCGCCACAGCTGAGCAATCAGTGTTTTAGAATCTAGCCTGATAAACCCTGTGACCTGACCCCGGGAAGCCGGCTATGTACTCCACTATTCCTACGGAACTCTAACATTTGTGGACTCGGAAACCCCCTCTCTTTGAAAGCCCCCATTTTTTGCAGGACTTCGGTAACAAGAAAAGATCCTAACCTGTTGGGAGAGGGATTGCTGATTTAAAAGTTCCCGGGGCCTGCGTTTCTCCTGCTTCGTATCTAAAAACTGGAAAATATTTTTGCCACTGTTGAAGTATACAACCCCTTCATAAAAAACCGTGTCTCATGTTTTTTCATCGCCCCCAAAAGCACAAAACGTATAAAAACGTACACATACTTACACTTACGAGTATAAGACTCTGGAGGGGGGGAGCGCCTGGGCAGGCAGTGTGGCCCCCGAGTCTTTCGGGCTGCAGAGCAGACTTCCTCAAGGGGAATATTTAGTCCCCATAGAAGGCCTTTTAAAAAAGGAAGGGTTATACATATCGCAATTGACCAAGGAAATGGCATTTGGCGCTGGCACGGAGGGGAGGGCCTTTTAAGCATGAAAGGAAGCGTCGGGGTGTCAGTGCCCCGCCCCCAACGGTGGGTCACAGAGCACCCAGTAAACGCTCCCCCAGCCAGGAGCCGCACCCCCAGAGGATGCGCACTGCCATGGGGGGATAAAGCAAATGCCAAAATAATGTAAATAGGAATACCCCCTACTACACAAATAAAAGAAAAATTACAAATTGGGGCCCAAATATGACATAAACATTCCAAAGGGAATGCGAAAAAGAGCCAAAGTAAACTTTATCATGAGGAATGTGAAAAATTGAGAAAATTCGCCTAGTTATGGAATACAGGTCAAATTTGAAGATCAAACTAAAAAAGGAAAAAATATATAATAAGACTTTAAAAAAAAAAAGGGGGAAAAAAAACGAAAAAAAAAAATAAAAAGGGCAACATAAAAAAATAAAAAAAAAACTGTGTCTGCCAAAAGCACCACAATTGTGGTTTCCAGGGCAATGGGGATCAGAGCCGACCCCCGGGAAGTCTAGGGGGGTGTCAAGTACGTGGCTGGTCTGTGGCCCCGGGGGTCGGGGTATATTGGGGGTATATTTTAAGGGGATGGTATATAACATTCGTGACGCCACCTGTAGTTCTTGGAAAAGTACAGCGTCTGAGAGCCTGAGGGGATGGTGGGCAGCTAATGTTGGCCCCCCAAGGGGGGACTCTTCCCTCGGGGCGATGGTTTTGATAGGGTAGTGCGGAATGAAATCAAATAACACAGTCTCACACATCCGTTTTTTCCCAAACCCTTTTCTTTAAAAATGGTAAGGCAGGTCCCAGGGGCTGACAAGGAGAATTTATTTTGAGATGCACTGGACAAGTTGGGGCCTCCTTTATTTCAAATGATAGAGTACAACCAGCATGAAGCGTATTCCCTTAATCCCAGTTCTCCAAGCTGTACTGCCCAGGGGAGTTTTGTGCGGAGCCTTCCGTGAGGAGCTGAATTCCATCTTGTCCTCAGAGACTCAAGGTCCTCACTCCCCTGACCCCGTTCGTACCCCCTTTTTAGGGGTGCTTCCAAAAAGGTCCAAAACCTGTTTTTTTACCACAGCTGAAACTTAGTGACCCCTTGGTCCCCCTACCCCGGAACAAAATCAGGACTTCTCCAAAAAAAAAGAAATTTAAAAAATTCCTTCCACTGGCCCCTTTTGCCTGTCCGGCTTTTAGCATAAACACTCACATTGCAAAAAGTCAAAATCACTCCCCTTTTTTTTCCTTCAGAGTTAGTTGCCAGATCTCAGTAATCTTTTGGCGGGAGCACGTCTCAAAACCTTCATTTTCCCTTTAGACGGAAACTAAGTATTTTTGTACAAAAATCTTCCTTTTTTAAACAATGTTTCATGGGTACGCTCGACCAGTGGGGTGATTATACCCCCCCTTTTGGCCTCCACTGTGAATGCTGATAAACCAAAACGGACCCCCTCCCCCAAACCCCCGGGGACTCCACCTTCTCTGTCCGAAACGGAAACTACTACTAAATCCCAACAAAATCTACACTGCCCACTCCTAGAGTCATACATCCCCTAAGGGGGGTTTCTGTGAAATTTTGATGAATGGGTATAACATTAAAATGCTATCTCCCCCAAAACATTCTCCAGGGAAACTGCGTGTGCCTTCAACACCAGGGCTAACATTCCCCCCCATGGTAAAAGACAGCACTCCGGGCTGAAAATACAAAGAGAAAATTTTTTTTATGCATTAAACATCAACTTTTAAACTTTTTCGCCCACCCGGGGGTAAGGATGTCTTGAACGTTGCAAACAAAACATTAATATAAAAAAATAAATTTAAATAACTTTTCTTAAATGACAAAATGCTTGTGAAAGGGCCCCCACCAAAACCTTTAAATGGGGCTGGGTGGCTGCGGACAAGAATGCAGACCTCATCAGTGCCACACCACAGGGGTTTTTTATTCAGAGGGGTTTTTGGGGGTTTTATTTAAAAAAAATAATGCACTTGGGGGCAACTATTTACAAAATCAGTTCTTGGGGTGGGCCCGTCCTCAACCCGAAGCATTGTAAAAAAAGACAAATTTTACAAATCACATCACAAAAAATGCAAAAACTTTTTTTTTTTTTTTTTTTTTTGATTCCCGCCGGGCATTCACTTTTGGCAATATATAAAATTATATACTCATAGAAAAAATTGGGAAACATCTTCACTTTTATAAAAACTTATGTACTCTTCTTTTGTTGGGTAAACCCTTCTGGGGCCCACCGTTCTTACATTTTTTGTTTAAATTTGATTACACTTTCCACCCCGGGGGGTGAACATGCGATGGTCCCTAATCCCCTTACAAAAGCGTGTGCGCTATTTGGGTTCTGGGGCGCCACATTCCGTCGAACCCAGGGGGGCAAGGGTATTCTCCTTTGGGGACAAAAGATTGCGTTTCAAATTTTCGTTACATTAGCGATATCGATCGGTCATAGATTCGATGGAAACTGGGTCGCAAGTGCGATGCAAAGGAGACTAGAAATGGAGTATGTAGACGTTACTTCCATTTTCAGGGAACCCGCAGAGGGCATGCTGGGGGAAGGGCCCGGGGCGTTGAGCTGGGAGGGGACCTGCGGGATGGTGATTACCTGCTCGGGGACGGGTCACGGACGATTGTGACTTTTTGGGCATACCCTCCCTTTAACCCTTTTTTTTTAAAAAAAGAAATCCATTTGGGGGGGAAAAAAAAGGGGGGCCCCCCCAAAAAGGGGGGGGCCCCCAAAAAAAAAAAAACCCCAAAAAAAACCCCTTTTTTTTTTTTTTTTCCCCGGGAAATTTTTTGGCAAAAAAAAAAACCCAAAAAAATTTTTTAAAAAATTTTTTTTTTTAAAAATTTTCCCCCCCCTTTTTTAAACCCTTTTTTTTTTTTGGAAACCCCCCTTTTAATTTTTCCCCCCCCCAAACCCCCCCAACCCAAAAAATTGGGGGGGTTTCCCGGGGGCCCCCCCCTTTTTTGGGAAAAAAAAAAACCCCCCTTTTTTTTAAAAACCTTTCCCCCGTTCCAAGGTGGGATGGAAAAAAAAAAGGGGGGGGGGGGGAAAAAGGGGGGGGGGGGGTTTTTTATTTTTAAAAAAAAGGAAGGGGGGGGGCCCCCGGGGAAAGGTTAAAAAAGGGGGGGTTTTTTGGGCCCCCGGGGGGGGGAAAAACCTTTCCCCGGGGCCTTCCCCCCAAACCCCCTTTTTTTTAAAAATTTTTTTCCTAACCCCCCCCTTTTGGGGGGGGGGCCCCCACCCCGGGGGAAAAAACCCCGGGGAAACCCCGGTTTTTAAAAAAACCCCCCCCCTTTTTGGGGAAAAAAACCCCCCCGGGGGGTTTTTTTTCCCCCCCCCCCCGGGTTTTTAAAAGGTTTTTGGGTTTTTTGGGGTTTCCCCCCCCCCCCCCCGGCCCCCCCCCCCCAAAATTTTTTCCCCCCCCGGGGCCCCCCCCCAAAAGGGGCCCCCAAAAACCCCCCGGGCCCCCCTTTTAATTTTTTTTGGCCGGTTGGCGCCCCAAAGGGGGTTTCCCCAAAAAACCCCCCCCCCCCCCCGGGGGGGCCCCCCTTTTCCCCCCCTTTCCCCAATTTTTTCCCATTTTTTAAACCCCAATTTTTTTTAAATTTTTCCTCCCCCTTTTTTAAAAATTTTTTTTTTTCCCCCCCTTTTTAAAAAATTTTTTTTTAAAAAAAAACCCCCTTTTTGGGGGTTTTTTTTTGGGGGGGAAAAAACCCCACCCAAAAAAGGGGCCCAAACCCCAAAATTTTTAAATCTTTTTTTTTCCTTTTTTTTTTTTTCCACCCCCAAAACCCCCCCAAAAAAACCCCCCCCCCCTTTTTTCGGGTTTTTTTTTAAAAAACCCCAAAATTTTTTTTTTTTAAAAAACCAAAATTTTTGGGAAAAACCCCAAAATTTTTTTTAAAAAAAAACCCCAAATTTTTTTCCTTAAAACAACGAAAAAACCCCCCCTTTCCCCCCCCCAAAAAATTTTTTTTTTTTTTTTTAAAAACCCAAAAATTTCCCCCCCCAAAAACCCCCCCCCCCAAACCCCCTTTTTTAAAAAAAAAACCCAAAAAATTTTAAAAAAAACCCCCCCCCCCCAAAAAAAAAACCCCTTTAAAAAACCCCCCGGGCCCTCCCCCCAAAATTTTTTTTTTTTTTTCCCCCCCCCCCTTTAACCCCCAAAATTTTTTTCCCCCGTGTAAACCCCCCCTTTTAAATTTTTAAAAAACCCCCTTTTTTTTTAAAAAAAAAAACCCCAAACCCAAAAACTTACCCGTGCCCTCAACAATGTTGTTAATGGGAAAGTTCACCTAACCATTGACACGTGGACAAGTGTCTGTGGGCAGGGACGGTACATCTCACTGACGGCACACTGGGTTAACATAGTGGAAGCTGGGACCCTGTCAGACCTTGGGATGGAACACATCCTCCCCACGCCAAGGATTGCTGGCCCTACATCAATAAGGGTTACCCCCACAGTCTACGCCTCCTGCACGTTCTCCTCTTCTTCAGTCTCCATCTCTGAAATGAACACATCAGTCAGAAGCTGGAAGCACTGCAGCACTGCCTCAGTCAAGCATCAACAGGCTGTGCTGAAGCTAATCTGCATAGGTGACAAATAGCATAATGCAGAAGAGTTGTGGATAGCGCAGAAGGAGCAGTCAGATATTTGGCTGACTCCGCTGAACCTACAGCCAGGCATGTGCTTAACCTCGTGGTTCAACGTTTTATTAAAAGCTACCCGGAGCTGCAGGATCTGCTGTTGAAAGTACGCTGTATGTCTGCCCATTTTCAAAAGTCAGCGACAGCTTCAGCTGCCCTTGCTGTGCTTCAACAGCATTTGCAGCTTCCGACTCACCGACTGGTGTGTGATGTCACCACGCGTTGGAACTCTACACTGCATATGTTGGTAAGGATTTGTGAGCAGAAGAGGGCAGTTGTTGAGTACCA
>JARQOD010000002.1:633012904-633111206 GCA_033576555.1 Oophaga sylvatica
GGACATCAAGGAAGCATACCATGCGGATTCCTTGTTGGCACAACCCCCAAGGGACGTAAGTCTTGTCTTTAAGAATGGTGTGTGGATTCTGGGACAACGTCTGTATATTCCTGAAACAGTCAGATTGAGAGTATTACAACTCATTCACGATTCCAAGATAGCTGGGCATAGAGGAATTCTAAAGACACAGGAATTTCTTTCTCGTTTCTTTTGGTGGCCCACTTGCAGGAAGGAGTTTTAAACTATGTCACTTCATGTGAAGTCTGTGCAAGATGCAAAACACCTCGCTCCTCACCAACTGGTCTGTTACAACCTCTTCCCACCCCGTCCCGCCCGTGGGGATCCATTTCTATGGACTTCATTGTGGAGTTACCAACCTCTCAAGGGAAAAACACCATTCTAGTGGTGGTTGATCGTTTAACAAAGGCAGCTCATTTTATTCCTTGTGTCGGCTTACCCACTGCAAAACAGACATCAGATTTGATGATTAAAGATGTGTTTCGCTTACATGGAGTACCGGATGAGGTTATTTCGGATCGAGGGGTGCAATTCACTTCAAGGTTTTGGCAAAATTTCTGTGCAGCATTGGACATTAAAGTAAACCTTTCTTCTGCTTTTCATCCCCAGACTAATGGACAGACCGAACGAACCAATCAAACTCTGGAGCAGTATCTCCGCTGCTTTATCTGCCACCTACAGGATGATTGGGTGGATCTACTTCCATTGGCTGAGTTCTCTTATAACAACTCTCAGAGCGCCTCCACTAAGCAGTCTCCTTTTTACTCCAATCTAGGTTATCATCCTAACATTCTTTCACGATTTCCCATAGAAACGCCTTTACCAGCAGTGGCCGAAAGAATCACGTCTTTACAGAAGAATATGGATCTTCTAAAGGAGAATCTGGAATTGGCTCAGGAAAGGTACAAGAAAGCAGCAGATAAATTTTGTAAACCTGCACCAGCTTTCAAGGTAGGAGACCTGGTCTGGCAGTCAACCAGAAATCTTAAGTTAAGGATTCCATCGTCTAAGTTGGGACATAAGTACATTGGACCCTATAAAATCAGTAAAATTATAAGTGCCGTTGCTTGTCGTCTTCAATTGCCTAGAACTATGAGAATCCACCCTGTCTTTCATGTATCCCTACTAAAGGCTGCAACACCCAATACGTTTCCTGGACGTTCTTCTCCTTGCCCTGACCCAGTGCTGGTCGATGGTCAGGAAGAATTTATGGTGGAAAGGATTCTAGATTCCAGGTTGTACAGAAATCAGTTGCAATATTTGATTAAATGGCAGGGCTACCCAGTGGAGGACAACTCATGGGAACCAGTCAATAACGTTAATGCTCCTCGTTTGCTCCGCCAGTTTCATCAGAGGTACCCAGACAAGCCTGGTCTGAGGCCATCCGGAGGTTGTCCCTAAGGGGGGAGTAATGTAAGGTTCTTTGTACATGTTCTTGAAACTCAGTTTTCCGTCAGCCATTTTGCTTTCTGTCTTGCTGCAGCTATCTTGCCCTCAGTCAATATGGAGTTTTCAGCTTTCATGTTCCCGCCCTGATTCTCTCCCTCTTGCTTCTTAAGCAGCCACAGCTGAGCAATCAGTGCTTCAGAATCTAGCCTGCAGTGAACCTGTGACCTGACTCCTGGAAGCCTTGGACTATGTACTCCAGCTATTCCTACTGAGGAACTCTGAACACTTGTGGACTCTGGAACCCTGCTCTTTGAAAGATCCACGTTTGCATGGACTTACGGTAACAGAGAAGAAGATCCTGAACCTGTTGTGGAGAGTGATTGCTGAGCTTAAGTTACTCTGGCCTGCTGTGTCTCCTGCTTCTGTATCTGCAAACTGTGTGACTATTTTTGCCACTTGTATGAAGTAATACAAGTCCTTCTATATCAAACCTGTGTCTCATGTATTTTCATCGCACCCAAGCACAAGACGCTATATGAACTGTACTACATACATTACACTTACCGAGGTATAAGACTCTGGAGGGGAGAGGAGCGTCCTGGGCAGGCAGTGTGGACCCCGACGTGCGTTTCGTGTGCTGCAGAGCAGACTTCCTCAAGGGGAATATGTTAGTTGTCCATAGAAGGACCTTTAAAAGGCATGTGATCATATCACATGATCGCAATTGACCAATGGAAATGCGCATATTGGCGCATGCGCACGGGAGGCCGCAGGTCCTTCAAGCATGTAAAGGAAGCGTCAGGATGTCAGTGCGCACGCGCCAAGCGGTGCGTGTACACAGAGCACCCAGTAAGACGCTCCCCACATGCCAGGAGCCGCGACCAGCCAGAGCGCATGCGCACTGCACATGGTGGTATATAGATCATAATGCCAAAATATATGTATAATATGGAATATCCATATCTACAGCATAATATAAGATAATTACAACATTGGTCACAAAATATGACAGTAAACATCTCCAGATAGGCGAATGCGTAAATATGAGTCCAAAGTAACACTTCATCATGAGGTAATGTGTCATAACTTGAGAATATTCGCCTATGATTATGGAGGATACAGGTCAAATTTGAAGATCAAACTAGATAAAGGAAAAAATATATAATAAGACATAATAAAAACATAAGGAGACAAAAACACGAAAAAGAAAAATAATAAAGGACAACATAAAAACAATAAAAAAACACACATGTGTCTCGACCACGCACCACAATTGTGGGTTTCCAGGGCAATGGGGTACTCAGAGCCGAGCCCGTGGAAGTCTATGGGGATGTCACAGGTAGCGGTGGCTCGGTCTGTGGCCCTGGCGGTCAGGCGTATATTGGGGGGTATATTTACAGGGGATAGGTATATATACAGTTCGTGACGCCACCTGTAGTTCTCTGGTAACTTGTACCAGCGCTGCTGTAGAGCTCTGAGGGGATGGTGAGGCAGCTAGATGTTGGGTCCCCTACAGGTGGGACTCTTCCCTCAGGTCGATGGTTATGATAGGGTAGTGCAGGAATGCAATCAAATAACACAGTCTCACACATCAGCGTCTTTCCATACCTTTACTTGTAAGATGGTAAGGCAGGTCCCAGGGAGGCTGATCCAAGGAGAATGTATTTCGAGATAGCAGCTGGACAAGTTAGGGGCCTCCTTTACTTTCAAATGATGATGAGTACAACCAGCATGAAGCGTAGTTCCCTCTATAATCTCCAGCTTCTCCAAGCTGTACTGCCCAGTCAGTTTTGTGGTCGGAGCCTTCCTGTGAGAGAGCTGAATTCCTATCTTGTCCTGCAGAGACTCAAGGTCCTCACTCCCCCTGACCCCAGTTACGTACCGACTATTTAGGGGCTGCTTGCCGCGACCTAAGGTCCGATAAGCCTCTGGTTTTCTTACCACTAAGCTTGAAACTATAGTGATCCTTCGGTCCCCAGTGACCGGTAACAATGTGCAGGACTTCTCCAATCCAAAAGCACTTTTAAATATTCCTTCCACTGTGCCTTTCGCCTTGTCCGCGCTTGTAGCATAAACACTCACACTTGCAAAAAGTCATATAATCACTCCCTTCTTTTCTTCCTTCAGAGTTAGTTGCCAGACTCTCAGTAATCTTTTAGGCAGGAGCACGTCTCTGAACCTTCACTGTCCTTGAGACAGGAGACTGAAGTATTTCTGTACTAAACTCTTCCTTCTTTATCAATGTCTTCAGTGAGGTACAGCTCTGACCAGGCTGAGGTGATCTATATCTCGCCCTTACTGGCCTCCACTTGCTGAACTGCTGATAGAACCAAGCTGGACTGCTTCCTCCCTCCAAGTCCCAGCTAGACTCCACACGTCTGCTCTGTCCGAAGACAGGAAACTGACTACTAAATCACTCAACGAATCTACACTGACCACTCCCTACGAGTCACTACACTACCCTAAGGGTGTGTCTAGTGTATATTGAGTGAATGGGTATAGAGCATTGAACTGCTATCTCTCCACACATTCTCCAGGGTACTGCGTGTGCCTTCACACCAGGGCTACACATTCCCCCATGGTAAAAGACAGCACTCCCGGGCTGTAAAATACAAAGAGACAATTTTGTTTATGCATTAAACATCAACATTAAACATTAATTCGTCCCATCCGGGAGGTAAGGATGTCTTGAACGTTGCAAACAAAACATTATATATAGAAAAATACAATATTAAATAACATTTTCATATAAATAGACAATATGCTTGTGAAGGACCCGCACCAAACCTTCAACGTGGGTCCTGGGTGGGCTGCAGGACATATGAATGCAGACCTCACTCAGTGCCACACCACACGGGTTTTATTATTCAGAGGTAGTTGTGGTGGTTTTATGTAAAACCAAGATAATGCACTAGGTGCAACTATTTACAAAATCAGTTCTTGGGCTGGCTCAGTCCTCAACCTCGAAGTCCATTGTAAAACAAAGACACATTATATCAAATCACATCACAATAAAGTGCAAAAACTTTTTTTTTTTTTTTTTTTTCTGATTACCCAGCCGGGCATTCTACTTTTGGCAATATATATAACATTATATACTCATAGAAACTGTGCAAACTATCTTCACTTTTATAAAAACTTATGTACATCTTCTTAGTTGCGGTAAACCCTGTCTGGGTCCTACCGTTCTTCACATTTCTTGGTTAACTTTGATTACACTTTCCATCCCGGGGGCTGGAACAATGCGATGGTCCCTAGATCCCATTACTAACAAGTCGTGTGCTGCTATTAGGGTCTGGGTCGCCACAGTTCTCGTGCGAACCTCTAGGGGCGCAACGGGTACTTTCTCCTTGCGAGACACCGATTGCGTTTCAATTTGCGTTACAGTTAGCGATATCGATCGTGTCATAGATTGCGATGGAAACTGGGTCGCAAGTTGCGATGCAGAAGGATGACTAGGAAATGTAGAGTATGTAGACGTTACTTCCATTTGCGAGGAACCTGCAGAGGGCGATGCTGGGGCACGGCCTGGTGCTGTTTGAGCTGGAGACGGGGACGCTGCGGTAGTGGTGACGTTACCTGCGTCGGGGACGGGGTCACGGACGATTGTGACATTAAGGGCATACCATCCCTTCATACCCCAGTGCCGTGTGTATGTAACAATGTCTCCATTAACTAAGTCCCTCCCGGGATGGCCTTGCGGTAGGTGGGATTCTACGTCGCGTCTGCTGACAAAGACCCCTGGGTAGAGGCCCGGTTCTCTTATGAAGCCCCAGCCCTTCCGGAGCTGGAACTCAGTCACACACCCCTGCCGCCGCGGTTCCCTCAGAGTACCTTTTTCTCGACGGACACTTTCCTTGTCCGCGATCAGCTCTGCATGTTGCCGCTGTCGGTTCCTCTGCGCTTCCCGCTCTTCCTCCTGCTGGCGTTGTTGTTTCTCCTCACGACGCTGCCACTCACATTCCCACTGGGCGGTATAGGCGACGTCATCCAGGCGCGCCATCTCGTCCCAGTCCACGTCTGGTAACGACGGACAGGACCCCTCCGGTGTCCCTGCCGGGGATCGATCATCTGCTGCAGCCTCCTGGCCGGGCGGGCGTTCCGGAACTGGCGGTACCTCCTCAACCTCCTTCGCCTCCACCGCTTCACCGGTGGGATCAGGATCGGTACTTTCGGGGGCAGCCTCCGGTTGCTCCTTTGCCTTGGGCAGCAGAAGTTTTGGTAACTCCAGACGTAGGGGGTCATCGAAGGGAGAGATCACCGCGTCCCACAGCCGCCGCTGCTCCAGGGTACGCCGGCGTCTCTCGATCTCTTCAAATCCAGGTTGTGGCAAAATCATCTTTCTTAGTCGTGCATTTTCTTCTTTAACTTCTAGCAATGCTTGCTGCAGGTGCAGGACCACGGATGGTTCCGGTGCTGGTGGCAGCTTGGCTGGGGAACGGGGCCTGCCTTCCTCCGCTTCCCTGCTCGGCTGCACACGTCCTGCTTCCATGATGTTCCAGAGCGTTCTTTCATCTTCCTCCAGAGACGTCCGGTCTCTTCCGTGGAGGCCGGGTTTGCGTCTCCTCCTCTTTGCAGGAAAGGTGAAGAGGAGGCGGACCTCTTTTGCTGTAGGGCAGGATCGCATATTGTAATAGCACTTTGAGAGGGCAGGCATTTTCTTCGCGCCACAGGGGGTACACGCCCACGAAGGTACGCCCACCTTCTTCTCCAGCGCCTGAGGGCGCGAATATGGCGACAAAGATGGCGATTTTTGGCGCCAAAAGTGCAAACAGTCCTTTTTCACAAAAACAATTCCATAGGCACACAGGGCTCGCAATTCTGCGAGTTTCGCATCCTGTTCGTGACGCCAATTTTGTCTCGACCACGCACCACAATTGTGGGTTTCCAGGGCAATGGGGTACTCAGAGCCGAGCCCGTGGAAGTCTATGGGGATGTCACAGGTAGCGGTGGCTCGGTCTGTGGCCCTGGCGGTCAGGCGTATATTGGGGGGTATATTTACAGGGGATAGGTATATATACAGTTCGTGACGCCACCTGTAGTTCTCTGGTAACTTGTACCAGCGCTGCTGTAGAGCTCTGAGGGGATGGTGAGGCAGCTAGATGTTGGGTCCCCTACAGGTGGGACTCTTCCCTCAGGTCGATGGTTATGATAGGGTAGTGCAGGAATGCAATCAAATAACACAGTCTCACACATCAGCGTCTTTCCATACCTTTACTTGTAAGATGGTAAGGCAGGTCCCAGGGAGGCTGATCCAAGGAGAATGTATTTCGAGATAGCAGCTGGACAAGTTAGGGGCCTCCTTTACTTTCAAATGATGATGAGTACAACCAGCATGAAGCGTAGTTCCCTCTATAATCTCCAGCTTCTCCAAGCTGTACTGCCCAGTCAGTTTTGTGGTCGGAGCCTTCCTGTGAGAGAGCTGAATTCCTATCTTGTCCTGCAGAGACTCAAGGTCCTCACTCCCCCTGACCCCAGTTACGTACCGACTATTTAGGGGCTGCTTGCCGCGACCTAAGGTCCGATAAGCCTCTGGTTTTCTTACCACTAAGCTTGAAACTATAGTGATCCTTCGGTCCCCAGTGACCGGTAACAATGTGCAGGACTTCTCCAATCCAAAAGCACTTTTAAATATTCCTTCCACTGTGCCTTTCGCCTTGTCCGCGCTTGTAGCATAAACACTCACACTTGCAAAAAGTAATATAATCACTCCCTTCTTTTCTTCCTTCAGAGTTAGTTGCCAGACTCTCAGTAATCTTTTAGGCAGGAGCACGTCTCTGAACCTTCACTGTCCTTGAGACAGGAGACTGAAGTATTTCTGTACTAAACTCTTCCTTCTTTATCAATGTCTTCAGTGAGGTACAGCTCTGACCAGGCTGAGGTGATCTATATCTCGCCCTTACTGGCCTCCACTTGCTGAACTGCTGATAGAACCAAGCTGGACTGCTTCCTCCCTCCAAGTCCCAGCTAGACTCCACACGTCTGCTCTGTCCGAAGACAGGAAACTGACTACTAAATCACTCAACGAATCTACACTGACCACTCCCTACGAGTCACTACACTACCCTAAGGGTGTGTCTAGTGTATATTGAGTGAATGGGTATAGAGCATTGAACTGCTATCTCTCCACACATTCTCCAGGGTACTGCGTGTGCCTTCACACCAGGGCTACACACATGCCAAAAATAGGGTTCTCAGGGTGGGATATACTAAAAGATAATAACAGTAACATGTCACCATAAATGAATAATTTCATTCAAAAAGAAAAGGTAACAACCATCACTGTAGAAATAGCTCAAGAAAGATGGAGGACTTATAAGAAAGATGCAAATGATAAGGTCTCGTTAAGGCCTCGGGGAATCATTGTGTCTAAGGTGACGATCCATTTGGCTTCAACTTGAGCAAGCCTCTTTTTATAATCACCCCCCCCTAATACCAAAATGTATCACGTCAATCCCTCTAACTTTAAAAGATGAGGGCTCACAATTGTGATGGTGAAAAAAATGACGGGGGATGGTTTTTAGATTTTCTGGGTTGGTCGCCGTCCTGGCCGCGCAAATGTCCCGCACATGCTCCCTAATCCTTATCCTCAGTTCCCTTGATGTAAGGCCAATATATATTTTCGAACAGCCACAGGTGGCGTAATAAATAACATTTGATGTATTGCAAGAAATGCGGTGTCTGATATCAAACGTTTTCAGGCCATCTGAGGATTGGAAAGTGGAGCAGCGCAGGACATTTGCGCAGGCAAGACAGCGACCGCACGAGGTCATGCCAGGGGTAGGGCCACGGGATCCAAAAGGGTGACTGATGTTAGGCACATAGTGGCCTTGAACTAAAAGGTCGCATAGATTACTAGACCTTCTCGCAGTCATAGATAGTGATTCATCATGTGATAAGCCCAAGCGAGACTCCGCACGAAGAACAGACCAGTGTTTATTTAGAATGAATCTCATCTCCTCCCATGCATGGTTGTAGGTAGAAATAAACCTAATTGGTCCCTTGTTACCAAGATCCATTTCCCTTTTTTTAGAGCACAATAAAGTGTCACGTGGGGTAGATCTAGCTCTCCTGTAACCCCGTTTGATGCACCTATTTGAATATCCTCTACTCTGGAAGCCTGTGCCTCGAACCTGGTGTCTGAAGAGCAGATTCGCCTCGCCCGTAGGAACTGTCCGACCGGGACGGCCCTTATGGTGGAAGGATTGTGAGCAGAGGACGCATGGATCAAGGCATTCACTGAAGTAGGTTTGCGATACATATCAGTTTGAATGCGTCCAAAATCATCAACCTCAAAAGTTATGTCCAAAAAATCAATCCTATGAAAATCATAGGAATACGTGAGGTGAATGTTAAATGAGTTTTTATTCAGCGTCCCCATAAAATCCCCGAGCTGCTCCACTGTGCCATCCCACAAAAATAGAACGTCATCAATATACCTATGCCAGCACAGCACATGGGAGACGCCCGGCACGCCCTCGCCACCAAAACCAACCTCTCCCAGGAACCCAGAAAGAGGTTGGCGTACGAAGGCGCACAGGCCGCCCCCATGGCCGTGCCGCGTCTCTGAAGGTAGAACTGATCTTTAACCCCTTCCCGACCCATGACGCCACGTAGGCGTCATGAAAATCAGTGCCAATCCGACCCATGACCCTATGTGGCGTCATGAAAGGATCGCGTCCCTGCGGGTCGGGTGACCGGGGTCACTGAAAGGTCACCCGACCCGCCGGCACAGGACCCTTTGTGCTTCACCACAGGGGGTTGGCTTAACCCCCCCGTGGCCACGATCGCTCTGATTGGCTGTTAAAAGTGAAACAGCCAATCAGAGCAATCTGTAATATTTCACCAATATAATTGGTGAAATATTACAATCCAGCCATGGCCGATGCTGCAATAGCATCTGCCATGGCTGGACACCGAGCCCTGACCCCCCCACACGGATTCACGGCGGCGATCGGCCGCCGCCACCGAAAGATGGCAGCGGTCGGTCACCGCCGTCACTAAAAGCTCCCCTCGTCCTGGCCTCCGCTGCCCCCACCTTCCGATCCCCCCCCCTCACTTCCGACCCCCATACTCACCTCTCCCGGTCCACCGATGTCCCTGGATCCTTCCCGGCGGCTGCCCGGGATTCTTCATGGGCGCCGCCATCTTAGAAAATGGCGGGCGCATGCGCAGTGCACCCGCCGGCCGGCGCATGCGCAGTGCGCCCTGCCTAGTCAAAAAATTTATTTTGATCACTGTGATAAACTGTCACAGTGATCAAAATAACAAAAAAAATAATAAGAATACTCCTGTCATAGGTGGAAAATATAAGATTATTTTTTTGCATTCCCTATTGGCCGCACTGTTGCGATCCGTGCGGATTTCGCTGCGGATCCGCAGCTGGATTTCGCTGCTGATCCCGCGGATTTCTCTGTTGATCCGCAGTGGATTTCGCTGCTGATCCGCAGCTGATTTCGCTGCTGATCCGCAGCTGATTTCGCTGCTGATCCGCAGCTGATTTCGCTGCTGATCCGCTGCTGATTTCGCTGCAGATCAGCAGCGAATTGTCAGCTGCGATCGTCTCAGCGCGGATTTCGCTGCTGATCCACAGCTGATTTCGCTGCTGATCCGCAGCGGATTTCGCTGCTAATCCGCAGCGGATTTTGCTGCGGATCAGCAGCGGATTTTGCTGCGGATCCGCAGCGGATTTGGCGCTGCGGATCCACAGCAGATCCAGAAACCATGTACAGTACAATGCAAATAAATGGTAAAAAAAAACGCTGTGCACATGCTGCAGATTTTTCAGCGCGGATTTGCTGCGGTTTTAAATCCGCAGCATGTCAATTCTTTGTGCGGATTCTGCAGCGATTTTACACCTATTCCATTATAGGCGTAAAACCGCAGAGAAAAACCGCAGCAAATCCGCGCTAAATACGCAGGTAAAAGGCAGGTCGTTTTACCTGCAGATTTTAGAAAAATCCGCAAGTGAATCCGCAACGTGTGCACGGGCCTTAGGGTCAGGCTGGGTTCATATTGCATTATGGCAGTCCGTTAGATGGACTGCGTTTCACCGCGGTATAACGCGGTGTAACGCAGTCCGTTAACGCTGCCATTCACCCCATTTGTGTGCGCATCGCAACGCATGCCATGAAGCGGCATGCGTTCGCGACGTGTCGTCATTCAGTGACGGAGCCTTGGACGCAGGCTGCAGCGTCTGGGCTCCATCACCGCTAGCACAGATGAATCATCGCTGATTCCTCTGCACTAGCGGGTATAGCATAACGCGATCGCGTTATGCTATACCGTTACCAGCCCGTCAACGCTACGTGTTGAACGGGCTGGTAAAACGCAATATGAACCCAGCCTTAGGGTTAGAACTAGGGTTAGGGTTAGAACTAGGGTAAGGGTTAGAACTAGGGTAAGGGTTAGAACTAGGGTTAGGGTTGGAATTAGGGTTAGGGTTGGAATTAGAGTTAGGGTATTGGGTTATAAGCGTTAGGGGTGTTTTGGGGTTAGGGTTGGGATTAGGGTTAGGCTTGTGGTTAGTTTATGGTTAGAGTTGGGATTAGGGTTAGGGGTGTGTTGGGGTTAGGGTTATGGTTAGGGTTTGTATTAGGGTTAGGGGTGTGTAGGGGTTAGGGTTGGGGTTAGGGGTGTGTTGGGGTTAGGGTTGGAGTTAGAATTGAGGGGTTTCCACTATTTAGGTACATCAGGGGATCTCCATACGCGACATGGCGCCACCATTGATTCCTGCAAATTTTGCGTTCAAAAAGTCAAACAGTGCTCCCTTTATTCCAAGCCCCGACGTGTGCCCAAACAGTGGTTTACCCCCACATATGGGGTATCAGCGTACTCGGGAAAAATTGCACAACAACTTTGGGGGTCTAATTTCTCCTGTTACTGTTGGAGAAAAAAATTGGGGACTAAAAAAGTTATTTTTGTGGAAAAAAAATGATTTTTTATTTTCACGGCTCTGCGTTATAAACTTCTGTGAAGAACTTGGGGGTTCAAAGTGCTCACCACACATCTAGATAGGTTCCTTGCGGGGTCTAGTTTCCAAAATGGGGTCACTTGTGGGGAGTTTATACTGTTTAGGCACATCAGGGACTCTGCAAACGTAACATGACGCCCGCAGACCATTCCATCAAGTCGGCAATTCAAAACGTCACTACTTCCCTTCCGAGCCCGAAGTGTGCCCATACAGTAGTTTTCTCCCACATATGGGATATCAGCGTACTCAGGACAAATTGGACAACAACTTTTGAGGTCTAATTTCTCCTGTTACCCTTGGGAAAATAAAAAAATTGGGGACTAAAAGATCATGTTTGTGGAAAAAATATGATTTTTTTATTTTCATGGCCCGGCGTTATAAACTTCTGTGTAGCCCTTGGGGGTTCAAAGTGCTCACTACACATCTAGATAAGCTCCTTGGGGGGTCTAGTTTCCAAAATGGGGTCACTTGTGGGGGGTTTCTACTGTTTAGGCACATCAGGGGCTCTGCAAAGGCAACATGACGCCCACAGAACATTCCATCAAGTCTGCATTCCAAAATGGCGCTCCTTCCCTTCTGTGCTCTCCCATGCGCCAAAACAGTGGTTCCCCCCCACATATGGGGTACCAGTGTACTCAGGACAAACTGTACAACAACTTTTGTGGTCCAATTTCTCCTGTTACCCTTGTGAAAATAAAAAATTGCGGGTTAAAAAAATCAGTTTTTGAGGAAAAAAAATGATTTTTTATTTTCACGGCTCTGCATTACAAACTTCTGTGAAGCACGTGGGGGTTCAAGGTGCTCACCACACATCTAGTTAAGTTCCTTGAGGGGTCTAGTTTACAAAATGTGGTCACTTGTGGGGGGTTTCTACTGTTTAGGCACATCAGGGGCTCTGCCCGCCCGCAGACCATTCCATCAAGTCGGCATTTCAAAGCGTCACTACATCCCTTCCAAGCCCTGACGTGTGCCCAAACAGTGGTTCTCCCCCACATATGAGGTACTAGCGTACTTAGGACAAATTAGACAACTTTTGGGGTCCAATTTCTCCTGTAACCATTGTGAAAATAAAAAATATGGGGCTAAATAATAATTTTTTGAGAAAAAAAAATGATTGTTTATTTTCACGGCTCTGCGTTATAAAGTTTTGTGAAGCACCTGGGGGTTCAAAGTGCTCACTGTGCATCTGCATAAGTTTCTTAGGGGGTCTAGTTTCCAAAATGGGGTCATTTGTGGGGGAGCTCCAAAGTTTAGGCATACAGGGGCTCTCCAAACATGACATGGTGTCCGCTAACGACTGGAGCTAATTTTCCATTCAAAAAGTCAAATGGCGCTCCTTCCCTTCTGAGCCCTGCCGTGCGCCCAAACAGTGGTTTATGACCACATATGAGGTATCTGTGTACTCAGGAGAAATTGCCCAACAAATTTTAGGATCCAATTTATACTGTTGCCCATGTGAAAATGAAAAAACTGAGGCTAAAAGAAAATTTTTGTGAAAAAAAAAGTACTTTCTTTTTTTTACGGATCAATTTGTGAAGCACTTGGGGGTTCAAAGTGCTCACTCTGCATCTAGATAAGTTCCTTGGGGGGTCTAGTTTCCAAAATGGGGTCACTTGTGGGGGAGCTCCAATGTTTAGGCACACAGGGACTCTCCAAATGCGACATGGCAACCGCTAAATATTCCAGCATATTTTCCATTCAAAAAGTCAAATGGCGCTCCTTCCCTTCTGAGCCCTGCCGTGCGCCCAAACAGTGGTTTATGACCACATATGAGGTATCGGTGTACTCAGGAGAAATTGCCCAACAAATTTTAGGATCCAATTTATACTGTTGCCCATGTGAAAATGAAAAAAACTGAGGCTAAAAGAAATTTTTTGTGAAAAAAAAGTACTTTCTTTTTTTTACGGATCAATTTGTGAAGCACCTTGGGGTTTAAAGTGCTCACTCTGCATCTAGATAAGTTCCTTGGGGGGTCTAGTTTCCAAAATGGGGTCACTTGTGGGGGAGCTCCAATGTTTAGGCACACAGGGACTCTCCAAATGCGACATGGCAACCGCTAAATATTCCAGCATATTTTCCATTCAAAAAGTCAAATGGCGCTCCTTCCCTTCTGAGCCCTGCCGTGCGCCCAAACAGTGGTTTATGACCACATATGAGGTATCGGTGTACTCAGGAGAAATTGCCCAACAAATTTTAGGATCCATTTTATCCTGTTGCCCATGTGAAAATGAAAAAACTGAGGCTAAAAGAAAATTTTTGTGAAAAAAAAAGTACTTTCTTTTTTTTACGGATCAATTTGTGAAGCACCTGGGGGTTCAAAGTGCTCACTCTGCATCTAGATAAGTTCCTTACGGCGTCTAGTTTCCAAAATGGGGTCACTTGTGGGGGAGCTCCAATGTTTAGGCACACAGGGACTCTCCAAATGCGACATGGCAACCGCTAAATATTCCAGCATATTTTCCATTCAAAAAGTCAAATGGCGCTCCTTCCCTTCTGAGCCCTGCCGTGCGCCCAAACAGTGGTTTATGACCACATATGAGGTATCTGTATACTCAGGAGAAATTGCCCAACAAATTTTAGGGTCCACTTTATCCTGATGCCCATGCAAAAATGAAAAATTGATGCTAAAAGAAAAATTTTGTTGGAAAAATTAAAATGTCCATTTTTTCCTTCCACGTTGCTTTAGTTCCTGTGAAGCACCTGAAAGGTTAATAATCTTCTTGAATGTAGTTTTGAGTAGCTTGAGGGGTGCAGTTTTTATAATTGTGTCACTTTTGGGTATTTTCTGCCATATAGACCCCTCAAAGTGACTTCAAATGTGAGGTGGTCCCTAAAAAAAATGGTTTTGTAAATTTTGCTGTAAAAATGAGAAATCGCTGGTCAACTTTTAACCCTTATAACTTCCTAACAAAAAAAAATGTTGTTCCCAAAATTGTGCTGATGTAAAGTAGACATGTGGGAAATGTTATTTATTAACTATTTTGTGTCACATAACTCTCTGGTTTAACAGAATAAAAATTCAAAATTTGAAAATTGCAAAATTTTCAAAATTTTGGCCAAAGTTCAATTTTTTTCACAAATAAACGCAAAAATTATCGACCTAAATTTACCACTAACATGAAGCCCAATATGTCACGAAAAAACAATCTCAGAATCGGTAGGATCCGTTGAAGCGTTCCTGAGTTATTACCTCATAAAGGGACACTGGTCAGAATTGCAAAAAATGGCCAGGTCATTTAGGTCAAAATAGGCTGGGTCATGAAGGGGTTAAATACAAAAAAATTGTGTGTAAGGACAAAGTGCAGCAGCTCGAGGATTAGCCCACATAAAGGGCCGTCCAGGTCGGAGGCCCCCAGGAAGAGGCGAACCGCATCCAGGCCAAGGGAATGTTCAATGCACGTATTTAAACTTTCAACGTCTGCAGTCACTAGAAGTGTACCAGGGTCCACAAGGATGCCGTCCATCCGGGCCAGGGCGTCCGTAGTGTCACGTATATAAGATGGTAATGTCTCCACCAAAGGTTTGAGATAAAAATCAATAAATTGACAAACTCGATCACAAGGACCGTCAATCCCGGACACTATGGGACGCCCCGGAGGATCAAGGGCATCCTTGTGGACCTTTGGCAAAAGATAGAAAGTAGGGGTTCTAGGACACTTCACAATCAGACCATCAAGGACCTGTTTGGTGATAACAGTATTATCAAAAGCTAGATTAAGTATAGTTTGTAAATCAAGAGAGAATGTCGTCAGAGGGCTGGAGGTTAATTTGGTGTATGTGTTGGTATCTCGCAGCTGGCGAAAGGCTTCCCTCTCATACTTAGTATGAGGCCAGATGACAATGTTTCCCCCCTTGTCCGCTGGTTTAATAACCACATCAGTTAAAGATTGTAATTCACTAATGGCCTGACGTTCCTCAAAAGTGAGATTATCATAACGCCGTCGTGTAGACAGCTTCTTGAAGTCGTCACTTACCAATTTAGTGAAGACTTCTATTGCAGGACTGAGGGACAAGGGGGGAAACCTTGTCGATCTGGGTAGAATAGAAGAAGGGAGCCTATTCACAATAGGATCGCTCTGTTCGCCAAGGAGATCCTCCAGGTTCTGGAGAGCCTCTCTTTCAAGTTCACTCAAAGTTTCCGAGGATGTCCGTTTATTGTGGAGTGTCCTTAGAAGCATTTTCCGTGCAAATAGGTGTAGATCTTTCAGGGCTACAAAATAATTAAATGCATTAGTTGGAGAAAAAGAGAGACCCTTGGTGAGAACACGTAACTGTGCATTAGTGAGATTATGCATGGACAGATTAAGCACCTGCAAGTCTCCCTGCGTATGAGAGGAGGTAGATGCTGCTGGTCTGTTCCTCGTGTTTTGCCTCGTCATGCGCTTGTTGGTATTTGCTGATCCACTACCAGCATTGGATGATGAAGGTCCAGATGAACTATTAGTGTCACCAAAATTTGATCTCATAGATGTAGATCTGGACCGAGAGTGTGACGATCCCCTAAAACGTGATCTGGACCTATCATGGGTATTATACCATTTATAAACACGTAGGCCTTTTTTATCTTCAATGTCTCTTTGAAATTTCTTGGCCTTATTAGTTTATATTTCTTTAACCCATTTTTGAGACAATACGTCCATTTCATCATTAAATTTTTTAAGGTCATCGCTACTCATTTCCTTGCGGAGCTTAACCTGTAGTTGTTCCATCTCAACCTCAAACGAGGAAAGAGATTTGGAGTTCATATCTTTCAATAATAACATAAATCCCCTAGAACACATATCCGCAGTAGCCTCCCAATTATTCTTAAACGTTTCATCAGTGATAGGAAAGGATGGAAACATCTGGACTCTAAGTCCTCTTGGTATCAGACCTTTCTGTAGGTATTTATCAAGGAATTCATGATTCCACCAGGTCCGGGTACGTTTCCTTAGTAAATCCTTAAATTGGTTAGTAGTATCCCGCAAGTCTTTATTCAAACCCTCAGAAGACCCACCTGAGGAATCCTGCAAAGAGTCATTAATCAACTCGCGCCATGTTTGGTCACGAGCTCTGAAATCCATGGTAGGATAATAGGTTTTTTATAATTAGTTCAAAGCCACTATGTGCCTAACATCAGTCACCCTTTTGGATCCCGTGGCCCTACCCCTGGCATGACCTCGTGCGGTCGCTGTCTTGCCTGCGCAAATGTCCTGCGCTGCCTCCACTTTCCAATCCTCAGATGGCCTGAAAACGTTGATATCAGACACCGCATTTCTTGCAATACATCAAATGTTATTTATTACGCCACCTGTGGCTGTTCGAAATATATATTGGCCTTACATCAAGGGAACTGAGGATAAGGATTAGGGAGCATGTGCGGGACATTTGCGCGGCCAGGACGGCGACCGACCCAGAAAATCTAAAAACCATCCCCCGTCATTTTTTTCACCATCACAATTGTGAGCCTCATCTTTTAAAGTTAGAGGGATTGACGTGATACATTTTGGTATTAGGGGGGTGATTATAAAAGAGGCTTGCTCAAGTTGAAGCCAAATGGATCGTCACCTTAGACACAATAATTCCCCGAGGCCTTAACGAGACCTTATCATTTGCATCTTTCTTATAAGTCCTCCATCTTTCTTGAGCTATTTCTACAGTGATGGTTGTTACCTTTTCTTTTTGAATGAAATTATTCATTTATGGTGACATGTTACTGTTATTAGCTTTTAGTATATCCCACCCTGAGAACCCTATTTTTGGCATGTGTGTTTTTTTATTGTTTTTATGTTGTCCTTTATTATTTTTCTTTTTCGTGTTTTTGTCTCCTTATGTTTTTATTATGTCTTATTATATATTTTTTCCTTTATCTAGTTTGATCTTCAAATTTGGCCTGTATCCTCCATAATCATAGGCGAATATTCTCAAGTTATGACACATTACCTCATGATGAAGTGTTACTTTGGACCATATTTACCATTCGCCTATCTGGAGATGTTTACTGTCATATTTTGTGACCAATGTTGTAATTATCTTATATTATGCTGTAGATATGGATATTCCATATTATACATATATTTTGGCATTATGATCTATATACCACCATGTGCAGTGCGCATGCGCTCTGGCTGGTCGCGGCTCCTGGCATGTGGGGAGCGTCTTACTGGGTGCTCTGTGTACACGCACCGCTTGGCGCGTGCGCACTGACATCCTGACGCTTCCTTTACATGTTTGAAGGACCTGCAGCCTCCCGTGCGCATGCGCCAATATGCGCATTTCCATTGGTCAATTGCGATCATGTGATATGATCACATGCCTTTTAAAGGTCCTTCTATGGACAACTAACATATTCCCCTTGAGGAAGTGTGCTCTGCAGCACACGAAACGTGCATCGGGGGTCCACACTGCCTGCCCAGGAGCCCTCTCCCCTCCAGAGTCTTATACCTCGGTAAGTGTCCTTCTCACTATTTATGGGCTCGAGTCTGAACCCTTATAATTGATGGTATCTCTTGCACTGGCGAGGACCTCTTTTTGGACACTCACCTATCCGATATATGCCCTCATATCACACCGCTATGGGGTTTCTTTGATGGTGATTACTTTATATGTGGACTTCTATGTGGGGGGGATTGATCGTCCTGTGGCACCTTTGGTATTTTTGCTCTGAGTCATTTTTACCATTATTCTCTGCATGATATTGTCTGTTTTATAAAGCTTTGTACTCTTTCAAATAAAATATAACTCAAATCATTATCTTTTGTCACCTATTGGCTTTGCTTTCTCCTGGTGTACATGTTGTTCTGGAGCGGGTGCACTTTGTTGCTCTTTGGGCTTATGCCCCTCATTTGTGGCACTATTTGTATGCCACCATGGGATATTTTTGTATGTGCTACCTTTACAGTAGTCCATGCCAGGTTTCTCAAGTAGCACAGCAAACATCTCTGACATCATTACTATGAGCCTGCTCTCACAGGCCAGGTACTTGGGTATTAAGTACCACTGGCCACAGTTGCATTAAGTTTGTCAGGAGTTTGCTGCTACTTCACATACAGTAGCTCAGCTCCAGCCGATGTCTATCATCTTCTACTTCTTACTTTCATGCTATAATCAGCATTATTTCCAAAACCAGTCCAGCTTACTAAGTGAAGCCCACAACTACTTTTCAGAATACAAGTTGCCGTCTCCTTGCAACTGTTGTCAGTGCTGTTCACACCTGGCCTCTGCAATCAAGGTAACGCATCTCTTCAAGTAAGTCTCCAGTTTAATCATTTCCTTGTTTCAAGTCCATGTTTGCAGACATCGCTGCTATTAACCTCTTCACTGTTGAAAAATAACAGACTACATTTACCTCTGATTTTCCTGTGATTAACCATTTCCCTGCTAGAAAGTACTAGATTTTATTTCTGCGATTAACCATTGCCATGGTGGAAGATACCAGTCTCCTATACATTCAATGTGCATTTACACTGAAAGAGTATCATGAAATAGTGTTTTTAAGAACTCTCATTAATGATAATCTTGCAGTGTAAACAAGCTTGCTCATTGGGTGAAATGATGTTTTGTAAAGTTGAAAGATCAACATTTTCGGCGGTGTATCATCCTGTGACATTGCTGAGAACAATGAAAGCCTATGTGCGCTGAACAATTTATTATAAATCTCTCAGTGCACATCATTTACTTTATCTACCTGTGCAAAAAGGTTTTTAAATGATAACCGATTACCCTTGTTCATCATCCTGCATTACCTGCTGTCCTGCTCCTCACTGATTCACGTGTTGTCTTTCAAAACATCCTCTGCCCTGACTTTCATTCCCCGTCTAGAAACACAGCCGTCCAGTGGGCGCCACTTATCCATGACTCATATATGGGGACTTTATAATGATTTAATCACTATTTATATGGCATCAGTTTCTTGCAGCAATGTTTTGATTGAAATTAATGAGCTGAACATGCAAATTTATGGTGGGGTCATTCGGCATTCAGCTAGCAGTTATACCATTTGTACAGCTGGTGTCTAAGATTCTACATGATTCATTTTGCTTCCACAACATCAATATTTTCATGCAAATCTCACAAGAACTGTAACTTTTAATCCCTCCCCGCACTGTGTCATATGTTTTTAGTGCAAGAGGAAAGTTGTCATGGCATAGGTTTAGGAGCTGTTGGGCGCCATCATTTTCATGTTGGTGGCTTAATTCGGTGATAGTTGGAGCGCCCGCCAGGGCAGTGGGGAATACTCGGTACCGGGCTGCTTCTTAAAGGGGCAGTGTCACGGCAGCAGTGACCCGGTCCGTGGCCCTGGGCGTCCAGTAAAAGGGATGTGATGAAAAAGGATAATAAAGAGTTTTTAAATAAAGTGTTCGTGACACCAGCTGTGGTATTCGGCAATAAAAGATGTTTCCAATGCTTCAGATTCAGTCCTCTGGGACAGTTGTTGATGCAGCAGAGTTGGTGCAGCCCTCCACAGGCAGGGCTATGTCCCAGGGCAGTTAAGATGATAAAGGATGGTGTTGGTGGGGAGTCTGGTGCAGGGCAGTTGACGCAGTAAAGATTCAGAGGACACAGCGGGGTGCAGTTTTCAATACTTTATTCACAGTTCTTGTGTACACAGATACCCGTGTAGTGCCGCGTCCTCCAGGTGAGGGGTCAAGCAAACTCCCAGGTAGATTGGGATACACCTTTCCAAGACTGCCTTCAATGTGTAGGCCGTCTCGCTGTGCTGACTCTCTACCCTTCCTGTCCAACACCTCACAGTCAGTGTCCCGAGCCAGCAGCCACGGAACCTGTCAGGTGACGTCCTCTCTGCATTCCCTTGCTCCTATATGGCTGCCTGTTCAGCGAAGATAGCTGTGGCTGTGGTGGAAGCACCTACAGGTGCCACTGCCTCCAGCTTGCTAGCTGAGTCTTGAAGTTCTCCACTAGGCTTGGGGGCTGGTACCCCTACTGCGACCTGGTCCCTCCACTACTGGATCGGGCCCCACTACTCACTATCCGTGCCCCTAGGACCTCTTCTATCCTTCTGGAAGCTTCTTTCTGCCTCTTGCTTAATTCTATCTTTCTGCGTCTGGGGACAAGCTCCTTACAGCTTGAGCTCCCCTCTCACTCTACAGTCTCGTTCCCGCTCTCTAAGCTCCACTCACTTCCTTCTACTTTCTCCACCCACTCCCCAACACCCTTTCCTACCCAGCCTGGGATAAGACCATCCTTCCGAAGGGTACATCCAGGTTCCCTGCTGATATAGTCTGTGTTGGGTGCAGGTGTTAGAATCCTGGGTGGTGCTCCCTCCTTACCTGAGAGCGGGGTACCACACCTCTAGATGAGGTGCAGTACCTCTGTGGCGACCGGACCCTCAGGGGCGCCACATAACTATATGACCAAATAACCCTAGGTGGTAAACAATCTTCTTACTTCATCTGGTACCTTTAAGGTATGTCCATTGATTGGAAATGGACCCTGAGAGCTTTGATCAACAAGTTCCTATTAGATCCCATTTAGGACTACAATGTAACTGATTCATTGGGAGATGTAATGAACCCCAAACAGGGAGGTGAGGAACTCTGAGGTTTTATACCAGTCCTTTACCACTCCACTACACCAATTCTCACTCCCTCATGGGCCATTCACTCTCCCATTGGGTTGCTGTTCCCTCCACTTTGCTTCTGTAGGGTGTCTTTGCACCAACTTTGCCTGAATTCTCAAAATTCGCAGTTTTTCAGAACAGTCAAGGTGGGATGACCCTAAAATGGGAGTTCTCAAGTTCCCTGGAAGAGGATACTTGGGTAGATGTTTTCAAACTTTTTAAAAAGTAAAAAAAAAAAAAAAATTTCCAACAAAGGCTTGTATATGGTTGATGCAATTGTAACAAATGGAAGTACTGAGAAGTATTCGGTCCGTGCATTCACCGACAAAGGATATCTTGAAATTGGAAGGAATTGAAACGCAAAGTATTTAAAGCTGTTGAGTCTTTTAATATGTAACAAGCGTTATTTATACAAAGGAAACTGAAAATTAAAATTTTAGTATATGACACTTGGCGATGGATGCGCATTCTTACAGCATAGACTATACACAAGCTATCATAAATAACATCCAAATTCTTCTCTTTTATCCCCAGTCAAACGCTTGAAATTTGACCTTCACATCGTGACCTCGTTAATTTATCTTATTGTTTGCACATGTAGCAAAAGAAAGGCCGGTAAGGCGGCTGAACAAGTGGTGAGGTTAGAAACTTTCCCTTAGATTCTTTTCCAGAGGGGACTAAAAAAAAGGAATAAAAAAAGTTGTTACAAAAAATAAAAATAAATACATGAAAGTTTGAATCACTCTGAACCCCCTACAAATTTCCCAACGTAAAAATAAAGACATTTAGGAAATAAACATACTAGATATCATGTAATTATGCTGTACATTTGAAATGCCAGAATTGCTGTTTATTTGGTCCCAGAACCTCTCCCAAAAATTCACTTAAAAATAAAAAAAATAAAAAATGGGTTGTATGTACCACAAAATAGTAACAATAAAACCTTCAGCACGCCACACAAAGAAACAAGCCCTCACACGGCTGCATTGTTGGCAAAAAGATTTTAAAAAGTTACCGGTGCCAGAGAATGGTGAGACAAAACAATTTTTCTTTTTACAAAGTTCTGAATTTTTTTCATTTCTAAAATATGAAAAAAAACAGTCAGTTTGGTATTGCTGTTACTGTACCAGGTCATTTTACTGCATAATGAAGACTATAAGAATATAAACCAAAAAAAACAATGGTGGAATTGCATTTTTTTTTCACCATTTCACACCATTTTCTTTCCAATTTTCAGTGCATTATATGGTAAAATGAATTGATTTTATTACCCATCCCACAAAAAAAAACAAGCCCTCCTATGGCTTCTGCTACTGGGGTCTGTCAGTAGTTGGCTGGCAGCTTTAAAATGGAATAGCATGGACAGCCTTAGCTATGGCTACTTGGAATATCAGGTCACAGACTTGGCTTGGACTTCACCCTATAAACTCTGTGTAAAGATGTGGACTTACAAAAGAGTTGCTGGCTGGTGTTGTAGGCTGGCAGAAATGCTCAGATCGCCACGTCAAAAGCAGAAAGGCAGTCAAGGTAACAAAATCGAAAATCAGAAGTATGGTCAAGAAATGATCTGTGATCAGGACTGGAATAACATAGATTGAACAAGGGGAAAAAAACAAGCTACAGTTAACCAGAGTAGTATTCACTATAACTGGCACAGGAAATTGACTCTTAAGCATTTGCTACATTTAACCAGAGTAGTATTCACTATGCCTGGCACAGGAAACTGACTCTTAAGCGTTTGCTACAGTTAACCAGAGTAGTATTCACTATAACTGGCACAGGAAACTGACTCCTAAGCGTTTGCTACAGTTAACCAGAGTAGTATTCACTATGACTGGCACAGGAAATTGACTCTTAAGCATTTGCTACATTTAACCAGAGTAGTATTCACTATGCCTGGCACAGGAAACTGACTCTTAAGCGTTTGCTACAGTTAACCAGAGTAGTATTCACTATGACTGGCACAGGAAACTGACTCTTAAGCGTTGGCACAGGAAATTGACTCTTGGGCGTTTAAGGGAATTGATTACCGTAAGTAAATTGGCAGGAATTAATACTCAAACTCCAGGGCTGAGCGGAACCACAAGTCCCAGCAGTGAAGCATGGCTACTGTAGAGTCACCTTACCACGTGTCACACAACACACGAAGCGGAAGTAGAGCAGACATTTATCGGAACGGGTAGAAAAATAAAAAAGCTATGGTTCTTGGAGGAAGGGGAGGCAGGTAAAGTGATAGAGTGACTCTCTTCACAACACAGAGTCCTTTGTATTCACCCACACAAAGGTAGTGGCTCTAATGAAACCCTTTATTGTTTTCTCACAATATAATATGTATGTACATCACAATTGTGACCCAATATCTATAAGTATAGGATATGTACATATATTACACTCAGTCAGTAGAGGATGGGCAGACAGTTTCCAAGTCACTGACATTACCTGAAAATATTTAGTACAATGATTAATAAGTTCCCATCAAAGAAAATGAATGGCTGCTGGGAAAGAGCAATAAAGCTCGAGCAGATGAGCTGATTAAGATAATTTTTAGTACTAATAAAGGAGAAGACTGTGCATGAGGAAAGGGCTGTTACATGCCCTGATTTCTCAAGACCAGTGGTTTTCCTGCTTGTGTCGATGAGTGGACGGGGTGGAATGTAAGGCTCCTGATTCATTAAGTTGCTCATATGAAGTGACATCTGCCTCCTTATGTACTTTGCCACAAAAGTGACTATAGTCAGATGACTGTAGTAAATGTATTTGTATGATGTATATATAGCAGTCTCAATGTCTCCTATGTGATGTATATACAACTGTCTCAGTGTCTCCTATCTGATGTATACAACAGAGTCTTGGTCTCTCCTATGTGATGTATATAGAGCAGTTTCAGTGTATCCTAGTTATATCCACCTGACTTCTACCCAGCCTCTGCTCAGCCCAGAATGGCTGATAACAGAGAAATCTACATTAGAATGTGTCATGAATAGATTGGGGTCCGAGCACCACTCTACACTGCCTCTTCAGATGTGGATGAAGTTGAAAACTACGGTAGAGTTTGGGAGTTGCATCACTGTGCAGTATCTTGTCAGTCGCTGTACACATTACACTGCACCACATATTGTGTGACCCTCAATCAAGTTGAAGCTCATCTAGACTGGAAAATGTCACTTTTTAGTTGTTTTGATGCTTTTTGCTGCGGCACGTTGGCTGCTATGCCCTCATCTCTAGCTACGCCTTGTGGTTTCTGACTCCATATTTAGCCTTTTCCATAGAAACTATTTGCAATGGAAATTACAGATCAGGAGCAAAGATGAGAACATATTTTGCAGAGATTCCGTCTACGGCGATAATGGGAACATTGAAGAATCCAGATGTCCGTGTTATAGTGTAATATAATTAGAAGCTGGAAATTCAGTCTGACTTGTCCCTCTCTCTTTGCTGGTTAATAGCTCAGAGTTCAATCTGGCTGCAAATGTTCCCTGGAGACGTGGAAATTATAATATGGGCGGTGTGGAACGTCCCTCGCCCCCCTCCAGTGTATAACCTCCGGCCCCCCACCTGCCGTCTGCCTTCACTACCATGTTACAGAACGGTGGTGCAGAGCTCCTGATACCAGCGCCATCCTGTAATAGCAGCTACCGGGGTGACAAGTCCGGTCATGACATCTATTCCTCCTGAATCTTCCCCCATCATCTGTGAGTGATATTATTGAGAAGTGGAAGGAGCCGCAGCAACTCAGCTACGAAGTGGAGACCCTGTAACGTTACAGAGCGGGGGGCCGAGTGCTGAGGAGCAGAGGGCAGAAAAGTCACCAACGTCCTGCTGACCCCATAACTGCAGAGTGCAGACCTCGTCTGGTATTAGCACAAACACTGCGCCCCCACCGGGAGCTTCATGGCTTAGCAGCTGAATGCAACCGTACATCACCAAACACAATGCCGAGCGTCGGATGGAGTGGTGTAAAGCCGCCACCACTGGACTCTGGAGGAGACGTGTTCTGTGCAGTGACGGATCGCACTTCTCTGATGGAGGAGTCTGGGTTTGGTGATTCCAGGAGGTCGTTGCCCCCTGACTGCATTGTGCCCCCTGTACAGATGGTGGAGGGGGATACTGCTGTGGGCTGTTATAGGGGCTCGGGTTCTGCCCTTTAGCTCCAGTGATGGGAAATTTTAATCCCTCACCATAAGCATTATGGACAATTGCATCTTCAGCTTTGTTGGTAACAGTTTGGGAAAGTCCCTTATCTGTCCCCCATGACTGTGCCCAGTGCAGAAGGTCCATACAGACATGGGGGAGAATATGAATGGCTGCACAGAGCCCGAGCGAGCCCCACAGACGCTTCCAGAAATCCTTCCCAGGAGAGCGGGTGCCATTATATCTGCAGAGGGGCCGACTCCCTATTAATGTCTATGGATGTAGGAAGGGTCAGAAAAACTTTTGGAGGAGGATGCGGAGGGGGCACATACTTTTCTCCATATAGTGTTTTTATGGAGAGGAAGGGTCATTGAACCTTTAACATGTGCTGGTGTTACCTGCTTATGTGTTTCAATGGCAGCTGAGGTCCTTCTGAAGACTCCGGTCAGCGCCCTTTCGGTTCACCTACAGGAGATATTTTGACTGTATCCGGCTATACTGAGGAATTGCAGCATATAGTACAATCAATCAAAGGATCGCAGGTTCAGGGACTAAAAATATAATATTAAATGTTCATAAAAATATGAAAAGTGGAAAAGTATTACCCCAATTTTGCCCCATCTAAAAACAAATAAGAAAGCTAAAGAGGCATATGTGGTATCACGGCATTTGTAAAAGTCCAGTCTATGAAAATGGAACATTAATTAACCTATAAGATGAAGGGTACAAAGTAAAGGAGATCGAAATGTGAGATTTGCTGTTTTTGTCATCTTACCTCCCTCCAAAAAAGCAATGAAAGTATTGTTTGCTTGATGTCCTACAGCAGCACCAGTGGGGATTTTATCCTCCTGGAACAAAGAAGAGGTGATGGCAATTAGTAAGGGTTGTCTTCTGTATAAATACAGCTGCTCACTCCCGTCCTCCCTGAAGGGACAGGTGGTAATGTTGGGAAGGATCTCTCTGTATATTTATATAGATGCTTCCTTTGGGGTGATCCACATGGATGTGAGTGCTTATTGTATACTAGATGGTGGCCCGATTCTAATGCATCAGGTATTCTAGAATATGTATGCGGCCGACACAGCGGTGTTTAAGTTTAGTGGCAAGATCGTTGATTGGTCGCAGTGAAAGACCGCGACCAATCATCGAATTGTATTGTGAGGACCGGAGAGCACCGCTGCCTATGCGGCTACTTCCGCTGCGAGAACCCGGGACATGAGCGGGCGCTCGCAGCAGAAGTATCCCGACCCGCAGCGCCGCTCCCGGTCCTCTCTTGACATCCTAGCCGCATGGATGTCAGCGCCGCTGCCTGTGCGGGTACTTCCGCTGCGAGAACCCGGGACATGAGCGGGCACTCGCAGCAGAAGTATCCGGGTGTTATGTTACGGTAGCTGAGGAGTGCAGGTAAAAAAGGAAATACACCAGAGCAGTTGGAATCTATGAGATTGCAGTACCCTGACTAACCCCCGCAACTAGAGGCAGCCGTGGAGCGTTCCTACGTTGGTCCTAGACGCCTCGTCACAGCCTGAGAAACTAACTACACCTAAAGATAGAAATAGGAAAGCTATCTGCCCCGGAGCAGAACCCCAAAGATAATAGAAAGCCCCCAAACATGTAATGGCGGTTAGACAAGAGGAAATACTGACACAGAAAGAAAATAGTAAGAGCAAACGCTGGGGCCCAAACTATCTAAATAGAAAAGGACGGGAAGGGTACTTACTGCAATCCCAGAAAACCCTGAAAAAACACCAACTCTACTAATTTCAAAATCACCTGAGATCACACGACCTCTACCACCTAAATTAGTTCTCTGGTGTAACAAAAACAAAACAGCAGCCACTGAAAAAAAAACTGGAAAAAGCAAAAGTACAAAACACAGTGGCTGGACTAAACTGAGAGGGCAAAAGCCCCCAGAGGGGACCCTGAAGGCCCCCACAGAAGTGCAGGACAAAATGCAAAAATATAGCAAAAACACAAAATAAGAAATTGTCTTATCTGATAGCAGGAGATGCAGACACGACACAGCAGGCTACAAGGGAAACTGGAAAGAAGGATTCAGACCAGAACAATTGATCACCGGCAACCCTGATGGGAAAATGACTCCCTTATATAAGACCAGTCAGTAACACCTGATTCCCAGTCCTCACAATCCTCACTAGTACCGCTTGTAACCACCAGAGGGAGCCTCTGCTCAGAACTCATCTCAAACCCATTCACAACAGTACCCCCCCCTTGAGGAGGGTCACCGAACCCTCATTTGAGCAACCAGGTCGGTCAGGATGAGTTCTATGATACGCACGGATAAGTCTCCTAGCATGGATGTCCGAAGCAAACACCCAAGAATTATCTTCCTGACCATAACCTCTCCATTTAACCAAATACTGGAGTCTTCGTCTAGAAAAACGAGAATCCAATATTTTCTCAACCACATACTCCAGATTGCCCTCAACCAAAACAGGGTCAGGAGGCACAGCAGCAGGAACCACTGGCTCAACAAACCTCTTCAACAAGGACTTGTGGAACACGTTATGGATCTTAAATGTCCCTGGAAGAAGCAAAGGAAAAGAAACAGGATTAATAATCTCCATGATCTTATAAGGTCCAATGAACCTAGGCTTAAATTTAGGAGATGCTACTCTCATAGGAATATTCTTTGAGGACAACCAGACCAAGTCCCCCACTTTAAACCGAGGACCATCAGTCCTATGCCGGTTAGCAAACCGCTGGGCCTTCTCCTGAGAGAGGGACAACCTCTCCACTACCTGGTCCCAAATCTGCTGCATACGCTCAACAACAGAGTCAACACCTGGACAGACAGAAGCCTCCGTCTGTCCTGAAGAAAATCGAGGGTGAAACCCAGAATTACAGAAAAACGGAGACATCAAAGTGGCAGAGCTAGCCCTATTATTAAGAGCAAACTCAGCCAAAGGCAAAAAAGAGACCCAGTCATCCTGATCAGCAGACACAAAGCATCTTAGATAAGTCTCCAATGTCTGGTTTGTTCTCTCAGTTTGACCATTGGTCTGAGGATGAAATGCCGAGGAGAAAGACAATTGAACACCCAGTTTAGAACAAAAAGTCCTCCAAAATCTGGAAACAAACTGGACTCCTCTGTCAGACACAATGTTCTCAGGAATGCCGTGTAAACGAACCACGTGCTGAAGGAACAACGGCACCAATTCAGAGGAGGAAGGCAACTTAGGTAATGGCACAAGATGTATCATTTTGGAAAACCTATCACAAATTACCCAGATGGTGGTCATTCTCTGAGAAACAGGAAGATCGGAAATGAAATCCATAGAGATATGGGTCCATGGTCTCTTGGGCACAGGCAATGGCATCAACAAACCACTAGAGCGAGAGCAAGGCTCGGAGCGAGAGCAAGTCCCGCAGGACTGCACAAATTCCCTGACATCGCGAGACAAGGTAGGCCACCAAAAGGACCGACTAACCAAGTCTCTGGTACCAAAAATTCCGGGATGCCCAGCCAATGCGGAACAATGAATCTCAGACATCACACTCTTTTTCCATTGGTCCGGGACAAACAATTTTCCAACAGGGCAGCGCTCGGGCCTATCCTCCTGACACCCCTCCAGAGCAAGTCTCAAATTGGGCGAGATGGCGGAAAGAACTACACCCTCCTTCAAAATAACAGAGGGATCAGATAGCTCAGGAGAGTCCGCAAGGAAACTCCTCGAGAGGGCATCCGCCTTAACATTCTTAGTGCCAGGAAGAAAGGAAACCACAAAATTAAAACGTGTGAAAAACAAGGCCCACCTGGCCTGTCTAGGATTGAGTCGCTTGGCAGATTCCAGATAGACCAGATTCTTATGGTCCCTAAGGACCACCACCTGATGTTTGGCTCCCTCCAGCCAATGTCTCCACTCTTCAAAAGCCCACTTCATGGCCAATAACTCCCGATTACCCACGTCATAATTACGTTCAGTAGGAGAAAATTTTCGAGAGAAAAAGGCACAAGGGTTACTTTTAGAGGTCTCTGGATCTTTTTGGGACAAAACGGCACCTGCCCCAATTTCAGAGGCATCAACCTCCACCTGAAATGGCAGAGAAACATCAGGCTGCCGTAGAACAGGAGCAGAAGTGAATCTCTGCTTAAGTTCCTGAAATGCAGAGACTGCCTCAGGAGGCCAATTCACCACATCAGAACCCTTTCTGGTCAAATCAGTTAATGGTTTAACAATAACCGAGAAATTACCAATAAATTTACGATAAAAATTGGCAAAACCCAAAAATCTCTGAAGAGCCTTTAATGAAGTAGGTTGGACCCAATCACAGATGGC
Organism: Oophaga sylvatica; assembly: GCA_033576555.1. NCBI lineage: Eukaryota > Metazoa > Chordata > Amphibia > Anura > Dendrobatidae > Oophaga > Oophaga sylvatica. The sequence goes on from JARQOD010000002.1 coordinate 633,042,276, forward strand.
CTGAACCTTGACGGGGTCCATTTCAATAACAGATGGGGACAAAATGAATCCCAGAAATGAGATCTTCTGTACGCCAAAAAGACACTTTGATCCCTTCACATACAGAGCATTCTCTCTCAAAATCTGGAATACAGTTCGAACATGTTTCACATGAGAGTCCCAGTCATTAGAAAAAATCAAGATATCATCCAAATAAACAATCAGAAACTTGTCCACAAAATCCCTGAAAATGTCATTCATGAAGGACTGGAAGACGGAAGGAGCATTAGTGAGCCCAAAGGGCATCACAAGGTACTCAAAATGCCCTTCAGGGGTGTTAAATGCCGTCTTCCATTCATCCCCGTGCTTAATGCGAATAAGGTTATACGCCCCCCTGAGGTCAAGCTTGGTAAACCAAGTAGCGTTTTTCACCCTGGAAAACAGGTCAGAAATCAAGGGTAACGGGTATTGATATTTCACAGTAATATTGTTCAAGAGACGATAATCAATACACGGCCTTAATGAACCATCTTTTTTGGCCACAAAGAAAAAACCGGCACCTAAGGGTGAAGAGGATGGTCTGATATGACCCTTCTCCAATGATTCCTTGATATAAGACCGCATAGCGTCATGTTCAGGTACAGACAAGTTAAAAAGGCGACCTTTAGGGAATTTACTACCTGGCACTAATTCAATAGCGCAGTCATAGCTCCTATGGGGAGGTAAGGATGCAGATTTACTTTCGCTAAACACATCAGAAAAATCAAACAAAAAGTCAGGAACATCCTCAGCCTGGGGGATGCAGAAAAAACAGGAGTGTTGGTATTAACACATTGGCAGCCCCAACTGGTTACAGACACAGATTTCCAATCCAAAACAGGATTATGAGACTGTAACCAAGGGAAACCCAGCACTATATGTCATGCAGATTACATAGAACCAAAAATTTGCAGCACTCCTGGTGATCAGGTTCAACCCTCATTATCACCTGAGTAGAAAACTGGGGTTTATTCTCAGCCAAAGGGGTAGAATCGATCCCCAGTAAAGGAATAGACTTCTGTAGGGGTATCAAGGGAAACCCACAACGTTTAGCAAAATCATAATCCATCAGGTTAATAGCTGCTCCAGAATCAACGAAAGCCTGAGCAGAAAATGAGGACAGAGAGCATATCAGAGTGACAGTTAATAAAAACTTAGTCTGAACACTAGCCAAGACAACTGAGCGTGCAAAATGTCTTCCCAGCTTAGGGCAGACTGAAATAGCATGAGATGCATCACCACAGTAGAAACATAACCCATTGCGCTTTAGAAACTCATGACGCTGTGCCCCAGACACCACTCCATCACACTGCATGGGCTCAGCAGCTGGCTCACAAGGCAACACCACTCCACGCATACTTCTCCGCTCACGCAAACGTCTGTCAATTTGAATCGCTAATGACATAGAATCATTGAGACCAGAGGGGACAGGGAATCCCACCATAACATCCTTTACATTATCCGACAGACCCTTCCGGAAAAGGGCCGCCAAAGCGTCGTCATTCCACTTGGTCAGGACTGCCCACCTACGGAATCTCTGACAGTATAACTCAGCGTCATCAAGCCCCTGATTTAATGCCAACAAGGCTTTTTCAGCTTGATCAGTGACATTAGGCTCATCGTACAATAACCCCAAAGCCTGAAAAAATGCATCAACATCACTCAAAATAGGATCCCCAGGTATCAGGGAAAAAAGCCCAATCCTGAGGATCGCCGCGCAGGAGAGAGATGATAATTTGAACCTGCTGCGCTGCGTTTCCTGAGGACTTAGATTTTAAGGCAAGAAACAATTTACAATTATTTTTGAAATTCTGAAACTTAGCTCGATCCCCTAAAAACAAATCTGGCATGGGGATCCTAGGTTCCACAACAGGCAACCCAGCAAGATATGAGCAATACTCCTGAACCTCAGTGGCAAGCTGATCCACACGGCCAGACAACTGTGCAAACTCCATTGGGAGAAAAGATCCTCCCCAGCACCCAGAGATACAGAGGGAAAAAAAAAAAAAAAAAAATTGCAACAAACAGAAAAATATCTCTGACAACTTTTCTTCCTTCAAAATATTTTTTCCCTTCTGTGAGTACCATACAATTTTTATGGCCGGTGATACTGTTATGTTACGGTAGCTGAGGAGTGCAGGTAAAAAAGGAAATACACCAGAGCAGTTGGAATCTATGAGATTGCAGTACCCTGACTAACCACCGCAACTAGAGGCAGCCGTGGAGCGTTCCTACGTTGGTCCTAGACGCCTTGTCACAGCCTGAGAAACTAACTACACCTAAAGATAGAAATAGGAAAGCTATCTGCCCCGGAGCAGAACCCCAAAGATAATAGAAAGCCCCCAAACATGTAATGGCGGTTAGACAAGAGGAAATACTGACACAGAAAGAAAATAGTATGAGCAAACGCTGGGGCCCAAACTATCTAAATAGAAAAGGATAGGAAGGGTACTTACTGCAATCTCAGAAAACCCTGAAAAAACACCAACTCTACTAATTTCAAAATCACCTGAGATCACACGACCTCTACCACCTAAATTAGTTCTCTGGTGTAACAAAAACAAAACAGCAGCCACTGAAAAAAAAACTGGAAAAAGCAAAAGTACAAAACACAGTGGCTGGACTAAACTGAGAGGGCAAAAGCCCCCGGAGGGGACCCTGAAGGCCCCCACAGAAGTGCAGGACAAAATGCAAAAATATAGCAAAAACACAAAATAAGAAATTGTCTTATCTGATAGCAGGAGATGCAGACACGACACAGCAGGCTACAAGGGAAACTGGAAAGAAGGATTCAGACCAGAACAATTGATCACCGGCAACCCTGATGGGAAAATGACTCCCTTATATAAGACCAATCAGTAACACCTGATTCCCAGTCCTCACAATCCTCACTAGTACCGCTTGTAACCACCAGAGGGAGCCTCTGCTCAGAACTCATCTCAAACCCATTCACAACATCCGGGCCTGTGCACACGTTGCAGATTCCTAGCGGTTTTGCCGCGGTTTTTCGCGGCGGAAATGCCACGAAACCACGTCAAAACCGCTTACACAATACAACTCATTATGGCCTATGGGATTCCGCAATGCTGTGCACATGCTGCGGGTTTTTCCGCGGCGGAATCGCATCGCGGGAGAATCCGCAGCATGCTCATTCTTTTTTGCGGAACCGCGGCGATTCCGCCGCCATAGGAATGCATTGAACCGATTACTTTCCGCATGTGGCTGTGCCCACCATGCGGAAAGTAAGCGGTTCATGTGCGGATGGTACCCAGGGTCTGGAGGACAGGAGACTCTCCTCCAGGCCCTGGGTACCATATCCATGTAAAAACAATAATTAAAATTAAAAATACTGATATTCTCACCTTCCGGCGGCCCCCGCAGCTTTCCCGCCTCTCAGCGACGCTCCCGGCCAATCCCGTTCCCAGTAATGCATTGCGAGAATCACCCCAGATGACGTAGCGGTCTCGCGTGATGCTACGTCATCGGGGTCATTGTCGCAAAGGATGCCTGGGAACGGGATTGGCCGGGAGCGTCGCTGAGAGGCGGGAAAGCTGCGGGGGCCGCTGGAAGGTGAGAATATCATTATTCATTATTTTTTTTATTATTTTTACATTAGATCTTTTTACTATTGATGCGACATAGGCGGCATCAATGGTAAAAAGTTGGTCAAACGTGTCTGCGGGACGGAGGTCAGCGGCGAGGCAGCGGGGAGATGACCGGCGCGAGGCGCTCATCTCCCGGCCGCTAGCAGCAGAAGGACCTCAACCGACGGCGTCGCTGACCTCCGTCCCGCAGATGAGCCGCTAACGGCCGCCATTTTTTTTGTGAAATCCCGCGGCGCTGATTGGCCGCTGCCGGACCAATGAGCGACGCGGGATTTCCTGGACAGACAGACTGACAGACAGACAGGCGGGATAAGACAATTATATAGTAGATACAGGTGCTTCTCACAAAATTAGAAGATCATCAAAAAGTTAATTTATTTCCGTTCTTCAATACAAAAAGTGAAACTCATCTATTATATAACTGCAACTGCAACTGAAACTGCAGCAGAAGCACCACTGCAGCAAAAGTACAGAGAAGCTGCAGTTATTTCAACGGCAGTTAGTCACGGCAGGAGTCAGGACCCCACACTATGTCTCTTTTGGGTATGTCTGCTGAGTAAGCACTTCTAATTACTTGTACCTGGCTTTTCTAATTACCCATCTTACTCTTTCACCATGTTTACATATGCCTTCACAGTGTTTGCTCCTTTAATCCTCTCTCTCCTTCGCTATCCCCAAACCCCAGCACCCTCTAATCAAATAATCATCTCCCCTTACCTCCTTCCTCCCCACCTATCCTCCTCTGCTGACCTGCTCCTCAACCTCAAATCTGTCCTAATAAAACACAAAACAAGCTTCCCTCTCTCCTTCTCCCACCTGCTCTCTCTTTCTCTGCTCCTCCTCACTGCTGGTGACATATCTCCCAATCCTGGACCTCCACAGTTCATACCCACCATTAGTACTCCTTCCTACCGCTCCCTATCTAATAGGAACTACCGCAATCTTTCCAACGTAAAACCTGTGCCATTGACACCCACCCCCCTGCTCCCTCTCTCTGGAGCACTCTGGAATGCCCGCTCCATCTGCAATAAGCTTCATGTGATTCATGACCTCTTTCTCTCTCGCAATCTTGCTTTCCTCGCCCTCACAGAAACATGGCTGACACCCTCTGACACCGCCTCCCCTGCTGCGCTGTGTTACGGTGGCCTCCAATTCACCCACACTCCTCGCCCTGGAAACAGACATGGTGGAGGAGTGGGTGTTCTCCTTTCCTCTAACTGCAACTTTAACACAATCCCACCTCTTCCCTCCCTAATCCTCCCTTCCTTTGAAGTCCACTCTGTCCGCATCTACTCTCTCTCCAACCTCCAAGTGGCCGTCATATACCGACCTCCAGGCCCGACCACTGCCTTCATCGACCAATTCACTACCTGGCTTCTTCACTTTCTCTCCACTGACATCCCCACCATCATCATGGGTGACTTCAACATCCCCACTGATACCCTTCAGTCAGCAGCCTCCAAACTTCTGTCCCTTACTTCATCCTTTGGACTTACTCAGTGGTCCTCCTCAGCCACCCACACGGATGGTCATACATTAGACTTGGTCTTCACCCGCCTCTGCTCTCTATCTAACTTCACCACCTCCCCTCTCCCTCTATCCGACCACCATCTACTCACTTTCTCATCCCTGTCCTCCTCTCCTGTCACCCATGTCCAGCAACACGTGCACCCCCGCAGACACCTTGCACACCTAGACATCCACACACTCTCTGACTCTATTCTTTCACTGGCATCAATATCCTCACTCCACGATACAGACAGTGCCACTGCTTTCTACAATGCCACTCTCACATTGGCTATTGACACGGTCGCCCCTCTCGTTCATGGCAGAGTGCGACGTACCAACAGACAACCCTGGCACAATAACACCACTAAAAAGCTCCGGCAAGTGTCCAGGATTACAGAGCGGCGCTGGAAAAAAACAAATTCGCAAGACGACTTCACTGCATTCAAACAAGCAACACTCTCTTTCAAATCTGCCCTCACCTCTGCTAAACAGGCCTACTTCACAACCCTCGTATCTTCCCTATCCTACAACCCCAAACAGTTATTCAAAACTTTTAACTCCCTCCTCCGCCCACCACTGCCCCCTCCTACCTCCCTCATCTCTGCTGAGGACTTTGCCACACACTTCAAAAATAAGATCGACCAAACAAGGCAAGTATTCATTGTTCAACCACCTCAACCACTTTGTATACCAGACCAATGCCCTAACCCCATAACCTCCCTCTCCAATATAACTGAAGGGGAGCTTAATTGTCTTCTCTCCAAATCGCACCTCACAACCTGTGCACTTGACCCCATCCCAACCCACCTCCTCCCCAACCTCACCACCACTATTATTCCATCCCTAACCCACCTCTTCAACCTATCACTAACTTCCGGTACCTTCCCTTCTGCTTTCAAGCATGCCACAATCACGCCTATCCTTAAAAAGCCAACCCTCGACCCAACCGCTATGTCCAGCTATCGCCCAATATCGCTGCTCCCATTCGCTTCCAAACTCCTGGAGCTGCATGTCCACGCTGAGCTTTCCTACCACTTCTCTTCTAACTTGCTCTTTGACACTCTACAATCTGGTTTCCGCCCCCATCACTCCACTGAGACAGCCCTGACCAAAATTACTAATGACCTACTTACAGCCAAAGCAAACGGACAATACTCTATACTCCTGCTTCTTGACCTGTCCTCTGCTTTTGACACAGTTGACCACTGCCTTCTACTACAGATTCTTTCCTCCTTTGGCGTCAAAGACCTCGCCCTATCTTGGATCTCCTCATACCTTTCCAACCGCACATTCAGCGTCTCCCACTCCCACACTACCTCCTCGTCCCACCCTCTCTCTGTTGGAGTTCCCCAAGGCTCTGTTCTAGGACCCCTACTCTTCTCAATCTATACACTTGGCCTGGGGCAACTCATAAAGTCCCACGGATTCCAGTACCACCTTTACGCTGATGACACTCAGATCTACCTCTCTGGCCCAGACATCACTTCTCTGCTATCCAGAATCCCGGAGTGTCTATCAGCCATATCCTCCTTCTTCTCCTCCCGCTTCCTCAAACTCAATGTGGACAAATCTGAACTCATAATCTTTCCCCCATCCCACAGATCTTCCTTACCTGACCTATCTACCACAATTAACGACATCACGCTTTCCCCCGTACCAGAAGTCCGCTGCCTCGGAGTAACCCTTGACTCTGCCCTGTCCTTCAAACCGCACATCCAAGCTCTTTCTACCTCCTTTCGCCTTCAGCTCAAAAATATTTCAAGAATCCGTCCTTTCCTCAACCCTCAATCTACTAAAATGATTGTGCACGCCCTCATCATCTCCCGCCTCGACTACTGCAACACCCTTTTCTCTGGCCTCCCTGCTAACACCCTCGCACCTCTCCAGTCCATCCTTAACTCTGCTGCACGACTAATTCACCTCTCTCCTCACTACTCCTCCGCTTCTCCCCTCTGCAAATCTCTTCACTGGCTCCCATTCCCTCAGCGTATCCAGTTCAAATTACTAATACTGACCTACAAGGCCATCTATAATCTGTCTCCTCCATATATCTCTGAACTAATCTCCCGATATCTTCCCTCACGTAATCTCCGATCCTCCCAAGACATCCTTCTCTCCTCCACACTTATTCGCTCCTCACCCAACCGCCTCCAAGACTTCTCCCGAATATCCCCCATCCTCTGGAATTCTTTGCCCCAACACATCCGACTATCAAACTCATTCAGATCCTTCAGACGGAACCTGAAAACCCATCTCTTCAGGAAAGCCTACAGCCTGCAATGACCCTGCTGCCTCCTCACCACTACCGGAGTTATTGCCTCAACCAACACCGGAACTGCTGCAACCCCCCGACCTACTGTCTCCTGCCTCACAATCCTGTAGAATGTAAGCCCGAAAGGGCAGGGTCCTCTCCCCTCTGTATCAGTCTGTCATTGTTAGTTTGTTTACTGTAAGTGATACCTGTAATTTGTATGTAACCCCTTCTCATGTACAGCACCATGGAATCAATGGTGCTATAGAAATAAATATTAATAATAATAATAATAATATAGAGTCATTACACACAGAGTGATCTATTTCACGTGTTTATTTCTGTTAATGTTGGTGATTATGGCTCACAGCCAATGAAAACCCTCCCGTTTCTTTCCCTCCCGTTTCTTTCTCCATTAGGAGAAGTCATCAGGGGAGTGTACTTGCTATTTGGAGGCACCATCATGAAGACACTGAAGTTGTTGCAGTGTAGAAGAATAAAGTGTCTCTGTGCTTACAAAGTTCCTTCACTTGAAAATAGCTTAGGTATCTCACAATGGTGGGTATTCCCTCAGGATACAGAGTGCTGTTACCCTGACATCAATAGGATGGGGAGATAAACTAGCTTTCCCTCTTCTCAGAGGGTGTCCTTCCTCTAGCATTCCCTCTTCTAAGAGGGCGTCCTCCTCTAGCTTTCCCTCTTCTCAGAGGGCATCCTACTTCTAGCTTTCCCTCTTCTCAGAAGGAGTCTTTCCTCTAGCTTTTCCTCTTCTCTAAGGGTGTCCTACTTCTAGCTTTTCCTCTTCTGTGTGGGCGTCCTACCACTAGCTTTCCCTGTTCTCAGAGGGCATCCTACCACTAGCTTTCCCTGTTCTCAGAGGGCATCCTACTTCTAGCTTTCCCTGTTCTCAGAGGGTGTCCAATTTCTAGCTTTCTCTCTTCTCAGAGGGCGTCCTACCTCTAGCTTTCCCTGTTCTCAGAGGGCATCCTACCACTAGCTTTCCTTGTTCTCAGAGGGCGTCCTACTTCTAGCTTTCCCTCTTCTCAGAAGGAGTCCTTCCTCTAGCTTTCCCTCTTCTCTGAGGGTGTCCTACTTCTAGCTTTTCCTCTTCTCTGTTGGCATCCTACCACTAGCTTTCCCTGTTCTCAGAGGGCATCCTTCTTCTAGATTTCCCTGTTCTCAGAGGGCGTCCTACCTCTAGCTTTCCCTCTTCTCAGAGGGCGTCCTACCTCTACATTTCCCTCTTCTCAGAGGGCATCCTACCTCTACATTTCCCTCTTCTCAGAGGGCATCCTACCTCTAGCTTTCCCTCTTCTCAGAGGGCGTACTATCTGTAGCTTTCCTTTTTCTGAGAGGCGTCCTACCTCACTTCCAAGGAGGTGGAGGCAGAGTTTCTTTACTTCTTCTGCTCCTCCATAAACTATTCATAATTTCCAGTCTATTTTGGTTTACATAGATGCCGTATTTAATACTAACTTTTCCCAAAGTTGTCCCTTTCTCTTTTTGGAGTAGTATACATGAACAGGTTAAATTCCTGCTCCCAGATCCGAGACATCATATCCTGGTCCCATTTTTCCTCCCCCGCATCTCCATAGTGATCTAGTGAGTTCCTGTTGTCTGCGGTCATTTTATCGCCTCTCTCGGCTGTTGTCATGAAACTGTAAACAGTTCATGTGTACACGTGGACCGCCAATTTCCATCAGCATCATTTCCAGGCTGAAAGCAGTGTTGAGGTAATGTTTGTTAAATTAAAGGTGCAGGCCGCCGTATAGAGATCTCAAATTGAATTATTTTCTGAGGAATACAGTGGCATGTAAAAGTTTGTGCACCCCTGGTCACAATTACTGTTATTGCGACCAGCTAAGAAAGTTGAAGTTGAAATGATCTCTAAAAGGCCTAAAGTTACAGATGACACATTTCCTTTGTATTTTAGGCAAAAAACAAACAAACATATTTTGATCTTTTACATTTTAAGAATTACAAAAAAGAAAATGGGCTAATGCAAAAGCTTGGGCACCCTGCGTGATTAGTACCTTGGACCCCCCATTTTTGCAAGTCTCACAGCTTGCAAACACTTTTTGTTGCCAGACAAGAGTCTTTCAATTCCTATTTAAGGGATTTCCATCCATTCTTCCTTGGAGAATTCCTCCAGTTCTGTGAGATTCCTGGGGCGTCTTGCATCCTCTGCAATTTTGAGGTCTAGCCACAGATTTTCAATGATGTTCACATCAGGGGGACTGTGAGGGCCATTGTAAAACCTTCAGCTTGCGCCTTTTGTAGATTTTGCCATGTGTTTAGGATCATTATCCATTCGTAGAAGCCATCCTCATCCTCTTCCTCTTTTCACCTTCAGCTTTTTACAGATGTTATGTTTGAATCAAGAATTTGTTGAAATTTCATTGAATCCATTCTTCCCTGTACACGTGAAATGTTCCCCGTGCCATTGACAGCAACACAACCCCAGAGCATGATTCATCCAGGGGAGCCCAAATTTTTACATGCCACCACAATTGTGGATTACCAGGGCAATGGGGTACTCAGAGCCGAGCCCATGGAAGTCTATGGGGATTGTCACAGGTAGCGGTGGCTCGGTCTGTGGCCCTAGCGGTCTGGCGTATGTTGGGGGAATATTTACAGGGGATAGATTTATATACAGTTCGTGACGCCACCTGTAGTCTTCTGGTAATTTATACCAGCGCTGCTGTAGAGCTCTGAGGGGATGGTGAGGCAGCTAGATGTCGGGTCCCCTACAGGTAGGACTCTTCCCTCAGGTCGGTAGTTAAAGCAGGGTTGTGCAGGCATGCAAATAAATAACTCAGTCTCACACCATCAGCGTCTTTCCATACCTTTACTTGTAAGATGGTCAGGCAGGTCCCAGGGAGGCTGATGGGGTTGATGGAGGATGAGCTTTGAGGCAACGGTTAAGCAAGTTAAGGGGCCTCCTTTACTGTCCAATGGTGATGAGTCAAACCAGCTTGAAGCGTAGTTCCCTCTATAATTCCAGCTATTCCAAAGCTGTACGGCCCGGTCAGTTTTTGTGGTCGGAGCCTTCCTGTGAGAAAGCTGAATTCCTATCTTGTCGTGCACTGACTCAAGGTCCTCACTTCCCCTGACCCCAGTTACGTACTGACTCTTCAGGGCTGCTTGCCACGACCTAAGGTCCGGTAAGCCTCTGGTCTTCTTACCACTATGCTTGAAGCTATAGTGATCCTTCGGTCTCCAGTGACCGGTAGCAATGTGCAGGTATCCTATACCTATGGCACTTCACTGCTCTCTTCCACTTTGCCCTTCGATTTGCTCGACTCTTAATAGATATCTCAGTCTGTCTTCCAGTGGGGCACAGCTCTGACTAGGCTGAGGTGAACTAGGCCACCTGTACTAGCCTCCACTTTCTGAACTGCTAATAGGCTCAGACTGGACACGTCTACTCTGTCCAAGGACAGGAAACTGACTGAAAGATTCACTCCCCTCCACACCCCTGCTGGGTGAGTCCGAAGTGTACGTGATGTTATGAAGAGCCCTTAACTGTTACCTCTCCACTCATCCTCCTGGTATTGTGTACCAGGGCTACACATTCCCCCATGGTAAACGACAGCACTCCCGGGCTGTAAAATATAAAGAGACAATTTATTTATGCATTTAACATTAAACATTAAACATTAATTCGTCCCATCCGGGAGGTAAGGATGTCTTGAACGTTGCAAACAATAACATTATAGAAAAATACAAATATTAAATAACATTTTCATATAAATAGACAATATGCTTGTGAAGGACCCGCACCAAACCTTCAACGTGGGTCCTGGGTGGGCTGCAGGACATCCGAATGCAGACCTCACTCAGTGCCTCACCACACGGGTTTTATGTTCAGAGGTAAGTCAAGGCTTCGTGTGAAACCATTAAAAGGCACCTTAGTGCAACTATTTACAGGATACAGTTTTTGGGCTGGCTCAGTCCTCAGCCTCTGAGTCCATTATAAGACATAATAGGAAAAACATATATATATAGACTTTTTACAATATTCACATCAATTCGTTATAATCACTGCTGATATCTAATGGGTAACTTCCCTTTTGTGATTCGCTCTGATCTACGTGGTGTAGCTTCAGGTATATCAAGTTGCGATCTGTCTGCACTGCGTAACGGCAAACTATAGAACTGCCTCAATCTTTCTATGGATCTGGCAAGCGTACTGATGGCTGGGCGGTGTGAGTCAGCTTCACCAGGGGATCCCATAGTATGGGGCGCTGCTTCAGATGATCCTTCGTGAGAGTCCATAGGTTGAGGTGTTGCTGGGATGGGTAACTCCTGAACGGGCTCGACTGGCACCACGGGCACAACTGGAGGTAGAACTTCCTCTTGTGGCTGATAAAACTGCAACACCGGAACTATTACAGCATCTCCCAGTCTAGGCCAATCCGCAGGAAAATCTCCCAGATCGGTGTGTATGACCTCTTCTTTCATTTCTTTTTGATTGATGACAGGGTTCTTGTCACAACATTTTAAGGGTTCTGGACACAATTTCAAATGGTCTCTGGACACAGTGGTTGTTGTTCTTCCTCCGTCCTTACTGACGATACAAACTTTTCTGTTGTCATATTTAGAATCTTGTACAACGTAGGGTTCTTGCTCCCACTGGTTATCCAATTTGTGCATCTTCCTTTTTCTTTTTAATACTACCTCTCCAGGCATCAAAGGCTTGGCAGGAGCATTTCTGTTGTAAATATCTTCCTGTTTCTCCCGTGCCTTGTTGAGACTTTCCTCCACGCAGATTTGCACTCTTCTGTACTGCTCTTGCCGATTTATGTCCCAGTTTTCAATGGCGTCGTCTGCCTCCGGTTCTACCACTCCAAGTTCTAAATCCATTGGTAGTCTTCCTGGCCTTGCTCTCATAAGATAGGCTGGAGTGCAGTTAGTAGAACTTACAGGTATATGGTTATACAAGTCAACCAAATCAGGTAGTAAGTCCGGCCATCGATTTCTGTCTTCCAACGGTATGGATCTCAACAAGTCAAGGACAATATGGTTCATTTTTTCACAAAGACCGTTGGTTTGAGGGTGGTATGGCGTTGTTCTAATTTTCTTGCACCCGTACATGTGACAGAATTCCTTGAATAAATCAGCTTCGAAAGCAGGTCCTTGATCGGTTAATACTTGCTCCGGATACCCATGCGGTCTGCAGAAACTTGCTTGAAAGGTTTTCGCGCCGTCACTGCGGTCTGATCCTTAACTGGAACAACCACCAGAAATCTGGAGTAATGGTCCACCATGGTCAAGGCGTATGAGTATCCACGATCTACTTGGCGACAGTTTGACGTGGTCCAGGGCCACAATCTCCAGGGGACGAGTCGTCCGGATAGGTTGCAGGGGTGCCTTCTGACTACCGTAGTCCTTTCTTCTGAGACCACAGGGTCCACAGTTCCGACACCACCTCTCAATGGAGCTGCGCATCCCTACCCAGTAGAACCGGCATCTCAACAGGGTCTCCAGCTTTCTCCAGCCAAAGTGTCCTGCTTGATCGTGGTATGCTTCCAACACCATTGGGACGTCTGCCTTGGGGACCACGATTTGCCAGACCATCTCATGGGTTCTGGGGTTGACGTATCTCCTGCACAACTTCTCACGGTATAGGAACAACCTGCTTTTCTCGTTCCACAGGAGCTTGGCTGACATAGGTGCATCCTTTTCCAAAGAGGAACCTTCCTGTTTTAACAACTCCTTGATGCGGCTGACCACTGGATCACTGTCCTGAGTCTCTTTCCAGCTGTGATGGGGTAAAGGATTTAATGTTGCACCATACTGCTTTCTGTGGACTCGATGCTCGTGGACTACCCCATTTCGATGGAACGCAGGTAGCTCAATTTCTTCCAGGTCGTCCGATTCTTCTTCCGTATCAGAGTCATGCGGCATTCGGGACAATGCGTCAGCATTAGCATTCTTTCGACCTGCCCGGTACTTGATAGTAAACTGGTAATTGGACAACCGAGCCATCCAACGCTGCTCCATGGCGCCCAGCTTGGCGGTTTCCAGGTGCGTTAACGGGTTGTTGTCTGTGTACGCCGTGAACTTATTGGAGGCCAGATAGTGCTTAAATCTTTCAGTAATGGCCCAGACCAGCGCCAGAAACTCCAGCTTGAAGCTGCTATAATTTTCCGGATTCCTTTCAGTTGGCCTGAGTTTTCTGCTGGCATATGCGATGACTTTTTCTTGGCCATTCTGCTTCTGACTGAGAACTGCTCCCAAACCTTCATTACTGGCGTCGGTGTACAACAGGAACGGTTGGCTGTAATCAGGATAGGCCAAGATCTCATCACCTGTAAGGATCTCTTTCATCTTTTGGAATGCTTCAGCCTGTTCTTACCCCAATCAAAGGGAGGGTTTCTGCTCTTTAGGGATTGTCCTACTAGGAGGTCCTGTAAAGGGGCTGCCTTCTTCGTGTAATCTTTCACGAATCTCCTGTAGTAACCCGTTAGTCCCAGGAACTGTCGCACTTCCTTAAGGTTCTTCGGCTCCGGCCACTTCTGGATGGCAGTGACTTTCTCTGGGTCCGGCGCTACTCCTTCCGAACTGACGATGTGCCCCAAGTATTGTACCTTCTGCTTGAGTAGATGGCATTTTGAGGGTTTAATTTCATCCCGTACCTGGACAGGGACTCAAAACTTCTGCCAGGTGTTTCAGATGGTCCTCATATGTCTTGGAATACACGATAACGTCGTCTAGGTATAGCAGCACGGTTTCAAAATTGAGATGTCCCAGACAATTTTCCATCACTCTCTGGAATGTTCCTGGGGCACTACTGAGCCCAAACGGCATTCTGTCGAACTCACAGAGCCCCATTGGGGTGGTGAAAGCCGTTTTCTCACGATCCTCCTCAGCCACAGCCACTTGCCAGTAACCACTAGTCAGATCAAGGGTAGAAAAGTAGTTAGCCGTTTTCAGAGCAGCTAATGATTCCTCTATACGTGGTAACGGGTATGCATCCTTGTGTGTTATGCGGTTCACCTGCCTGTAATCCACACACATTCTCATACTACCATCTTTCTTTTTAACCAGAACTAGAGGGGCTGCCCAGGGGCTACAACTATCCCTTATCACCCCGGCTTTCTTCATATCATTCAACATTTCTTTAGCCTTCTGATAATGAGCTGGAGGTATGGGCCTATACCGCTCTTTGATGGGAGGATGACTGCCTGTAGGGATATGATGTTGTACTCCCTTAATTATCCCAAAATCAAGTGGATTCTTGCTAAACACTTGGGCGTACTCTTGCACCACCCGTAATACCCCTTGCTTCTGGTGAGCGGGAGTGGTGTCCGTCCCAACATGGAGTTGCTGACACCATTCCGCCACCTGAGTTGCTGGGTCATTGTCCTCCGCTATTTGACAGGAGTCTAAGGACTCAGCCGGGAGAATAGAATTATTATCAACAGCATGTAGTTTAGCAATAGTTGCATAACGGGGTAAGTTTACCTCATCATCTCCCCAATTGAGAAGCCGTACCGGTACTCTTCCATTCACCACTTCTACTACTCCTCTAGCAGTCATAAGTGTAGGTCTATGTTCTGAATGGTGGGGTTCTACTACAGCTTGGTAATTCTGTCCTCTCAGACCTATGGCTGCCCTGCACCAAATGATCATTTCACTCATTGGGGGTATCACAATAGGATCCGAGTCAGTGACCCGTACATTACCAATTTCGCCGTCTGTAAGCTTCGCTTGCTGCTGACACACCAGGGCCCGGATCTCTCTTTGGATTACTCCTCTCTGCCTTGGTCGGGCAATCTCAGCGAGCTGTTGGAGTAAGAACACAACTTCTCCCAAACAATTACCGATAATGTTAGTACCCAAAATTATATTTAAACCGTTCTCCTCATTTACAGTCTTTACTACCAGAAGCCCCTGGTCTTTCAACTCCTCTCTGCCCACCTTCACATCTACACATTTTGTTCCGAGTACTTCTACAGGAAGACCATTAGAAGCATATACGGTAAAGTCAAGGCTCGGAGGTTTAAGACTGTCCATTGACCAGTACTTGGTATATAGGGCATCAGGTATTAGGGTCACTTGGGACCCAGTGTCTAACAATGCTGGAACAGCAATACCATCTAGAATAATAGACAGGTAGGGTCGCCCGCCCACATACCTGCGGCTCCAGTCTAGGGGGCCTGACGGGTATTCTCCTGGGTGTTGGCCCTTGGACCCAGGTTCTGCCCGTTTAAAGGACACTGTGGAGACATATGACCTTTCCGGTTGCATCGGTAACAGATGATCTCTCGACGAGGAGGGTGTTGATCAGAGGTCGCTCCTGGGGGTGGCGTTGTCCTCTTCTGGGGGGGCGACGTCTTCTTTCTTCTCCGGTGCATCCACGGGACGTCTTCTGGGCAGTCAGCTAACAAGATCTTCCCTTCTTCCTCTTTCCGCAGTTGCAGGGCACTCATCACAGCAGCCAGATTTTTAGTCAGCTGGCGCACCTCTGAGCGCAGACAATCCAATTCACTAGGAGGGGTCACCTGCGCTTTGGCTTCGGCCACTAACGGGGAAAAGGGGGTTACTGCCGGTTCCAGAGTGACTTCAGCCTGATGATGTTGGGTTGCCACCTCAAGTTTGCCCAGGGGCCGCAGCCCTTTTATTGCCATGTCCTTTAGGGCATCAAAGGTAGCATCCGGATGGTCTAAGGACCACCAGTTTACAGTTCTGCGTTCCTCTTGGGATCTCAATCCCTGTATAAATTGTTCTTTCAGCATTTTATTCTCGTCGATAGCATTTAAATTGTTAATTTGCTTAAGGGCTCTCAGGGCTCCCTGTAGTCGGCAAGCGTAGTCCCGGATGCTGTCACCTGGCTGTTGTGAACAGTGATAGAAGGCCATCCGGAGATCCGTTTCCGTGCGGTCTTCAAATATGGCATGCAGCTTAAGGAAGATCGCAGGTACCGACTCCTGATCAACGGTATCCCAAGTCTCCACTTCCCTCTCAGCAGCGCCAGTTAGCTGCCCTATTAGCACAGCAGCTTTTTGTCTCTCAGGCATGGAGTACATTTCTAGGATGCTGCATAACTTCCGCTTGAAGCCTGCTAATGTGCCTGGCTCACCGCTGTACTGGGGAAGCCATTTCGCCCCAGGCATATATGGGAGCGTTAGTGGCATGATCGGGACTACCGGACTGGGTGCAGGGCCTGCGCCTCCATCTGGCGCTACAATACCAGACGGTGCGGGATTGGGGACTCCGGCTGGGGCCGCACTGTCAGCCGGTTGTTGTGACATCTTAGCGCCCCCTTGGTTAAACGGAGCCTACCGGTTTCAGATGCTGCTTCTTCACAGGCACCGCAGTGGGAACAGGACCTTCGTCGCAGGCGCTCTGATGTCAGAGCGTCCACTTCCTGTTGCAGGACCTGCCGCTGAGTCAGAGCCGGGGGCGTGTCCAAGACTTTGCGCGCTCTTTCAGGTACGCCCACCTTCTTCTCCAGCGCCTTAGGGCGCGAATCTGGCGGCAAATATGGCGGTATTTGGCGCCAAACAACAGCAACAGTCTTTTTCGCCAAAACACTCCACAGGCACACAGGGCTCGCAATGCTGCAAGTTTCGTATCCTGTTCGTGACGCCAAAGTTTGTGTCGACCCGCCACCACAATTGTGGATTACCAGGGCAATGGGGTACTCAGAGCCGAGCCCATGGAAGTCTATGGGGATTGTCACAGGTAGCGGTGGCTCGGTCTGTGGCCCTAGCGGTCTGGCGTATGTTGGGGGAATATTTACAGGGGATAGATTTATATACAGTTCGTGACGCCACCTGTAGTCTTCTGGTAATTTATACCAGCGCTGCTGTAGAGCTCTGAGGGGATGGTGAGGCAGCTAGATGTCGGGTCCCCTACAGGTAGGACTCTTCCCTCAGGTCGGTAGTTAAAGCAGGGTTGTGCAGGCATGCAAATAAATAACTCAGTCTCACACCGTCAGCGTCTTTCCATACCTTTACTTGTAAGATGGTCAGGCAGGTCCCAGGGAGGCTGATGGGGTTGATGGAGGATGAGCTTTGAGGCAACGGTTAAGCAAGTTAAGGGGCCTCCTTTACTGTCCAATGGTGATGAGTCCAACCAGCTTGAAGCGTAGTTCCCTCTATAATTCCAGCTATTCCAAAGCTGTACGGCCCGGTCAGTTTTTGTGGTCGGAGCCTTCCTGTGAGAAAGCTGAATTCCTATCTTGTCGTGCACTGACTCAAGGTCCTCACTTCCCCTGACCCCAGTTACGTACTGACTCTTCAGGGCTGCTTGCCACGACCTAAGGTCCGGTAAGCCTCTGGTCTTCTTACCACTATGCTTGAAGCTATAGTGATCCTTCGGTCTCCAGTGACCGGTAGCAATGTGCAGGTATCCTATACCTATGGCACTTCACTGCTCTCTTCCACTTTGCCCTTCGATTTGCTCGACTCTTAATAGATATCTCAGTCTGTCTTCCAGTGGGGCACAGCTCTGACTAGGCTGAGGTGAACTAGGCCACCTGTACTAGCCTCCACTTTCTGAACTGCTAATAGGCTCAGACTGGACACGTCTACTCTGTCCAAGGACAGGAAACTGACTGAAAGATTCACTCCCCTCCACACCCCTGCTGGGTGAGTCCGAAGTGTACGTGATGTTATGAAGAGCCCTTAACTGTTACCTCTCCACTCATCCTCCTGGTATTGTGTACCAGGGCTACACATATAAAGAGATCACTATTTTCCCTGCAGGTATGAGAAGTCTTGATGGCTGTAGACATTATGTAAGGCACTTTCCCATGTTGAGTATTTGTCCAGTTTTTTACCTCAGTATTAGTAATCAAAACCAGGAGTGGGTGATAAATTCAGACGTGGTGACGTGTTCCTATTAGACTTTTCCAATGATTCTTCCTCTCCTGGTTTTGGTTTACAAATACTGAGGTAAAAAAAATCACATACTCAGCATGTGCACATGGCCGCACTTCTTTCTCTTTCTCTATCCTCAGATGACTCAAGGCTCTGCGGGTAGAAGCTCGAGGGGAAGAATGTCTTGAGAAGAATGGAGGCATTTGTCATGCAGATCTTGTGACACTCCCCAGCCAGATGGCAATGAATAAGATTTTTGTCAGACTGCAGACAATTACTATCCTATAGAGGAGCAGAACCTCCCTAAAGGGAGATGATGCTGTGGATGAAGGACTTTCTACATGATACATTAAGACCATATAGCCAAACTGCATCCCAAGACAGACGCGGCCATGAGGTAACGTCCGAGTCCAGTTCACCTAGAACCATGATGTGGTCTCGCCACGTAGAGAGTCGGAGTATGCAGAACATTTCAGGATTATAAACCAGATTTCTTCTTCCCTTTCTGAGAGTGACCAGGAGATTAACCTGACCGCCATGACCTCTTCTTCCATCCATAACTCGTCAATGCAAAATGTCACACACAGACATCTTTGGCTTACTGCTTTTCCAGGACACTATTCACATTCCCACACCTCTACGCAAACCAGGTAGTGCTATAACCAGTGCCCTACACAGTAATAATAACCCATCTGTTCACTACACAGCAATAGTACACTCCTATATAGTAATAATGTCCCATGTGCCTCCTTATTATAATAATTCCCTTTAACACTTTGTAATATTGATTGCGGGTCATTATTATAAACACCCCTGTGGCTTCCTATAATGATAATACCCATGCGCTTAATGTGATAATGACCCTAGTGAGCTTCCTTTAAATAATCCCACCCACCTATTGCGCCTTCATGAAACTATGTCCCTGAGCAGGAGCATACATAGAAATCATGGGACCCCATAACAGAAGTCTGTTCACACCACATAGGTGCAGTCTCCCAAATTTTTAAGACCTGGAGAGGGATGTTTATTGCAGCACTTCCATTTAGTGTTTTCACCCACTATGATACCACTTTCATGGCCAACATAGAATATGAAGCCCCAGAAATGCCACCATACAGAATGATGCCCCCATATTTATCCACCTACACAGCATGATGGCCCTACAATCCACACAGTAAGATGATCAACCCAGCTCCCAAACAGTATTGATGGTCAGTCACCCTTGCCTCCCTCACAGTATGATGGTCACCACAACCCCCCATGCAGTATCATGGTCACTACTCCTCCCACATAGTATGATGATCACCACAGCCCACCACATAGTATGATGGTCACAACAAATCACCACACAGTATTATGGTGTCTCCACAGCCCCCACACAGCATGATGGGATCCCCACACAATATTATGGTTCCCTCACAGTCCCCCACACAGTCTGATGGTTCCTCCAGTACTCCACACCGTATTATGGTCACCATTGCCCCACATACAGCTTGATGTCTAGCACAGCTCCCTAAACAGTAAAGATGGTCACCTCACAGCTTTATGGTCTCCACAGCCCACCACACAGTATGATGGATCCCCCACACTATCATGGTTCCCTCAGTACCCCACACAGTATGATGTTTGCCCCATATCCCCACACACAATATGATGGTCTCCATATACAGTATGGTGGTCCCCACACACAGAATTATGGTCCCCCAAATCCCCAATACAGTATGATGGTCCCCCACAGCCTCAATACAGTATGATGGTCCCCCACAGCCTCAATACAGTATCATGGTCCCCCCACACAGTATGATGATCACAACTGCTCACCACACGGAATGATGATCTCCACTGCCCCCCCATGCCAAATAGCATGATGGGCACCAATGCCTAACCAGAGTATGATGGTCATCACTTCTCCCAACACATTATGATGGTCACCGCTGCCTCCACATAGCATGATGTCCACCAGTGCCCTCTACACATTATCAAGGTCACCACTATCCCCCACATGGTATGATGTTCCCCACAGACCCCATACAGTATGATGGTCCCCTCATAGCCTTCCATAAAGTATGATGGTACCCCACAGCTCCAATAAAGTATGATGGTCCCCCACAGCTCCAATAAAGTATGATGGCCCCCCCATACAGTATTAAGGTCACCACAGCCCACTAAAAAAAAACCTTATACTCGTCTTATCTAGTCACAGCCAATGTCTCCTCTTCTGTCCTGTTTTGCATGGACATTGATGATGCAATGCAGTGACGTCATCGTGCCAACCAACATCCCCTCCATAGTGCCAGCATCCAGCAGACCAGAAGTATCCTGCGGCCTGCTGAGATAAGTGACAGAGCACGGAGCTAGTGACTCTGTGCTCCACCACAGCTGTTAACAGTACCGGCATCTTGAGGACATCAATATTGTTAAAAAAGTCACAATTGATGTGGCCATCTGGTTTTGCATGATGACCAGTGATGGCCATGTGGACCTTATTAACAGTGACATTACATACTACTGCTGTATAATTATTATGGGTCTGCGGAACACACCAAATATATAATGTAGAAAGGTGCGTTCGCAGCCCGGGGTCCACCGTGCAAGCGGAGCCTGCTGCTAGTAGAAATGGCGCGAGAGGCAAACTCTGTTATCCCGCAGAGTCGCCAACATAAACGCCGTAATGCGCTGTGGCAATGAGTGCGAACTCTGTTACTCCACAGAGCCACTAGAAGGAGAGCCGCAGCGCTATATGGCGATGTGTGCGCACTCACTAGACACAACTGAGTGGCAAAGAAAACACGCTAGGGCTCTGTCTAGCGTTGAAAGCGAACCCTGTTACGTCACAGGGCCGCTGAGAAAAAGCACTGTGTCCTGTAAGGCTCTCAGGTACACAGTTAAGTGCTAAGCGTACATAAAGCGTGATCATGTGCTAATGTCCTCGCGGGAGTCACCCGCAATCTATGGCTTCTGAACGCCAGACCCTGAATACGGCAATCAAAACTCCTCACCGGTTATGCCGGTAATCTAGGGCATCTAGGACACCGACCCTGACCAGCTACCATACCAAACTCCTCACCGATTAAGTCGGTATTCTAGTGGCTTATTTCAGCCGGGTCCCTATCCACACATACACATGACCAAACTGGCGCATAGCATATAATGGTTGATATTAGCACATGGCGGCCCAGCCATGCTACCCTTTTATAGCAACAGCTACAGGACCTTCCAGGAACAAGGACCAATGAGAAACTGTTACAAACACATGTAGCTACATGACCTTCCTGGCGGACCAATAGGAGCCGCTGCAGCACCTGAACATGTGACCCCTGATCTCCAATGAGAGATCTCACTCTGGGCATGCTCAGAAGGGAAAACGCAGGACTTTGTCCCAAAGACGTCTGCTCCAGCACTGGCTATAATAGCAGATCCAGGAAAGGCAGCAGCAAGTCACTGCACAGTAGTGGAGTGGGCAAGATGCTTGGACCGACGTCTCTGCTGAGCAGGCTCCACTGCGGCCGGAGATGAATGGGAGACCGCAGTGGGACGGGTTCGAGACTCCCCTTGTGCAGCAGCGGGAAATCAAACCCTAACATTACCCCCCCTCCTAGGCCCCCCCTTCTTTGGGCCTCGCTGCGCTCAAAGGCAGCGATGAGCTGCGGAGCGTGAACATGCTTGGCAGGCTCCCAGGATCTATCCTCAGGCCCATAACCCCTCCAATCCACCAAATAAAATTTTTTTCCTCGTACCACCTTGCACCCAACAATGGCGCTCACCTCATGATCGTCGGTAGATGAACCCGACGTCCCGGCAGATGACTCGGAAAACCGGGAAATGGCCACGGGTTTCAAGAGGGACACGTGAAAGGTGTCAGTGATACCAAGGCGAGGCGGAAGGGCTAGGCGGTAAACCACCGGGTTCACCTGCTCAAGAACTTTAAAGGGGCCCAAAAAGCGAGGTGCCAACTTGGTGGACTCTACCCGTAGCCTGATGTTTCGGGCAGAAAGCCACACTAGGTCACCTGGAGCAAATGTAGGAGCGGGGCGCCGATGGGCATCGGCCGAAGACCTCATCCTCTCTTTGGAGGCCTGAATGGCATCCTGAGTGCGGTCCCAAATGTCCCGTGCCTCCACAGCCCAGTCTGCCACCCTGGAATCGGCGGAAGACACGGGCATAGGCACTGGTACCCGCGGATGCTGACCGTAGTTCAGGAGGAATGGGGTCTGTCCGGTGGAGTCAGCCACAGCATTATTTAGAGCGAACTCAGCCCACGGTAGCAAGGATGCCCAGTCATCCTGCCTGGCAGAGACAAAATGTCGCAAGTATGTGACCAAGGTCTGGTTGGCCCTCTCTACCAACCCATTCGTCTCGGGATGGTATGCAGAGGAGAGATTCAACTCAATGCTGAGTAGACGACACAGCTCTCTCCAGAACCGAGACGCAAACTGGGGACCTCGATCACTGACAATTTTGTCTGGCATACCGTGTAGGCGGAAAATATGCCTAATGAATAATGCTGCCAAGGCCCGTGCAGACGGTAACCGTGGTAACGGCACTAAGTGCACCATTTTGGAGAAGTGGTCGGTTATCATCCAGATGATGGTGCAGCCCCGAGACTTGGGTAGGCCCACCACAAAATCCATCCCGACCATCTCCAAAGGCCTGTCTGCCACCGGTAAAGGAAAAAGTAACCCAGCTGGCCGTTGTCGAGGGGACTTATTCTTGGCGCAGGAGACGCACGCCTGAACGTATTCCCTTACGTCACGGGCCATCTGCGGCCACCAGTATGTCCTCGCCAGCAACTCAGAAGTCCTTTTGGTCCCAAAATGTCCACCCACCCTGGACGAATGTGCCCAAGAGAGTACTTCCGGTCGCAAATTGGTGGGCACAAAAGTCTTGCCCGGAGGCACAGACTCAAGCGAAACCGGAGCCACCGTTCTTAGGCTTTCTGTGGGGACAATCAGCCGAGGCTCCTCCTCCACCTCCTCAGAGGACACCACGGAGCGGGATAGAGCATCTGCGCGAATGTTCTTCTCACCGGAGAGGAAATGGAGGGTGAAATGGAACCGGGAGAAAAACAAGGACCATCTGGCCTGATGGGAATTTAGCCGCTGGGCTGTCTGCAAATACACCAAGTTCTTGTGGTCTGTGAACACTTGGAAGGGGAAGCGAGCCCCCTCCAGAAGATGTCGCCACTCGGAGAAGGCCAACTTCATAGCCAGTAACTCCCTGTCCCCGATGGAATAATTCCTCTCTGCTGGTGTAAAGGTTTTGGAAAAGAAGAAGCAGGGATGCTTCCGACCCTGGGCATCCTTTTGAAAAAGGACTGCTCCAGCACCAACAGAAGAGGCATCCACCTCTAAGATAAACGGTTTATCGACATCGGGGCGATGTAAGATGGGAGCACTGGCGAAATGCGACTTGATGGAGGAGAACGCCTTGGTGACCTCCTCTGACCACAACTTGGGATTAGCTCCCTTCTTGGTGAGGGCTACCAAGGGAGCTACCAAAGTGGAGAAGTGGGGAATGAATTGGCGATAGTAGTTAATGAACCCCATAAAGCGCTGCACCGCCTTAAGGGAGTGGGGTTCTTGCCAATCCATCACAGCCTGTAGTTTGGTAGGATCCATAGCCAATCCCTGGGTGGAGATGATATAGCCCAGAAAAGGTAGAGACTCCTGCTCAAACATGCACTTCTCCAACATCGCATATAGGGAATTTGCTCGCAAGAGGTCGAAAACCTTGCAGACATCTCTCCGGTGGGAGGCCATATCTGGAGAAAAGATGAGAATGTCATCCAGATAGACTACCACCGAGGTGGTCAACATATCCCGGAAGATGTCATTCACAAAGTCTTGGAAGACAGCTGGAACATTACAGAGCCCAAAGGGCATTACCAGATATTCATAATGCCCATCCCTGGTGTTAAATGCCGTCTTCCACTCGTCCCCCTCACGGATGCGAATCAGGTTATACGCACCCCGCAGGTCTAGCTTAGTAAATACCCTTGCTCCCCGAAGCCTGTCAAAAAGCTCAGAGATTAGCGGCAAAGGATACTTATTTTTCACGGTGATAGCGTTGAGACCCCTATAATCAATGCACGGACGTAGTTCTCCGTTCTTCTTCTGCATAAAGAAGAACCCCACTCCCGCTGGTGACACCGACTTCCTAATGAATCCCCTTGCCAAGTTCTCCTGAATATATTGGGACATGGCCTCTGTCTCAGGAAGAGAGAGGGGATAGACCCTTCCTCTAGGAGGCTCAGCTCCAGGCAAGAGGTCGATAGGACAGTCATAGGGGCGATGAGGCGGAAGAGTCTCCGCAGCCTTCTTTGAGAAAACGTCGGCATAAGACCAATAGACCTTGGGAAGAGGAGAGAGGTCTATGGGTATCTCAGTGGTGTTGACCTGCACGCTGTCCCTAATGCATCTGCCTTTACATAAATTACCCCAACCCAGAATTCTCCCTGAAGCCCACTCAATATGGGGAGAGTGGTGGCGGAGCCAGGGTAATCCCAACAAAACCTCATCTATACCCTCAGGGAGGATAAAAAATGATATATTCTCCTGATGGAAGGAGACATAGACAAGGTGAGTGGGACAGACTGATGGGTGATTTGTGAGGGCAGAATTGCTCCATTCAACACCCGAACCGACACTGGTTCAGCCAGCAACACCAAAGGCATGGTGTGGCGAGAAGCAAAGGAGGATGACATAAAATTTCCCTCTGCCCCAGAATCCACACACAGCTTGACGGGTAGGGTGGTAGAACCATGGGTAATTATCCCCTTGAGGAGCACTTTAGGGGCAAAACTCATGGCGTCCAGTGACCCTGTTCCTACGGTTACTGGACGCGACCGCTTATTCAGCCGCTGTGGACATCGGTTGGCAAAATGTCCCTGCTGCTGGCAAATATAACAAATCGGGGATGGACGAGTGACCCGAGATTTAGATCCTGCAGGAGCAACCTCCTGAAGGTCGGGCGCCTGAACAGGCGACTCCAGAGGGTTGGTGAAGGTAGGAGCCAACTGGACCCTCTGCCTACACTGGACACGTTCCAGCCTCCGCTCGTGGAAACGGAGGTCGACGCGGGTGGAAATAGCGATAAGCTTCTCCAGTGTGGCAGGAATCTCCCTGGTAGCCAAGGCGTCTTTCACATGACCCGCCAGTCCTCTCCAGAACACGGGAATGAGGACTTTATCTGGCCACTCTAATTCCGAGGCCAGAGTCCGAAATTGGACAGCAAAATGGCTGACCAAAGCCGAACCCTGGGTACTTGCCAGCAGTTTGAGCGCCGCATCGTGGGTGACCTGAGGTCCTAGAAAAACCTTTTTCAGAGCCTCCAGAAAACGAGAAGTGCTCTGCACCACACGGTCGTCGCGCTCCCACAGCGGCGTTGCCCACTCCAACGCTCTACCCGACAGAAGAGCTATCACAAAGCCCACTTGTGCCCGATCCGTGGGGAAACGTGCAGCCAGAAGCTCGAGGTGTATGGAGCACTGACTTACGAATCCCCGACATTGCTTGCTGTCACCAGCAAACTTGTCTGGAAGCGGGAGGTGGGACAATGTAGGGACAGAGGTGGCAGAGGACAAACTGGCTGCAGCTACACTTAGCAGCCTGAACAGCGACTGCGGTAACATCCACAGCTGAGGTTGTGCGCTCAAGAGCCACCAACCTACCCTCCAGCTGCTGGATGTACAGCTGTAATCGCTGTTCATCCGCCATTTTACTAGCCAGACCCTGGCGCTAATATTATGTTATGGGTCTGCGGAACACACCAAATATATACTGTAGAAAGGTGCGTTCGCAGCCCGGGGTCCACCGTGCAAGCAGAGCTTGCTGCTAGTAAAAATGGAGCGAGAGGCAAACTCTGTTATCCCGCAGAGTCGCCAACATAAACGCCGTAGTGCGCTGTGGCAATGAGTGCGAACTCTGTTACTCCACAGAGCCTCTAGGAGGAGATCCGCAGCGCTATATGGCGATGTGTGCGAACTCACTTAACACCACTGAGTGGCAAAGAAAACACGCTAGGGCGCTGACTAGCGCTGAAAGCGAACCCTGTTACGTCACAGGGCCGCTGAGAAAAAGCACTGTGTCCTGTAAGGCTCTCAGGTACACAGTTAAGTGCTAAGCGTACATAAAGCGTGATCATGTGCTAATGTCCTCGCGGGAGTCACCCGCAATCTATGGCGTCTGAACGCCAGACCCTGAATACAGCAATCAAAACTCCTCACCGGTTATGCCGGTAATCTAGGGCATCTAGGACACCGACCCTGACCAGCTAGCACACCAAACTCCTCACCGATTAAGTCGGTATTCTAGTGGCTTATTTCAGCCGGGTCCTTATCCACACATACACATGACCAAACTGGCGCATAGCATATAATGGTTGATATTAGCGCATGGCGGCCCAGCCATGCTACCCTTTTATAGCAACAGCTACAGGACCTTCCAGGAACAAGGACCAATGAGAAACTGTTACAAACACACGTAGCTACATGACCTTCCTGGCGGACCAATAGGAGCCGCTGCAGCACCTGAACATGTGACCCCTGATCTCCAATGAGAGATCTCACTCTGGGCATGCTCAGAAGGGAAAACGCAGGATTTTGTCCCAAAGACGTCTGCTCCAGCACTGGCTATAATAGCAGATCCAGGAAAGGCAGCAGCAAGTCACTGCACAGTAGTGGAGTGGGCAAGACGCTTGGACTGATGTCTCTGCTGAGCAGGCTCCACTGTGGCCGGAGATGAATGGGAGACCGCAGCGGGATGGGTTCGAGACTCCCCTTGTGCAGCAGCGGGAAATCGAACCCTAACAATAATGTTCTTCATACTGATGCTGCTCTCTAATAAGTGTTTTATCTCACCTCAAAGATGGATTCACACCTACACTGCTCAGTGGTGCTTTACAATGTGCCCCATGCTGCTGCTTATGAACATGTGCAGCGTAGAGAAGGAATCCCTTTATGTCTGTATGCTCTGTGTATCATCATAGCAGGTAGTCTCCAACCACCAGCTCCGAGACAGCTCAAAATTAGAGATAGAGCCTGTAGCTGGGAAAACTGGTGAAAAGTGACGAAAACAAGTTATGTAATGGCCAGAAATAGTGTTATTCCTCATTGAGAGCTTATTCTGAGCAGCCAACTCACTAAATCTGAATTAATAGCATTTTTACAATTCTGGATTTAAGGCCTCATTCAGATGTCAGTGATTTTTCACGTGCGTAAACAGCGTTCCGCGTCTCACCATGGTTTGGTCCGTGTGACAGTTTTTACAATCAGTTTCATCAGTCATTTTCTCATATGAAAAAATAAATGAATTACGAAGCTTCTCAAAACTGTACATGGCAGTATTTATTACGGACAGTATACGGACTGCACACTGACGCCGCCCGCATGCTGTCTGTGATTTTCATGCATACATAAACCTGTATTTGTGATTTTCATCGGTGATGGCGATAAAAACAGACAAGTCTCTGATTTTTTTGCTGATACAAGATACCCATAAAAACGCGGAGATGTGAACGTCTCCATAGACTATTATGGGAATGTGAAAAACGGACGTCTGCCTGAGGCCTACATGTGTCAGAGCCGGCGTCACAGGCGGTGAGTGTTTTATCTCAGCTGGACGGGGACAGAAGAAAAATTCACAGTTCAGTGTTCTCGAGGATTAATACTCCACTTGTTTCTGAGGCTCAGAAGGGCACAAAGGCCGCACTTACCAGCCGCTGCGGAAGAAGCCAAAACTCAGCGCTGAGGAAATATTTCCGGGATTTACTCAGATTTAATTATTATAACTGCTGTGACCGAAGCAAGAACTGCAGCAAATGTGATGTGTAAGGGCTAATACTGCAACCTCCAGAACAATGCAGTCTGTGCGAACCTCAATGTGCTCATACTGCTGCCCCTCCATGATTTCTTGTGTTGTAGTCATGTATAAATGATCAGTATAGAGAGTATGTTACCCACAGATCCCCCATAACAGTGCGTCATCCACAGATCCCCATAACAGTGCATCATCCACAGATCCCATAACAGTGCGCATCCTACAGATCCCCCATAACAGTGCGTCATCCACAGATCCCCATAACAGTGCATCATCCACAGATCCCCATAACAGTGCGTCATCCACAGATCCCCATAACAGTGCATCATCCACAGATCCCCATAACAGTGCGTCATCCACAGATCCCCATAACAGTGCGTCATCCACAGATCCCCATAACAGTGCGTCATCCACAGATCCCCATAACAGTGCGTCATCCACAGATCCCCATAACAGTGCGTCATCCACAGATCCCCATAACAGTGCGTCATCCACAGATCCCCATAACAGTGCATCATCCACAGATCCCCATAACAGTGCGTCATCCACAGATCCCCATAACAGTGCATCATCCACAGATCCCCATAACAGTGCGTCATCCACAGATCCCCATAACAGTGCATCATCCACAGATCCCCATAACAGTGCGTCATCCACAGATCCCCATAACAGTGCGTCATCCACAGATCCCCATAACAGTGCGTCATCCACAGATCCCATAACAGTGCGTCATCCACAGATCCCATAACAGTGCGTCATCCACAGATCCCCATAACAGTGCGTCATCCACAGATCCCATAACAGTGCTCATCCACAGATCCCCATAACAGTGCGTCATCCACAGATCCCATAACAGTGGTCATCCACAGATCCCCATAACAGTGCGTCATCCACAGATCCCATAACATGCGTCATCCACAGATCCCATAACAGTGCTATCCAAGTCCCATAACAGTGCGTCATCCACAGATCCCATAACAGGCGTCATCCACAGATCCCATAACAGTGCTCATCCACAGATCCCATAACAGTGCGTCATCCACAGATCCCCATAACAGTGCGTCATCCACAGATCCCATAACAGTGCGTCATCCACAGATCCCCATAACAGTGCGTCATCCACAGATCCCCATAACAGTGCGTCATCACAGATCCCATAACAGTGCGTCATCCACAGATCCCCATAACAGTGCGTATCCACAGATCCCTAACGTGCATCACTCCACATGTAATCCATAACAGTGCGTCATCCACAGATCCCCATAACAGTGTCATCCACAGATCCCCATACAGTGGTCATCCACAGATCCCCATAACAGTGCTCATCCACAGATCCCATACAGTGCTATCACAGATCCCCATAACAGGCTCATCCACAGATCCCCATAACAGTGCGTCATCCACAGATCCCCATAACAGTGCTCATCCACAGATCCCCATAACAGTGCGTCATCCACAGATCCCCATAACAGTGCGTCATCGACAGAGTCCCATAACAGTGCGTCATCCACAGATCCCCATAACAGTGCGTCATCCACAGATCCCCATAACAGTGCGTCCCCACAGATCCCCATAACAGTGCGTCATCCACAGATCCCCATAACAGTGCATCATCCACAGATCCCCATAACAGTGCGTCATCCACAGATCCCCATAACAGTGCTCATCCACAGATCCCCATAACAGTGCGTCATCCACAGATCCCCATAACAGTGCGTCATCCACAGATCCCCATAACAGTGCATCATCAACAGATCCCCATAACAGTGCGTCATCCACAGATCCCACATAACAGTGCATCATCAACAGATCCCCATAACAGTGCGTCATCCACAGATCCCCATAACAGTGCGTCATCCACAGATCCCCATAACAGTGCGTCATCCACAGATCCCCATAACAGTGCGTCATCCACAGATCCCCATAACAGTGCGTAATCCACAGATCCCCATAACAGTGCATCATAAACAGATCCCCATAACAGTGCGTCATCACAGATCCCATAACAGTGCGTCATCCACAGAGCCCCATAACAGTGCGTCATCCACAGATCCCCATAACAGTGCGTCATCCACAGATCCCCATAACAGTGCGTCATCCACAGATCCCCATAACAGTGCGTCATCCACAGATCCCCATAATAGTGCGTCACCCAACAGATCCCCATAACAGTGCGTCATCCACAGAGCCCACATAACAGTGCTCATCAACAGATCCCATAACAGTGCTCATCCATAGATCCCCATAACAGTGCGTCATCCACAGATCCCCATAACAGTGCGTCATCCACAGATCCCCATAACAGTGCGTCATCCACAGATCCCCATAACAGTGCGTCATCCACAGATCCCCATAACAGTGCATCATCAACAGATCCCCATAACAGTGCGTCATCCACAGAGCCCCATAACAGTGCTCATCCACAGATCCTCCATAATAGTGCGTCACCCACAGATCCCCATAACAGTGCATTCATCAACAGATCCCCATAACAGTGCATCATCCATAGATCCCCATAACAGTGCGTATCCACAGATCCCCATAACAGTGCATCATCACAGATCCCCATAACAGTGCATCATCCACAGATCCCCATAACAGTGTGTCATCCACAGATCCCCATAACAGCGTCGTCATCTACAGATCCCCATAACAGTGCGTCATCCACAGATCCCCATAACAGTGCATCATCCACAGATCCTCCATAACAGGCGTCATCCACAGATCCCCATAACAGTGCATCATCCACAGATCCCCATAACAGTGCTCATCCACAGATCCCCATAACAGTGCGTCATCCACAGATCCCCCATAATAGTGCATCATCTCCAGATCCTCATAACAGTGCATCATCCCAGATCCCCCATAACAGCGCATCATCCACAAATCCCCATAACAGGACATCATCCACAGATCCCACATAACAGTGCGTCATCCACAGATCCCCATAACAGTGCGTCATCCACATATCCCCATAACAGTGCATCATCCACAGATCCCCCATAACAGGACATCATCCACAGATCCCCATAACAGGACATCATCCACAGATCCCCATAACAGTGCGTCATCCACAGATCCCCATAACAGTGCGTCATCCACAGATCCCCATAACAGTGCATCATCCACAGATCCTCATAACAGTGCGTCATCCACAGATCCCCCATAACAGTGCATCATCCACAGATCCCCATAACAGTGCTCATCCACAGATCCCCATAACAGGCGTCATCCACAGATCCCCATAGCAGTGATCATCCATAGACCCCATAACAGTGCGTCATCCACAGATCCCCCATAACAGTGCGTCATCCACAGATCCCCCATAACAGTGCATCATCCACAGATCCACCATAACAGTGCGTCATCCACAGATCCCCCATAACAGTGCTCATCCACAGATCCCCCATAACAGTGCATCATCCACAGATCCACCATAACAGTGCGTCATCCACAGATCCCCCATAACAGTGCATCATCCATAAATCAGCTCTAATCTGTAAAGATCTCAGCAATTCCCAATAACTTAGCTATCAGCACCTCTAATAAATGGTAAGAACTTAGGAAAAATGTGTATCTTTGTACCGTGTTAGCCAGTAGATAGAAAAATATTTAGATTGAGAGTCCTCAGTGGTTGATACCTTTTAATAGCTAACTGAATAGATGGTAACAAATTGCAAGCTTTCGAGACTACTCAGGTCTAGTGTTGAGCGATACTGCTCGATATCTAAAAATATCGGATCGGAATGGTATCGCCGATATCACTAAATATCGGCGATATCCGATTCCGATACCGGAAGTCCATGTAAGTCTATGGGAACAAAATATCGCAACTAAAAAAACACTTTCTTTCCTTGTAAACACAAAATATACACACTTAGAATACATATAATAATATATATATATATATATATATATACATGTCATTGTGACATATATATATACATATATTTATAGTTTATTCACTTCTACATAGTAAAATAGCCTCTGATTCAATTGCCGGGTAAAGCCGGCATTTGTGAAAAGACAGAAGCACCCGAGGGTCCAGTCGCCACAGAGATGTTGCATCGCACCCAGCGGTGTGACAACTTACTCTCAGGTAAGGAGGAAACACCCCATTGACTCCAACCACTGCATTCAACAGTACACTATGCCAGCTGAGTGTAGGCGGACCCAATGGGATGGTCTAGCTCAGGCTGGTTAGAACAGGGTGTAGCTAGTTGGATGGGAGGGGTTGAGGCAGCCTTATGCTGCATGTCTTTGTAGTAAGAATTGTTTCCTTTCCTGCTTTCTTACTACGTCGCATACTCCACTCTGCTACATCACTCTGCACCATTGCTCTATCTCACATCTATCTGCCCTGGAAGGATACCGTCTTACCTGTACAAGACTTATCACCTAGCTGCACTACACCATCCCTGCCAGAGGACCTGCACAGCAGCGCTGGTCACCCTGACCAGGTACTACAGGTGGCGTCACGACAAACTACACAAACATTCTATCATCCCCTGGAAATATCCCACATTCCAGTGAGCGACCAGGGCACGGACATAGCTGGCTACCCGTCACATCCCCCATAGAAGTCGACGGGCTTGGTGCCAAGTACCCCAAAACCTGTGGCTCTGTGCAACTCAACTTTGGCGTCACGAACAGGATTCAGAAGCTCGCTATAAGCGAGTCCTGTGTGCCTTAATTGAACTGTTTTTTTGCTTGAGAATTGCAAAAATCATCATAGACTGTATTTGCCATTTTTCCGTCATATCTGCGCCACGAGGCACAGGTGAAGAATAAGGGCGTGCTCTCGTGGGCGTACACTCACTCCGTGGCGCGAAAACGATGTCCGCACACTCTAAATGTTACTGCAATGTAAGATCGTGCCCCACAGGTCTGGAGTTCCGCCTCCTCATCCTCCTCAGTGGGCGGAAACGAACGCGAAGGTCCCGCCTCCCTACAAAAGATGGCGCCTCTCCTGATGCTAATGACACATGTGACTTGGCAGAGATGGCGAACGGACATGAGCAGAAGTGGGAAGGGATGGAGGAGTCAGAGCTCTCCCCCCACGGAAGCGACCCGATCGCCACGGAGCCACCGTTTGGCACCCGGCCTGGAAACCCTCCTACGCTGGAAGAAGCGGAGGATACCCTGAGAGACCTGGCCCGGCACCGGGAGGAGGTCGCCAGGATGGAAGCGAGCTGGCGGGCCCTAAAACTACAATTGGAGCGGCGCCAATCCCTCTTACCCCCTGAAGTGTCTGTACCGGAAGGTGAGGCACCCGTTCCAGTAGAGGAGGCCGTGCGGGCATCCCAGCCCTTGCAATCTGAACCGGTTACCAGTATCTCAGTGGAGGCACCCGTTCCAGTAGAGGAGGCCGTGCGGGCATCCCAGCCCTTGCAATCTGAACCGGTTGCCAGTATCTCAGTGGAGGCACCCGTTCCAGTACAGGAGGCCGTGCGGGCATCCCAGCCCTTGCAATCTGAACCGGTTGCCAGTATCTCAGTGGAGGCACCCGTTCCAGTACAGGAGGCCGTGCGGGCATCCCAGCCCTTGCAATCTGAACCGGTTGCCAGTATCACAGTGGAGGCACCCGTTCCTGCAGAGAAAACGCCGCACCAGCACCCCAGATCCCGCTGTCTGCCCCCGTCGCTGAGGCAGAAGAAGCGACACCCGTCCTCATGGAGGAGGCCGCGCAGGCACCAGAGCTCTACCTGCCTGTACCAGAGCCCCGACCGTCATCTGTTCCAGAGCCGGCTGCTTCCGCCGCAGGTGAGCGCCGCCAGGACTGGCGGGCGCCAGGAGAGCTGCCGCAAACCGTACATCGTAAGCTGGCGTTTGATGGTGGAGACATGGAGATGCTGGTGGAGGAGAATTACAACCGGCGTCAGGAGGAAGAGTGGAGACGTCGGGAGCGGGAAGCAGAGCGACAAAGGGAGCAGCGAGAATCCCAAAAGCTTCGGCAACGTCAGCAGGACAAGGACCTGGCAGAGAAGGCACGTATGAGAAGGGATAAAGGAACGCTGAGGGAGCCGCGGAGTAAGGGTGCAGTACGGAACTTTAAGTTAAAAGGTGGTTGGGGCTTCATCCAGGAGCCTGGACTTTATTTAGAAGTTTTTGTAACCCGGCGGGACGTGGAGGCTCACCTCCCAGAAGGACACCCGGGGAGGGACCTGTTGCCAGGAGACTTGGTTACTTACACCCGACACTGGGGTTACAATGGATGGTACGCCCTAAATGTTACCAGGTGCGACCCCTACTCCCCAGAGTGTCAGGAAACTGACAGACCCTACGAGCCTTCAGCCTCCCCCAACCAGGCCTCTGCACAAGTGCCCACCCCACGCCGTAAATCTCGCCAGCCTCCCTCAGTGGTCTCCTCAGCAGCCCCAGCTATGGACATGATAATGATAGCTGGCCCGTACCCGGCGCCTGTTAGGCCCCCTGGGGTTCGTTCAGTCTGGGACATAGGGGTCCAGACCCGGAGGGAGATGAAAGAGGTGGCCACACAGACCCAGATAGCGAGTCACGACGTCACTGTACAGGCCACACGACGTCATCAGGTCTGGGTGGACCCTCCTGTCACGGATGTTTGGCAAGCTCCAGAAGAGTACCAGGTGGTACCTGGAAGAGGCCAGCCAAAGAAGTCTAAATAACCCAGACAGGGTCTCTGTATGTAAATAGTTAAATTATTGATGTACCCGGACGGGTGAATGTTCAGAAGAACAAGTTTATTGTTGCCTTAATATACCCAGGTTGGGTAATGGTGTTTCACTGTAATGAAAATGTTGAACTTTGAAGCCATGAACTGTACTGGCTCACAAACTTTTCTGTAAATAGTTGGCACTTCGGTGCTCCATCTTGGTTTTACAAAAAACTTTACTGTGCACTATTTTCAACTACCTCAGAAACTAAAAACCCGTTTGGTGTGGCCGAAAGTGAGGTCTGCTCAAGGAAAGTCTTGCAGCCCACCCAAGACCACAGTTGGAGGTTTGGAGCGGGTCCTCCACAAGCACAAGTAAAGGACACTGTGAAGTTACCCCGGTGGGGGTAGTCCTAAGAAGTCTCCACGAACTTCGGCACTAATGCTATTTGCACTTTTGTTGAATATGTATTTATTAACACACATGTATAACACATATCAAGGGTATGAACAGTAACAAAACATGTCACATAATATAAGCCATTTGCACTTTTGTAATGTTATTATTAAAAATTTTATTATGCAACGTTTAACTTGAAGTGTTTCCTGTTTTCTTACTACGTCGCATAGTCCACTCTGCTACATCACTTTGCACCATTGCTCTATCTCACATCTATCTGCCCTGGAAGGATAGCGTGTTACCTGTAGAAGACTTTTCACCTACCTGCACTACACCATCCCTTCCAGAGGACCTGCACAGCAGCGCTGGACACCCTGACCAGGTACTACAGGTGGTGTCACGACAAACTACACGAACATTGTATCATCCCCTGGAAATATCCCACATTCCAGTGATCGCCCAGGTCACGGACCGAGCTGTGCTACTCGTGACATCCCCCTTAGAAGTCGACGTGATCGGTGCCGAGTACCCCCAAAACCCCTGTCTCTGTGCGACTCAACTTCCCTCACTGTGCTGGCACTTTACATTTACAAATGCCTCTGGGTTTTTTTTTTTGGGGGTGGGGAACATTCAGACTTTTGCTATGGGGCCCCATGATTTATATGTACGCCCCTGCTGCTGAGGCATGGTATTTAAGGCTGTTAAGGAGCCAACATACATGGACCTTGCCAGCAGCGTCGGACTGGAGTACCTTGGGCCCACCAGAGAAAATATATTCTTGCGGCCTAACATCATACTTCCCAACCTTTGAATAAGGGAAAGAGGGACAAAGGCTGTGGCACGCTGTGCATGCTGCAGAAAATTTTAGGCCATGCTACGTTGCACCACAGACTGTCCAGGAGTTGGTGGATGCTTTAGTCCAGGTGTGGGAGGAGATCCCTCACGAGACCATCCGTCGCGCTCATCAGGAGCATGGCCAGAAGTTGTAGGGAGGTCATACAGCATACCTCCCAAATTTGGAAGACAGGAAAGAGGATTAAAGGCTGCGGCGCGTGTTGCGCGCCGCTGAAAATTTTAGGCCACGCCCCGACAACACCCATTTCACAGCTAATCACACCCATATCCTCGCCCCAAGCGTAACCATTTAGCACTGCTGATCACACTGACTGGTAATGAGGGCACAGTGGCTGGTACTGAGGAAAAGAAAGAAAGAGCAGCGAGAGAGAAAGAACAAACAGAGAAAGAAAGAGGAAAGAAAGAAAAGAGAGAAAGAAAGAACAGAGAAAAAAGAACAGAGAGCGAGAAGGAAAGAACAGAGAGCGAGAAAGACTAGAGAGAGAGCCATAGGCGTAGCTAGGGTTTTGGTTTAGTGGGGGCAAAACTTCTGAGTGGGCCCATCATCAGAGAACCTCAGCAAATGACCGCGCTGTTGGCCAAAATAATCTATATATAAAAAGACCAATATTGATATTACCGCCATATGGTCTGTGTTAAATAATACCAGTCCTACAGAACATATAGATTACAGCACAGGTACAGATAATGACTTACCGCTGATGTTCTTTCTAATGGAATTGTTCACTTTTCATGTCTTTTCCATCTGGCCCACACCGACATGACGACTTCTCCAGCCAGGACTCGACTGCACCCCCATTAAAAAAAAAATGTAAAAAAAACTCACCTCCCGGCTCCTGTGCTGCTCACTGTTCTCCCTCTCAGCGTCTGACAGCGGGCGCCGGCAGGTGATGTTATTGCGCCCGCTGTAATACGCTGAGAGGGGGATTATGGGAGAGAAGGAGCGCTCGCTCCTTCTCTCTCCATGCGGTCAGCTTTATCGGCTGGATGCCGATACAACTGACCCTCCGATGACGGGTGGGGGGCCCACTGCTGGCACCGGGCCCCCCCAACGCCTGTTCAGGCCCCATAGCTTCCGGGCGGCAGAGCAGGGAGAGCGATTCTCCCTGCTCTGCCGCAGAATGTAACTGTATCGTAGCTCCGGGTGGGCCCCCTCAGAGCGCGGGCCCCGGGGCCACCGCCCCCTCTGCCCCGCGACCTATCCTTTCAAATCAGGGCCCACCACGCAGGAGCTGGGGCCCACCGTAGGTTTCTCCGGTGTCCCGGTGCCTCTGTCCGACCCTGCTTGCCGGCCTGATAATACCAGGCCACAGCAGTCTGCTTAGCTTGGCTGGTTAACAAAAATAGGGGATCCCCTCGAAAAAAAAACGGCGTACGGGTCCCCCTATTTTTGTTAACCAGCCAAGTAAAATGCAGACTGCTGCGGCCTGGTATTAAAAGACTGTCAACGCCCATGGATTTTGGCCCTCAACAGCCTGATAATACCAGGCTACAGCAGCCCCACATTTGGCGCATCAAAAGATGTGCCAATTGTGGCACTTTACCCGCTCTTCCCAGTGCCCTGTGCCGGTGGCAAGTGGGGTAATAAGGGGTTAATGTCACCGTTGATTGCACGGTGAGAATAAGCCCGGTTAATAATGGAGAGGTGTCAATAAGACACCGATCCATTATTAATCCCAAAGTTTTTAAATGTATAAAAAAAAAGACACAGCAAGAAAAAAGTCTTTTAATGAAATAAAAGAGACAACACAGTTTTCATTTCTTTTATTATACTCTCATTCCTGCGACGCCATCGATCTCCTGTAAAAAAAGAAAAAAAACAAACCAACAGTATACCACCTGTCCGACGCAGTCCATAGTAACGAGGGTCCCACGACGATCCAGCTCTGCTACATCGCAATGACAGGCAGAGCCTGTCATCTCGACGCAGCACAGCTGATTTCCTGCTTCCCCGGCGGTGACGTCATCGGACTGACTGCTTTACGGCCAGGATTACCCAGCAGTCACTGCAGTTATCGCGAGAAACTGCATGTGACCGCCGGGGAGAAGAGGATGGCGGCCATCAAGCAGTCCAGCCCGTGACCGCCGGAGATCTTCTGCCAGGTAAGTGCCGCTGACTCCTGACAGACCCGACCGACGGACACTGACAGTGACAGTGACAAATCCGATTCCGGTATCCGATAAGACGAAAATATCGGAACTAAGTATCGAAAGTCCGATAGAGCTAATATCGGCCGATACCCGATACTTGCGGTATCGTATCGCTCAACACTACTCAGGTCTCTTCATCAGGCTAGGACTAATATAAAATCTGAAGAATCACATATTTATACACAAGAGGACACAGGAATAATGCAATAGGTAAGACAAGTGACGTGAAGCAGAACTGTCATTATGGGAGATAGAGATGAACATAAATATTGGAACAGTTCATTGATAAGGAGTGAAAGTTTTATTGCCCTCTGATTGGAGTCTGCTATTGTGTTTTGATGCCCCTATAAGGTCAGAGAAGCAGATTCCTTAATTGATGTAGAAAGACATGAATCCGTGTGATATATTCATTCCAGCACTAAGAGTGTCAAAGGTCATCATAAGCTTATATTCCCAAACCTTTCTATCTTTCTCAGATTTGAAGTTAGATTTTAATACCAGTAATTCCATATCCATCATGCTATGACCGGGCATACAAAAGTGTTTTGCCACAGGTAAATCCATTCTTTTTTCTCTTATTGTGTGGCGATGAGAATTCATCCTTGTTCTCAGTTTTTGCCCGGTCTCCCCCACATATAGACCCCCAGTTGGACATTTTGTACATATAATTAGGTACACCACATTAGATGTGATGCAGCTGAAAGTACCTGGGATCTTGTAGTCCTGATGGGAGTTGGGGATCTTTATCTTGACCGTGGTCATTATATATGCACAGGTTTTGCATTTCTTCTGTTTGCAAGGGAAGGTTCCTGCAGCTGTTGGGGAGGACAGGGAGCTTCTGACAATGATGTTTCTTAGATTTGGGAGCTGCCTAAAACACAGTAGTGGGGGGTCTGGAAATATGGATTGTAATCGGGCATCTTTTTGTAGTAAAGGTTGTAGTTTCCGTGCAGCTCCCCTTAGCATCTCCAGATTACAAAATGTACAAAATGTCCAACTGGGGGTCTGTATGTGGGGGAGACCGGGCAAAAACTGAGAACAAGGATGAATTCTCATCGCCACACAATAAGAGAAAAAAGAATGGATTTACCTGTGGCAAAACACTTTTGTATGCCCGGTCATAGCATGATGGATATGGAATTACTGGTATTAAAATCTAACTTCAAATCTGAGAAAGATAGAAAGATTTGGGAATATAAACTTATGATGACCTTTGACACTCTTAGTGCTGGAATGAATATATCACACGGATTCATGTCTGTGTACATCAATTAAGGAATCTGCTTCTCTGACCTGGGGGCATCAAAACACAATACCAGACCCCAATCAGAGGGCAATAAAACTCTCACTCCTTATCTATGAACTGTTCCAATATTTATGTTCATCCCTCTGCCATAATGACAGTTCTGCTTCACGTCACTTGTCTTACCTATTGCATTATTCCTGTGTCCTCTTGTGTATAAATATGTAATTCTTCAGATTTTGTATTAGTCCTAGCCTGATGAAGAGACCTGAGTAGTCTCGAAAGCTTGCAATTTGTTACCATCTTTTCAGTTAGCCATTAAAAGGTATCAACCACTGAGGACTCTCAAGTCTAAATATTTTGGTAAGAACTTAGGAATTTTGCAGTTGACTGCAGTCACGCCTGAATTTACTTTTGGTCATAAATTCCAGATCTAGAAGTCATCTATTTACCAAAGATGTTGAGAGAAAAAACATCATAAATCTCAACTTCCTCCAGTTGTAGTATGAGAACCTTCCAGTGAACCATGACGCACAAAGTGCTCTCTCTTTTTCTCTACCCTATATACACTGCTCAAAAAAATAAAAGTAACACTTAAACAACACAATATAACTCCAAGTAAATGAAACTTCTGTGAAATCAAACTGTCCACTTAGGAAGCAACACTGATTGACAATCAATTTCACATGCTGTTGTGCAAATGGAATAGACAACAGATGGAAATTATTGGCAATTATCAAGATACACTCAATAAAGGAGTGGTTCGGCAGGTGGGGACCACTGACCACATCTCAGTACCAATGCTTTCTGGCTGATGTTTTGGTCACTTTTGAATGTTGGTTGTGCTTTCACACTCGTGGTAGCAAGAGACTGACTCTACAACCCACACAAGTGGCTCAGGTAGTGCAGCTCATCCAGGATGGCACCTCAATGCGAGCTGTGGCAAGAAGGTTTGCTGTGTCTGTCAGCGTCGTGTCCGGAGGCTGGAGGCGCTACGAGGAGACAGGCCAGTACACCAGGAGACGTGGAGGGGGCCGTAGGAGGGCAACAACCCAGCAGCA
Organism: Oophaga sylvatica; assembly: GCA_033576555.1. Classification (NCBI taxonomy): domain Eukaryota; kingdom Metazoa; phylum Chordata; class Amphibia; order Anura; family Dendrobatidae; genus Oophaga; species Oophaga sylvatica. Next base: position 633,082,647 of record JARQOD010000002.1, read on the forward strand.
GGACCGCTACCTCCGCATTTGTGCAAGAAGGAACAGGAGGAGCACTGCCAGAGCCCTGCAAAATGACCTCCAGCAGGCCACAAATGTGCATGTGTCTGCACAAACGGTTAGAAACCGACTCCATGAGGATGGTCTGAGTGCCCGACGTCCACAGATTGGGGTTGTGCTCACAACCCAACACCGTGCAGGACGCTTGGCATTTGCCATAGAACACCAGGATTGGCAAATTCGTCACTGGCGCCCTGTGCTCTTCACAGATGAAAGCAGGTTCACACTGAGCACATGTGACAGACGTGACAGAGTCTGGAGACGCCGTGGAGAGCTATCTACTGCCTGCAACATCCTTCAGCATGTCCGGTTTGGCAGTGGGTCAGTAATGGTGTGAGGTGGCATTTCTTTTGAGGGCTGCACAGCCCTCCATGTGCTCGCCTGAGGTAGCCTGACTGCCATTAAGTACCGAGATGAGATCCTCAGACCCCATGTGAGACCATATGCTGGTGCGGTTGGCCCTGGGTTCCTCCTAATGCAGGACAATGCCAAACCTCATGTGGCTGGAGTGTGTCAGCAGTTCCTGCAAGATGAAGGCATTGACGCTATGGACTGGCCCGCCCGTTCCCCAGACCTGAATCCGATTGAGCACATCTGAGACATCATGTCTCGCTCCATCCACCAACTTCACGTTGCACCACAGACTGTCCAGGAGTTGGCGGATGCTTTAGTCCAGGTCTGGGAGGAGATCCCTCAGGAGAACATCCGCCGCCTCATCAGGAGCATGCCCAGGCGTTGTAGGGAGGTCATACAGGCACAGGGAGGTCATACAGTCACAGGGAGGTCATACAGGCACGTGGAAGCCACACACACTTCTGAGCATCATTTTGACTTGTTTTAAGGACATTACATTCCACTTTAATTTTGTGGGTGACTCCAAATCCAGGCCTCCATTGGTTCAAAAATTTGATTTCCATTGATGATTTTTGTGTGATTATGTTGACAGCACATTCAACTTTGTACAGAACAAAGTATTCAATGAGAATATTTCATTCATTCAGATCTAGGATGTGTTATTTGAGTGTTCCCTTTATTTTTTTGAGCAGTGTACTTTTCTAGGGATATTCTCGAAATGGTGTTGCGATCTTAGAGATTGAGAATTTCCTTTCCTGTTAGATTTTTCTTCTTTCTTGACCCATCTTTTTTTGCTCTAATGATGGCTTAACAAAATATATTTGGGTCAGATATCCAATTCCCGTCCCCTTCAGAGGCTTAGATCGCTGCTCTGACTCCTGTGTAGGACTGCAGATAGAAATCACATCATTTTGGCTTCCTGCAGCCACCACTAGGGGGAGCTTAGGTGCTATCTGCATACGGGTTTATTATATAAATTAAAGGGGTTGTCCTGTTAAAGAAAAAAGGCCTCCACTGTGCAAAAAATCAAGTTATACTAGCAATGTACTAGTTTAAAAATCAAGTGTCCACTTCTGGCCTTTTTTTGACTAAGGAGAGACACCTGGCCCATGCTGTGTTTAGGGGGATGGTTAACTGCTCTTTTTAATATCCAAACCAGCCCCCCCTACCATTGATAAAAAAAAAGTGGGATGGAACTACAGGTTGCTCAAAGTGTACATACTTCGGCAGAATTTTTGATGTCTTGGCCTTTTTTCAGAGAATATGAGTGTTAGGGCTCATACCCACTAGTGGGAAAAAAATCGGTCCGTTTTCTGGACGGAAAAAACGGTACGATTCTAGTAAAATGTCATGCGATTTGCATGCGATTTTAAATCGCACCATGCGTTTTCCATCAGTTTTCCATCTGTATGCAATGCGATTTTAACATGAAGTTTTACATAGAGCAGTTATCTCTATGTAAAAAGTCATGTAAAAATCACATTGTAAAAAAAAAATTTACACAAAAAGCAAATAATTATATATATATATAGGTCATACACTTCTACATAGTATAATAGCCGCTAATTCATCCCCGGCTATACTGTAAAATCACACTGACAGCTTTAATAAAGAATAGAAACAATACATTGTAAGCTTTTCAGGGGATATAGCTCTGGGATCGCCGTCCGGGTAGACGGAGTGGCACGGAAACAGTTCATTCACAGACAGCAGTTCTGGTAAAAACTGGCCGCAACCAGTTTTATTAAAGTCCACAGCAAACAGAACATAATCAAAACCAAATCATAAACATAAGACCTGGGCTTGTCCAGCCACTAATTACACTTAGATAGATTTCCCTTTCTATCCGGGTCCAGACTCTAACAGCCTGTGCCCAAAACAACACATATGTTCAGTAGTTACCAGCGTGGAGTTTCACAGAGTCTCCTCCTTGTGTCTGAAGGCACCTTCAACGTCCAGACTTGAGAGAGCTCCCCTCCTATTCAGCAGCTATCCGCATGGATTCTCACAGAGACTACTCCTGTGTCCGGGGTACATCGAGCACCCAGACTGAGACAGCTCATACTCCTGGAGACTGCTTCTTGTGCCTGGACTCCTTGTCCAGACTAAGCGAGCTCCCCTCCTATTCAGCAGCTATCCGCATGGATTCTCACAGAGACTACTCCTGTGTCCGGGTACATCGAGCACCCAGACTGAGACAGCTCATACTCCTGGAGACTGCTTCTTGTGCCTGGACTCCTTGTCCAGACTAAGCGAGCTCCCCTCCTATTCAGCAGCTATCCGCATGGATTCTCACAGAGACTACTCCTGTGTCCGGGGTACATCGAGCACCCAGACTGAGACAGCTCATACTCTGGAGACTGCTTCTTGTGCCTGGACTCCTTGTCCAGACTAAGCGAGCTCCCTGTCTGTATTCCCAGACGCCTACTTCTGGTTTCCTAATTATCACCTGAGTGGCCACAGGTTTGAGCTGCAAGCGTGTACTTGAATGGATGGTGTAATGACCTTTCTCCACCACTAGTTTTACAAAGGCACACATTTCCCTTATACCAGTCAGCAAAGTACCTAGGTGAAATGTACACCCCATTCAATACATATGCTTTCACTGTCTCACATATCCCCCCCCTCTTCTCCAGACCGGAGGCTGGTCAACAATCCAAAAGAGACAGTGAACTCCGGACCAGTCATGGCCATCATCAACTTCATCTTCACTACCGTCCATTTACCTTCCAAGGCCACTAGCATCCACACAGGATCCAGTCTCTGACCTTTCAGGCAGTCAGGCTTCACTCGGCCTCACATAAATGGTGTCCCCCACACCAGGGGAACAGGAAACAGGCCTGACGCCTATCACTGACACACCTGTCTCCAATTAAGCAGGGTTTATATACCCTTACACACACCCACACACGGGACCTGAGCTGATGTCATAGTCATGTGTTCAGACTTGTGTGTGTGTAAAAGGACCTGTGTGATGTCACAGTCATGTGACTAGTCAGCTGGGGGAAGGAACATGGACAGTCAAACACACACACTGAGCCATTAAATGAATGCCAGCCAAGGGCTGCATTACATATTCCCCCCCTTTTTCAAACTTGTAGGGTTGAACACAAAATACATCCAATCACATCAACCCACAGTTCACACAGAGACCATGTACCCGTCCATTGCTCTGTTCAGCCCCCCGGAATATTAGTCAATGACATTCGCTCATTCCTTAGGGACCTACCGTCTGTCATTGTCACAGACTTCGTCCAGTCACATTTCTGGGTCGTAACCTTGTCAGGTCTCCCCTTCGCTCCCAGCGGTCAATCGTAACCTTGTCAGGTCTTGCCTGGGTATCTAAGGTCCGGTTAGACTTCGTACTGTCCCGTACTCTATCGGGTCGTCTGCGCGGGCCTCTCAAACCTGAGCTACTGGAGGTCTCACCACCTCTAAACCCACGCCCACTACCCTCAGGACGTCTTGAAAGGTCCCTAACTTCAGCCTTAGCTGTTCTGTTATTTAGGGGCCCTTTCTCTGTCGGGTCTCACTATTCTTAGACGGCTGCCATCTTCTGCTGCTCAGATGATGCTGTCTATCTACTCGCTGTCTAGCGAGATTCAATTGTTCTACCTCTCGCAGGTAGGTCACACGGTACGCCACCAGCATGCGCACATATTCCAGACTTTCTTCCGTTCCTATAGCGTAGAATGACACCATGCCGTCTTCATCTGGTATCCAGTCCCGACGATCACGTGGACTGCTTACTTTCACCACACCAGACCTCTTCACCATCATCTGCATGGCTCGGCCATTTCTCCCAATCAGCTTCCTCACCAGAACATGAGGCACCCGGATGACCTTTTCCCGCAGACTGTGAGCATTTCTCATAAGCTTCAGTTGTCTAACGGCTTGTTCTGTCTTCAACCGGAGAAACCGCTTTGTGCGAATACATCGCCAGTGCATGTCACTTAGGATTGCCACCCTCTTCACTGTAACTTCGGTCGTGGACAAGACCACCAGCTGTTTAGCTCCTGAGGTCGAGTACACCTTACAGGCTCCCACGGCCTTCCTAAACGCTTCATGCACAGACTCACGGGTGCATTCTTCTCTCAAGTCCTCGGGTACATCTACGAGGCACTTGTACCGACACGTTTCGGTCTCACCAGTGGTTTCCAGACGATCAATCAGCTCAGGGTTCAGGGACAACTGACTTTCAGCTTCTTCCCCCTTTACACTTCTTCTGAGCTGACTCACAGCTACAAATTCGTGAATTTCCGTCCTGACCACTTCCATTTCACATTTATCTTCCGTTACCACCCTCTTAGCTCTCCTCAGGTCTATCTTCTCCTGGCAAAAGGGAGCGAGTGCAACGTGTTTGCCCTTTTCTTTCTCCAAGGAGGCCTTGTTCACCGAGTGACACTGTATCAGGCGACTTTTAAGCCCGAGAACTGCTTCCTCTAGTTCCGCCATTCGCCTCTCAGCTGCCCGTCTCTGAAGCTTCTCTTGCGTCCACTGGGCTTGTAACCACTCCTTGAGCTCCTTGATCTCGGCTCCGACATCCACCGAATCATCCGAACTCACATCACTCGAGGAAGTATCTGCTTTACACCTCTCATCTCCAGTGGCTAACTCCTGGCCCTGATCTGTAGCTTCTCTGATGGACTCCTCCATCTTTTCCCGCTCAGCTTCCATCTGTCTGAGCTTTTCCTTAAGGCACATCTCCGCCTTCTGGAGAGTATCACAGGACATCTGTAGCTCCTTCACCTGAGCTTCCAGACCTAGGGTCTTTCTGCGCAGATCACCATTTTCATCACGGGTGTCCTGCAGAGTGGTCTCAACCACCTGGCGCATTTGCTCTGCATCCATCTTATCCTCTTCTAGTTTTTCTTTGACCCTGAGGAGATCCACTTAATCTCCATCTGTTGCAGTTCCCTACTGTGTTCACCACACTCCTTCTTGGAGTCACACAGCTCCTGGTTGAGCTGTTCGCGCAGTCGTTCTAGGATTTGTTTACTTCCAGAAACTTCATCCTGCATCGCCTCCTTCTCACGCTTCAACTGCAAAACCTCTTCCTTGATTTTGCGGCGGTCCTCTTTAATGGCGTGGAACATCTCTTTCCACAGGGTAACTTCCTCGTTGCTTCCTTCTAGAACTCGCTGGTCTGAGGACACGTCCTCCAGGTTTTCACATAATTGCAGCATGTCACTCTGATACTGCAGCCGAATAGGTTCCAGCTCTTGGCCATGACTGGCCCCCTCCTCTTCTACCTCTAAAGGAGAAGCCACACTTGAAGCATAGGCAGACAGTACTACATTCTCTTTATTTTCATTTTCAGCGAGTACTACCGGAACAACCTTTTTGTGGCCCTTGCGCCGTCGACGACGAGAGGGGGACTCTCTTCCCTCGTCTAGCCTCTCCTGACTGAACTCACTTTTTACTTTCATAGTGTCCCAGTCAGCTACGGGGTCTGTGTCACTCCCCATGGTGTTGTGGACTAACAGGTCACCTCCCACTTTGACGTCACCCCCTTCTACTGGAGCTACCCCGTTATCAACGGTCACATTGTCATTTATAGGAGGTACCAACCCACCACCAGTAACAATTTTCAGTTTTCCACACTCTACACTCTGTGAAAATCCGCCCCTTTTTTAGACTCCGCCCCCTTTTTAACAACCACACCGGCAGGGTAATTTTTACACAAAAAATCAGCAGTAGTCTTAGGACTCAGTTCACAACATCTCTTACCACCTCCCCGGGCACTCTGTGACAACACTGGCACCCCCGGAGAGTCCATAGAATGGTCCACTGCCGCCATTCTATACGGTGCCCACAGCTCCCGCACCATGTCCAGTTGCATGTCCAGTAGACATTTCTCAAATATGCGGTCCGACTCGTCAGACCCATTCGTTGCTCCGTTCACAGCCATCGCGGAGCACTGTTCACACCAGAACTTCACCGCTTTCCCTTGAAAAAAATCTTCGCGGCCCCGCCGAACCACAGCAAAACTGGATTTGAGTGCGACGACAATCTTCGTAACCCCCACCGAGTCACAGCAAGATGCCTTCGTGACCCCACTGAGTCACAGCAAGATGCTTGTATCCACACTCGTCTTCCATGCTGTCAGACTTCTCTGTCTCAACAACGGCAGTCTTCACTCAAGACATACACACTCCACAGTCTTTTCCACAGAAAATTCAGTTTTGCTGTGCAGACACCTTCTTTTTTTTTGCAAACTCTATTAGGGCTACTGTCTCTTTAAGACTGCTCCAACAGACGTTTCTTTTGCTGACACACTTTTTTTTTTCTTGCTGCTGCTTCAACAGACTTCACCTTTATTGCTGTCTCTCGCCACTGTGCTGCACGCACATTCTAGCACCAATTGTATCAGCCACTGTGCTGTCCCCGGCATCACCACCAATTGTAAGCTTTTCAGGGGATATAGCTCTGGATCGCCGTCCGGGTAGACGGAGTGGCACGGAAACAGTTCATTCACAGACAGCAGTTCTGGTAAAAACTGGCCGCAACCAGTTTTATTAAAGTCCACAGCAAACAGAACATAATCAAAACCAAATCATAAACATAAGACCTGGCTTGTCCAGCCACTAATTACACTTAGATAGATTTCCCTTTCTATCCGGGTCCAGACTCTAACAGCCTGTGCCCAAAACAACACATATGTTCAGTAGTTACCAGCGTGGAGTTTCACAGAGTCTCCTCCTTGTGTCTGAAGGCACCTTCAACGTCCAGACTTGAGAGAGCTCCCCTCCTATTCAGCAGCTATCCGCATGGATTCTCACAGAGACTACTCCTGTGTCCGGGGTACATCGAGCACCCAGACTGAGACAGCTCATACTCCTGGAGACTGCTTCTTGTGCCTGGACTCCTTGTCCAGACTAAGCGAGCTCCCCTCCTATTCAGCAGCTATCCGCATGGATTCTCACAGAGACTACTCCTGTGTCCGGGGTACATCGAGCACCCAGACTGAGACAGCTCATACTCCTGGAGACTGCTTCTTGTGCCTGGACTCCTTGTCCAGACTAAGCGAGCTCCCTGTCTGTATTCCCAGACGCCTACTTCTGGTTTCCTAATTATCACCTGAGTGGCCACAGGTTTGAGCTGCAAGCGTGTACTTGAATGGATGGTGTAATGACCTTTCTCCACCACTAGTTTTACAAAGGCACACATTTCCCTTATACCAGTCAGCAAAGTACCTAGGTGAAATGTACACCCCATTCAATACACATACCCTCACTGTCTCACATATCCCCTCCCTCTTCTCCAGACCGGAGGGCTGGTCATCCAGACCGGAGGGCTGGTCAACAATCCAAAAGAGACAGTGAACTCCGGACCAGTCATGGCCATCATCAACTTCATCTTCACTACCGTCCATTTACCTTCCAAGGCCACTAGCATCCACACAGGATCCAGTCTCTGACCTTTCAGGCAGTCAGGCTTCACTCGGCCTCACATAAACGGTGTCCCCCACACCAGGGGAACAGGAAACAGGCCTGACGCCTATCACTGACACACCTGTCTCCAATTAAGCAGGGTTTATATACCCTTACACACACCCACACACGGGACCTGAGCTGATGTCATAGTCATGTGTTCAGACTTGTGTGTGTGTAAAAGGACCTGTGTGATGTCACAGTCATGTGACTAGTCAGCTGGGGAAGGAACATGGACAGTCAAACACACACACTGAGCCATTAAATGAATGCCAGCCAAGGGCTGCATTACAACATATACACACATAATATACATATATATATATATATATATATATATATGTGATTGTGACATATATATATATATACATATATTTATAATTCTTACACTTCTACATTCTGTAATAGCCGCTAATTCAATTGCCGGCTTTTGTGAAATCACAGAAGCCGACATGAAATGATACATTGTTTACACACAGCCAAAACAAAAATTAGGAGGGCACTACCTTGCAAATGACCAAAGAACAAGGGTATCTACCTGGAGTATGTGAAAAGTACATGAGCAAACCAAGAAAGAAAAAGCACATACTAAACACCAGGGAACACCAGAGTCACAAAAATAATTAATGTTTATTAAAAAACTGCAAAGACAACCAAAAGTTTAAAAACACTTAAAATATGAACATAGTTGCCCGACAAATAGGGGTTCATGGCCCCCCCTATAACCCTCAAACAATATAGAATAATCAAAAAACGAAAATACAAAATACAATATATACAAGAATATATAATAATGTGTCTCCCCCAAAGGCCCAAAACTGCAGAGGTATGTGTAACAACTAAGGTATGAATGTATACATAAACATACACCAAACAATATATAAGGTGTAAGCAGGATGACAAAAAAAAATATAAGCTTAGGCAGTTAATAAACATGTGTACATCAGCCTACACCAAATAATATATAAGGTATAAACAGGATGACCAAAAGAATAATAACCTTAAGCAGTTAATACACATGGATAATGCAGATGTCCTGACCCACATAAGAACAATAAATGTTCAAAGTAATATGATCACCCATATGACCAATGTTACCAAGCCAAAAAGGGGGGAGAGAGAAAAACCAGGAGAGGCAGGGGGACCAGAGCTCTATTAACTGCTTAAGGTTATTATTCTTTTGGTCATCCTGTTTATACCTTATATATTGTTTGGTGTAGGCTGATGTACACATGTTTATTAACTGCCTAAGCTTATATTTTTTTTTGGTCATCCTGCTTACACCTTATATATTGTTTGGTGTATGTTTATGTATACATTCATACCTTAGTTGTTACACATACCTTTGCAATTTTGGGCCTTTGGGGAGACACATTATTATATATTCTTGTATATATTGTATTTTGTATTTTCTTTTTTTGATTATTCTATATTGTTTGAGGGGTTTAGGGGGGGGCCATGAACCCCTATTTGTCGGGCAACTATGTTCATATTTTAAGTGTTTTTAAACTTTTGGTTGTCTTTGCAGTTCTTTAATAAACATTAATTATTTTTGTGACTCTGGTGTTCCCTGGTGTTTAGTATGTGCTTTTTCTTTCTTGGTTTGCTCATTGTTTACACACAGTTAACCATGTCATTTCATGTATTTTGATATATGGTTTTAACTTACAATTACATAAGTGTATGTGTGCAAAATTTCAGACATGTAGGGGTTAATTAAAGGTGTAAATTCGTTGAAAAAAAATGCGTGGGCTCCCTCTGTATTTTCTCCACCAGACAGACAAAGCCAGCGAGTGGGGCAGATAATAATAGCCTAGGGAGGGTACATTTTTTGTGCCCCCCCTGGCTACTAACATCTGCCCCCAGACACCCCAGAAAGGGCAAATCTCTAATTAGATTAGCCCTTTCTGGCACTTTGCCCGTCTATTCCCATTGCCCTGTAGCGGTGGCGAATGGGTTAATAAGGGGTTAAAGCCACCTTGCAATTGAAAGGTGACTTTAAGCCAGGTTAATAATTGAGAGCTGTCAATTAGACAACTATCAATTATTAATCCTATTGAAGTAAATAAAAAACACACACACACTTTAAGAATAAATAATTTTAATGAAATAAAAACACATTTTTTTGATCATCTTTTATTTAACTCTTAATCCCTGCGAAGCCCTTGATCTCCTATAATAAAGAAAAAAATAATAAAACAACATTATTCTTACCTATCAGGCGATCTGTCACGTCCCACGCTGTAATCCTTCACAAAGGGTTAACTAGCTTTCAGCCAAGCAGCGCAAGTAATGCTGCCTGCTCAGCTGAAAGCTCCTGAATGAATGAGCTTATCTCCTACCGACAGGAGAGGATGTGATTACTGTGGGAAGCTTAATTGATTGCGTCCCACTTTCACTTTAGGTCAGGTCAGGGTGACCTGACCTGAAGTGAAAGTGGGAATAAATCAATTAAGCTCCATTCATTAATCACTTCCTCTCCTTTCCCAGGACAGGAACTTATTCATTCGGGGGGTAACAGCTCAGCAGGCAGCATTAGCTCCCTGCTAGCTGTAACCTGTTAACCCTTTCTGATGGATTAAAGCGTGGGACCTGACTGTGCATCGGATAGGTAAGAACAATTTTGCTTTTTTATTTTATTTTTATTACAGAAATGGTTTTAGCAGGAAAATAAAATATGGTCAAAAACTGTTTGATTATTTCATTAAACTTCTTTTTATTAAAGTGTGTGTGTTTGATTTTTCTTTCATACAATAGGATTAATAATTGATAGTTGTCTAATTGACAGCTCTCAATTATTAACCTGGCTTAAAGTCACCTTTCAATAGCAAGGTGGCTTTAACCCCTTATTAACCCATTCACCACCGCTACAGGGCAATGGGAATAGACGGGCAAAGTGCCAGAAAGGGCTAATCTAATTAGAGATTTGCCCTTTCTGGGGTGTCTGGGGGCAGATGTTAGTAGCCAGGGGGGCACAAAAAAAATGTACCTTCCCTAGGCTATTATTATTTGCCCCCACTCGCTGGCTTTGTCTGTCTGGTGGAGAAAATACAGAGGGAGCCCACGCATTTTTTTTCAACGAATTTACACCTTTAATTAACCCCTACATGTCTGAAATTTTGCACACATACACTTATGTAATTGTAAGTTAAAACCATATATCAAAATACATGAAATGACATGGTTAAGTGTGTGTAAACAATGTATCATTTTATGTCGGCTTCTGTGATTTCACAAAAGCCGGCAATTGAATTAGCGGCTATTACAGTATGTAGAAGTGTATAAACTATAAATATATATATATGTATGTGTCACAATGACATGTATATATATATATGTATTCTATGTGTATGTATCTAGTGTTTTGTGAGCTGTCAGTGTGATTTTACAGTAGCCGGGGATGAATTGCCGGCTTTTCAAAGGAGACTGGTGCGTATAAATCGGACAGCACTCGCATGGTGCGAGTGCTGTGCGATGATTTCTTGCACCCATTGACTTGCATTGGCGATTATCATGCCAAAATCGCTGCAAATCGCAGCATGCTGCGATTTTTTTTCTCACACCAATTTCGGCTGAGAAAAAAAATCGCAAATGAGATGTCACCTATTGAATAACATTGGTCCGATTTGAATCCGATTTTTTTTCGGCTGAATATCATCCGTTTTCGGCGCAAGAGAGTATGAGCCCTTACTCAGGGTCGCATTGTAGTGATCCCACAATCTGCAGGTTGAAGCAGCCAATGTGCCAAGAAATGAGCAGTTTGTTCTTGTGATTAGCGGAGGTTCGAGAGGTTGGATCATGTAGTAAAAACACATCGAAGGGACATGTCATAAGTGAAAAAATTAAAATAATATCTTGACTTTCATTTGCTGTCAGATCAGAAGATTGGGACTTGTTCTGCCAATGGCAAGTCTTCCGCAATCACCGATGGACATCCAAATGAGTGTTCTTCAATCCAAGGAGATTGAGCTTCTTCCAGTCCCGATGCTCAATTCTTCTTTCCCCCAACATCTGCCATGGAGGAAGACTCAGGACACCGTCATACACACTGAATGTTCGGTCAACCCAAGTTCACACCACATTTACTTTTACTGTCTACAGTAGGGTCATTTTGTAACCATGGAACCATATTAGGTGATCTGAAATGCAACTTTTCAAATCCCTTTAAGATACTTTCAGATTTCCAGGTTTCCGATTAATTTATTTTTCATCAAGGTCAAAGTCGAACGCTCTAAAAGTCTACTCTTACATGATAAGCTTCACTGGGCCACACACAAACACATTAGCAGAGGGATGCAATCAGCAGTCATCTATGGATGAAGCAATAGCGGTCACACTTGATTACATTTCCATCCCCTCGCTGCCCAGAATTCTGTGTATACAGCAAACATGAAAGGAACAGTAAACCTATAAATGAAAGTAACCAGAAGAACACTGGGAAAATTACAACATGTATCAGCAAGCGCCAAGGACATATGCAAACGACCCACTGAGAGCTGACATGGACAGTCCACCTAGAGGAGAAACATGGGGCACATTGCAGGGGTCATATCTTCTTGCTGGAAGAGCAGCATGTTCATTGAATATACTTAGTAAGGGCTTGTTTTATGTTCCCAGTGATGAAGGCCAAAATTGGAGAAGACTCAGATCCTGGCAGGTTAAAACTTGTGACTGTGACCCCTAAGGGACGGTGGTTCTCTTGGCCCTGCGTTATAGATGTTTGTGGGGCTGACATTGCATACTACCATAGGACGGATCCAGTAGCGTTACATGGCTACTGGAGTCAAATAAGAAAGCGGGCAAGTCAGGCAAAATATTTGCCTATTGCCCTACCTAAAAGAAAATGGCGTGCATAGTGAGGCTTGCAAAATTTTTGTCTAATACTCTACCCATTTGAAACATGCCCCACCTTATGGCATAGGAGCAAATCACCCCAAAAGATGCAAAAACTTTTCTCCGCTGCTTGTGCTCCAGCCATGCATAGCAGGATCGCAGCAATGTAGGTGAAGCTGGCGACTACAAGACCAATGCTTCATCACAATGCTGCTGAGGGGGCAGGTCTCCCGCCAAAGGTCGAGTGGCCTCCCGCCAAAGATCGAGGCGGCCTCCTGCCAAAGATCGAGGCGGCCTCCCGCCAAAGATCGAGGTGGCCTCCCGCCAAAGATCGAGGCTTTAACCTTAGTGGCCAGCAAAAAAACATTGTTAGATGCTACGGGAAACAAGAATTGGATTTTGTTTCTCAACCAAGGCATGAACACACTGGAGTACACGATCAGAGGGTTGAGAAATCATGCTTTGGACCACCAAGGATGCTGAGAATTACTCGGTAAACTGCTTTACACCACCGGGAGTGTTACAAGAATGCATCACGGACCCTTAAGCCACACAATGTAAAAATGTGCAGTAGCACCTATACGGGCATGGTCTCCTTGTGGATGGGGGGAACTAAACACTGGATTATCGGCCCTCCGACCCATTAAGGTCATTCTCTATTCGGTGTCCCCTGATGAACCCCAGAATAGTGGGGAAAAGGGATTGGGCATTAACTGTGAATACTCTTTCCTGAGATAAATACCAATATCTGGGGTTTCTCAAAATTATTTTTATTAGGGGATTTTTACAGTATAGGGGATAATGGGTCAGGAAATATCTGGGGGTTTCTTTATGTATGGTTGGCTACTTCTAGGTCCTCTTTTTATGGGTGCATCTCTAGAAAATGTTTATGTGTACCATATCTAAAATATATGTCATGTATTTTGGAGGACCAATGTATGTTATGACATTACTTATTGCAATTTTTTCATAAGGCCTCCAATTTTTACTTGGGATCCCCAGTAGGATGGTGTATATGTACTATATACCTTGTCTTTATGGTTTAGCACAGGTGGCACTAGGGTTTCCAGGCACTGTCGTCATTGAGCGGGGGTGCCATGTCGACTATTTAGGGTTCCAGCCTCCGCGGTTAGGTGGGCTAACAGTTACATAGGGTCTACCAGGATCTGTTAGCCTTACAATTGTTTTATCCTGTGACATCCTATTGTGTAGGATTTGCTTTTAATTATGAGAGTGGTTCATATGTGACACCTATAGACAGTTGGTAAAAAGCGCCTACATTTCTACATTCATGATTATCAGAAATAGACTAAAATTACCGCCCGAGACAAGACCCAGCGTCTTTCATTTAACCTTATCAAGTTTCTTTTTCTGGTTTCTCTGCCCGGTATCTCATTATATGGAAATCCCCGCTCCTCAGATACAAGGTGAATCACAAATGCAAAAAGGCCAGGATCTAAAAGAGACGGCACACACAAATGATTGGTAAGGCCGGAGGTGAACGCAACCACAGTGATTGTGTGCACAATTTCCAGTTCCTCCTCAATAAAACAGTGTTGTAGGCGTCATCCAGACAACAATGGCGTCATTTGTTCCCGTTCCCTTTGTCTCATACTTGGCTTTCTTTTTGTTTTGTTTTTTTTTGCAGGTAAAAAAATGTGAGTCGCTTCACAGCGGAGCCTATTGTGATGAGGATGGAGAATGGCGGCTCTCTTGGGACTCATTTTTCTACTTTTCGTACTTCATTATTAGATATTTATCCATCTCCCCAGTGTGACCCTCCCCAGAGGGCGGGGAGGAGACGTGAGATCTGTTTTGTTCTGCCAAAACCATAATAGGGCGTAAAGCCGCATGACATCACAAAAATATTTATGAGAAAAAAAAAAAAAATATGAAAAAGTACTCAAAGGGTTAACGCAGCCTATAAGTTCTCACCAGCATTATGTACGGTATATAACAATACAAACTCAAACAATATGTACTCTCTTATGTACTCCCCTATTCACATGTGAAGCACCAGCGAATAAATGGCACTATAATAATAATAAAAAAAAAATACTACAAATAAAGTTCATTAGTGAAGAAATATAATACGGAAAACATAGCTGATGGAAATTAAAAAAAAAAAAAGAATAAAAAAAAAAACAGAAAGTCAATTGTTAATGAAGAATGATATAAATAGTGAGCGCTTTGTTCTCTCCCGGATCAGGGACTGTTGTCTCTCAGCTTCCGGAGAGGCATCATGTCTGCTGACGGCAGAGGAGCCGCAAGAGGATGAAATGTCACTTGGGCCTCTGGGAGGTTAAGCGGCTTTTGTACTTTACTTCTATTAGCCGCAGGTTCATATTGTGCAAATAAAAGCCAGAAAGTCCCCGAGGACATATTAAAGGAGTCCAAGACCAGAAACAGCGCCACTTCTGTGTCTGATATTGTAGCCCAACCCATGGGCGTACCCACCGTGGGGCAGGGGGGGGCAGCTGCCCCTCCCTAGAAGCAGGGGCACACAATGAAAGAGAGCGGAGAGAGCAGCACTATGCCGGCTCCCTCTGCCACAGGTTGCAGTGCCTGTCTGTGTGTGCAGTGCACGGAGCTGCTGTCTCACCAGAGGAGCTCCTTCCTTCCTGGCCAGCAGCAGCTGTAGTTTCACTTTCTGCCCTGCAGGCTCTGGTTGTCTCAGCCACACTGGTCCTAGTGCCCTCTCTGTGCAGACACTGGACTCTTCCTGCTCCTGCCTCAGTCACTGTCTGCAAGCTTCATGGTAAGAGGGGATGGAATTTATTAAATTCATTCAGCTCAGGCATGTCATGGTCACTGTGGGGGAATGTGAGAGGATGGGGGTATTGTGGGGGAGGGGTACAGGGCACTGAGGTGAATGTAAGAGTATGGGTATTATGGGGCTAGGGCACTGGGGGGGTTAATGTGAGAGGATGGGGTATTGTGGGGGCTGAAGTGGGGAGGGGCAACAGGGCACAGAGAGTGAATGTGAGAGGATGGGGTATTGTGGGGAGGGATACAGGGCACTGGTTGGTGAATGTGAGAGGATGGGTATTGTGGGAGGGATACAGGCACTGATTGTGAATGTGAGAGGATAGGGTATTGTGAGGAGGGTGGACAGGTCACTGGGGTTGAATGTGAGAGGATGGGGGTATTGTGGGGACTGAAGTGCGGAGGGGCAACAGAGCACTGAGGGGTGCATGTGAGAGGATGGGGGTATTGTGGGGTCAGTGGGACAGAACACTAAGGGTGCATGTGATACGATGGGCTGTTGGGGTGTGGGTGGGGGACAGGGGAGGTAGGGGGCTTTTTTTACTTGTGAGCTCCTTAATACTTTAATAATATAATAATACTGAAATATTAATCTAACAAGGGCATAGACAGACGGCCGTATAACTCATGCGCACTGCAATCCTTGGACTTGCTGGTACCGCTCCTGACATGAGCGCGACTGCCATGTATAATATATGGTATATACAGCGTAGTGTCGCATACACTGCTGTATTATACAATATACAACAGTTCTAATGCTCCATACCTAATATGCAGGATAATGTACAGTGTATATGATGTAACCTATATAAGATGTGACATTGGCTTGCCCCCCCCCCCTAGTTTTGATCCTGGGTACGCCCATGGCCCAACCTCACCGTAGTGAATGTCAGACGCATCCCACAGACAGAAGTGGCACTGTCTCCTGGAGAATACAGAGATTGTAAGTCCTGGTAACCCCTTTAAATTGACCAAAGATGTCAGTGTGTTACACTGAAGCAGTGGTCATGACGGCCTGGGCCGAATGGAGAAGAAAAGGGAATGTGAACGACTATAATCAGAGATATTGGATTCATCTGTACTGTATACTCATATATGGTCTGACGGGTGCTTCTATACAACCAGCACCGTGTCTACTGTTATACGGTCACTATATGGGGGGAATAGTAGCATTACATAGGACTGCAGGTGACATCTACTATATTGTCAGTTACCCAGACAGTCATCACAGTGTATTATCTGTGGTGTTACATAGGACTGCATGTAGCATCTAATATATTATATGTGATCAGTCATCACTGTGCTATCTACAGTACTACATTAGTGACATGTACTACATTATCTGTACTCAGAGAGTTATCACTGTGTTATCTGTGGTGTTACATAGGACTGCAGGTGACATCTACTACATTATCTGTACTCAGAGAGATATCACTGTGTTATCTGTGGTGTTACATAGGACTGCAGGTGACATCTGCTACATTATCTGTACTCAGAGAGTTATCACTGTGTTATCTGTGGTGTTACATAGGACTGCAGGTGACATCTACTACATTATCTGTACTCAGAGAGATATCACTGTGTTATCTGTGGTGTTACATAGGACTGCAGGTGACATCTACTACATTATCTGTACTCAGAGAGATATCACTGTGTTATCTGTGGTGTTACATAGGACTGCAGGTGACATCTACTACATTATCTGTACTCAGAGAGATATCACTGTGTTATCTGTGGTGTTACATAGGACTGCAGGTGACATCTACTACATTATCTGTACTCAGAGAGATATCACTGTGTTATCTGTGGTGTTACATAGGACTGCAGGTGACATCTACTACATTATCTGTACTCAGAGAGTTATCACTGTGTTATCTGTGGTGTTACATAGGACTGCAGGCGATATCTACTACATTATCTGTACTCAGAGAGTTATCACTGTGTTATCTGTGGTGTTACATAGGACTGCAGGCATATCTACTACATTATCTGTACGCAGCGATGTAGTGTTTCACAAAACACCTACAGAATACTCCCACAGTATTGCAGTATTACTTGTCCCCTCATCCAATACTATTATACCAAGACCTCCACGGCCAGTAAAATAATCACAGACCAGCCATAAGGCAAAACCAAATGGTTAAGAAAAATTAAGCAGATACTTTATTTATTAAGACAATTCAGTTAGAACAATCTCAGCATAAATATACAGAGCACATGAGCACACCAGACACTCGGAGAAAGACCACGACCATAAGATGATCCCATAACTAAATTATCCCCTACTAGAAAGACAAAAGCCCCCTAGTACCAATACCAGATAACGCCATGAAAAACAAAGGAAACAAATACCACATCAGCACAGACTATTAGAATGGAATCCTGGTTTGTTGAAAAAATAAATACATTTTGGTTTGTGTCACAATATTCAAGTGTCTAAGGAGGAACGTTTCTTCTTGCGGCCAGCGCCTAGCCGGCATAAGGAGACTTATAGGCCGTACAATGTTCCTCTGTGGGGTTAAATATTTAAAAAGCCTCTTCAGAGAGGAAAAGGACCTCTGGCCCCAACTATTGGGGGTAGCAAACCTAAAATTCAGTATTAACCCTTTAAAGAGCCTTGCCACATGATTTAGGATTAGACGCCAAACCAGAAACTCCATTTGCAGACACTTGGTGTTTCGGGGTGTTTGCCCCTCATCAGTGCAAAGCAGGAGGTCAGAAATGTTTAATTTTCTTTTTAGTTTTTAATTTCTTTATTTTTACGGGGGAAAGTAATCAACACTTTGTAAGAACCCCAAAGTGGTGTAAATCAAAATGTCAGCTTGTTATGCAAAATTAAAAGATCTCAGAAAATGGCGACAAAAAAAAAAACAAACTTCAGATTTTTTTTACCACTAGTATATATGTGAACGGTACATGTTTGGCATCACTGTAATTGTACGGTCTTGAAGATTTATGTTACCGGGTTACCGTAATTTTATAATTTAACTAACCCTGAAAATAAGGTGGGATTTTTTTTTTCAACACATTGTATGGTAAAATGAATGGTGTCAATCGAAACTACAACTCGTCCTGCAAAAAAAAAAAGCCCGTCAAATGGCCGTGACAATGGAAAAATAAAAAAAAATGATGGCTCTTGAAAGAAGGGGAGGAAAAAAATCAAAAAGCACAAAAATGGAAAATCGCATCTATGGTCACATATGTGCGCTACTACTCCACTCTAACAGTGGACTTTGGGACCCCCGTCCTCGGAATCAGTATTCGACCCCTACCAATCATACACTTGATCAGCTATCATGCTGAATATTTGGTAAATGCATTTAGTATGAAACTCATTCAAGGGGTTAAACACAAAATGGTCTGTTGTAATCATTAACCACGAAAGGCGCCGATGTCTCCGTCAATCACCGGTTATACCGAGACCACAGCTAATAACAGTGACCTGGTAGCGGACATGAATAAACGCTACCTGTCCACGGATTTTCTTTCTACGTATTTTTGCCAAATAATTTTGCCACAATTTGACCTTTGAATTTAAACTCTAATATTGCGTTAAATAACAAAAGATAAGTGAAAACAGACAATACAACTGTAACAGAACCAGCCCGGTTCACACTACCTGCTACATACTTGTAGTCAGTGATCTTCTCCACGTCTCATATTCATAGATAATACCGCAAAGAAGCGTGCATAAATAACACCGGTATACTCTCAAAATAAAGTTTCCTGCCAAAATGTATAAAACGAAACGCAGAACATAATAGAATGAAAATAGCAACTTTTTAGCTTAACCCTTCCTCTAGTTCTTTGCCCCAAGCCTTTAAAGGGTTTCCCATAGAAGTAGTAAACCGCTGGCTGTCCGACTTCCGGTCGAGTCTTCCATTCAAGAAAGCCTAGCGTCATCATGTTGGATGTGGTGCACTTCAAAGATATGTATCACTCCCCACATGACAGCGCTGGGCCTAAAGAATGAAAGACCCCACTGAAAGGAAGATAGAAGCGTTAAGAGCTGTTCAGAGGACTGACGGCGGTGGAACAGGTATCTGGAGGGCTGAAGAGTAAACGGTAATTAAAAAAAAATTGAAATGTCAGGACACTGTAACAGAGACGATAGCGGCTCAGTGGTTAGGACTGGTGGGGTCTTGGAGTCGTAGAACGACTCCATGGTTTCTTCTTGTATTTTTTTTGTTTACCCTCATGCTCCAAAAACACCTTGATTTGGCTTCTTACGAAACGGCTCCATAAGGGACAGAAAATTGTCCGTGATAGCAATCTGCAGACAGCAATGCGGAATATGGGTGTGCCACCCAAAATAAATAAAATAAAGATCCATTATAGGTGATCCATGAATTGCTGTATGTTGGTCGCTGTGGGTTTCTCCGTGAGGTGGACTGAAGAAGAGCTTCTCAACAAGTCTGGAAGGTAGCTGATAGAGGTGCCAGACCGTGCTAGTACCATGTCTGAAGCGAGCTCAAGAGCTGTGTCCACCAGCAGCAAGCGGATCCGAGCTCTGCTCGCTGCTGTCAACCCTTTAACTTCTTTGTCAATCTCTAACAGCGGCGTTTAAGGGTGTATGGTCTTGGGGTGCATTTTTCCATATGCACATCGGTACTCAGCTTCCAACTTGTCATGTGAGCCGGGGTCCGCTGAAGACCAATGTGCCTGCCATGAAGGTAGTGCTTTGAAAATCAGCCGGTTACTTCAAGCTTCAAAGGAGCATCTGGGTCCAGCGTCTTTGGCTTATTCCCTATGGCCCGTAAGGTCATTTCTCATTTCTATTTGGAAACAAAGAATAATATTACAATGATGTCCCACCTCTAAAAACAAAAAAAAACCCTAACAAAAAAAAAGGATGAACAGGCAGGTACTTACTAACTACCTGCCTGCTCTGCACTGGGAGAATGTGTGCCAGCACAGCTGGCAATTCCCCGGCTTCATTTCACCTCTCGCCAACAGAGCAGCTCTTTCTCTTCAGCTCTGCTCTGTCGACGGCGTGTCACTGCTGATGTCATGCTGGTTG
Organism: Oophaga sylvatica; assembly: GCA_033576555.1. Taxonomy (NCBI): domain Eukaryota; kingdom Metazoa; phylum Chordata; class Amphibia; order Anura; family Dendrobatidae; genus Oophaga; species Oophaga sylvatica. The sequence continues at coordinate 633,103,101 of JARQOD010000002.1, forward strand.
ACAGCCAGTTCCTTACTGCCTAACTGCTGGGAATTGGCAGTCAATCAGCACGATTGCCCAAAATCATATAAATAAAGAAAAAACAATACTTTTAGTAAACATTTTATTACAGTTGAATCATAATAATTCTTCCATCCAACTCTTACCAATGATCTGGAATGTGATGTGAATAACAGCTGGGAATTTCTAGTATCACTAAAAAATCATTCTTCCACCACTAGGGGGAGCTTACTGTATACTGATTTATTATTGCATTCAGTGGGAGCTGTTTAACCCCTTAGTGACAAAGCCAATTTCCAGCTTAATGACCGGGCCAATTTTTACAATTCTGACCACTGTCACTTTATGAGGTTATAACTCTGGAACGCTTTAATGGGATCCTGCTGATTCTGAGATTGTTTTTCGTGACATGTTGTACTTCACGTTAGTGGTAAAAAAAAATTTATATGACTTGTGTATATGAAAAAAACGGAAATATGGCGAAAATTTCGAAAATGTAGCAATTTTCAAAGTTTAAATTTTTATGCCCTTAAATCAGAGAGATACAGTACAGACCAAAAGTTTGGACACACCTTCTCATTCAAAGATTTTTCTGTATTTTCATGACTATGAAAATTTTACATTCACACTGAAGGCATCAAAACTATAAATTAACACATGTGGAATTATAAACTTAACAAAAAAGTGTGAAACAACTGAAAATATGTCTTATATTCTAGGTTCTTCAAAGTAGCCACCTTTTGCTTTGATGACTGCTTTGCACACTCTTGGCATTCTCTTGATGAGCTTCAAGAGGTAGTCACCGGAAATGGCTTTCACTTCACAGGTGTGCCCTGTCAGGTTTAATAAGTGGGATTTCTGGCCTTATAAATGGGGTTGGGACCATCAGTTGTGTTGTACAGAAGTCTGGTGGATACACAGCTGATAGTCCTACTGAATAGACTGTTAGAATTTGTATTATGGCAAGAAAAAAGCAGCTAAGTAAAAAAAACGAGTGGCCATCATCACTTTAAGAAATGAAGGTCAGTGAGTCCGAAAAATTGGGAAAACTTTGAAAGTGTCCCCAAGTGCAGTTGCAAAAACCATCAAGCGCTACAAAGAAACTGGCTCACATGAGGACCGCCCCAGGAAAGGAAGACCAAGAGTCACCTCTGCTTCTGAGGATAAGTTTATCCGAGTCACCAGCCTCAGAAATCACAGGTTTACAGCAGCTCAGATTAGAGACCAGGTCAGTGCCACACAGAGTTCTAGCAGCAGACACATCTCTACAACAACTGTTAAGAGGAGACTTTGTGCAGCAGCCTTCATGGTAAAATAGCTGCTAGGAAACCACTGCTAAGGACAGGCAACAAGCAGAAGAGACTTGTTTGGGCTAAAGAACACAAGGAATGGACATTAGACCATGGAAATCTGTGCTTTTGTCTGATGAGTCCAAATTTGAGATCTTTGGTTCCAACCACCGTGTCTTTGTGCGACGCAGAAAAGGTGAACGGATGGACTCTACATGCCTGGTCCCCACCGTGTAGCATGGAGGAGGTGGTGTGATGTGTGGGGGTGCGTTGCTGGTGACACTGTTGGGGATTTATTCAAAATTGAAGGCATAGTGAAGCAGCATGGCTACCACAGCATCTTGCAGCAGCATGCTATTCCATCCGGTTTGCGTTTAGTTGGACCAACATTTATTTTTCAACAGGACAATGACCCCAAACACACCTCTAGGCTGTGTAAGGGCTATTTGACCAAGAAGGAGAGTGATGGGGTGCTACTCCAGATGACCTGGCCTCCACAGTCACCAGACCTGAACCCAATCGAGATGGTTTGGGGTGAGCTGGACCGCAGAGTGAAGGCAAAAGGGCCAACAAGTGCTAAGCATCTCTGGGAACTCCTTCAAGACTGTTGGAAGACCATTTCCGGTGACTACCTCTTGAAGCTCATCAAGAGAATGCCAAGAGTGTGCAAAGCATTAATCAAAGCAAAAGGTGTCTACTGTGAAGAACCTAGAATATAAGACATATTTTCAGTTGTTTCACATTTTTTTGTAAAGTGTAATGTATAATTCCACATGTGATAATTCATAGTTTTGATGCCTTCAGTGTGATTCTACAATTTTCATAGTCCTGAAAATACAGAAAAATCTTTGAATGAGAAGGTGTGTCCAAACTTTTGGTCTGCACTGTACATTTTATTAAATTCGCACCACAAATTAGCAAGAATATAAAAATGGACATTCTGCCTTTTAGTTTCTTTGTAAAACCAGTAGGTGCTGGGTCCCAGTGCGTGCCTCCAATTTGTGCACTGGGGAGGAAATGGCGCCGGTCAGTAGCAGACTGTCACTGCGGGACACAAGGTTACTGGGAACAATCACAGCTTTTCTGTAGAGAAGTGAATGATTGTCCCCTAACTGGAAACATAATCCTCAACTTCTGGGCCAAAGGGAAGAGGCTTCGATAACCCTTGCTACGGGCCACATGAGAGCTTGTCCCACTGCTGAGGCCACCGGAGTGAATAAAGAACCACATTTTTGGCAGTGAGATGGTTAAAGTCTGGAGGCAGAAATGCCTGTGGCATAAGATTGTTTTTTCCAAAAATATTGTGATTTTCCTCTGTGGTTACAAAACAAAACATGTGACATAGCCAAAAATTCCAGCACAAGCCGACACAAACACCGGAATGTTCTTTTTTTGTATCTCTGTGCAACGGTAAATGAGGGCATTGTGCCCCCGCGAAGCTTGGGAGGTCTCTAGACATTTATGGTCTTCGAACAATGCTCCTAAATAGAGTCCATATAATAGGACAACAGTCACAACAGACACAGGAGAGTATGCACTCCAATGTACCCACGACTTTCATTACTGAGAACCGGTCTGACAAGTTCCCTTATTGTTTTAGAAACACAATGCAGTCTGCACCCCCCACACCCGGCCACATGGAAGGATCACTGTTCTCAGTGTAGGGATGTGGTCTCGCTGGTGTGCGACCGGAGGTAAGCAGGAGGGCGACTCTTCCTGGTTCTTTAAGCAAGTTTATTAAGACTTCATAAACTTGCTGTCAAACAGAAAACAAAAACAGCCTTCTTCGGCACAAAGTAACAGAAAAACAGATAAAAGTCCTGGTACTCTGAGTACTCTCTTCAGCACACACACTGGAGGTCTCCTCAGAACTCCCACACTGGAGGTCTCCTCACCTACAGCCACTCACACCTGTTGTCAGCCTGAGCGTAATATATTTCCCAGACACCCAGCTTCCCCAGAACACATGACTGGTCATATGTTAGTGACATCATCCAGGTCCTTTAACCACATACACTGCTATAGTGATGCCACTACCCAGGGCTAATGTGTACTGGGCTACATAACAGATACAAGGTTTTCTCTGAGCTAGATACCTCCCGTCTATAACACAACCCTTTGCCACTCTACATCAGATTAATGTACAATGCTCCTATTCTGGGACTTTTTTTTGGTAGATTTGATTAATCGCTCCTTCGCCTTTTTACAGAACTGACTGTTCCTTTATTCTTAAAACTTTTTACTCAACTGTTTTGACACATTCTCTTATTTCCACATGTCTGACCCCAGAAGCAGAACTTCCACACGCTGCAAAATTCTTCTTCTAAGGCAAAAATCAATGCTTTATCATCATACCGCCGAACAAAAAGTGGAATAACACGCGATCAAAAAAATGGATATAAACATGGTACCGCTAAAAAAGGTCATCTGGTCCCGCAAAAAACGAGCCGCCATACAGCCTCATCAGCGAAAAAATAAAAAAGTTATAGCTCGCTGAATGAAGCAATGCAAAAATAATTATTTTTTCTATAAAATAGTTTTTATTGTATAAAAGCGCCAAAACATAAAAAAATATAAATGAGGTATCGCTGTAATCGTACTGACCCGAAGAATAAAACTGCTTTATCAATTTTACCACACGCGGAACGGTATAAACCCCCCAAAAAGAAATTAATGAATTGCTCGTTTTTGCTCATTCTGTCTCTCAAAAATCAAAATAGAAAGCAATCAAAAAATATCATGTGCCCGAAAATGGTACGAATAAAAACGTAAACTCGTCCCACAAAAAATAAGACCTCACATGACTCTGTGGGCCAAAATATGGAAAAATTATAGCTCTCAAAACGTGATGATGCAAAAACTATTTTTTGCAATAAAAAGCGTCTTTTAGCGTGACAGCTGCCAATCATAAAAACCCGCTATAAATAGTAAATCAAACCCCCCTTTATCACCCCCTTAGTTAGGGAAAAATAATAAAATTAAAAAAATTATTTATTTCCATTTTCCCATTAGGCTTAGGGCTAAAGTTAGAGTTAGGGGTGGGGCTAAAGTTAGGGTTAAGGTTAGAATTGGGGTTAGGGTTGGGATTAGGGTTAGGTTTGGATTAGGGTTGGGATTAGGGTAAGGATTAGGGTTAGGGGTGTGCAAGGGTTAGGGTTGTGGTTAGGGTTATGGTGAGGGTTGGGATTAGGGTTAGGGGTGTGTTAGGGTTATGGTTAGGGTTGGGACTAGGGTTAGGGGTGTGTTGGGGTTAGGGTTGGAGTTTAGACACATCAGGGGCTCTCCAAATGTGACATGGCATCTGATCTCAATTCCAGCCAATTCTGCGTTGAAAAAGTAAAACAGTGCTCCTTCCCTTCTGAGCTCTGCCGTGCGCCCAAACAGTGGTTCCCCCCCACATATGAGGTATCAGCGTACTTAGGACAAATTGCACAACAACTTTTGGGGGCCAATTTCTCCTGTTACTCTTGGGAAAATAGAAAATTGGGGGCGAAAAGATCATTTTTGTGGAAAAAAAATATGATTTTTTATTTTTACAGCTCTACATTATAAACTTCTGTGAAGCACTTGGGGTTCAAAGTTCTCCCCACACATCTAGATAAGTTCCTTAGGGGTTCTACTTTCCAAAATGGTGTCACTTGTGGGGGGTTCCCACTGTTTAGGCACATAGCATCCGATCTTAATTCCAGCCAATTTCTCCTGTTACCCTTGGTAAAATAAAACAAATTAGATCTAAATTACATTTTTTGTGAAAAAAGTTAAATGTTCATTTTTTTTTAAACATTCCAACAATTCCTGTGAAGTACCTGAAGGGTTAATAAACGTTTTGATTGTGGTTTTGAGCACCTTGAGGGGTGCAGTTTTTAGAATGGTGTCACATTTGGGTATTTTCTATCATATAGACCCCTCAAAGTGAATTCAAATATGATGTGGTCCCTAAAAAAAAATGGTGTTGTAAAAATGAGAAATCGCTGGTCAACTTTTAACCCTATAACTTCCTAACAAAAAAAATTATGGTTCCAATATTGTGCTGATGTAAAGTAGACATGTGGGAAATGTTATTTATTAAGTATTTTGTGTGACATAGCTCTGTGATTTAAGGGCATGAAAATTCAAAGTCGGAAAATTGCAAATTGTCTAAATTTTCGCCAAATTTCCGTTTTTTTTCACAAATAAACGCAAGTCATATCAAAGAAATTTTACTATTATCATGAAGTACAATATGTCACAAGAAAATATTGTCAGAATCACCAGAATCCATGGAAGCGTTCCAGAGTTGTTACGTCATAAAGGGACAGTGGTCAGAATTATAAAAATTGGCCCGGTCATTAACGTGCAAACCACCTTGGGGGGGTTAAGGGGTTAAAGGCATGGGATTTATAGGTTCGAGCAATACAGTTATATATGGAGCTGAACTGATGTTACATTTGTTCTGGCGCTGCATTCATGTACTAATAGCGATTCTGGGGCTGCATTCATGTACTGATGGTGGTTCTGGTGCTGCATTCATGTACTGATAGTGGTTCTGGTGCTGCATTCATGTACTGATAGTGGTTCTGGCGCTGCATTCATGCACTGATGGTGGTTCTGGTGCTGCATTCATGTACTGATAGTGGTTCTGGTGCTGCATTCATGTACTGATAGTGGTTCTGGCGCTGCATTCATGTACTGATAGTGGTTCTGGTGCTGCATTCATGTACTGATAGTGGTTCTGGCGCTGCATTCATGCACTGATGGTGGTTCTGGCGTTGCATTCATGCACTGATGGTGGTTCTGGCGTTGCATTCATGTGCTGACTGTGGTCTTGGCGCCACATTCTTGTACGGATGGTGGTTCTGCCATTGCATTTATGTACTAATAGCGATTCTGGCGCTGCATTCATGTGCTGACTGTGGTCTTGGCGCCGCATTCATATACTGACTGTGGTTCTAGCACTACACTTGTGTACTAATGACGGTTCTGGCAATGCATTCATGAACGGACGGTAGTTCTGGTGCCACACTTATGTGCTGACAGTGGTTCTGATCCTCAACACAAGTAGCAATCCATAATGTGGTTCATAGTTATGTTACAACTTAATCTCAAATCTCTAAGTTTTGACTATTATTATGAGTAGGATTTGGCGAGTTTCTGCTCCAAAAACTCAGTTTAAGTTAGTGTGTTTACACAGCTTTTTTTTGGAGCATATGCAAATTGCCTCTTCAGAAAGAAAGAGGACTTGTACTCTATAGCGCCACCTGTTGGAAGTAGCGATCCTACTGTACAAGTCACAATCAACCCTTTAACGAGTCTTGTAATATGACTTAGGCTAAAAGCCAAATCAGAATCTCAATTTACAGACACGGTGTTTCGGACTATTGGCCCTCGTCAGTGCAAAGTATGAGAACTGATTTGGCTAGGTGAGACAGCATAAACTCTCAAAATCCTTCCCAAATACATAAAACCTGGTTCTGGTGATGTATTAATGTAAGTAACTCTTCAATTTTTTTTATTTTAATGGTTTCTTCTGGGCTTCTGTGCTATGTGATAAAGCTCGAACTTTGACTGTGAAACTACCTTTAAAAAGTAACCAAACTTTTGATTTTTTTCTTTTGTCTCTTTAATTGCCTGCAGAATGCCGACCTATCAAAAGACTCCTGAGAAGTGGGCAGCTCAGAAGCCATGACGTCACAGGTCTAAGCTTTCAACTAAATCTGTACTCCACTTTGCTTTTATAAGGGTCTTGTGAGTGATCATTGAGGGTCCCAGGATCCGGACCCCCCAGGGAACTGCAGGCAATTATAGTGAAAGAAGAATAAATAAAAACTGCAACAAAAATGTAGTTACTTTAATTCCTTGTGAATGAAGCCCATATTTACATAACAAGGGGATCATAGAATTCAATTCATTGTTACATGGGATTTTTTGTATTTTAATCAGGTATTTTTTTAAGTGATTGTTACAATGTTTGAACAATAGGAACACGACAGTCAGTGACAGCAACGATGGGAACAATGAACAATGCACAGTACTATCCTCTAACATTGACACATACCTGCGTTGGATCTTGTAACAAGCACACAGCAACAACAAACCAAGAATACTGAAGATGATGCTAATTAAGACTCCAAAATGACAATTGTTAGATCCTAAAAAGTGAGAAAAAAAAACAAAAACACAAAAGCGGTGGTAAGAAGCGAAGAGCAAATGTTTAACGTTTTATTCAACTTATGGTCAAGTATCACAAGGTGAAATGAGCGAAGGCGCAGATAATCCACAGGATTCAATATGGAAGTTTATTCTACAGCAAAAGCAGTGACCCCAGATGTAGTCGCACATGACCGGGCCTGTCCTGTGCACTTTATATTTTATTCCAATGGACGGTTGATAACTAATCATCACACACTGTAAGTACCCGACAGCTCCCATAATGCAGTGGGGCAGTTGTTTTCTCTACATTATTGCCTGATAGAAAGATTACACTTATCAGAATATAAATTACTGAGGAAAGCAGAATAGTGAGTGCAGCTCTGGAGTATAATACAGGATGTAACTCAGGATCAGTAATGTAATGTATGTACACAGTGACTGCACCAGCAGAATAGTGAGTGCAGCTCTGGAGATAATACAGGATGTAACTCAGGATCAGTAATGTAATGTATGTACACAGTGACTGCACCAGCAGAATAGTGAGTGCAGCTCTGGAGTATAATACAGGATGTAACTCAGGATCAGTAATGTAATGTATGTACACAGTGACTGCACCAGCAGAATAGTGAGTGCAGCTCTGGGGTATAATACAGGATGTAACTCAGGATCAGTAATGTAATGTATGTAC
>JARQOD010000002.1:633111306-633224783 GCA_033576555.1 Oophaga sylvatica
CTGAGGAGGACTGCCCATTGATGGGGTGTACTCCTGGGTTCCTGAACACCGTCGTCAGCTACTGACTATCCATCGACTAGTGAAGAATCGGCTACAGGAGCTTGAGCACCCCAAATCACCCCTCAAAACGGGACAGCTCTACGGCCTGGAGACCGAGTCTTAGTAAGAGAAAAACACCCACACAACAAACTGGAGTGTCGGTGGGAGAAAAGCCCGTACCGGGTGAAGCGTCGGCTTAGTGCCAAATGTCCTGTTTATCAGGTTCAGCCAGAAGAAGAGAGGGGGCCCCCACTTGCACACTGCATCAAAATATGTTGCGCCCATACCTGTCTTGAGATCCTGAGACGGTGGCAGAAGTACCTGCGCCCCCCCAAGCTGTTCCAGTGATAGCAGTTGATTTTGAAGACGAGGAGGACCCACAACTTCCCCCAGGGGGTATGGAAACAGAGCTGGTGCCTGAAACTGACCACACAACGGGAGTAACTCCGACTCCCCTTCCTCCCGCTACAACTGAAACTCCTACTCCTTCTGATTTATGACACTCTGAGCGTTCAACGGCAGGTGTACCCCCTGTTCGCTACAACCAAGATCAGTTTATCTGGAAACAAATTGTGCAGGGGTTGGAAGACAGTCAACGAGAGCTCCAGAAGCTCTTGCTCGTGGAATGGCGAGCAAAAAGAGAGGGGGAATGTAAGGGGGTGAAGAGCAAGAACAGACAGAAAGAGGTTACCTCCCTTGCTCCGTGTCCGGAACCATATGGTGGGGCAGCAGGGTTGCCGGGGGGAAGACTCATTGGTATGGACCGACCGCACCATGTGACCGGCAGGAGACGTGGGGGATGGGTCGGGCGATGGACCGGAAGTCAGAAAGACAAAAGGCGCGAAAGCAGCGCACGCAGGGCAGAGAGCAGCGTGCGTCGCATAGAGGAGAGGCGGCATCATTGTGCTTCAGTAAAGAGAGGGCTCTCGGCCAGTGCTCTGACTTAGTAGTACGTGATATAGGTAGTGCTACTTGTGAGTGCGTGAACGCGGAAGCTCCGGTGACTGAAGGAGGCTTCCTGCAGGAGAGGTCTACAGTTATTTAAGAAAAATAAAACTCCTATGTTAGGTATGTGGTTACTGATGTAATAGCCGCTAATGTGTTAAGAAAGCTGCTGGGATGGATGCAGTAATCATTCACGATTTGAAAGCAAACATGTCTGCGTTATGCAAATTATGGCTGGTTCATTTTGCATTAAAGCTGAGCATTCTCCATCCCTCCATGAAGGAGCAGAGAGCAGCGTGTGTGTCGCGTAGAGGAGAGGCGGCATCCTTGGCCTGCAGTAAAGAGAGGGCTCTCGGCCAGCGCTCTGACTTAGTAGTACATGACATAGGGAGTGCTACTTGTCAGTGCATGAATGTGGAAGCTCCGGTGACTGGAGGAGGCTTCCCGCAGTAAAGTACAGAGAAAGTAACCCGTAGTTGCGGCCCCTATTTTCCCCTGGTGACAGGCCGGAGCCCCTGAGTGCTCCAGGGAGACTTGCCAGCTTTCGCATCATCGTTTCTGCAGAGAGACTGTTAGCCTGATATATAGAGACTCGGAGCAGGAGATACTCAGTTCCACAGCGTTCCTCCTATCTCCCGCTTTAACCCCAGAGTTTTCCTGCTGTTTACCAAGAATAGGAGAAAGACTTTGGAGACCACAAGCGCCGCTGTTGACGGTGCCTACGTTGGAGAAGACGACCTCTTCAATCAAGGTTTCATCGAACTGATAAGTTTACTGAATACACTTTTCTTCTTCTGTTGTTTAGTGAACTGTTGGTTAATCTTGCTTAGCTTAAGTGTACTGTTGATATTACGTTTATTCCTACTGCTTCTCCCTGCGAGGAGATACTCTCCCCTGTAAATAAACCCTTCAACTGGTCCGTGGTGACATTCTCGGTTCCTGAACGATTCTTATGTTTTTTACAGTACCACGGCAGAAGCATGAACACAGGTCAGACCATTGCAAATAAAATTTACTTATTTTCTTTACAAAGGACATAGACTTTTCGATGAACACAATGTTCAAAAAGCCAGTATTTGGAAACAGTATGAATCTGAGGATCTTGGTGTGGTGACTAGCACTTGTCTTTACCCTTCTCTTCCAGATGATCAAACACAGCTCTATTGAGTCTAGGGTATGCCTAAATATAACTGACTCTGTTGAGACAACCTCCTCTTGGTTTACACTCTTTCTAGTGTTGAATTACCCTTTACTCATGGCAAAACCATCCAATACTCTACTCTCCACTGGCCTTTTCAGAGAGACTTTATTCTTGACCTGCTTGGCCAAGAACTCAAACAATTTTCAGTAGCCTATTTGCTCACAGCAAAATTTCCTTCTTTGTAAGAAGCAATCTTACAGCATGCAGAATCTAATACCTTCTAAACCCTATAGTCCCTTATGTTTAAAACCCAGTGGCACATGGGACACTAGTCACTACTCAATGTGATGCTAGTCACTAATCACGGACTTACTGTAAGGCAGGATAATTAAGAGATCAGGGGTCAGTAACAAGAGGGCTCGTAATAGACAAACGGAAAAGATAAAAGTGTAGTCAGGTACCAGTCTGAGGTCAAAGAATTAAGAATGCAGCAGATCAAGACAAAGGGGTCAAAAAGGTAAATCCAAGGTCAGCAACAGAGATCAGAATACAACTCGAAATACAGATCAAACACAAACACCACTTAAGCAAAGCTACAATTGGCAAAGGTTTGACAATTGTTAGAGTGCTAAACAGCCCTGTAATCACCCAGAATGAATGACACCTGGAGGAGATCCCACAGACCCAGCCAGATAAGATGGATGAGCTGTCACTCACAATGCTCACACCTCTGTCTCAGACTGGGCAGTCATTCATAGCATCCCTAGGACATCATGAGCGGTGGAATTGTGACAGTACACCCTCTTCTAGGGGGGCCACCGGCCCCCATGCTTCCCAGGAAATCTACGAAGAAAGGCCCTGACCAGACTATCGACCTTCACAGCTCGAGCTGACACCCAGGATCTTCCCTCTAGTCCATATCACTTTCAATGGATGAGATAAGGTAGGGAATTATGGACTTTCTGAGAATCAACAATCTTTTGTACCTCATACGCTAAACTGTCAATGACAGAAACAGGAGAAGGTGGGTATGAGGAGAACAAAACCGAAGTGACAAACTCGTTTAGCAGTGATCTATGGAACACATTTGGGATGCGAAAAGACGGAAGGAATTTTAGTCTAATGGCCACAGGTTTAACTGCCTCCAAAATCTCATATGGGTCAATAAACTTAGGTCCCAACTTCGGTGATGGCACTTTCAACTCAATATTTTTTTGTGACATCCAAACCTTATAACCTACAGTACTTTGAATATGGCACCCAGAACATTTCCTATTGGCCTTCCTTTCTGGCAAAGCTGAGCAAGTCCAATATTCTTTTGAACCTCCCTCCAGATATCCCGAAGTTTCGGTATAGCAACCTCTACTCCAGGACACCCAGAACTCAAAGTAGAGAATTTACCAAAATGGGAATGAAAACCATAATTACAAAAAAAGTGAAGCTCCAGTAGACTGGTTAACCCGACTGTTAAAGGTGAACTCAGCAAGAGGTAAAAATGAGGAGCGGTCCTCCTGCTGAGCAGCAATGAAACACCTTAAAATTTGTTCCTATGAATGGTTCTTTCTGTACTATAGTTGGTTTCGGGGCGGTAAGCAGAGGAAAATGACAAATCAATCCCCAATTTCCTACTAAACTGTCTCAAGAACGTCGAAACAAATTGCACCCAAACGCGATCCAGACACTGATACACTTGCTCACTTATCCACATTGAAACAAAAGCTGTTAGCTATAATAGACCAAAAGTCCAGACATTTTAGGGAGCGCGCCAGGAATCGCTTTTATCAGTCTGGGAATAAGAGTGGGAGACTATTGGCAAAAACTATTAACCCGTGCACACCTCATACTTACATTCCTATGTTAATCTGTCTTAACATGTTGTTCGCCGCTGTCTCCATTATTTCTGGGAATTGTAGTCGTTGCCCTCCATATAACGCGCCCGCGCATTGCAATCTGCGGGCAAAGCATTCAAGATTGCAATGCGCAGGTGCGTTATATGGAGGGCAATGACTACAATTCCCAGAAATAATGGAGACAGCGGCGAACAACATGTTAAGGCAAGTACCCAAAACACCGCCCATCTGACCTGACTGCCATCATTTAAATATCCCGCCAATTTAGGGTGACAGATTCCCTTTAAAAACAGGGAAGGAAAGAAGGTCCATAGTACAAGGGACATTCTCTCCTGCTTTGGAGATTATTATAAAAAGTTATATAATATAGATGGCCATCACAAAGATATGCCTATCCAGCAGCTACGTGATAAAATAAAAACGTACTTACAACAGACCAAAATACCCACAATATCAGAGACTGAGCTGTTAGAGTTGGAAAGAGACTTTTCATTGGAAGAAGTCTCTGAGACCAGGGTCGGACTGAGGCACAGGGACACTGGACAAATCTCCGGTGGGCCCCTCCCCCAGCCCCTGCCTCCTTCATTAGTCCCTGCCCTGCATGTCAATAGTGCCTACAACTGACCGGCCATGCTGTGTGCAGATGTCAGGCGCATCGGCGGCTGGGCACAACTCCTAGACTAGGAACAAACTCCCCTCATCCAGCTGAAAGCACTGTGCCAGCCATTTCCACATCATCCTATAAATCCCAGCAATGACGTCGCTAGGCTGTTCTGTGTGCACAGGACCTATGATGAGGTCACAGGAGGGGAGGAGTCAGGGGTCACATGATCAGGGGCCTCTGTATACAGGACTTTGGGGTTCTGGTTGTCATGGTGCTGGATGAGGGGAAGTTTGTGTGGGGTCAGGAGGGGTTTACAGGGTGGATGTAGCATGTAGCAGAGCTGTTTGTGTATGAGGTGTACGGAGCAGAGCCACGTGTGCATGGGGTGTACGGAGCGGAGCCATGTGTGTACGAGGTGTACGGAGTGGAGCCACGTGTGTATGCGGTATACAAAGCGGAGCCGTCTGTGTATGGGGTGTGCGGAGCTGAGACGCGTGTGTACAAGGTGTACGGAGCAGAGCCGCGTGTGTTCTTGGTGTATGGAGTGGAGCTGTGTGTGTACTAGGTGTATGGAGCGGAGCCGTGTGTGTACGAGGTGTACGGAATGTAGCCCTGTTTGTATGTAGTGTACGGAGCCGTGTGTGTGTACGGGGTATACGGAGCGGAGCAACGTGTGTACGAGGTGTACAAAACAGCCCTGTGTGTACGAAGTGTACGGAGTTGAGCCGTGTGTACAGAGCAGAGCCATGTGTGTACTGAGTGGAGCCGTGTGTGTGAAGGGTGTACGGAGCAGAGCCGTGTGTGTACGAGGCATACAAAGCGGAACTGTGTGTGTATGAGGTGTGCGGAGCCGTGCGTGTACATGGTGGGGAGCATTTATACCTCCCAACCGTCCCAGATCCAGCAGGACTGGCCCAATTTTGAGAGTCTGCCCCCCTGTCCCGGCCGGGAGCTTACTTGTCCCGCGGACACAGGAGTACATGGCGGAGCCCCGAGGAGCACTTTAAAATTCGTACGTGACGTTCCCCCAGAAGTGATGTGCTGGAAGCTGACCGGAAATGAGGTAATTTCGGTAGAAGATTGTGACGGAACCATGGAGGCACTTCAGGGAATGCTTCAGATCGATCACCGTGTCCTCCTCCGACAGCGCGGACAGCGGGATCGCCTTGGAATCGGAGATGTCGGCCATGTGAGCGGATCATGATATGTCCTGCATTGGGAGGCTCAAGTAGGCACTACAATGGGAGCCGGGCTGCTATAGTATCTTTATAGAAATTATTTCTTTCTCTCTGTTTCTTTCTCTCTCTCTGTTCTTTCTTTCTCTTTCTTTTTTTTCTGTTTTCTTTCTCTTTCTGTTTCTTGCGTTCTGTTTTTTTCTCTCTCTCTGTTCTTTCTTTCCCTCTCTAATCTTTCTTTTTTCTTTCTCTCTCTGTTCTTTCCTTCTTTCTTGCTCTGTTCTTTCTTTCCCTCTCTCTCTGCTCTTTCTTTTCCCTCTTTTTTTCCCCTCTTTCATTCTCTCTGTTCTTCCTTTCTTTTTTTTCTCTTTCTCTTTCTGTTCTTTCTTTCCTTTTTCTCTCTCTGTTCTTCCTTTCTCTTTCTCTCTGTTCTTTCTTTCTCTCTAATCTTTCTCTCTCTCTGTTCTTTATTTCCCCTCTTTCTCTCTCTGTTTTCTTTCTCTCTCTGTTCTTTCGTTCTCTCTGCCTCTGTTCTTTCTTTCCCCTTTCTTTCTTCCTCTCTCTGTTCTTTCTTTTCCTCTCTAATCTTTCTTTCTCTGTTCTTCCTTTCCCTCTCTAATCTTTCTTTCTCTGTTTCTTTCTTTCTTAATATCTGTTTCTCTCTCTCTGTTCTTCCTTTCCCTCTCTCTGTTATTTCTTTCTTTCCCCTCTTTCTTTCTTCTCTCTGTTCTTTCTTTCCCTCTCTAATATTTCTTTGTCTCTCTCTGTTCTTTCTTTCCTTCTCTAATCTTTTTCTCTGTTTCTTTCTTTCTGTGTTCTTTCTTTCTTAATATCTGTTTCTTTCTCTCTGTTCTTTCTTTCCCTCGCTAATTTTTCTTTTTTTCTCCTTCTCTCTCTCTGTCCTTTCTTTGTCTCTCTAATCTCTCTGTTCTTTCCTTTCTTTCTCTCTCTGTTTTCTTTCTCTCTCTGTTCTTTCTTTCCCCTCTTTCTTTCTCTGTTCTTTCTCTCTCTGTTCTTTCTCTGTTCTTTCTTTCCCCTCTTTCTTTCGCTCTCTCTGTTCTTTCTTTCTCTCTTTGTTCCTTCTTTCTTCCTCTCTCTGTTCTTTTTTTCCCACTCTAATATTTCTCTCGCTCTCTCTCTGGTCTTTCCCTCTCTCTCTGTTTCTTTCTTAATATCTGTTTCTTTCTCTCTCTGTTCTTTCTCTCTCTAATCTTTCTTTTTTCTTCCTTTCTCTCTCTGTTCTTTCCTTCGCTCTTTTCTTTCTTTCTCTCTCCTTTCTTTCTCTCTCTGTTTTCTTTTTTCTCTGTTTCTTTCTTTTCCTCAGTATCAGCCACTGTGCCCACAGCACCAGCCACTGTGCCCTCAGTACCAGTCAGTGTGATCAGCAGTGCTAGATGGGTGCGGTTGGGGCGTGGACTAGTTTTGAAATGGGTATGGTCGGGAGGGCGTGGCCTAAAATTTGCCACAGTGCGCCACAACCTGTGTCCCTCTTTCACTTCTTCAAAAGTTGGGAGGGATGATGGTGGGCCCCAAGAATGATTTTTCTCTGGTGGGCCCAAGGTACTACAGTCCGACGCTGTCTGAGACTATTAATGAATTGAAGAAGGGGAAAAGCCCTGGCCCAGACGGGTATTCGGAGGGATTCTACAAACAATTTTCATCATTATTGAGTCCAATATTTTTAAATTTGTGCAATTTCATCTCATCAGGAGGCTCTTTTCCCTCTGCATGCGGTAGTTATCGCCCAGTTTCCCTGATAAACCTAGATATTAAAATCTATGCAAAAATGATAGCAAAAAAGTTATGCCCCCTATTACCAGAGCTGATAAATCATGACCAGGTGGGATTTGTGCCAAGACGGGAGGCCAGGGACAACACCATCCGAACTATCTCTTTGATTGATAGGGCGGTCAAGAGAGAGGAACCCATGTGCATTCTGTCGATTGACGCAGAAAAGGCTTTCGACAGGGTGCACTGGGATTTTTTATTTCAAACGTTAGAAGGAATTGGCTTAAAAGAAACTATGCTCTGTAGAATTTCTGCCCTGTACTCATCTCCCAGCGCTCAAGTTAAAATGAATGGCGCACTTTCAAACACATTTTTAATTCGGAATGGCACGAGGCAAGGCTGTCCTCTCTCACCCTTGCTTTATATACTCACTATGGAACATCTAGCAACCGCGATACGGAATAATCCCTCCATTAGAGGCATAAAAGCCCAATCAGAAGAGCACAAACTGGCCCTTTTTGCAGATGATTTCCTATTGTATGTCTCTTCACCAACTATAAGTCTCCCAAATATTATCTCAGAATTACATAGATTTGGTAGACTGAGCAATTTCAAAATTAATACCCACAAATCGGAGATTCTCAATATCTCAATCCAACCAAGTGAAGTGGAGAGGTTGGCAGCTTCATTTCTCTTTAAGTGGTGTTCAGATTCTCCTACCTATCTAGGAATAAAAATCACCGCCAAAGTATCTAATCTTTATGAAGCAAACTTTAAGACAGCTTTATATAAAGCTGAGTTAGACTTAGAAAAATGGCATAAACTACCTTTATCTTGGTTTGGAAGAGTGAGCACTATTAAAATGGATCTATTACCCCGTCTCCTATATTATTTCCAAACAATCCCCTTGTATTTACCTGACTCCTTTTTCTCACGTCTTAAAAAAGCGATTACTCGATTTATATGGTCACAAAGACGAGCACGTATTTCATACTTGTTAAGTAGGTCGAAGCAACAAGGGGGAATAGGTCTGGCAGATTTTGCTATGTATAGTCAAGCAGCAAATGGTACATGTATTTTAGATCTGTTTCATAATAAAAACAACAAAAAATGGGTCACATTAGAAAATGATCTTAATGGACGTGACTCCAGTATAGTTATTTGGTCCCCGATGGAAGAACAGGATATACCTTTACCCTTCCTCACCAGAAACATGATATCATTTATCAAAAGAGGGAGTCGAGAGCTGGGAGTCTCTTCGTCTCCTGGCCCCCTAACTCCTATATATGACAATCCATCCTTTTTTTCCCAGAGGAGCATTGCACGGCGAATAAGCCTCCTTACCTTGACACGCCAGAGCTGGTATGTCACTCTCCACAAGGAGTAACCTTACCCCTTAGACCCTAGTCCAGAGCCTCTCATCTAGCCAAATCAGATCTCTCCTACTTTGCACTGACGAGGACCAATAGTCCGAAACACCAGTGTCTGCAAATGGAGATACTGATTTGGCTTTTATCCTAAGTCATATTACAAGACTCGTTAAAGGGTTGATTGTGACTTGTAGGATCGCTACTTCCAATAGGTGGCGCTATAGAGTACAAGTCCTCTTTTTCTCTTAAGAGGCAATTTGCGGATTAAAAAGAGACACTTATCTACATAAAAATAGAGCTTCATGCCCTATAGTCCTCGATTATGTTACAAGAACGGGATGAGGTCTCCCCAGGACATTTTTCGGGACAAGGAGCCGCCAACAGGTGCATGGTTCTTTTATGAACAAATAAAAAGTTTTATTATTAAATTAGCCAAACAATCCGATCCATACAGAATATTGTCTCCGTTTGAGACTCTTTGTTTATCAACAAACTCTTTAGATCACACTATCTCTTTATTATACAAAACCTTCCAAGAAGGGCAGACCCGATAGAGAGATTTCCCAGCGTTTTTTTCAAAATGGGAGATTGATTTGGGTAGACTCTTATCAGTTGAAGAAAGAACAAAGATTCGCTTACGCACATTCAGGTCATCGCTCTGTTCGACATCACAGGAGAGGAGCTACAAAATCTTGTCGAGGTGGTACAGATGACCACCAGATTTAAACTTAATTTATCCAACAACACCGGATACGTGTTGGAGATGCTTAAAAGATAGAGGTTCATTTGTACACATTTGGTGGCACTGCCCACTCATACAGAAACTGTGGTTAGCATCCTTTGATCTCTGCAACAAGCTGTCTCTAACCAAAATTACACCCACAATGGAGGTGGCCCTGCTGTCCTTGTGTAACTCATCGATTTCTAGATTTAAGAAAGGTCTTCTTAGGCATATACTCACTGCAACCAGAAATGTGATTCCTAGATTTTGGAAACAGGAAAAGGTTCCCTCGCGCTCTGATTTGGTGGTGACAAACTCAATGACATATATAGAATGGAACAGCTGATAGGACAACTGAATGGTACCACAGGAAAGGTATATAACACTTGGGCCCCTTGGTTATATTTCAGAGAATCATCGGAATTGGACTCTTGGTTGATAGACCCATAGATGATGGGTCATATGAGTTTACCTACTGGATGGAGCCACATCTCCTACCCCACTCCTTAAAATCCTCACCTCTCCCCCCTTCCCTTTTTTTTCTCTTCTTTCTACTCACTCTTCTTTCCCCCCTGCTTCTTATCTATCTTCTTTTCTTTTGTAGACCTAGAGTCTTAAGGTACTGCCACACTAAACGCTCCCGCTAGCGATCACGATAACGACGCATACTAATGGATCGTTAGCGGGATCGTTTTAATATCGCTAGTAGCGCACTAATTTAGCGATGTCGTTAAGGATGCTATCGCGGTTAGCGATCTCCTTAACGACTTTGGCGGTACAAAAACACCGCACATCGCTAAAAAAAAGGTGCCACACTCAGCGATATATACTCACCAGCGGGACGCCAACGATAAAAATACGGTCCAGAACGCTGTGAACGATGAACGAGATCACAGCAGGGGCACAGCAGGGGCCACGTCGTTGCTGCATGCCACACACACCGGCGTCACTAACGAGATCGCTAAATAGTGACGTATTTTAGCGATCTCGTTAGCGACGCTGTTTAGTGTGGCATACCCTTTAGTCTAGGTACCTTCTTCTTTAAAATTTATAAACAAAGTAATACTGATGTTAATTGCCTACATGAGCAAACACCTCAGGCGTTTTATATGTGTGACTTCCTGGGTAAAAGTTATTATAGTTGCTATATAATTTTTTTGCATGTGATAGTAGAAGAGGTACAGTACAGACCAAAAGTTTGGACACACCTTCTCATTTAAAGATTTTTCTGTATTTTCTTGACTATGAAAATGTAAATTCACACTGAAGGCATCAAAACTATGAAGTAACACATGTGGAATTATACATTACACTTAACAAAAAAGTGTGAAACAACAGAAATTATGTCTTATATTCTAGGTTCTGCAAAGTAGCCACCTTTTGCTTTGATGACTGCTTTGCACCCTCTTGGCATTCTCTTGATGAGCTTCAAGAGGTAGTCACCGGAAATGGTTTTCACTTTACAGGTGTTCCCTGTCAGGTTTAATAAGTGGGATTTCTGGCCTTATAAATGGGGTTGGGACCATCAGTTGTGTTGTGCAGAAGTCTGGTGGATACACAGCTGATAGTCCTACTGAATAGACTGTTAGAATTTGTATTATGGCAAGAAAAAAGCAGCTAAGTAAAGAAAAACGAGTGGCCATCATTACTTTAAGAAATGAAGGTCAGTCAGTCCGAAAAATTGGGAAAACTTTGAAAGTGTCCGCAAGTGCAGTTGCAAAAACTATCAAGCGCTACAAAGAAACTGGCTCACATGAGGACCGCCCCAGGAAAGGAAGACCAAGAGTCACCTCTGCTTCTGAGGATAAGTTTATCCGAGTCACCAGCCTCAGAAATCGCAGGTTTACAGCAGCTCAGAGTAGAGACCAGGTCAATGCCACACAGAGTTCTAGCAGCAGACACATCTCTACAACAACTGTTAAGAGGAGACTTTGTGAAGCAGGCCTTCATGGTAAAATAGCTGCTAGGAAACCACTGCTAAGGACAGGCAACAAGCAGAAGAGACTTGTTTGGGCTAAAGAACACAAGGAATGGACACTAGACCAGTGGAAATCTGTGCTTTGGTCTGATGAGTCCAAATTTAAGATCTTTGGTTCCAACCACCGTGTCTTTGTGCGACGCAGAAAAGGTGAACGGATGGACTCTACATGCCTGGTTCCCACCGTGAAGCATGGAGGAGGAGGTGTGGTGGTGTGGGGGTGCTTTGCTGGTGACACTGTTGGGGATTTATTCAAAATTGAAGGCATACTGAACCAGCATGATTACCACAGCATCTTGCAGCGGCATGCTATTTCATCCGGTTTGCGTTTAGTTGGACCATCATTTTTTTTTCAACAGGACAATGACCCCAAACACACCTCCAGACTGTGTAAGGGCTATTTGACCAAGAAGGAGAGTGATGGGGTGCTACGCCAGATGACCTGGCCTCCACAGTCACCTGACCTGAACCCAATCGAGATGGTTTGGGGTGAGCTGAAGGCAAAAGGGCCAACAAGTGCTAAGCATCTCTGGGAACTCCTTCAAGACTGTTGGACCATTTTCAGTGACTAACTCTTGAAGCTCATCAAGAGAATGCCAAGAGTGTGCAAAGCAGTCATCAAAGCAAAAGGTGGCTACTTTGAAGAACCTAGAATATAAGACATATTTTCAGTTGTTACACACTTTTTTGTTAAGTATATGTGTAGCCCAGCTGTGCCTGGAATCTTATTCCCCAGGGGGATGCACCAAAGGTAACACCCACAGAGACCTGATATGCACAAAACACACCTTCACCATTCCCTAGAGCCACCAGAGGGAGCCCTTTTGTAGTATATAAGGGTGGTGAAGTTACAGCAGAGAGCTCAGTCTAGTCTAGCTGAGAGCTGAGAGAGTTCAGAACGAGTCTTGCTAGTCACCCCTGAGAGGAGTTGAGAGTTGCTGAGAGAACCTGAAGACTGCAGCTTTGAGCTTAGTTCAATGTGTGGAGGCTAGTACAAGTGGAGAAAGATAGCCACTTCGGCCTGGTCAGAACTGAGTCAACTGAGTTCAGTTCAGGAAGCAAGCGTGCCGACGCTTTGAGAGCGGTGAAGAGAGAGAAGAATCAGCCATCTTCTGCTAGTGTGCCTATGCTAAGATCGGAGTAGGACGAAAGGCGAGTGGAAGAGAAGAAGAGAGTAATAGGGGTTGAAACAGCATTGATAGCTTACCTCTACTCTGAATAACCGGACATCGGGTTCGAGCTTGCTAGAATCTACACGACTAGTAGGAGATACCAGAGACCCTGCGGGACTTCAAGTCGCAGGGGCCCACAAGTTTTGATACGTAACCAGGGTCAGGAAGACAGGAGTCTGGGCAGGATCCGCCATTAGAGACACTGTTCTATCCTAGAGAAGGCTCCACCACAAAGTCAGCCGGGCGTATAAGTGAAGACAGAGTTAGACTTCGTTATATACAGGTCAGAAACTCACACTACAAGAGTAAGGAGGCCTACACCTACTCAGTGGGAATAACTGGACGTGCATCCTCCACCCTGCCAGCATCCCGGGACGTGCCTGCTATCCCACCAGTAAAGGTACAGAAAGAGACTTTGTGTGTGTCTGCCTTATTACTCCTGCGGCTGAACTCCCCTTCTCCGTACTGCACCCCAGCACCACCATCTACCCTGAGGGACCCAGTCTTGCCTGTGGAAGACTTAACACCTTGCTGCCCCGAACAACCCCTCAGTGGATCTACACTGCAGCGCTGGTCACCCTGACCAGGTACCACAGGTGGCGTCACAAATTCCTACAAATACTTTAATCCCCTGTAAATACCCCCCTTTTTAGTGAGTGCCCAGGGCCACGGACCGAGCTGTGCTATCCGTGACATCCCCCATTGAAGTGAACGGGCTCAGCGCCGAGTACCCCACAGGCCCTGGCGGGCGACTCATCTATAATTCCACACGTGTTAATTCATAGTTTGATGCCTTCAGTGTGAATATACAATTTTCATAGTCATGAAAATACAGAAAAATCTTTAAATGAGAAGGTGTCCAAACTTTTGGTCTGTACTGTATGTTCTTTTCTCTTCCTGTTATTAATGATTGATGTGTATAAATACCTCAATAAACTTGATTTACACACAAATTGCACCCCCCTATCCAATACAATGTTCAAAGAGATTTCATGAACTCTCACCACATGATTGATAAACAATCTGGAAAGCGTTTCAGCATTCAGTAACCCCAATAAAAGAAGAAAATTATCTTGTTTACTGAATCGGTCAACTACCACTCAAATAACAGTCTTCCCTCTAAAGGCAAATCCAGAATGAAATCAATGGGACAAACGAGTACATGGTCTTTCTGGAACTGGCAATGAAGTCAAATCCCTGGACCGCCGGTTATGACAAACTTTAGTGTGTGCGCAAACATCAAAAGCGTATACAAACTCTTTAATATCATTAAGCATGGATGGCAACCAAAAGAATCTAGCAGTGGCTTTCTGCATAGCTGTTACTGCAGTTGACCTCTCAAGACAGAATGACGAAACTCCTGCAACAAACATAATCTTAGATACAGAGGCACAAATAATCTGGACCCTGGAGTAGCGGAAGAAGCCAACGACTGGACTTCACGAATCTCTGCTTCCAACTCAGAGGATACTATAGAAACCACAATACCCTGAGAAAGAATGGAGGATGGAGGTTCTGGGGGAGAAACTGAATCAAGGCTGAGTCAGTCTTAACATTCTTGGACCCGACCTGAATGTGATAGCAAAACTGAATCTAGAAAAAAAATAAGGACCATGTGGCCTATCTTGGAGTTAACGTTTAGTAGGTTAATAAAAGCTAAATTTTTATGATCCATCATAACAGTGACCTGATGAATAGCTCTCTCCAAAAAATGTCTCCATTCTTCTAAAACAAATTTAACAGTGAGGATCTCGTGATTCCTAACATAATTTCTCTCAGCAGATGAAAATTTCCTGCACAAAAATGCACATGGCCTGAAGCTGGTCAGAGTTTTGGGACCTTGAGACAAAACAGCCCCTAACCTGACCTCTGAAGTATCCACCTCCACAATGAATGGTTTCTGGAGATCGGGTTAGATTAAAACAGGAGTCGACATTCATTCTATTTACTAATGTGGGAGCCCAGCTTTATTAGTTG
Organism: Oophaga sylvatica; assembly: GCA_033576555.1. Taxonomy (NCBI): domain Eukaryota; kingdom Metazoa; phylum Chordata; class Amphibia; order Anura; family Dendrobatidae; genus Oophaga; species Oophaga sylvatica. Next base: position 633,126,007 of record JARQOD010000002.1, read on the forward strand.
GGGGACCCTGACTGGCCAGCCATTAGTTTTTGAAGGGTAATTTTGCTCTCCTAATTTTCGGTAACGCAAAGAAAGGGTTAATGGTGGAGATACCTGTTAGATACGCCCGATGGTGGGGTCAGTTCCGGGTGCTTGCCCCTCCCAAGGGCTATAAAAAGGGTGATTGCGGATATCCGGCCTCTTTTGGCGCTGTCAGCAGGAGCGGAGAGTGACAAGAGCTGAGGTACCCCCCGAGGGCGGCGATGGCAGAGCTGGAGGAGGCGATAAGGGAACGGCTGAGAGAGGAGGGAGCGGGTTGGTTAATGGCGCTGGTGCAGGAGCCGGGTGTTAGGGTTCGAGTTCCCAATGCTGCACAAGGGGAATCTCGAGCCATTCCCACTGCGGTCCCCCATCTGTCTCCGGCCGCAGTGGAGTCAAAGAAAATAGGAAGCCCCCAAACATGTAATGGCGGTTAGACAAGAAGAAAGCACGGACACAGACAGAAAATAGAATGAGCAAACGCTGGGGCCCAATCTGTCTAGACAGAAAAGTACAGGAAAGAATTCTGACTGCAATCCAACAAAACCCTAACAAAAATACCAACACTTCTGATTGCCAAAAAACCTGAGCTCACACAATCTCATCCACCTAAATCAGATCTCTGGTGTAACAAAACGCTATTCAGCAAATAAAAAGTAACAAAAGAGCAAAGCAAAAGTGCAGACACAAACGGAGCACAATTGCAGCGCCAGACCAACAAAAGGGGACAGGCGGAAGTCCACTGCAGGCAGAAAACCAGCAGAGAAAATCAAACAGAGGAAAAAAAAACAGCAAACACTTTTCTGAAGGAGAGCAGGAAACTAGCAGTTCTTCAAGCAAGACCAGAAGGAACAATTGATAACTGGCAAGGCTGCTGGGAACTCAGGCCACTTATATCCTACCATTCAGCGCCAGCTGAAGGCCATTCAGTAATCAGTTCATTGCCCTCAGCAACCACCGGAGGGAGCCCTAGCTCAAAAGCCGCCTCCAGCATATTCACAACAATTCCGTTGTTGGAAGATTTAAGGGTTTGGAGGAGTTTTTAGTTGAAATATAATGGGTGTACAGTCATGGACAAAAGTTTTGAGAATGACACAAATATAAATTTTTACAAAGTCTACTGCTTCACTTTTTCTAATGGCAATTTGCATATACTCCAGAATGTTATAAAGAGTGATCACTCAGCAATTACTTGCAAAGTCAATATTTGGCTAGAAAATGAACTTTATCCCCCAAAACACATTTCAACATCATTGCAGCCCTGCTTTAAAAGGACCAGCTAACCTCTTTTCAGTGATTGCTCCATTAACACAGGTGTGGATGTTGATGAGGACATGGCTGGAGATCAATCTGTCATGATTAAGTAAGAATGACACCACTGGACACTTTAAAAGGAGGCTGGTGCTTGGCATCATTGTTTCTCTTCTGTTAACCATGGTTATCTCTAAAGAAACACATGCAGTCATCATTGCAATGCTCAAAAATGGCCTAACAGGGAAGAGTATCGCAGCTAGAAAGATTGCACCTCAGTCAACAATCTATCGCATCATCAAGAACTTCAAGGAGAGAGGTTCCATTGTTGCCAAAAAGGCTCCAGGGCGCCCAAGAAAGACCAGCAAGCGCCAGGACCGTCGCTTAAAAGTGTTTCAGCTGCGGGATCGGGCTACCAGCAGTGCAGAGCTTGCTCAGGAATGGCAGCAGGCAGGTGTGAGTGCATCTGCACGCACTGTGAGCCGGAGACTCTTGGAGCAAGGCCTGGTCTCAAGGAGGGCAGCAAAGAAGCCACTTCTCTCCAGAAAAAACATCATGGACAGACTGATATTCTGCAAAAGGTACAGGCAGTGGACTGCTGAGGACTAGGGTAAAGTTATTTTCTCTGATGAATCCCCTTTTCGATTGTTTGGGACATCAGGAAAACGCCTCATTCGGAGAAGACAAGTTGAGCGCTACCACCAGTCTTGTCTCATGCCAACTGTTAAGCATCCTGAAACCATTCATGTGTGGGGTTGCTTCTCAGCCAAGGGAATCGGCTCTCTCACAGTATTGCCTAAAATCACAGCCATGAATAAAGAATGGTACCAGAATGTCCTCCAAGAGCAACTTCTCCCAACCCTCCAAGAGCAGTTTGGCGATCAACAATGCCTTTTCCAGCATGATGGAGCACCTTGCCATAAAGCAAAGGTGATAACTAAATGGCTCAGGGAACAAAACATAGAGATTTTGGGTCCATGGCCTGGAAACTCCCCAGATCTTAATCCCATTGAGAACTTGTGGTCAATCATCAAGAGACGGGTGGACAAACAAAAACCTAAAAATTCTGACAAAATGAAAGCATTGATTGTGCAAGAATGGACTGCTATCAGTCAGGATTTGGTCTAGAAGTTGATTGAGAGCATGCCAGGGAGAATTGCAGAGGTCCTGAAGAAGAAGGGACAACACTGCAAATATTGACTTGCTGCATTAACTCATTCTAACTGTCAATATAAGCTTTTGTTACTCATATGTTTGCAATTATATTTCTGTCTGTGATAAAAACATCTGTCAAACACACACAAAAACCAGAGGGCAGCAGATCATGTGAAAATATAATATTTGTGTCATTCTCAAAACTTTTGGCCATGACTGTACTTATTTTCAATCTGAGGAGAAGACAGGACAAGAGATGAACTTGTTTGCGGATGCAGCAGGTTCGGTTGGTTTTGGAGTAATATTTAGGAGGAATTGGTGAGCGGATAGGTGGCCAATGAGTTGGGTGGAAAAGGGCTGGAACAAGAATCTGACTCTTCTTGAGTTTTTTCCATTGGTTGTGGCGGTTGCCATATGGGGAGAACAATTACGGAATTCAAAAATTAGTTTTTGGACTGATAATGAAAGCGTTGTTCATGTTTTGAATCATTTAACGTCATCATCATTTCCGGTCATAAAGTTAATAAGGTATCTTGTTTTAAAATGCTTAGATTGGAATATTTGTTTCCGGGCGCGTCACGTACCAGGTATGCAATATGCTATGGCCGATTCATTGTCACGCTTTGATTTTCAGAAGTTCCGGGAGCTCGCTCCATTTGCCAATCATATGGGAACAATATGCCCGGACTATCTGTGGGAAATTTCGGAAGTTTCTTAATGCCGCTGGTACGATCATCAGTGGCTTCGTCGACATGGAATGCATATGGTAAGGCGTGGCAGGAATGGTTGGGATTAGTAGGAGATCGTCAGGTGTGTTTTTCTAACCAGTTAAGATTGGAGGTTACCTTTGATTATGTTCAGCAATTACATGCCAAGGGTGCGTCTGCAACGCTGGTACGTAATAGATTATCGGGTTTGGCTTTCCATTTTAAGCTTAATTGATGGGAAGATGTGACAAAATTTTTTTTCTTAATTCAGGCATTAAAGGATTGGGAGAGATCAAGGGTTTCGAGCATGGTTAGGAGGCCTATTTCTTTTGCGCTTTTGGCTCGAATTATTGAGTGCACGAAAACAGTATGCAGCTTGCAGTACGAATCTATACTGTTTTCAGCGGCTTTTGGGGTTGCTTTTTTTGGGGCGTTGAGGGTTAGCGAGTTGCTTGCCCCATCAATTCGGGTTCATGGGGGTTTACAGGATAATGATGTAATAGTTTGCAATAAGGGAATTCGGATAAGAATTAGGCGTTCAAAGACGGACCCTACGGGCAGCGGATTGTGGTTTATTTTGGGCCCTATTGATGGACTGGTATGCACTAACAAGTTGGTAGCTGAATATTTGGATAGAAGGGTGAATAGTAGAGTTGAGCGATACTTTTCGATATCCAAAAGTATCGGAATCGGAATGGTATCGCCGATACCATAAAAATATCGGCTATACCCGATACCGATACCGGAAATCCAATGTAAGTCTATGGGAACAAAATATCGTAACTAAAAAAACCTCTTTCTTTCCTTGTAAACACTAAATATACAGACATAGAATACATATATATATATATATACATGTCATTGTGACATATATATATACATATATTTATAGTTTATACACTTCTACATAGTAAAATAGCCTCTGATTCAATTGCCGGGTAAAGCCGGCTTTTGTGAAAAGACAGAAGCACCCGACATGAAATGACACTTGGTGTACATAGGGTTAACCATGTCTTTTCATGTAGTTTGATATCTGATTTGCACAAACAATTACATGAGTGTAATGTGTGCAAAATTTCACACCTGTAGGGGTTAATTAAAGGTGTAAATTCGTTGTAAAAAAAAACGGACTTTTTTGCTACGAATTTACATCTTTAATTAACCCCTACAGGTGTGAAATTTTGCACACTTACACTCATGTAATTGTTTGTGCAAATCAGATATCAAACTACATGAAAAGACATGGTTAACTCTATGTAAACCAAGTGTCATTTCATGTCGGGTTCTGCATTTTCACAAAAGCCGGCAATTGAATTAGCGGCTATTATACTATGTAGAAGTGTATGAACTATAAATATATATATATATATGTGTCACAAATTCAATGACATGTGTATATATATTATATATATATGAGGTGTAAAATTGCTGAAAAAAATGCGTGGGCTCCCGCCCTATTTTCGCAACCAGACAGACAAAGCCAGTGAGTGGGGGCAGATAATAATAGCCCAGAGAGGGACCATTATTTTTGGCCCCCCCCTGGCTACTAACATCTGCCCCCAGACACCCCAGAAAAGACAAATCTATAATTAGATTCGCCTTTCTGGCACTTTGCCCGTCTATTCCCATTGCCCTGTAGCGGTGGCGAATGGGTTAATATGGGGTTAAAGCCACCTTGCTATTGAAAGGTGACCTTAAGCCAGGTTAATAATTGAGAGCTGTCAATTAGACAACTATCAATTATTAATCCTATTGCATGAAATAAAAATAAAACACACACAGTTTAATTAAAAATCATTTTAATGAAATAAAGACATGTTTTTGACCATCTTTTATTTTACTGCAAAAACCATTTCCTGTAATAAAAATAAAATAAAAAAGCAAAATTATTCTTACCTATCCCATGCACAGTCAGGTCCCACGGTGTAATCCTTCAGAAAGGGTTAATGTTTACTGCAGGGACCGCAGTAATGCTGCAGCCTCACAGTAAACCCCCAAATGAATGAGTTCCTCTCCTGGCTCACAGGAGAGGAAGTGGAAAGCTTAATTGATTGCTTTCCACTTTCACTTCAGGTCAGCCAGGGACACAATCAGTGACGTCAGAGGGAACTGATTAACAAAAATAGGGGTTCCCTTCGAAAAAAAAATGGCGTGGGGTCCCCCCTATTTTTGTTAACCAGCCTGATGAAGCAGACTGCTGAGGCATGGTATTTAAGGCTGTTAGGGAGCCAATATCCATGGACCTTGCCAGCAGCGTGGGACTGGAGTACCTTGGGCCCACCAGAGAAAAATTATTCTTGGGGCCCACCATCATACTTCCCAACCTTTGAAGAAGAGAAAGAGGGACAAAGGCTGTGGCACGCTGTGCCTGCTGCAGCAAATTTTAGGCCATGCCATGTTGCACCACAGACTGTCCAGGAGTTGGTGGATGCTTTAGTCCAGGTGTGGGAGGAGATCCCTCAGGAGACCATCCGTCGTGCTCATCAGGAGCATGCCCAGAAGTTGTAGGGAGGTCATACAGCATACCTCCCAAACTTTGAAGACAGGAAAGAGGGTTAAAGGCTGCGGCGCGCTATGCGCGTCGCTGCAAATTTTAGGCCACGCCACGACCACACCCATTTCACAGCTAATCACACCCATAACCTCGCCCCAAGCGTACCCATTTAGCACTGCTGATCACACTGACTGGTAATGAGGGCACAGTGGCTGGTACTGAGGAAAAGAAAGAAAGAGCAGCGAGAGAGAAAGAACAAGCAGAGAAAGAAAGAGAGGAAAGAAAGAAAAGAGAGAGAGAAAGAAAGAACAGAGAGAAAAAGAACAGAGAGCGAGAAAGACTAGAGTGAGAAAGAAAGACTAGAGAGAGAGCCAGAGGCGTAGCTAGGGTTTTGGTTTAGTGGGGGCGAAACTTCTGAGTGGGCCCCTAATCAGAGAACCTCAACAAATGACCGGCTGTTGCCAAAAATAATCTATATATAAAAAGACCAATATTGATATTACCGCCATATGGTCTGTGGTAAATAATACCAGTCCTACAGAACATATAATAGATTACAGCAGAGTAACAGATAATGACTTACCGCTGATGTTCTTTCGAATGGAATTGTTCACTTTTCATGTCTTTTCCATCTGGCCCAGACCGACATGACGACTTCTCCAGCCAGGACTCGACTGCAGAGATTACAACAAAGACACATTTCACTTCTCATATTTTTAGCACTGTCACGGTCACCAATTGGACTATTCTCAACCTGCACAAACTCCTCATCCTGCTGATACCCCAATACTGAGCCGCTGCTGCCATATGTGTCCCTATTTCTGCACCTGATACCCCAATACTGAGCCGCTGCTGCCGTATGTGTCCCTATTACTGCACCTGATACCCCAATACTGAGCTGCTGCTGCCGTATGTGTCCCTTTTACTTTCACCTGCTGTGTGGTTCTGTATGACCTCTAAATTTTAAAGCACCCCTCTAGAATATAGTAATGCCGGGTGCAAGTGCCCTAGAAAACAGTGCCCACATTTTGTCCCCTAGACTGTAATAATGCCCTGTGTGCCCCTTTGACAGTCACAGTAACCCGAGTTCCCCTATAACAATAAGTGTCCACTTTACATTTAATAACGTCCCAAGTCTCCCCCTGTACATCTCCCCTATACACAGAATAATGCCCCTCACTGGATATATACTGACCCCTTAATGTCCCCAAACTATTTAATGGGTCCAACACTGTATGATGGCCCCTAGATAGCATCCATACAGCATAATACACCAGATAGTCCTCAATATAGTATAATGCACCCCCATAGGCAGCCTCTATATTATAATAAACCCCCATAGGCAGAGTCTATAATATAATGCACCACCATAGGCAGCCGCTATATTATAATGCACCCCCATAGGCAGCCTCTGTAGTATAATGCATCCCCATAGGGAGTCTCTGTAGTATAATGCACCCCAATATGGAGCCTCTGTAGTATAATGCAGCCCCCATATACAGCCTCTGTAGTATAATGCCCCCCCCATATACAGCCTCTGTAGTATAATGCACCCCCATAAAAAAAAAAAAAAACAATACTCACCTCCCGGCTCCTGTGCTGCTCACTGTTCTCCCTCTCTGCGTCTGACAGCGGGCGCCGGCAGGTGATGTCATCGCGCCCGCTGTCAGATGCTGAGAGGGGGATTATGGGAGAGAAGGAGCGCTCGGTCCTTCTCCTCTCTATGCGGTCAGCTGTATCGGCTGGATGCCGATACAGCTGACCCTCCATGATGGGTGGGGGGCCCACTGCTGGCACCGGGCCCCCCCACCGCCTGTTCAGGCCCCATAGCTTCCGGGCGGCAGAGCAGGGAGAGCAATTCTCCCTGCTCTGCCGCAGAATGTAACTGTATCGGCGTGCTGTGCACTGTAGCGTAGCTCCGGGTGGGCCCCCTCAGAGCGCGGGGCCCGGGGCCACTGCCCCCTCTGCCCCGCGACCTATCCTTTCAAATCAGGGCCCACCACGCAGGTGCTGGGGCCCACCGGAGGTTTCTCCGGTGTCCCGGTGGCTCAGTCCGACCCTGCTTGCCAGCCTGATAATACCAGGCCACAGCAGTCTGCTTATCTTTGCTGGTTAACAAAAATAGGGGATCCCCTCGAAAAAAATTGGCGTGGGGTCCCCCCTATTTTTGTTAACCAGCCAGATGAAGCAGACCGCTGAGGCCTGGATTTTCAGGCTGTTAAGGAGCCAAGATCCATGGACCTTCCCAGCCTGATAATACCAGGCCACAGCAGTCTGCATATCTTGGCTGATTAACAAAAATAGGGGATCCCCTCGAAAAAAATTGGCGTGGGGTCCCCCCTATTTTTGTTAACCAGCCAGATGAAGCAGACCGCTGAGGCCTGGATTTTCAGGCTGTTAAGGAGCCAAGATCCATGGACCTTCCCAGCCTGATAATACCAGGCCACAGCAGTCTGCATATCTTGGCTGATTAACAAAAATAGTGGATCCCCTCGAAAAAAATTGGCGTGGGGTCCCCCCTATTTTTGTTAACCAGCCAGATGAAGCAGACCGCTGAGGCCTGGATTTTCAGGCTGTTAAGGAGCCAAGATCCATGGACCTTGCCAGCCTGATAATACCAGGCCACAGCAGTCTGCATATCTTGGCTGATTAACAAAAATAGGGGATCCCCTCGAAAAAAATTGGCGTGGGGTCCCCCCTATTTTTGTTAACCAGCCAGATGAAGCAGACCGCTGAGGCCTGGTTTTTCAGGCTGGTAAGGATCCAATATCCATGGACCTTGCCAGCCTGATAATACCAGGCCACAGCAGTCTGCTTAGCTTGGCTGGTTAACAAAAATAGGGGATCCCCTCGAAAAAAAAACGGCGTAGGGGTCCCCCTATTTTTGTTAACCAGCCAAGTAAAATGCAGACTGCTGCGGCCTGGTATTAAAAGACTGTCAAGGCCCATGGATTTTGGCCCTCAACAGCCTGATAATACCAGGCTACAGCAGCCCCACATTTGGCGCATCAAAAGATGTGCCAATTGTGGCACTTTACCCGGCTCTTCCCACTTGCCCTGTAGCGGTGGCAAGCGGGGTAATAAGGGGTTAATGTCACCGTTGATTGCACGGTGACAATAAGCCCGGTTAATAATGGAGAGGCGTCAATAAGACACTGATCCATTATTAATCCCAAAGTTTTTAAATGTTTAAAAAAAAGACACAGCAAGAAAATAGTCTTTTAATGAAATAAAAGAGACAACACAGTTTTCATTAATTTTATTATACTCTCATTCCTGCGACGCCATCGATCTCCTGTAAAAAAATAAAAAAAACAAACCAACATATACCACCTGTCCGACGCAGTCTATAGTAACGATTGTCCCACGACGATCCAGCTCTGCTACATCGCAATGACAGGCAGAGCCTGACATCCCGACGCAGCACAGCTGATTACCTGCTTCTCCGGCGGTGACGTCATCGGACTGCTTTACGGCCGCGATTACCCAGCAGTCACTGCAGTTATCGCGAGAAACTGCATGTGACCGCCAGGGAGAAGATGATGGCGGCCATCAAGCAGCCCAGGATGTGACCGCCGGAGATCTTCTGCCAGGTAAGTGCCGCTGACTCCTGACAGACCCGACCGACGGACACTGACAGTGACAGTGACATTCCGATTCCGGTATCCGATATGACGAAAATATCGGTACTCGGAATCGGAATTCCGATACAGCCAATATCGGCCGATACCCGATATTTGCAATATCGGAATGCTCAACCCTAGTGAATAGTAAGGTTTTTTTGCGCATGCTGACGGGACGCCTGCAACAAAATTTCAGTTTCTGGCCTTGTTAAGGAAGATTTTAGTAATCTTAGGCCTTCCGGCGGGGGAATTCGGGACGCATTCATTTAGAATTGGCGCAGCAACGAAGGCAGCTCGCGCGGGTCTCAGAGATGATGAGATCATGAGGATAGGAAGATGGCGTTCGGCATGTTTTTTCCATTATATTAGACCAGAATTGTTAACCTTATAATAAGTTGGTGTCATTTAAAAAATTTATTTTCTCATTATAGGTCGTCCAAGACCCTGTGTGTGGATATTGGGTCATTCCTATATATATTGGGCTGAACAAAGGGCGGAGGTGCGACCCGGTGGAAGATCGTTGGGTCTATATAATATGGAAGTGAATTGGAGAGGTATTCGGGGATTAAGATGGTCACAAGTGTTGTTAGAAGTGGTCCAGATTTCAAGAAGAGTGAACTCTCCGGTGATTCTTGTATTACATGCAGGAGGAAATGATTTAGGTTCAGTGCAGATGTTGGAGCTTCTAACGGTCATGAGGGCAAACATTGATAAATTTTCAGGTTTATTTTCGCAAATGGTGTTGGTTTGGTCGGAAATAATTCCCAGGGTAGTGTGGCGGGGGGCTCGGGATTGGGCCGGGATAGAGCGCGCAAGGAGAGCGGTGAACCAGCAAATAGACCGTTTTGTTCATTTCAAAGGAGGCATTATTGTGAGGCATAGGCAATTAGAGGGAAATAATGCCAGGTTATTGGGTCCTGATGGGGTACACTTAACAGAGATCGGGTTAGATATTTTTCTTGTCGGGCTTGCAGGACGGGATTGAAGAGGCAATTATGGCTTTGGGTGGGGGGGTCGTGGTTTCTGGGGTCGCTACTCCGTGGCGGAAGAGCAAGAATGGGTACATATGCCGGGAGTCCGGTGGCATATCCCCACAAGTATGAGTTTAAGATGGTGAGCTGCGACCTTACCCCTCCAACAGTGGGTGTGTTAAAGAAGAGTTCTGATTTGTAATATTCAATAAAGAATTGTGTTAGAATTTTGTTTGAGTGTTTTTCTTTGCGCCAGAAAAAAGGGGAGCAAATGGTTAGATAAATGTGGGCAGTCAGGCTTTAATAGCATCCAGTTAACAAACTTTAAGATCCGTCCCCTTACGTGTGAGATCAGCAAGAGGTTTCTAGTAAATAATGCTTTAAAGTCATGAGGTTGACCCCAATCAATTATAGCCTGCATCTTCCCAGGATCCATCTTAAACCCTTCAGTATATTTCTTCAATTTAACAAACAAAGAATTTTGCCTGAGCTTATGCAAGGCAGAATGGACATGTTTATAGTGCAAATCCAGATCAGGTAAAAAAAAATTAAATATCATGTAGGTACACCACAATAAACCTTCCAATATTATCAGGAAATATGTCATTCACAAAGTTTTCAAAGACTGCTGGTGTATTGGTTAACCCAAAAGGCATGACAAGATTTTCAAATAAACCCTCAGACGTTAAAACACCGTCTTGCACTCATTACCCTCCCAGATGAATACCGTGTTTCCCTGAAAATAGGGCGCCCCCCGAAAGTAGGGCATGCTAGGGGGAGCACTGTGCCTGTTAATATAAGACACCCTCTCCCCCCCGAAAATAAGGCATACCTTGTTCTGTGCATGGGGCATGCAGTTGTGTCTCGCTCCCGCTGTCCCCGCTGTCCGCTGCCCGCCACTGCAGCCGCGCTCTTCACAGGAGTTAATCACAGCCTCTGAGCTGTGTGCCGATCTCCGCCCATGATGAGCCCTGCGCCAATCACAGAGCAGGAACCATGGGCCAGCTGACGTCATCCATAGCCTCTGATTGTTCCTGGGCTGTGATTGGCCCAGGGCTCCTGCGCTCTGATTGGCCCAGGGCTCCTGCACCACCAAAGCACTGAAAGCAGATCGGGAGGAACAGGTAGAGAAGTGAAAGGTGGTGTCTGTGTAAGGGTGTGTGTGTGTGTGGTCCGTGTAGGGTGGTGTGTGATGTGTACGGTAACCAATGGAGCTGCAGTGGGATACGGATATGGGAGGCTGCAGTGGGATACTGGATAATGGGAGCTGCAGTGGGATACCGTGGAATGATGTGGGCTGCAGATGGGATACGGATGTGGGAGGTGCAGTGGGATACGGATGATGGGAGCTGCAGTGGGATACGGATATGGAGGCTGCAGTGGGATACCGGATGATGGGAGGCTGCAGTGGGATACCGGGATGATGGGAGGCTGCAGTGGGATACCGGATGATGGAGGCTGCATGGGATACCGGGATGATGGGAGCTGCAGTGGGATACCGGATGATGGAGCTGCAGTGGGATACCGGGATGATGGGAGCCTGCAGTGGGATACCAGGGAATCGAATGGGAAGGCCTGCAGTGGGATACCGGGATGATGGGAGCCTGCAGTGGGATACCGGGATGATGGAGCCTGCAGTGGGATACCAGGAGATGGGAGGTGTGGATACCGGATGATGGAGCCTGCAGTGGATACGGATATGGACGCAGTGGGATACCGGATGATGGGAGGCTGCAGTGGATACCGGATGATGGAGCCTGCAGTGGGATACCGGATGATGGAGCCTGCAGTGGGATACCGGGATGATGGGAGGCTGCAGTGGGATACCAGGATGATGGGGCTGCAGTGGGATACCGGTGATAGATGGGGAGCCTGCAGTGGGATGATGTGGGATGATGGGAGGCTGCAATACTGTACTGTAGAATGATGGGGGCTGTAATGGAATGATGGGGGTGCTGTATTGGGGACTGTAAAGGGATGATGAGGGCTGCAATGGGATGATGGGAATATTTGGGGCTGCAAAATGATGATGGGCTGCTACGGTAAAGGAACTGCTGTGGGTGATTGTTACGATAGCGGTACATTGTCCAGAAAGTGTGTGGGAGCCATTTAAGAGCCCTTATGTTTTGTGGCCCTGTGTGGGAGTCAGGCAATTACAGTACCATACCGTAGTGTGTTACTTTGATTTGTTGTCTGCTTCTCTGCTGAACGGTCTACCGTAAAGTACTGTACTGTAAAAGAAATACCGTACCGTAAACAATGGTGATACGGTATATTTTTACCCCTAGACATGAGCGCTGAAAGAAAGAGCTATTCCGTCGAGTACAAAAAAGGAATCGTGGAAGAATTTTGGGGCAAAAATCTTACTGAATTCTGCAAAGAGAAAATGTTGAGTGTCCGATTGGTCCAAAAATGGCGAGCAGATTACGTTAACCTCAGTCAACAAGTGGACAGCAGAAATGCTAAAAAGCGCAAGGTTGGATCTGGTCGGTAACCATTATATTCCGAGCTGGAAGACCTGATCTGTGAGTGGGTTGCTGACAGGAGAGCAAAGACATTGGTTGTGACTAGGGCTCAGAATTCGAGAATTTGCCCTTGCAATGGCACCACAGTTTGAAATCGCCCCTGAAGAATTCAAGGCATCACAACACTGGCTGGATTACTTCCTCAACGAAGTGAACTGTCTTTGAGAAGATCCACAACACTCTTTAGGCTGGAAGATGCTGAAATTATTAAACGCGCATTTGCATTCAAGACCTTTGTTGATGACGCTGACTTCTCTAAATACAATCTTTCCAACATGATTGCCATGGATGAAACTGCAGTGTTTATGGGCCAAGCATCTCAAACAACAATTGAACAATGAGGTGCCTCCTCAGTGTACGTTCCCTCCACTGCTTATGAAAGTGCACGTGTTACCTGTATTTTGGCGATGCGTCTGGATGGCACTAAAGTCCCACCTTTACTCATTTCAAAGCGCAAGAAAGACAAGATTGAACATGTTTCAGGCATTTATATTCTTGAAACTGAAAAAGCCTGGGCCACACAAGCAGTTATAAGGAAGTGGTTCGATTTAATGCTGCCGCTTGTTATGCGAGGGAGCCAAAGAGGCATGCTGATCTGGGATGCAGCCAGCACACACCGCGCCAAAGACATGAAGAACTTCCTTCATGAGAGAAAAATAGATCAAATAATGATTCCTGCAGGAATGACGGCTTATCTCCAGTCTCTTGATATCGCCATTAACAAGCCATTCAAGGACAATTTGCGTGTGGAAATCAATGACTACATTGAAAATAGAATGGAGAGAAATCGACGTGGAAACTTTGTGAAACCTAAACTGCCAGAGATTGTGACTTGGGTGAAGAATTCATGGGAGAAAATCACTGACACTTGCATTGCAAATGCACTACGAGCAGGCTACCTTGACAAGAAGTGCTCATTTAAGGACAGTGCTATTGCTAGACATGAGAGATATGGGCCAATGATTCTGAAAGAAATGGAGCCACAAGAAATGTGTAGCCCAGCTGTGACTGGAGCCACATGTTACCCTGGAAGATGCACGAAAGGTAAACCCACAACAACCCATAAGCACACAACACTCCACATTTTCCTGGTGCCACCAGAGGGAGCTCTTGGAGACGACAGCAGGGACGAAGGCAGTCTAGCTGAGAGTTAGCTAGTCGTTGGTTTTACCTCAGAGTGTCAGTTTTACCTCAGCAGAGGAGATTAGAGCAGACTGTGAGAGATTCTAGTCAGAATGGCAGTTACCTCAGACGAGCTGAGAGGGAAAGACTAGCTAGAAAGAGAAACCCTGAAGACTTCAGCAAACACTCAGTTTAGGAGTGGAGTCCAGTAGTAGTGGGAAATATTACCACTTAGCCTGGTCAAAATTGAGTTTACTGAGAGACCTTCAGTGAGCGTTTCAGTGAGTAAGCGTGCCGACACTTGGAGAGCGGTGAAGATAAAGAAAGCTGACATCTGCTGCTAGCTTGTGCTTATGATAGTGGTGAGAGTAGGACGAAAGGCAGGTGGAAGAAAGAAGAGAGAGAGTGACAGAGGTTAACCAGCATTGATAGCTTACCTCCACTCTGCACCACCGGACACCGGGTCCGCGCTTGCCAGCATCTGCACGACTGGTAAGAGACACCGGAGACCCTGCTGGACTACAGGTCGCAGGGCCCAACAGTGCTGATTCATAACCGGGGTCAGGAAGAACAGGAGTCTGGCCTGATCAGCCATATAGAGACTTAGTTCTGTCCACAAGAAGGCCCCACCACAAGGTCAGCCGGGCGTAGCTGAGAAGACGGAGTTAGGCTTTGTTTTATGCAAGTCAGAAACTCACACACATTAAAGGACTAAGGAGGCCCTACACCTACTCAGTGGGATTACTGTACGTGCATCCTCCACCCTGACAGCTTCCCGGGTGGTGCCTACAACTTCACCATCAGTAAAGGTACAGAAAGAGACTTTCTTGTGTGTGTCTGCCTTATTGATCCTGCACCCCTATATTACACCGCCATATACCCTGAGGGATCAGTCTCGCCTGTGGGAGACTTAACACCTTGCTGCCCAGTAACGACCCCTCAGAGGATCTACCCTGCTGCGCTGGTCATCCTGACCAGGAACCACAGGTGGCGTCACGAACATTTCTACAAACTTATAATCCCCTGTAAATATCCCCTTTTTAGTGAGCGCCCAGGGCAACGGACCGAGCTGTGCTACCCGTGACATCCCCCAGTGAAGTGAACGGGCTCGGTGCCGAGTACCCCACAGCCCTGGCTATGTGCGACTCAGAAATTCCACAGGAACCTCAGAGTTTGGATTGTTATGACGATGTTCCATAAGATGATGACATGTTTGTCATTGAATAAATCTTGTTTTGTGTTATTAAATATTGAGATCAGTAAATGAACCATTGTTCGTTGTTTTACATGGAAATACCGTAATTATACGGTAGTAACAAGAAATTCTTGATACGATTCACAGTTTATTTGATTCTACTGTTTTGTGATGACTACTGTTCAGCATACGCTGGTATGTTAACCCCTTCACCCCCAAGGGTGGTTTGCACGTTAATGACCGGGCCAATTTTTACAATTCTGACCACTGTCTCTTTATGAGGTTATAACTCTGGAACGCTTCAACGGATCTGCGCGATTCTGATATTGTTTTCTCATGACATATTGTACTACACGTTAGTGGTAAAATTTCTTCCATATAACTTGCGTTTATTTTTGAAAAAAATGCAAATATGGCGAAAATTTTGAAAATTTTGCAATTTTCAAACTTTGAATTTTTATTCCCTTAAAACAGAGAAATATATCACACAAAATAGTTAATAAATAACATTTCCCACATGTCTACTTTACATCAGCACAATTTTGGAACCAAAATTTTTTTTTATTAGGAAGTTATAAGGGTTAAAAGTTGACCAGCGATTTCTCATTTTTACAACAAAATTTACAAAGCCATTTTTTTAGGGACCACCTCACATTTGAAGTCACTTTGTGGGGTCTATATGGCAGAAAATACCCAAAAGTGACACCATTCTAAAAACTGCACCCCTCAAGGTACTCAAAACCACATTCAAGAAGTTTATTAACCCTTCAGGTGCTTCACAGGAACTAAAGCAACGTGGAAGGAAAAAATGAATATTTAACTTTTTAGCCACAAAAATGATCTTTTACAAACTTTTTTTTTATTTTCACAAGGGTAAAAGGAGAAAATGGACAGATAAGGTTGTTGTGCAATTTCTCCTGAGTACGCCAATACCCTATATGTGGGGAAAAACCACTGTTTGGGCACACGGCAGAGCTCGTAAGGGAAGGAGCGCCGTTTGACTTTTTCAAACTAAAATTGGCTGGAATTGAGATTGGACGCCATGTCGCGTTTGGAGAACCTCTGATGCGCCTAAACAGTGGAAACCCCCCACAAGTGACACCATTTTGGAAACTAGACCCCCTAAGGTACTTATCTAGATCTGTTGTGAGCACTTTGAACCCCCAAGTGTTTCACAAAAGTTTATAATGCCTGGGTGTGAAAAAAAAAAAAAAAAAAAATTTTTCCACAAAAATGATTTTTTAGTCCCAAATTTTTGAATTTTCCCAAGGGAATTGGACCCCAAAAGTTGTTGTCCAATTTGTCCTGAGTACGCTGATACCCCATATGTGGGGGGGGGGAAACTGTTTGGGCGCACGGCAGGGGTTGGAAAGGAAGTAGTAACGTTTTGGAATGCAGACGTTGATGGGGGTCATGTTCCGTTTGCAGTGCCCCAGATGAGCCTAAACAGTGGAAACCCCCCACAAGTGACCCCATTTTGGAAACTAGACCCCCTAAGGAACTTATCTAGATCTTTGGTGAGCACTTTAAACCCCCAAGTGCTTCACACAAGTTTATAATGCCTGGGCATGAAAATAAAAAATCCTATTTTTTCCCACAAAAATTATCTTTTAGTCACTAATTTTTTATTTTCCCAAGGGTAACAGGAGAAATTGGACCACATAAGTTGTTGTCCAATTTGTCCTGAGTACGCTGATACCCCATATGTGGGGGGGAATTGTGTAGCCCTGGTGTAAGGCACACGCAGTACCCTGGAGAGTGTATGGCGAGACAGCAGTTTAATGCTAAATATTCATTCACTCGACATATACTAGACACACCCTTAGGGTAGTGGAGTTTACTCTTGAGGGAGTGGTCAAGGTATGTGTTAGAGTGATTTTTAGTCTAGTTCCTGTCTTCGGACAGTGAGGACGTGTGGAGTGAGTGTCTAGACTTCAGAGAGAGAAGACGTCTGGAGGGAGGAAGGAGTCTAGCCTGCTTTATCATCAGTTCATATCGTGGAGTCTGGTATAGGTGTTTGAATACACCTTAGTCTAGTCAGAGCTGTATCACCTCCTCAGCATACACTGAAGGAAAGGAGAAGTTTTAGTACAGAAAGCCTTCAGCATCCCTGTCTAAAGGACGGTATCAGGTTCAGAGACGTGCTCCTGCCTGTTGATAACTGAGCATCTGTAGCTAACTTTGAAGGAAGGAAAAGAAAGAAGTGACTGCTCGACCCTTGGCTAGTTTGAGTGCTTATGTTACCAGCGTGGACAAGGCGAAAGGCAAAGTGGATTTATTGGATTAGTGCTTACGGATTGAAGAAGTCCAGCACATTGCACCCGGTCACTGGGGACCGAAGGGTCACTGTTGTTTCAAGCACAGTGATAAGAAAACCAGGAATCTACCGGACCCTAGGTCGCGGCAGACAGCCCCTTATAGTCAGTACGTAACTGGGGTCAGGGGGAGTGAAGACTTTGGAGTTTCTGCAGGACAAAATAAGAATTCAGCTCCTTCATAGGAAGGCCCCTAACACAAAGCTGACTGGGCAGGTACAGCTATAGATTAGCTGGAGATTTTGAGGGAACTACGCTTCAGGCTGGTTGAACTCGTTGTATTGGAAGTAAAGGAGGCCCCTAACTTGTCCAGCTGCTGTCTCAAGATACACTCTCCTTGGATCAGCCTCCCTGGGACCTGCCTGAACATCTTACAAGTAAAGGTATGGAAAGACGCTGACCGTGTGAGACTGAGTTATTATTGCATGCCTGCACAATCCCTACCTAACTACCGACCTGAGGGAAGAGTCCCACCTGTAGGGGACCCGACATCTAGCTGCCTCACCATCCCCTCAGAGATCTACAGCAGCGCTGGTACTAATTACCAGAATACTACAGGTGGCGTCACGAACTGTATATAAATCAATCCCCTGTAAATATTCCCCCCAACATACGCCAGACCGCCAGGGCCACAGACCGAGCCACAGCTACCTGTGACAAAATCCCCATAGACTTCTACGGGCTCGGCTCTGAGTACCCCATTGCCCTGGTAATCCACAATTGTGGTGGCGGGTCGGCACAAACTTGGCGTCACGAACAGGATGCGAAACTCGCAGAATTGCGAGCCCTATGTGCCTAAGGAATTGTTTTTGTGAAAAAGGACTGTTTGCACTTTTGGCGCCAAAATCGCCATTTTTGTCGCCATATTCGCGCCCTCAGGCGCTGGAGAAGAAGGTGGGCGTACCTTCGTGGGCGTCTACCCCCCAGTGGCGCGAAGAAAATGCCTGCCCTCTCAAAGTGCTACTACAACATGCGGTCCTGCCCTACAGCAAAGGAGGTCCGCCTCCTCTTCACCTTCCCTGCGAGGAGGAGGAGACGCAAATCCCACCTCCACGGAAGAGACAGGATGTCTCCGCAGGAAGAAGAGAGAATCTTCTGGAACATCATGGAGGCAGGACGTGTGCAGCCGAGCTGGGAAGCGGAGGAAGGCAGGCCCCGTGCCTCAGCCAAGCTGCCACCAACACCGGAGTTATCCGTGATCCTGCACCTGAAGCAGGCGTTGCTTGAGACAAGAGAAGAAAATGCACGCCTGAGGAAGATGGTCCAGGACCAACCTGGCTTTGAAGAAATCGAGAGACGCCGGCGTACCCTGGAGCAGCGGAGGCTGTGGGACACGGTGATCTCTCCCCTCAACGACCCCCCACGATTCCAGATACCGAAGAGTCTGCTGCCCAAGGCGAAGGAGCAACCGGAGGCTGCCCCCGAAAGTACCGATCCCGATCCCACCGGTGAAGCGGGGGAAGCGAAGGAGGTTGAGGAGGTACAGCCAATCCCGGAACGCCCGCCCGGCCAAGAGGCCGCAGCAGATGATCGGTCCCCGGCAGGGACACCGGAGGGGTCCTGTCCGTCACTACCAGATGTGGACTGGGACGAAATGGCGCGCCTGGATGACGTCGCTTATACCGCCCAGTGGGAACAGGAATGGCAGAGTCGTGAGGAGAAGAAGAAACGCCAGCAGGAGGAAGAGCGGGAAACTCAGAGGAACCGTCAGCGACATATGCCGAGCTGATTGCCGACAAGGAGACTGTCCGTCGCGACAAAGGTACCTTACGGGAACCGCGGCGGCAGGGGTGTGTGACTGAGTTCCAGCTCCGGAAGGGCTGGGGCTTTATCCGTGAACCGGGCCTCTACCCAGCGGTCTTCGTCAGCAGGCGTGACGTAGAATCCCACCTGCCGCAAGGCCATCCCGGGAGGGACTTAGCAAATGGAGATATCGTCACCTATACGCGGCACTGGGGAATGAAGGGATGGTATGCCCTTAACGTCACCGTCGTCCGTGACCCCGTCCCAGACGCAGGTACCGTCACCATTACCGCCGCGTCCCTGTCTCCAGCTCAAGCAGCATCCGGCCGTGCCCCAGCATCGCCCCCTGCAAAGTCATCGCAACTAGCGACCCAGAGTTCATCGCAAATTAAAGCCACCGCTACATCGCAACATGCGACCTAGTCGCAATCGCAATCCCTGACGCGGTCCATATCGCTAACTGTGATTGAGACGCAATCGGTGTCACGTGAAGAAAATGTATCCGTTGCGCCCCTAGAGGTTCGCACCAGAACTGTGGCGACCCAGACCCTGATCGCAGCACATGATTTGCTAGTCTTGGGATCTAGGGCCCATTGCGTTGTTCCAGCCCCCGGGGTGGAAAAAGTAGTGGAAAGTGTATTTGCAGAAAATGAATAAGATAGTGAAGAATTGGTGAGATCCATATCGGGTCTACCAAAAGTAAAAAGTTTGAAATGTTTTGTAAAGTTTTGCACAATTTATATAGTGAATATATATATTTCTACTGTAGAATGCCCGGCTGGGTAAATGATAAATAGTAATCAGAAAAAGTTTTTGCACTTTCGTATTATGTGATATTATATAATATGTCTTTGGTTTTACATTGGACTTGGAGGTTAAGGACTATGCTAACCCAGAACTTACTTGTAAATAGTTGCGCTTCGGTGCTTTCTCTTGGTACATAAACCAGTCACAACTACCTCTGAAAACAAAAACCCGTGTGGTGTGGCACTGAGTGAGGTCTGCAATCGGATGTCCTGCAGCCCACCCAGGACCCACGTTGAAGGTTTGGTGCGGGTCCTTCACAAGTATACCGTATATTTATTAAATGCTATTTGATACTTTTGTATTTCTATATGTAAAATGTTATTGTTCGCAACGTTCAAGATATTCTCACCTCCCGGATGGGAAGAAGTTATTGTTTAATGTTTTCATGCATAAACAAAAATGTCTATTTTGTATTTTTCAGCCCGGGAGTGCTGTCTTTTACCATGGGGGAATGTGTAGCCCTGGTGTAAGGCACACGCAGTACCCTGGAGAGTGTATGGCGAGACAGCAGTTTAATGCTAAATATTCATTCACTCGACATATACTAGACACACCCTTAGGGTAGTGGAGTTTGCTCTTGAGGGAGTGGTCAAGGTATGTGTTAGAGTGATTTTTAGTCTAGTTCCTGTCTTCGGACAGTGAGGACGTGTGGAGTGAGTGTCTAGACTTCAGAGAGAGAAGACGTCTGGAGGGAGGAAGGAGTCTAGCCTGCTTTATCATCAGTTCATATCGTGGAGTCTGGTATAGGTGTTTGAATACACCTTAGTCTAGTCAGAGCTGTATCACCTCCTCAGCATACACTGAAGGAAAGGAGAAGTTTTAGTACAGAAAGCCTTCAGCATCCCTGTCTAAAGGACGGTATCAGGTTCAGAGACGTGCTCCTGCCTGTTGATAACTGAGCATCTGTAGCTAACTTTGAAGGAAGGAAAAGAAAGAAGTGACTGCTCGACCCTTGGCTAGTTTGAGTGCTTATGTTACCAGCGTGGACAAGGCGAAAGGCAAAGTGGATTTATTGGATTAGTGCTTACGGATTGAAGAAGTCCAGCACATTGCACCCGGTCACTGGGGACCGAAGGGTCACTGTTGTTTCAAGCACAGTGATAAGAAAACCAGGAATCTACCGGACCCTAGGTCGCGGCAGACAGCCCCTTATAGTCAGTACGTAACTGGGGTCAGGGGGAGTGAAGACTTTGGAGTTTCTGCAGGACAAAATAAGAATTCAGCTCCTTCATAGGAAGGCCCCTAACACAAAGCTGACTGGGCAGGTACAGCTATAGATTAGCTGGAGATTTTGAGGGAACTACGCTTCAGGCTGGTTGAACTCGTTGTATTGGAAGTAAAGGAGGCCCCTAACTTGTCCAGCTGCTGTCTCAAGATACACTCTCCTTGGATCAGCCTCCCTGGGACCTGCCTGAACATCTTACAAGTAAAGGTATGGAAAGACGCTGACCGTGTGAGACTGAGTTATTATTGCATGCCTGCACAATCCCTACCTAACTACCGACCTGAGGGAAGAGTCCCACCTGTAGGGGACCTGACATCTAGCTGCCTCACCATCCCCTCAGAGATCTACAGCAGCGCTGGTACTAATTACCAGAATACTACAGGTGGCGTCACGAACTGTATATAAATCAATCCCCTGTAAATATTCCCCCCAACATACGCCAGACCGCCAGGGCCACAGACCGAGCCACAGCTACCTGTGACAAAATCCCCATAGACTTCTACGGGCTCGGCTCTGAGTACCCCATTGCCCTGGTAATCCACAATTGTGGTGGCGGGTTGGCACAGAATCACTGGGCGCACGGCAGAGCTCGAAAGGGAAGGAGCACCATTTGACTTTTTCCAACCAAAATTGGCTGGAATTGAGATTGGATGCCATGTTGCATTTGGAGAGCCCCTGATGTGCCTAAACAGTGGAAACCCCCCACAAATGACCCCATTTGGGAAACTAGACCCCCTAAGGAACTTATCTAGATCTTTGGTGAGCAATTTGAACCCCCAAGTGCTTCACACAAGTTTATAACGTAGAGCCGTAAAATTTAAAAATCATATTTTTTCCACAAAAATGATCTTTTCACCCCAATTTTTATTTTTCCAAGGGTAACAAGACTCCAAAAGTTATTGTGCAATTTGTCCTGAGTGCGCTGATACCCCATATGTGGGAGTAAACCACTGTTTGGGTGCATGGCAGAGTTTGGAAGGGAAGGAGCGCCGTCTGACTTTTTCAACGCAGAATTGGCTGGACGCCATGTCGTGTTTGGAGAGCTCCTGATCTGCCTAAACAGTGGAAACCCCCATAAATGACACCATTTTGGAAACTAGACCCCTCAAGGAACTTATCTAGATGTGTGGTGAGAACTTTGAACCCCCAGGTGTTTCACTAAAGTTTATAACGTACAGCCGTAAAATAAAAAATCTCTTTTTTTTTTTTTTTTTACAAAAATGATTTTTTTCGCCCCCAATATTTTATTTTCACAAGGGCAACAGAAGAAATTGGAACCCAAAAGTTGTTGTCCAATTTGTCCTGAGTACGCTGATACCCAATATGTGGGAGAAAACTACTGTATGGGCACACGTCGGAGCTCGGAAGGAAGTAGTGACGTTTTGGATTGCAGACTTTGATGGAATGGTCTGGGGGCGTCATGTCGCATTTGGAGAGCCCCTGATGCGCCTAAACAGTGGAAACCCCCACAAGTGACCCCATTTTGGGAAATAGACCCCACAAGGAACTTATCTAGATGTGTGGTGAGCACTTTGAACCCCGAAGTGCTTCACAGAAGTTTATAACGTACAGCCGTAAAAATAAAAAATGTTTGTTTTTTTTACAAAAATGATTTTTTTTGCCCCCAATAATTTATTTTCACAAGGGTAACAGGAGAAATTGGACCCCAAAAGTTGTTGTCCAATTTGTCCTGAGTACGCTGATACCCAATATGTGGGAGAAAACTACTGTATGGGCGCACGTCAGGGCTCGGAAGGGAAGTAGTGACGTTTTGGATTGCAGACTTTGATGGAATGGTCTGGGGGCGTCATGTCGCATTTGGAGAGCCCCTGATGCGCCTAAACAGTGGAAACCCCCCACAAGTTACCCCATTTTGGAAAATAGACCCCACAAGGAACTTATCTAGATGTGTGGTGAGCACTTTGAACCCCGAAGTGCTTCACAAAAGTTTATAACGCACAGCCGTAAAAATAAAAAATCTTTTTTTTTTTTTGCAAAAATGATTTTTTCGCCCCAATATTTTATTTTCACAAGGGTAACAGGAGAAATTGGACTCCAAAAGTTGTTGTCCAATTTGTCCTGAGTACGCTGATACCCAATATGTGGGAGAAAACTACTGTATGGGTACACGTTGGGGCTCGGAAGGGAAGTAGTGACGTTTTGGATTGCAGACTTTGATGGAATGGTCTGGGGGCGTCATGTCGCATTTGGAGAGCCCCTGATGTGCCTAAACAGTGGAAATCCCCAACAAGTGACCCCATTTTGGAAAATAGACCCCACAAGGAACTTATCTAGATGTGTGGTGAGCGCTATGAAGCCCCAAGTGCTTCGCAGAAGTTTATAATGTACAGCCGTAAAAACAAAAAAAATCATTTTTTTTTTTTTTACAAAAATGATATTTTCGCCCCCAGTTTTTTATTTTCCCAAGGGTAACAGAAGAAATAGGACAAATTGCACAATAACTCTTGGGGTCCAGAGTACGCTGATACCCCATATGTGGGGATAAACTACTGTTTGGACGCATGGCAGAGCTCAGAAGTGAAGGAGCACCGTTTGACTTTTTCAACGCAGAATTGGCTGGAATTGAGATCAGACGCCATGTCACATATGGAGAGCCCATATCAAAAAACTGACCGGCACATCTAAACTTAGATTCAGTGTGAACAGGTGCTAAACATAGAGTCACCAACTCATATACATACAAGAAGAAAAGGTAGCACACTGTAGCGCTATAGCTTGCAAACACGAAATATGAAAAATATGAAAAATGAATTACATCATTACCTTAGAAATATGAAAAATTGAGAAGTCTTAGGCTGGTTTCACACATCCGTTTTTCCCCTTGCGGCGCCCCCGGCATTTTCCCGCAGCGCCGCATCTGAAAATCTGATGCGGCGCATGCGGCTTTTTTCGCATTGACATGCATTAGCGCCGCATGGCGCCGCATGTCAATGCGTTGCATGCGGTTTTGTCCGGATGCGGCGCAAATGTACATTGCGGCGGCCGGACAAAACGCTGCATGCAACGTTTTTTTTTTTTTGCCGGATGGTTTCTTATCTCTCCAAGCATCAGAAACCATCCGGCAAAAAACCGCATTTTGGGCGCCGGAAGTGTGAAAGCTTTTCACATGCGGCGCTGCGGTAAAATGCCGGGGGCGCCGTTTAGGCGCCCGCCGGATGTGTGAAAGAGGCCTTAGCGCATAAGATGGCCAAATTATGTGAGCCTGATAGCCACGTCAAGGCTCTTCTCGTATATCAGGTCCCTAACTAATGCCTATCCTCGCTTTAAAAAAGTCTGTCTGCATGGGAACCTATGAATCCTCTTTTCAGACTAAAATCTACATCTCTGTGGAGGGGTGATGAACCTGCTGTAATTAAAAGGCCTGTGACCACCAGGTGGAGTGCTCAGGCAGAAGGTAAATGAATACATATCAAAAAACTGACCGGCACATCCAAACTTAGATTCAGTGTGAACAGGTGCTAAACCTAGAGTCACCAACTCATATACATACAAGAAGAAAAGGTAGCACACTGTAGCGCTATAGCTTGCAAACACGAAATATGAAAAATATGAAAAATGAATTACATCATTACCTTAGAAATATGAAAAATTGAGAAGTCTTAGCGCATAAGATGGCCAAATTATGTGAGCCTGATAGCCACGTCAAGGCTCTTCTCGTATATCAGGTCCCTAACTAATGCCTATCCTCGCTTTAGAAAAGTCTGCATGGGAACCTATGAATCCTCTTTTCAGACTAAAATCTACATCTCTGTGGAGGGGTGATGCACCTGCTGTAATTAAAAGGCCTGTGACCACCAGGTGGAGTGCTCAGGCAGAAGGTAAATGAATACATATCAAAAAACTGACCGGCACATCCAAACTTAGATTCAGTGTGAACAGGTGCTAAACCTAGAGTCACCAACTCATATACATACAAGAAGAAAAGGTAGCACACTGTAGCGCTATAGCTTGCAAACACGAAATATGAAAAATATGAAAAATGAATTACATCATTACCTTAGAAATATGAAAAATTGAGAAGTCTTAGCGCATAAGATGGCCAAATTATGTGAGCCTGATAGCCACGTCAAGGCTCTTCTCGTATATCAGGTCCCTAACTAATGCCTATCCTCGCTTTAGAAAAGTCTGTCTGCATGGGAACCTATGAATCCTCTTTTCAGACTAAAATCTACATCTCTGTGGAGGGGTGATGAACCTGCTGTAATTAAAGGCCTGTGACCACCAGGTGGAGTGCTCAGGCAGAAGGTAAATGAATACATATCAAAAAACTGACCGGCACATCCAAACTTAGATTCAGTGTGAACAGGTGCTAAACCTAGAGTCACCAACTCATATACATACAAGAAGAAAAGGTAGCACACTGTAGCGCTATAGCTTGCAAACACGAAATATGAAAAATATGAAAAATGAATTACATCATTACCTTAGAAATATGGAGAGCCCCTGATGTGCCTAAATAGCAGAAACCCCCCCAATTCTAACTCCAACCCTAACCCCAACACACCCCTAACCCTAGTCCCAACCCTAACCACAAACCTAACCCTAACACACCCCTAATCCCAACAATAACCCTAATCCTAACCCTAACTTTAGCCGCAACCCTAACCCTAACCCTAATGGGAAAATGGAAATAAATACATTTTTTTTATTTTATTATTTTTCCCTAACTAAGGGGGTGATAAAGGGGGGTTTGATTTACTATTTATAGCGGGTTTTTATGATTGGCAGCTGTCACGCTAAAAGACGCTTTTTATTGCAAAAAATAGTTTTTTGCATCGCCACATTTTGAGAGCTATAATTTTTGCATATTTTGGCCCACAGAGTCATGTGAGGTCTTATTTTTTGCGGTACGAGTTGACGTTTTTATTGGTACCATTTTTGAGCACGTGACATTTTTTGATCGCTTTTTATTTCGATTTTTGGGAGGTTAGAATGAACAAAAATCAGCAATTCATGAATTTCTTTTGGGGGAGGCGTTTATACCGTTCCGCGTGTGGTAAAATTGATAAAGCAGTTTTATTCTTAGGGTTAGTACGATTATGGAGATACCTCATTTATATCATTTTTTTAGGTTTTGGCGCTTTTATACAATAAAAACAATTTTATATAAAAAATAATTATTTTTGCATCGCTTTATTCTGCGAGCTATAACTTTTTTATTTTTTCGCTGATGATGCTGCATGATGGCTCGTTTTTTGCGGGACAAGATGACGTTTTCAGCGGTACCATGTTTATTTATATCGGTCTTTTTGATCGCGTGTTATTCCACTTTTTGTTCGGCGGTATGATGATAAAGCATTGATTTTTTGCTTTTTTTTTTTTTTTTTTTAAGGGGTTCGCTAAAGGGGTTAACTAGTGGGACAGTTTTATAGGGGGGGGTCGTTACGGACCCGGCGATACCAAATATGTGTACTTTTATTGTTTTGTTTTTTTTATTTACAGGAAGAAATGAATTTATTGGGGAATATTTTTTTTTTTTTTATTTATTTTGGATTTTTTTTTAAAACATGTTTATTTTATTTTTTTAACTTTTTTACTTTGTCCCAGGGTGGGACATCACTGTATTTTAGCAGATCGCTGGTGTGACAGTGTGCACAGCACTCTGTCACACCAGCGATCGCACAAGGCAGCGCTGCAGGCTTCTCAGTGCCTGCTCTGAGCAGGCACTGAGGAAGCCGCCTCCCTCCAGGACCCGCGCCATCTTGGATCCGGGTCCTGGGAGGGAGGAAGCCCTCAGAACAGCGCGGTCACATCGCGCTGGTCTGAGGGTCTCAGGGGGGCGCGCAGGGAGCCCTCTCCCTGCGCGATGCTCCCCTGTGCCCCCAGTACACCGCGATCATGTTTGATCGCGGTGTGCTAGGGGTTAATGTGCCGGGAGCGGTCCGTGACCGCTCCTGACACACAGTCACGGGTGTCAGCTGTGATAATCAGCTGACACCCGGTGGCAGATTGGCACGGGTTTCATGGACGGGATAGTACGTCTGATGTCAGAGAGGGGTTAATAAATGTTAATTTTTTTTGTTAAAAAAAAATTTGTCAATTCTTTTTCTTGAGAAAGTCATCCCCCCCGAAAATTAGACATGGTGCAACTTTCGTAGCAAAAACTAATATAAGACGGTGTCTTATTTTCGGGGAAACAGGGTATCAAATTAGAAGCCCCTCTAAGATCAAGTTGAGGAAACCATTTAGTCTCTGTATATAGGTCAGAGAGCAGTGGAAGTGAGTAAGTATTCAAGTATTCTTAACCATAATTTTGTTTAATTCACAGAAATAGAGGCAGGAACGGAGACCCTATAAGATAAGCAGGAATAGGCAGCAGCAGCATGTCATGAGCACTGCATGACGATACACATGTATCCTTATTACTCCCCTGATGATTCTTTCCAATGAAACGCGTCGGGAGATGTTTAAGACTGACAACAAGGACATCGTGGCACCCATGTCACAATAATCATTCCGTCTGAGAGAAGGGTCTGGCGGACGTTAGTTTGGACTGGGTGAGATTGTTCCTTTATATTAATAAGGTGGTCATACATGTTATTGGGAGACATCTAAAAGTCATTTTAGGAATGCTCATCTGTTGATGAGGAAGTATGGTTCCATTATATGGACTTTGGATGTTGTCTGTTTAACACGTTAAGTGCATGCCTTCACAATGCATTAATAAGCCTCTTGCATATTTTCACATCAGTGTTAATAACTGTACAATAGTCCCAGTACTGTGACATTTGTGGGATCATATTATATATTATTTGGTGCTTGTACTAAGTGTATTTTTCGGATCCCTTTATTAATGAGATCTTTATAGGTATAGGTAATAAAAGTGGAAAATACCTCAATATATCTGAGTGTGCATGCTGTACCATATTGGTGATATTGATGAGTCACTAGCTCATAGATATTATTGTGTTAATACATCTCTGGTTGATAGAATTTGTTCACTGAATCAATTTAAGTGGACCAGTGGAGAACATGTTTTCACCTATGGTTAGTGAACTTTTAATGTGGATAGAATAGTCACCATCGGTTTGGGATTTATTCTATGAGGCTTATCTTACTCCTGAAACGAACAAATTCATTTTTGAGGAATATTTGCTATTGCTTCTGGTTGTGTGGTTTGTTTAAACCATTTTTGTATGTGTCTATTTGTTTTTTGTGGTTTTTAACAAAGAAAAAAACCCCAGCAGCTACTGGCACGGAGGAAGGACGGACATGACCCTTCCGTAAACTTTAATTTACATAATCTTTCATGGCGGTATGTTGAGAACCAGATAAATTATACTGACGAGCTTTAGATAATTTGGCTTTAGGGATAAGATTCATAGCATCATCATGAGGACAATGGGGAGGTAGTATCTCTGCCTCTTTTTCAGACACCACATCTCCGAAGTCTTTCAGGTACCCCGGCAGACCCTCCAGACTAGCGGAGCAAGTTTGTACAGAACTAAGACATTTGTTATGATAATCAGGACGCCACTTAAGAATATCCTTCTGACACCAATCGATAACAAGTTTGTGAATGCACAGCCATGGAAATCCCAATACCAACCCAGCAGGTAAATTATCCAACACATAGCAGGAGATGGACTCAGAGTGAAGAGTTCCCACTCTAAGTATGAAGTACACCATTGCTAGCTGGACAAAATTCTGGAGTAACAATGTCCTATCAATGGCGACAATTTGAATGTCTCTCTCCAATCTAACTGTCCCTACTCCTAATTTACGAACCAGTCCTGAATCAATGAAGTTGGCTGCAGACCCACAGTCAATGAAAGCAAATGCAGATAACCACAGGTTCTGGAAACGTAGTTCTACGTTTAACAGCAGTTTATCAAAGGATTAAAAAGGTACCTGGAATTCAGGTTGACCTTCTCGACCATCATCCAGTCTTATGCATTTCGTGCTGGCTTGCTTGTTTGAGGGCGTATTCTGCAGTCCTGTAGAAAATGCCCGACACGACCACAGTAAAAGCAAAGTCCGAGATCACGTCGATGTCTCATTTCAACGACCCAAGCACTTGCAGCTCCATATTACATCAACTGTAAGTGGACAGGTTCAGGGGGAGTGACCGAACTCTCGTCGCTTATCACGCCTCTCTCGAATTCTGTGATCCAACCGAATAGCCTGTGTCATGGCCTCTTCCAAAGAACAAGGTGGAGTAAGGAGAGCTAGAGTGTCTTTGAGAGTATCTAAGAGGTCTCTGTGGAACTGGCACCTGAGAGCGTCATCATTCACAGCACTTCCGTGGACCATTGGTGGAACTCGGTACAGTAATCCTCAGTAGTGCAGCACCGTGTCAGAGTCATAATCTTTGCCTAAGCAACCTGGATCCTGTCAGGTTCGTCATAGTTAAACCCTAACACGACAAAAAAAGCGTTAACCGAAGACTGTTCTGGGGTTTAAAGGGACAAAGAGAATGCCCATGTCTGAGGAACGCCTCGCAGAAGTGACATGATTATTCCCACCCTCTGGGACTCAGCCTCTGAAGACCACGTTAAAAAAATAATCTACACCCGGAACTGATATTTATCCCGTGAAAATTTATCAGGGAGAGCATCTACTGTTTCGAAAGCAACTGTACATCAGAAGGTACCGCCATTATAGCTACTGTCGGCAGTGAAGGACTCTATGTAGCACTCATCACGCTAGAAAACTGATCCTGCAGCTGAGACTGTGATGCTTCTAATTTCCGGTGCTCCCTGGCCAGATCCTCAATCATCTAGCTCAGAAAAAAACGGAATTTGGGCAAATTGTAATGTGACACTAATCACTACTCAATGTGATGTTAGTCACTAACGGACTTACCTTCAGACAGGATAGTCAATAGGTCTGGGGTCAGTACCAAGAGAACATAATAATAGACAAATGAAAAGACAAAAGTGTAGTGAGGTAACAGTCCGAGGTCAGAGAATCATGAATGTAGCGGATCAAGACAAAGGGGAAAGTCAAATGGATGGTCAGAAAGGTAAATCCCAGGTCGGTAAAAGTCTGACAATTGTCACAGTGCTAAGTAGCACTGTAATTATCCAGAATAGATGACAGGATAGATGATGGATGAGATCCCAAAGACCCAACCAGATAGGACGGCTCACACCTTTGCCTCAGATTGGGCGGTAGAGCTTTCACTCACAATACTGACAGCTCAGCCAGCCCTTGTGTGAAGGAGAGAATGGCTGATGAAATCAATTATTAAACCTTATATAAGTCAGTTCAGATATGGTGTACCAAGATGGCGCTCGGGTCTTCAGACAGCACTCTGGAAGGAATCTTTGGAATGCAGAAGTTAATAGACACTGAGATACACCAGGACGCCATATATGGAGTGAAGCTGAAATGGACCCATCATAGACTGACACTGGCTGCTCAGAAGATTGCGTGACACCCATTTCCTGTCTGAAGTGTGTCTCTTTGTCTTGAGAATAAACCTCAGTTGCGTGTAGCCTTTGCTGAGAAAGGAGTATACATCTAACTGTGTTCGATGTGTCTCTTTTAAGCTAGCACTCAGCTATTTATTGGGTCTGGGACAAGCAATCATATAGATCTCACTTTAAGAGATCAACCTCACAATTGATCCCATAGGGAGGAAGAGCTGTCATTCACTGCTTCTCTAGGACAACGTGAATGGTGGAATCGTGACAGTACAAGCCATCACTTTTGTTGGATAACTGTTAGGGGTGGAATGTCATTGGGATTTGTCACCCTTCTACTAACCTCTTCCAAATGAACTTTGCTCTTGGGTTGGCATCGGATTCACATAAAAGCTTCTGAACTTTTTGGTCCTTTTTGACAACCTCAATGTGGACCATCTGTGGAGGAACTACATGTGAAAAATAACAATTAGGCAATTGCAATTATTTATTTTTTCATCATGTTTGATATCAGTACATATCCACTTAGGGGCCACTACACTGTACAAATGAAAAACATTTCCAAAAACATTTTCTTCCAAATTGCTCTCCTCCTTCCCTTCACTTACAGATGCTAAGTTTAATTGTGTTTTATAAAAATATCAGCATGTATGTGCAGAGCTAGCTTTACCAGTCATATGTACAGACATTTTTAAAAAAAGGAGATGGATTTTTACCCAACTCACGAAACGCCCATACCTTACAGAATTACAGATAGTACATATGACCCAACTTACCACCTACAGAACAAATATACGGTAGATCTCATTTTCCCTAAATAAATTCTGAAGTTTGACTCTTTAAATAAAAATAGACCCTACAAAAAACTCCTTAAATTAAAAACATAGCTGAGACTCCTCAAAATAAACAAAGACCTCTGACCTCCAAAATAAAGAGCTTTCCATATCCTCTGAATACAGTCAGGATAATTTCAGATTCCTAAAGCTTCTAATCTAATACAAATTTCAGTTCAGATAAATAAAAACAAGCCCTAGACTGGACCATCAAAAATAAATCTGGACCTCAAAATAGGCACCCCATAGCATATACCACATAACAAAACCCCTCTTATGGAGACCGCAGAACAGCCCTACAAACACTCATCTTTCTCTATTCCTTCAGACCTCTTCATGGAGACCTACCCTTTTTTCGAGAAGTGTCTTCTGGAATCTTGGAGAATTGTTAAGTGTAAGATGCATCGAGATTTTGATGGTCACTCTCACAAAGTGGATTCAGTATTTAGAAACTTCAAACAAATAGGAAACCATCTCAGGAAAAGTCTTTTAGGTATAGGGTGTCCAAGGAACGAAGGCCAAGGAACATGAACAATGATAATGATGAGGTTTTCTTACTACCATTTGATGCATCAAGCCATGAGGAAAGTTTCTAGGCCTCACATGGTGGCTAAGTCAGAAAGGTTCTAGACTACTACTCTGGATAAATTTTGACAGTCATAATTTAGGGTTGACAGACAAGCTGCTGACGCATGTCATTGTAGGCCAAGAAACAGTCTTGTGGGATTTTTTATCTTCTCCCTCAACTGCATACGATGGCAATAAAGCTCATAAGATTTCCAACTACTTGGATTTGATCTTGTTTCACATAGCTGCATATTCATACTTTTTTCAATCCATGCTTCAATGTATTATTATTTATTATACTTTGCTTAAATAGCGCAATCTTATTCCGCAGCACTTTACACACTTTATTATCTCTGTCCCCAATGAGACTCACAATCTAAATTCCCTATCCGTATGTCTTTCAAATGTGGGAGGAAACCGGAGAACCCGGAGGAAATCCACACAAACACGGTGAGAACATACAAACGCCTTTCAGATGTTGTTCTTGGTGGGATTTAAACACAGGACCCCAGCGCTGTAATGCTGCAGTACTAACCACTGAGCCACCGTGACGTCCTTCACTTCTACGCTGCTCTGATTCTGTAATCCACTTCTGCACTGAATTGTCTAATCTTGAGCTGAAGGGAACACCTACCTTATAGGGTTGTGCTTAACACTAGTCACACACCCAACTTTACCTTGACACTAAACCCAGTCCTATAGACATGGTCCTCAACCCCTCTCAGAAAGCACCACATAGCTACAACGCCATGCCAACCTGCTCTGAGACATCACTGTAGGCGTCGAAACCTGTAGCGAACATGGCAGACAGGAGTGTTTTACTCACCATCTTTCTGACAGCCACAGTCAGATGGTTTGTGGGACCGATCTGTCAACTAAGTCAAAACCTTCCATCAGATAACAAGCACCAAAGCTTAAAAGTGGTTATACATAAAAGCTACAGAACTTCTTGGTTATTTTTTGAGGACCTCAATGTGGGTCATTTGTGGAGGAACTAAATGCCAAGGACAAGAATAAGACATATGACATCTTTTAATTCCTTTTTATATTAATCCACATCTACTCAGTGGCCCCTCAACACCTAACTTCCTACCCTGTACAAATGAAAAACTTTCCCCAAATTTTTTTTTCCCCTTTCACAAGGATCTGCTAAATGTAATGTCTTATAAAAATATCAGGGGATTTGTTGTCTTCCAAACGTACTCCAGTCTTCTGTTGGCATCAGATTGACACAAAAGCTGCCAAACTTCTTGGTCATTTCTTCTTGGGTAGCCTAAACCCCAAAAGAAGACGGCAGACCTTCTATATTAAGATCTCTACAGATCCTATTAAAAAAAAAAAAAACTAATTTCAGGCTACCAAAACCGTCTAACAAAAAAACCAGTACAGGCTCTGTGCTCAGTCGCTCCCCTCCGAATCAACATGTTCGGCCAACTTTGATTCAACATTTGTGGAGACCATTCTAACAAAGCACAGGAGCTCAAGCGCACCCTCGTCATGGGTGAACAGTTTAGTGCACCTTCCCACCCTTCCCTGGCTCCTGAGTAAAGCCAGAGCTGTTAATCAAGAAAAATCCTGCTAAACAAGTAGGTGACAAGGTGCACTGAACTGTTACAGGGAACAGACTCATTACCAAGTTACATAACATATGATACACAAATATACCATGGGTAATAATACAAGAGCAAAAGAAAACATAATATTCCACTTGTGGATCACTCATCTTCATAAGTGTGAGTGGATTTATGCTGCAGAGTTAGTGTGCTTTTGCATATCCGTTCACTTGTTTACAACCAGTAGTTAATTTTGGGGATTCTGTGATCCTCACGTATATGGGTGGGCAGTGACTCAATTAGTTGATTCTGCTACCTATTGTATTATTTTATTGCATTTAGAGTGCTGAATCTTCTTGCTCTGTATATTACTTCACCACATTATTATATGTGATTGTGTCGACCCGCCACCACAATTGTGGATTACCAGGGCAATGGGGTACTCAGAGCCGAGCCCATGGAAGTCTATGGGGATGTCACAGGTAGCGGTGGCTCGGTCTGTGGCCCTGGCGGTCTGGCGTATGTTGGGGGAATATTTACAGGGGATAGATATATTTACAGTTCGTGACGCCACCTGTAGTTCTCTGGTAATTTGTACCAGCGCTGCTGTAGATCTCTGAGGGGATGGTGAGGCAGCTAGATGTCGGGTCCCCTACAGGTGGGACTCTTCCCTCAGGTCGATGGTTATGGTGGGGTTGTGCAGGCATGCAATTAAATAACTCAGTCTCACACCGTCAGCGTCTTTCCATACCTTTTACTTGTAAGATGGTAAGGCAGGTCCCAGGGAGGCTGATGGGGTTGATGGAGGATGAGTTTTGAGGCAACGGCTGAGCAAGGCAGGGGCCTCCTTTACTTTCCAATGATGATGAGTCTAACCAGCATAAAGCGTAGTTCACTCCTGAAACTTCAGCTATTTCAAAGCTGTACTGCCCGGTCAGTTTTGTGATGGAGCCTTCCAGTGATGAAACTAGGTTCTTATATGCTTGGCCTAGCTCAAAGTTCCTATTCCACCTGACCCCTGTTACGTACTGACACTTCAAGGGCTGCTTTCTGTTACCTAAGGTCCAGTAAGCCTCTGGTTTTTCTACCACTATGCGTGAAGCTATAGTGATGCTTCGGTCTCCAGTGACCGGTGACAATGTGCAGGACTTCTCCAATCCTAAAGCACTTCTAAATTCCTTCCACTGTGCCTTTCGACTTGCTCAAACTCTCAATCTCAGCACTGACTAGGCTAAGGTGAACTGGCTCACCTGTACTAGCCTCCACTACTGTACTGTCTCTCTGAATCGACAGGAATCTTGGTGCTCCAGACAGGCACTCCTTCTCCCTTCCTTTCACCTCAAGAGACACTACCAGACTCTCTTGTGCTCAAAACCACACCCCTCTACACCCCTGCTGGGTGTGTCCGAAGTATATGTGATGTCATGTAGAGCCCTTAACCATTACCTCTCCACTCATCCTCCTGGTATTGTGTACCTTAAATACCAGGGCTACACATTCCCCATGGTAAACGACAGCACTCCCGGGCTGTGAAATACAAAGAGACAATTTTGTTTATGCATTAAACATTAACATTAACTCGTCCCATCCGGGAGGTAAGGATTTCTTGAACGTTGCAAACAAAACATTAAATATAGAAAAATACAAAATATTAAATAGACATGTTCATATAATAAACGGCAAGATTCTTGTGAAGGACCCGCACCAAACCTTCAACGTGGGTCCTGGGTGGGCTGCAGGACATATGAATGCAGACCTCACTCAGTGCCACACCACACGGGTTTTATGTTCAGAGGTAAGTCAAGGCTTCGTGTGAAACCATTATAAGGCACCTTAGTGCAACTATTTACAAGATAAGTTCTGGGCTGGCACAGTCCTCAGCCTCTCAGTCCATTATAAGACACATATATATATATATACTTTTTACAATATTCACATTAATTTGTTATAATTACTGCTGGTATCGAATGGGTATCTTCCCTTTTGTGATTCGCTCTGATCTACGTGGAGTAGCTTCAGGTATATTAAGTTGTGATCTGTCTGCACTGCGTAACGGCAAACTATAGAACTGCCTCAATCTTTCTATGGATCTGGCAAGCGTACTGATGGCTGGGCGGTGTGAGTCAGCTTCACCAGGGGATCCCATAGTATGGGGCGCTGCTTCTGATGATCCTTCTTGAGATTCCGTAGGTTGAGGTGTTGCTGGAATGGGTAACTCCTGAACGGACTCAACTGGCACCACGGGCACAACTGGAGGTAGAACTTCCTCTTGTGGCTGATAAAACTGCAACACCGGAACTATTACAGCATCTCCCAGTCTAGGCCAATCCGCAGGAAAATCTCCCAGATCCGTGTGTATGACCTCTTCTTTTCTTTCTTCTTGATTGATGACAGGGTTCTTTTCACAACGCTTTAAGGGTTCTGGACACAATTTCAAATGGTCTCTGGACACAGTGGTTATTGTTCTTCCTCCGTCCCTACTGATGATACAAACTTTTCTGTTATCATATTTAGAATCTTGTACAACGTAGGGTTCTTGTTCCCACTGGTTATCCAATTTGTGCATTTTCCTTTTTCTTTTCAATACCACTTCTCCAGGCGTCAAAGGCTTGGCAGGAGCATTTCTGTTGTAAATATCTTCCTGTTTCTCCCGTGCCTTGTTGAGACTTTCCTCTACACAGATTTGCACTCGTCTGTACTGCTCTTGCCGATTGATGTCCCAGTTTTCAATAGCGTCGTCTGCCTCCGGTTCTACCACTCCAAGGTCTAAATCCATTGGTAGTCTTCCGGGCCTTGCTCTCATAAGATAGGCTGGAGTGCAGTTAGTGGAACTTACAGGTATATGGTTATACAAATCAATCAAATCAGGTAGTAAGTCCGGCCATCGATTTCTGTCTTCTAACGGTATGGATCTCAACAAGTCAAGGACAATATGGTTCATTTTTTCGCAAAGACCGTTGGTTTGAGGGTGGTATGGCGTTGTTCTAATTTTCTTGCACCCGTACATGTGACAGAATTCCTTGAATAAATCAGCTTCGAAAGCAGGTCCTTGATCGTTAATACTTGCTCCGGATACCCATGCGGTCTGCAGAAGCTTGCTTGAAAGGTTTTCGCGGCCGTCACTGCGGTCTGATCCTTAACTGGAACAACCACCAGAAATCTGGAGTAATGGTCCACCATGGTCAGGGCGTATGAGTATCCAGATCTACTTGGCGACAGTTTGACGTGGTCCAGGCCACAATCTCCAGGGGGCGAGTCGTCCGGATAGGTTGCAGGGGTGCCTTCTGACTACCATAGTCCTTCCTTCTGAGACCACAGGGTCCACAGTTCCGACACCACCTCTCAATGGAGCTGCGCATCCCTACCCAGTAGAACCGGCATCTCAACAGGGTCTCCAGCTTTCTCCAGCCAAAGTGTCCTGCTTGATCATGGTATGCTTCCAACACCATTGGGACGTCTGCCTTGGGGACCACGATTTGCCAGACCATCTCATGGGTTCTGGGTTGACGTATCTCCTGCACAACTTCTCACGGTATAGGAACAACCTGCTTTTCTCGTTCCACAAGAGCTTGGCTGACATAGGTGCATCCTTTTCCAAAGAGGAGCCTTCCTGTCTTAACAACTCCTTGATGCGGCTGACCACTGGATCACTGTCCTGAGTCTCTTTCCAGCTGTGATGGGGTAAAGGATTTAATGTTGCACCATACTGCTTTCTGTTGACTCGATGCTCGTGGACTACCCCATTTCGATGGAACGCAGGTAGCTCAATTTCTTCCAGGTCGTCCGATTCTTCTTCCGTATCAGAGTCATGCGGCATTCGAGACAATGCGTCAGCATTAGCATTCTTTCGACCTGCCCGGTACTTGATAGTAAACTGGTAATTGGACAACCGAGCCATCCATCGCTGCTCCATGGCACCCAGCTTGGCGGTTTCCAGGTGCGTTAAGGGGTTGTTATCTGTAAACGCAGTGAACCGATTGGAGGCCAGATAATGCTTAAATCTTTCAGTAATGGCCCAGACCAGCGCCAGAAACTCCAGCTTGAAGCTGCTATAATTTTCCGGATTCCTTTCAGTTGGCCTGAGTTTTCTGCTGGCATATGCGATGACTTTTTCTTGGCCATTCTGCTTCTGACTGAGAACTGCTCCCAACCCTTCATTACTGGCGTCGGTGTACAACAGGAACGGTTGGCTGTAATCAGGATAGGTTAAGATCTCATCACCTGTAAGGATCTCTTTCATCTTTTGGAATGCTTCAGCCTGTTCCTTACCCCAATTAAAGGGAGGGTTTCTGCTCTTTAGGGATTGTCCTACTAGGAGGTCCTGTAAAGGAGCTGCCTTCTTCGTGTAATCTTTCACGAATCTCCTGTAGTAACCCGTTAGTCCCAGGAACTGTCGCACTTCCTTAAGGTTCTTCGGCTCCGGCCACTTCTGGATGGCAGTGACTTTCTCTGGGTCCGGCGCTACTCCTTCCGAACTGACGATGTGCCCCAAGTATTGTACCTTCTGTTTGAGTAGATGGCATTTTGAGGGTTTTAATTTCATCCCGTACCTGGACAGGGACTCGAATACTTCTGCCAGGTGCTTCAGATGATCCTCATAAGTCTTGGAATACACGATGACGTCGTCTAGGTATAGCAGCACGGTTTCAAAATTGAGATGTCCCAGGCAGTTCTCCATCACTCTCTGAAATGTTCCTGGGCACTACTGAGCCCAAACGGCATTCTGTCGAACTCACAGAGCCCCATTGGGGTGGTGAAAGCCGTTTTCTCACGATCCTCCTCAGCCACAGCCACTTGCCAGTAACCACTAGTCAGATCAAGGGTAGAAAAGTAGTTAGCCGTTTTCAGAGCAGCTAATGATTCCTCTATGCGTGGTAACGGGTATGCATCCTTGTGTGTTATGCGGTTCACCTGCCTGTAATCCACACACATTCTCATACTACCATCTTTCTTTTTAACCAGAACTAGAGGGGCTGCCCAGGGGCTACAACTATCCCTTATCACCCCGGCTTTCTTCATATCATGCAACATTTCTTTAGCCTTCTGATAATGGGCTGGGGGTATAGGCCTATACCGCTCCTTGATGGGAGGATGACTGCCTGTAGGGATATGATGTTGGACTCCCTTAATTACCCCAAAATCAAGTGGGTGCTTGCTAAACACTTGGGCGTACTCTTGCACCACCCGTAATACCCCTTGCTTCTGGTGAGCGGGAGTGGTGTCCGTCCCAACATGGAGTTGCTGACACCATTCCGCCACCTGAGTTGCTGGGTCATTGTCCTCCGCTATTTGACAGGAGTCTAAGGACTCAGCCGGGAGAATAGAATTATTATCAACAGCATGTAGTTTAGCAATGGTTGCATAACGGGGTAAGTTTACCTCATCATCTCCCCAATTGAGAAGCCGTACCGGTACTCTTCCATTCACCACTTCTACTACTCCCCTAGCAGTCATAAGTGTAGGTCTATGTTCTGAATGGTGGGGTTCTACTACAGCTTGGTAATTCTGTCCTCTCAGACCTATGGCTGCCCTGCACCAGATAATCATTTCACTCATTGGGGGTATCACAATAGGATCCGAGTCAGTGACCCGTACATTACCAATTTCGCCGTCTGTAAGCTTCGCTTGCTGCTGACACACCAGGGCTCGGATCTCTCTTTGGATTACTCCTTTCTGCCTTGGTCGGGCAATCTCAGCGAGCTGTTGGAGCAAGAACACAACTTCTCCCAAACAATTACCAATAATGTTAGTGCCCAAAATTATATTTAAACCGTTCTCCTCATTTGCAGTCTTTACTACCAGAAGCCCCTGGTCTTTCAACTCCTCTCTGCCCACCTTTACATCTACACATTTTGTCCCGAGTACTTCTACAGGAAGACCATTAGAAGCATATACGGTAAAGTCAGGGCTCGGGGGTTTAAGACTGTCCATTGACCAGTACTTAGTATATAGGGCATCAGGTATTAGGGTCACTTGGGACCCAGTGTCTAACAATGCCGGAACTGCAATACCATCTAGGATGATAGACAGGTAGGGTCGTCTGCCCACATACCTGCGGTTCCAGTCTAAGGGGCCTGACGGGTATTCTCCTGGGTGTTGGCCCTCGGACCCAGGTTCTGCTCGTTTAAAGGACACTGTGGAGATATATGACCTTTCCGGTTGCATCGGTAACAGGTGATCTCTCGACGAGGAGGGTGTTGATCGGAGGTCGCTCCTGGGGGTGGCGTTGTCCTCCTCCGGGGGGGCGACGTCTTCTTTCTTCTCCGGTGCATCCACGGGACGTCTTCTGGGCAGTCAGCTAACAAGATCTTTCCTTCCTCCTCTTTCCGCAGCTGCAGGGCACTCATTACAGCAGCCAGATTTTTAGTCAGCTGGCGCACCTCTGAGCGCAGACAATCCAATTCACTGGGAGGTGTCACCTGCGTTTTGGTTTCGGCCACTAGCGGGGAAAAGGGGTTTACAGCCGGTTCCAGAGGGACTTCACCCTGATGATGTTGGGTTGCCACCTCAGGTTTGCCCAGGGGCCGCAGCCCTTTTATTGCCATGTCCTTTAGGGCATCAAAGGTAGCATCCGGGTGATCTAAGGACCACCAGTTTACAGTTCTGCGTTCCTCTTGGGATCTCAATCCCTGGATAAATTGTTCTTTCAGCATTTTATTCTCATCGATAGCATTTAAATTATTAATCTGCTTAAGAGCTCTCAGGGCTCCTTGTAGTCGGCAAGCGTAGTCCCGGATGCTGTCACCTGGCTGTTGTGAACAGTGATAGAAGGCCATCCGGAGATCCGTTTCTGTGTGGTCTTCAAATATGGCATGCAGCTTAAGGAAGATCGCAGGTACCGACTCCTGATCAACGGTATCCCAAGTCTCCACTTCCCTCTCAGCAGCGCCAGTTAGCTGCCCTATTAACACAGCAGCTTTTTGTCTCTCAGGCATGGAGTACATTTCTAGGATGCTGCATAACTTCCGCTTGAAGCCTGCTAATGTGCCTGGCTCACCGCTGTACTGGGGAAGCCATTTCGCCCCAGGCATATATGGGAGCGTTAGTGGCATGATCGGGACTACCGGACTGGGTGCTGGACCTGCACCCCCATCTGGCGCTACAATACCAGGCGGTGCGGGATTGGGGCCTCCGGCCGGGGCCGCACTGTCAGCCGGTTGTTGAGACATCTTAGCGCCCCCTTGGTTAAACGGAGCCTACCGGTTTCAGATGCTGCTACTTCACAGGCACAGCAGTGGGAACAGGACCTTCGTCGCAGGCGCTCTGATGTCAGAGCGTTCACTTCCTGTTGCAGGACCTGCCGATGAGTCAGAGCCGGGGGCGTGTCCAAGACTCTGCGCGCTCTTTCAGGTACGCCCACCTTCTTCTCCAGCGCCTTAGGGCGCGAATCTGGCGGCAAATATGGCGGTATTTGGCGCCAAACAACAGCAACCGTCTTTTTCACCAAAACACTCCACAGGCACACAGGGCTCGCAATGCTGCAAGTTTCGTATCCTGTTCGTGACGCCAAAGTTTTGTGTCGACCCGCCACCACAATTGTGGATTACCAGGGCAATGGGGTACTCAGAGCCGAGCCCATGGAAGTCTATGGGGATGTCACAGGTAGCGGTGGCTCGGTCTGTGGCCCTGGCGGTCTGGCGTATGTTGGGGGAATATTTACAGGGGATAGATATATTTACAGTTCGTGACGCCACCTGTAGTTCTCTGGTAATTTGTACCAGCGCTGCTGTAGATCTCTGAGGGGATGGTGAGGCAGCTAGATGTCGGGTCCCCTACAGGTGGGACTCTTCCCTCAGGTCGATGGTTATGGTGGGGTTGTGCAGGCATGCAATTAAATAACTCAGTCTCACACCGTCAGCGTCTTTCCATACCTTTTACTTGTAAGATGGTAAGGCAGGTCCCAGGGAGGCTGATGGGGTTGATGGAGGATGAGTTTTGAGGCAACGGCTGAGCAAGGCAGGGGCCTCCTTTACTTTCCAATGATGATGAGTCTAACCAGCATAAAGCGTAGTTCACTCCTGAAACTTCAGCTATTTCAAAGCTGTACTGCCCGGTCAGTTTTGTGATGGAGCCTTCCAGTGATGAAACTAGGTTCTTATATGCTTGGCCTAGCTCAAAGTTCCTATTCCACCTGACCCCTGTTACGTACTGACACTTCAAGGGCTGCTTTCTGTTACCTAAGGTCCAGTAAGCCTCTGGTTTTTCTACCACTATGCGTGAAGCTATAGTGATGCTTCGGTCTCCAGTGACCGGTGACAATGTGCAGGACTTCTCCAATCCTAAAGCACTTCTAAATTCCTTCCACTGTGCCTTTCGACTTGCTCAAACTCTCAATCTCAGCACTGACTAGGCTAAGGTGAACTGGCTCACCTGTACTAGCCTCCACTACTGTACTGTCTCTCTGAATCGACAGGAATCTTGGTGCTCCAGACAGGCACTCCTTCTCCCTTCCTTTCACCTCAAGAGACACTACCAGACTCTCTTGTGCTCAAAACCACACCCCTCTACACCCCTGCTGGGTGTGTCCGAAGTATATGTGATGTCATGTAGAGCCCTTAACCGTTACCTCTCCACTCATCCTCCTGGTATTGTGTACCTTAAATACCAGGGCTACACATGATAAGTTACCGTATTTTTCGGACCATAAGACGCACTTTTCCCCCCCATGGTCGCAACATACTCACAAATCCGGTGGCGGTGGTCCCATTGCGGCGATCCCGTGGTGGCGGTCCTGTGGCGGCAGTCCTGATGAGACTCCCTGTGTTCGGTGGTGTCGGGGCTCTGTAGTGTGGCTGCAGCGGGGCTCTGTGCTGCGTGGGGGGGCTCCGCCGGCATTTCGTTATAGCCAGAAATCCCCCAGCAGCTTCGTTGCACTTGCTGCAATGCGGTGGTCTCCAGAAAGATGGCAGTGCATACTCAAATTCAAATCTCGGCAAACAAGATCTCGTCACAAGATCTCGTTGCGGAGATCTGACGCTGAGCATGCGCGGCCATCTTTCCGGAGGCCCCAGGCGGCCATCTTTCCGGAGGACTCCGCCTGCCAGCAAGTGGAACGGAGCTGCGGGGGGCTTTCTGGCTATGACGAAATGCCGGCGGAGCCTCCCACGCAGCACAGAGCCCCGCTGCAGCCACACTACAGAGCCCCGACACCACCACACCACAGGGAGGCTGCATTGAAACCACCGCCACGGGACCACCGCCATGGGACCACCGCCACGGGACTTGTAAGTATATTGCCACCCCACAGAGCACAGCCACCCCACAGAGCACAGCCACTCCATAGACACCCCACAGAGCACAGACACCCCACAGAGCAAAGCCACCCCACAGAGCACAGACACCCCACAGAGCACAGACACCCCACAGAGCACAGACACCCCACAGAGCACAGCCACTCCATAGACACCCCACAGAGCACAGACACCCCACAGAGCAAAGCCACCCCACAGAGCACAGCCACCCCACAGAGCACAGACACCCCACAGAGCACAGACACCCCACAGAGCACCCCTGAAACACAGAGCACCACCACCGAACCAGCCTGGACCACCGAACGACCCCTGTGACCACTCCTGTGCTGATCCCTTCGCTGGTAAGCTGAATTCGGACTGTAAGACGGACCCCCATTTGACACATTATTTTGTTTCCCCTATTTTCTGTTTGAAAATTTGGGGTGCGTCTTATGGTCCGGTGCGTCTTATAGTCCGAAAAATACGGTAAGTTTTTTTCTTATACGTAAGCATCCATGAGGTTGATTTTTATTCCTTTGGTACATGATTCACAGTATGAAGGACTGAGGTGTGTGCAAATAATAAAAAAACACAAACGCAAGTAGGATATAAATAGATAAAAAATATTTTGAAAAGGGCTCACACTTTTATAAAATAAATAAGGAGCAATACTCAAGCTCACTGATGTAGTTCCAAAATATATATTGTGCTGGCTGGTCTCTGCTTCCTAGTTCTATTTTTAAACACAGGAAATACTTATTCAGCTAATCAAAGGCTGAGGTGGGCGGGCACTTCCAACCATTATAAGACTGCACCAGAATGCAGAGACCAGCCAAGACTAGATATGTGTTGGAACTGGAGCTGCAAGGAAACGAGAGTGAATATCGATTTTTTTTTCTCTTTTTCTTTTTTTATACCAGTCTTATATTTTTATATTTTTTATCCCCTTTTAATTAGTATGTATTTCACTTTCTTGTATTTAGTATATGCGCAAACATCAGAAAGGAAGTTGCAAAGGATTGGAAAGGGTGAGTATTATTTATTTTGTTTTTTATGATGGAGCACCCTTTAAAGGTAATGATATAGAATCATATTAAAAGAGGTAAAAAGAACAAGATTCTCTTGATTCTCACAGGCCACAGTGTGGTGTGCTGAAGGAAGTGGACAGTAGCGAGGCCCGACTTTATATTATTGGCTCTTCTACCATCTATAGGAAGAGAGTAGTGGTTGGGAAAGTTTCTGTATTGGTTGATGCTTCTTCACATTCATTTGCATGTGATTTATTTTAGATATTTCAAGATTTTTGGTTTATTAGTTGGAAGGACTCCAAGATTTGGACCAACCTGCTGCAATAGTTTAGGAGGTTAACAATGAGAAGCGAAATTTACTGTAGCAATTAGTAGTATTATGGTAGGAACAGAGGAGTCCATGTTTTCACTTGCGTAGGAGGGTCTGTAAATTCAATGGGAAAAACTTAAACGCTGCAGTTTCTTTCTCCAGTCATTGAGTGGAATCTCA
The DNA here is from genome assembly GCA_033576555.1 of Oophaga sylvatica. NCBI lineage: Eukaryota > Metazoa > Chordata > Amphibia > Anura > Dendrobatidae > Oophaga > Oophaga sylvatica. The sequence continues at coordinate 633,170,248 of JARQOD010000002.1, forward strand.
CTACTTAGAGTAGTGGAAAGAAGAAAAATCGAACCGTCAGCAAAAAATACATGTATCAATAAACAGTGATTGGCAACGCCGGAGAGGGTAAGTAAGCTTAGAACACACAGTAAGGTTAATGTTCTAAGAAACAGCCTATTTTGGGTTAAGTACAAATAATAAACTTTCAAGGTTTGTAGACCTACTATTGAAGCCTTTTAATATTTTGAGTTGTGGGCAACTACATTTCTGTGATTTTTCATAAGTATAAATAATAACTCAACTGCATTTTACGGTCTGTGCGTCTCTCCCCATAATAAAGACTGGATTTGAAGTTGATATGTCTCTCCAAGTAAAGTCTGTGCGTCCCTCCCCATATTATAGTGTGCACGTGAGGTTTGCGCATCTTTCCCAATAATGTCTGCAAGATTTGAGATCTGTATATGTCTCCAAGTAAGATATAAACAAAGAACTTGGCACTTGTGATAGGCAAAAGATCTTCATTTCTTCAAGTAAGGTCTGTGCATCTCACCCCATAATATAGAGTGGATGTGAGGTTTGTGCATTATTCCCATTAACGTAGGAAGGAAGTGAGGCCTGTGTGTATCCAGAGTACTGTGGTCTTCATTAACTCATAAATCAACACAGCTTTAAAGTGAACCTGTCAGAAGTTTTAAGAAGTTATAAGATACGGCCATCAGCTTTCAGGGCTTATTATATTGCTATATTGCTGTACATAAGCCCCCAACCCGACCTGGAAGAACTGAAAAATAACTTTTATTTTTTTGTTTTGTTGATGGAAAGGTCATTTGTATTAACCATCTGAAGTCTGATTGATCTCCCGCATGGTGACCTTCTCATATCCAGCGTGTAGGACCAGGTTTAGACAGTCTCATAAACCATTGATTGGGAAACAATTCTATAGAATCATGCTCAAAATTATTATTTTATGAGCAGAAATACTTTGTAGAGATTTATACATTCAAAGAAGTGCCGAAAAATTAAAACATTCTTTATCCATTTGCCGAAATAACACAATGTTTTCATCTTTCTTGCTTATTTTGAGTCTAAAACCGTAATGCTGTAGATAAGTCCCCGATGTCACCTGAAATAGAAGAAAAACAGTTATATTATACTCACCCAGGGGCGTTCCGCCGTCCGGTCCGATGGGTGTCGCAGTACGGTCCGGCGCCTCCCATTTTCTAGCAAAGATGTCCTCTTCTTTGCGTCCTGTCACGGCTCCTGCGCAGGCGCACAGATCTGCCCTCACCGTAGATCTGACCTTTCTGACCTTTCCCGGCGCCTGCGCACTGCAGTACTCTGCTCTGCCCTCAATAGAGCAGATCTGTGCACCTGCGCCGCGACGGGAAGCAAAAAAGAGGACGTCTTCGCTAGAAGATGGGAGGCGCCGGACTGGACCGCGACGCCCATCGGACCGGACCACCCCTGGATGAGAATAATATAACTCATTTTTCTTCTCTTTCAGGTGACATCGGGGGCTTATCTACAGCATTACAGAATACTGTAGATAAGCCCCTGATGGCAGTGGCCGCATCTTATACTCGAGAAATGGTGTGACAGAATCCCTTTAAAATTATTATTTTATGAGCAGAAATACTTTGTAGAGATTTATACATTCAGAGAAGTGCCGAAAAATTAAAAATTAAAACATTCTTTATCGATTTGCCGAAATAACTCAATGTTTTCATCTTTCTTGTTTATTCTGAGTCTAAAACATACAAGTCTAGATCAAAGTCCCGTGACGTGTAATCTTACATGAGGTTCTGAAAAGACTTTGCCTCATTTTTCAAGCAGATCGACAACATCAGTGGTAGTTTTTGCCTACAGCCCTCACAGCCCATCCTCAAAGCTACTCAGCCTTCCTCCTCCAAAACCAACTTCTCCACCATTACAGAAGATCAACTCTCCTCTCTGCTCTCAAGATCACATTTCACCACCTGTGCACTCGAGCTGATCCTGTCCAACCTCATCCCAAACCTCACCACTGTCTTCATCCCAACCCTAACCCATCTCTTCAACCTATCATTAACGCTTCAAACATGCCTCGATTACACACCCATCCTCAAAAAGCCCTCCCTTGACCCAATCTCTCTGTCTACCTATCGCCCCATATTACTTCTCCCCATGCCTCAAAACTACTGGAACAACACGTCCATCTTGAACTGTCTCTCCCGCCTCTCTTCCTGCTCCCTCTTTGACCGCTTACAATCTGGCTTCCGACTGCATCATTCAGCCGAAACTGACCTACTAACCACCAAATGCAAGCGACACTACTCTGTCCTCCTCCTCCTAGACCTGTCATCTGTTTTTAACATAGTCGACCATTGCCTCTTCATACAGAGTCTCTCATCTCTTGGTATCGCAGATTTAGCCTAATCCTGGAACTCTTCATACCTAACGGACATTAAGCGTCTCCCACTCACACACCACTTCCTCATCTTGCCCCCTATCAGTCGGTGTTCTGTAAGGCTCTGTTCTAGGACTCCTGCTCTTCTCAATTTACACCTTCGGCCTGACGACACACAGATCTACCTCTCTGGACCCGATATCACCTCCTTACTAACCATTTTCCCAAAATACATGTCCGCTATTTCATCCTTCTATGCTCGATTTCTAAAACTTAACACGGACAAAACAGAATTCATCATCTTTCCCCCATCTCACTCAACCCAACAGTCCTATCCATTAAAGTAAATGGCTGCTCACTCTCCCCACTATCACAAGCTCACTGCCTCGGGGTTATCCTTGACTCTGACCTCTCCTTCAAACCACATATCCAAGCCCATTCCACTTCCTGCCGACTCCAACTCTAAAATATTTCCCAGATCCTTAAACCAGAATCTGCAAAAACACTAGTGCATGTCCTCATTATCTCCCCTCCAACACTCTCGCACTTCTACAATCTATCCTAAACTCTGCTACCAGACTAATCCACCTGTCCCCCCGCTATTCCCCGGCCTCTCCCCTCTGTCAATCCCTGCACTGGCTCCCCATTGCCCAGAGACTACAGTTTAAAACCCTAACCATGACATACAAAGCCATCCACAACCTGTGTCCTCCGTACATCTGTGACCTCATCTCCCGGCCCTTACCTGCACGCAACCTCCGATCCTCACAAGATCTCCTTCTCTACTCCCCTCTTATCTCCACTTCCCACAATCGCATACAAGATTTCTCCCGCGCATCCCCCCTGCTCTGGAACTCTCTACCCCAACATATCAGACTGTCGCCTACCATGGAAACCTTCAAAAAGAACCTGTTTACCTACCTCTTCCGACAAGTCTACAACCTGCAGTAACCTCCGATCGACCAAACCGCTGCACGACCAGCTCTACCCTCACCTACTGTATCCTCACCCATCCCTTGTAGCCCTAGCGAGCAGGGTCCTTTTTTCTCCAGTGCCAGTCAGTGACTTGTATTGTTTAAGATTATTGTGCTTGTTTTCTATTATGTATACCCATCCTCACATATAAAGTGACATGGAATAACTAGCGCTATAATAATAAATAATAATAATAATAATAATAGATGGGTCATGACATTGTGAGCTCCAGAGAAAGCAGAAAAAAGAGAAACTGGGTGAAAACATTTACTGAGAGACCCTCAAGGAAGAAGGAAAACCATAGGTATGCCTTGGGAAAGAGGGCGAGTGTGGTTCATCCATGAAAAGAAACAGAAAAAGATGGTCCAGGATTAGTAAAAAACACGGCTGATATTTAAAAAAGAGCAAATGTCTAGAGATTTTATACTTTAGTACAGCTCCATTCTCTTTTTTTTTTTTTTTAGAAGACATTGGCCATGGACTATCATGTAAGGAAAATAAACTATCTTCATGCCAAGAAAGTCAAAGCTCCACCAATCAGTGTCAGAGTAATTTGAGTACACTAGTTTAGGGAAAGCATGTCATTACTTTGGGACTTCGAAACGTTTTGATTTTTTTGCATGTTTTGCAGAAATATAGAGGTATCCAAAGTAGAAAGTAGAACTAAATGGAGATGTCGTCATTATGAAGGAGATTTTCCCGGTGACAATAAGGTTACTAATATCATATTGAGGAAAAGGATTACTTATCTGGTCTGGACATGTAGTTTATCTACAATCTGGTTTCCGCCCCCATCACTCCACTGAGACAGCCCTGACCAAAATTACTAATGACCTACTTAAAGCCAAAGCTAATGGACAATACTCTATACTCCTGCTTCTAGACCTGTCCTCTGCTTTCGACACAGTTGATCACTGCCTTCTACTACAGATCCTCTCTTCCTTTGGCATCAAAGACCTCGCCCTATCCTGGATCTCCTCATACCTCTCCAACCGCACATTCAGCGTCTCCCACTCACACACTACCTCCTCATCCCACCCTCTCTCTGTTGGAGTCCCCTAAGGCTCGGTTCTAGGACCCCTACTCTTCTCAATCTATAAACTTGGCCTGGGGCAACTCATAAAGTCCCACGGATTCCAGTACCACCTTTATGCCGATGATACTCAGATCTACCTCTCTGGCCCAGATGTCACCTCTCTGCTCTCCAAAATCCCAGAGTGACTATCAGCCATATCCTCCTTCTTCTCCTCCCACTTCCTCAAACTGAATGTGGACAAATCTGAACTGATCATCTTTCCCCCATCTCACAAATCTTCCTTACCCGACCTATCTATAACAATTGACAACATCACTCTTTCCCCTGTACTGAAGGTCCGCTGCCTTGGAGTAACCTTTGACTCTGCCCTGTCCTTCAAACCGCACATCCAAACTCTCTCCACCTCCTGCCACCTCCAGCTCAAAAATATTTCCAGAATCCGTCCCTTTCTCAACCCTCACTCTACTAAAATGCTTGTGCACGCCCTCATCATCTCCCGTCTCGACTACTGCAACACCCTTTTCTGTGGCCTCCCTGCTAACACCCTTGCACCTCTCCAGTCCAGACCTACAAGGCCATCTATAACCTGTCTCCCCCATATGTCTCTGAACTAATCTCCCGATACCTTCCCTCACGTAATCTCTGGTCCTCCCAAGACCTCCTTCTCTCCTCCACACTTATTCGCTCCTCACCTAACTGCCTCCAAGACTTCTCCCGAATATCCCCCATCCTTTGGAATTCTTTGCCCCAACACGTCCAACTATCAACCACACTCGGATCCTTCAGTCGGAACCTGAAAACCCATCTCTTCACGAAAGCCTGCAGCCTGCAATGACTCCGCTGCCTCCTCACCACTACCGGAGCTACCGCCTCACCATCACTGGAGCTGCTGCGACCCCCCAACCTGCTGTCTCCTTCCCCACCACCTTGTAGAATGTAAAGGTACTGCCACACTAAACAATCCCGCTAGCGATAACGATAACGACGCATACTAATGCGATCGCTAGCAGGATTGTTTATATATCGCTGAGTGCGGCTTAACTTAGCGATGTCGTTAAGGATGCTATCGCGGTTAGCGATCTCCTTAATGACTTTAGCGGTACAAAAGTACCGCTAAATCGCTAAGAAAAGGTGCCACACTCAGCGATATATACTTACCCAGCGGGGCGCCGACGATAAAATAGGGTCCGGAACGATTCCAGCGACGAGCGAGATCTCAGCAGGGAGCTCGTCGCTGACAGATGCCGCACACAACAACATCGCTAACGGGATCGCTAAATAGTGACGTTTTTTAGCGATCCCGTTAGCGATGTTGTTTAGTGTGGCATACCCTTAAGCCCGAAAGGGCAGGGTCCTCTCCCCTCTGTATCAGTCTGTGATTGTTAGTTTGTTTACCGTAAGTGATATCTGTAATCTGTATGTAACCACTTCTCATGTACAGCACCATGGAATCAATGGCGCTATAGAAATAAATATTAATAATAATAATAATAATAATAAAATGTATCTCCGCCCAAAGTATCAAAAAACTCATGAAAATGAGCAGACACTTACATTGAATGTTGGTCAAGTTGACGCTGGTGGTGACATTGTTCTGGAAATCGAAAGGTATCTTGGGTTGATAGACCAAACAAAATATTTGATGGCCAAACAAATCCGTGTCGTCCTCATGTACAATTGACTCTTCTTACTCATCATTCCATTGGAGTGCGTAATGGACTGTTCTTCGGAACTGTAATTTATTCCGTTTGTAATCCACTGGATCTCTGCGTCCGGTTTTGCAAAGGACACCAAACACTCGGCCACCAAATTAATATAAGGCGAAATTATGTCTTTCTTAAGTACTTGATTTACTGTAGGTAGAACTGCAAATAAAATATTAAGTGTTAATATTTATCATCTATGTGAAAACTTAAGTAGCTTTGTCTGACTACAAGCTTGTTTACTACAGGTGATTCTCACAAAATAGAAGATCATCAAAAAGTTAATTTATTTCAGTTCTTCAATACAAAAAGTGATTCTCCTATATTCTATAGAGTCATTACACACAGTGATCTATTCTATAGAGTCATTACACACAGAGTGATCTATTCTATAGAGTCATTACACACAGAGTGATCTATTCTATAGTCATTACACACAGTGATCTATTCTATAGAGTCATTACACACAGAGTGATCTATTCTATAGTCATTACACACAGAGTGATCTATTCTATAGAGTCATTACACACAGAGTGATCTATTCTATAGAGTCATTACACACAGAGTGATCTATTCTATAGAGACATTACACACAGAGTGATCTATTCTATAGAGTCATTACACACAGAGTGATCTATTCTATAGTCATTACACACAGAGTGATCTATTCTATAGAGTCATTACACACAGAGTGATCTATTCTATAGACATTACACACAGAGATCTATTCTATAGTCATTACACACAGTGATCTATTCTATAGAGTCATTACACACAGAGTGATCTATTCTATAGTCATTACACACAGAGTGATCTATTCTATAGTCATTACACACAGAGTGATCTATTCTATAGAGTCATTACACACAGAGTGATCTATTCTATAGAGTCATTACACACAGAGTGATCTATTCTATAGAGTCATTACACACAGAGTGATCTATTCTATAGAGTCATTACACACAGAGTGATCTATTCTATAGAGTCATTACACACAGAGTGATCTATTCTATAGAGTCATTACACACAGAGTGATCTATTCTATAGAGTCATTACACACAGAGTGATCTATTCTATAGAGATCATTACACACAGAGTGATCTATTCTATAGAGTCATTACACACAGAGTGATCTATTCTATAGAGACATTACACACAGAGTGATCTATTCTATAAGTCATTACACACAGAGTGATCTATTCTATAGAGTCATTACACACAGAGTGATCTATTCTATAAGTCATTACACACAGAGTGATCTATTCTATAGATCATTACACACAGAGTGATCTATTCTATAGAGTCATTACACACAGAGTGATCTATTCTATAGAGATCATTTACACACAGAGTGATCTATTCTATAAGCATTACACACAGAGTGATCTATTCTATAGAGACATTACACACAGAGTGATCTATTCTATAGAGTCATTACACACAGAGTGATCTATTCTATAGAGCATTACACACAGAGTGATCTATTCTATAGAGTCATTACACACAGAGTGATCTATTCTATAGAGACATTACACACAGAGTGATCTATTCTATAGAGACATTACACACAGAGTGATCTATTCTAAGTCATTACACACAGAGTGATCTATTCTATAGAGCATTACACACAGAGTGATCTATTCTAAGGTCTTACCCAATGATCATCTATAGAGCATTCACGGTGATCTATTCTATGAGACATTAACAGCAATGAACATTACACCAAACCCTGTTCTGTTAATGTTGATGATTATAGCTACAGCCATGAAACCCAAACCTGTCCATGCAGCTAAAAACACCCCCATAGCATGATGCTGCCACCACCATGCTTCACTGTTGGGATTGTATTGGGCAGGTGATGAGCAGTGCCTGGTTTTCTCCACACATACCGCTTACAATTATCACCAAAAAGTTCTATCTTCATCTCATCAGACCAGAGAATCTTATTTCTCATATCTGGGAGTCCTTCATGTGTTTTTAGTAAACTCTATGGGCTTTCATATGTCTGGCACTGAGGAGAGGCTTCCATAGGGCCACTCTGCCATAAAGGCCCACTGGTGGAGGCTGCAGTGATAGTTGACTTTGTGGAACTTTCTCCTATCTCCCTACTCATCTGTGGAGATCAGCACGGTGATCTTGGGGTTCTTCTTTACCTCTCTCACCAAGGCTCTTCTCCCACGATTGCTCAGTTTGGCTGGACGGCCAGGTCTAGGAAGACTTCTGGTGGTCCCAAACTTCTTCCATTTAAGGATTATGGAGGCCACTGTGCTCTTAGAAACCTCGAGTACTGCAGAAATTCTTGTGTAGCCTTGGCCAGATCTGTGCCTTGCCACAATTCCGTCTCTGAGCTCCTTGGCCAGTTCCTTTGACCTCATGATCTCATTTGGTTGACATGCACTGTGAGCTGTGAGGTCTCATATAGACAGGTGTCGCCTTTACAAATCAAGTCCTATCAGTTTAATTACACACAGCTGGACTCCAGTGAAGGAGTAGAACCATCTCAAGGAGGATCACAAGGAATGGACAGCTGTGACGTAAATATGAGTGTCTGAGCAAAGGGTCTGAATACTTATGACCATGTGATATTTCAGTTTTTCTTTTTTAATAAATTTGCAAAATATTCTACATTTCTGTTTTTTTAAGTAAAGATGGGGTGCAGAGTGTACATTAATGAGAAAAAAATGAACTTTTTTGATTTACCAAATGGCTGCAATGAAACAAAGAGTAAAACATTTAAAGAGTCTGAATACTTTCTGTATTGAAGAACTGAAATAAATTAACTTTTTTATTTTCTAATTTTGTGAAGAGCCTCTTATTTCCTACAACCAGTGCAGTTCTGGAGTATAATACAGGTGTAACTCAGGATCAGTAATTAATGTATGTACACATGACCGCACGCAGATAGTGGTGCAGCTCGGAGTATAATCGGAGTAACTCGGATCAGTAATTATGTACAAGTGACCGCCCAGCAGAATAGTGAGGCACTCTGGAGTAAATACAGATGTAATCAGTCGTAATGTATTAATATGACTGCACAGCAATAGTGAGGCAGTCTGGAGTATAATACAGAGGTAACTCAGGTCATAATGTAATGTATGTACACTGACTGCACCAGCAGAAAGTGAGTGCGCTCTGAGTAAATACAGATTAACTCAGATCAGTAATGTAATGTATGTACACAGTGACTGCACAGCGAATAGTGAGTGCGCTCTGGAGTTAATACAGGAGACTCAGGATCAGTATGTATGTATGTACCAGTGACGCACCGCAGAATAGTGAGTGCAGCTTGGATATAATACAGGAGTAACTCGGATCAGTAATGTAATGTATGTCACAGTGACTGCACCAGCAAATAGTGATGCAGTCTGGAGTATAACAGGAGTAACTCAGGATCAGTATGTAATGTATGTACACATGACTGCCTGCAGAATGTGAGTGCAGCTCTGGGTATAATACAGGATGTAACTCAGGATCAGTAATGTAATGTATGCACACAGTGACTGCACAACAGAATGTGAGTGCAGCTCTGGAGTATAATACGATGTAACTCAGGATCAGTAATGTAAATGTATGTACACAGTGACGCACCAGCAGAATAGTGAGTGCAGCTCTGGAGTATAATACAGGAGGTAACTCAGGATCAGTAATGTAATGTATGTACACAGTGACTGCACCAGCAGAATAGTGAGTGCAGCTCTGGAGTATAATACAGGATGTAACTCAGGATCAGTAATGTAATGTATGTACACAGTGACTGCACCAGCAGAATAGTGAGTGCAGCTCTGGAGTAGTAATACAGGATGTAACTCAGGATCAGTAATGTAATGTATGTACACAGTGACTGCACCAGCAGAATAGCGAGTGCAGCTCTAGGGTATAATACAGGATGTAACTCAGGATCAGTAATGTATTATGTATGTACACAGTGACTGCACCAGCAGAATAGTGAGTGCAGCTCTGGAGTATAATACAGGATGTAACTCAGGATCAGTAATGTAATGTATGTACACAGTGACTGCACCAGCAGAATAGTGAGTGCAGCTCTGGAGTATAATACAGGATGTAACCAGGATCAGTAATGTAATGTATGTACACAGTGACTGCACCAGCAGAATAGTGAGTGCAGCTTGGGTATAATACAGGATGTAACCCAGGATCAGTGAATGTAATGTATGTACACAGTGACTGCACCAGCAGAATAGTGAGTGCAGCTCTGGAGTATAATACAGGATGTAACTCAGGATCAGTAATGTAATGTATGTACACAGTGACTGCACCAGCAGAATAGTGAGTGCAGCTCTGGAGTATAATACAGGATGTAACTCAGGATCAGTAATGTAATGTATGTACACAGTGACTGCACCAGCAGAATAGTGAGTGCAGCTCTGGAGTATAATACAGGATGTAACTCAGGATCAGTACGGATCAATAATTTAATGTTTGTACACAGAAATTGACTTTTTATAGATTGTTTTGTACATGTTTTGGATTCTATCAGGTTTGCCTATTGAAAGTCTACAACTAAACCTTATACAATATTAAAACATAACTTTTATTCCTATACTAAACAACCCTAGAAAATGGACATACATACTGACATAAAGTGCTGTGCTAAATCGTGCTTATTAAGTCAATGGTTCATCTCACCATTGAGATATTCTCAGTAGCCAGTCATATTCATTCACCCACGATATCCGGGATAAAAAAAAGACAGGAGCCTCGTGATAGCAGTGATGTAAAGTACAGAGGAGAGCAGAGGGAAATATGTCAGGCCCGGCTCTCCTCCCTGTCGTGCCTGTAAGGACGGTACCGAGTAAGTCCTGCACTGACATCCCACCACAAATGTGCAATATCACGCTTTCCCAAAGCGTTTCCTCCCTATCATTGGGATCATCAGGATCATAGGATGTATGATGGGTATGTAGGGATCACGCAGTGGCGGGTATCCCAAAAACATGCATGCATAAATATGCCAAATGGCCCGTGTGGGTGGAAGATGATCTCAAGGGGACTGACCCTTAGAGGGTTTATATAGGTACCTCTCACTGCCTCGTTTTCTACGGGCGTCTGACGTCACAGTTTACCACTACAATTTCTATATCTAAGTCACATCCCACTAATTTCAAATCCACGTGTCCATACTTCCTATCGTCACGCAGTTGAGGAGTTTCGTGCCATGTTTGGTGCGTCACTTCCTATGGGCGTACCCACTCATCACAGACCATGTGCGTCTCATAATTTAGAACGCCTCGCCCAATACCGGAAGTGACTACATCATCTTTCCATCGTCACTTCCGGTTACCGTTCACATGCGTTCCTCAACCTGGAACGTATCACCAGCTTAGATGTCAGCGCCATCTTGGTGAGATATTTTCCAGTGAACACGCTCATTCATTTATGGTGGTACCCACACAGCGCACTTATTCATCCAGGCTCTTACTGTCACGACGTATAACAGATATATTCTATGATAGTAACATATATCTAATGAGACAACATTCTATATTTCATATTATAGAAAATATCAACATGTATACGTAGAATCTGCCAGCAATGTCTTACCTGACATAATATCCAATGTATAGTGGGTCTATAGTGTGCACGTGAAACGCTGTCTCAGGATAGAGGTGGACCGGGGTCTATGCTGACCCTGAACTGGGGTCCTGACTAGTCCCTCTACCTGGAGGTACTGTTAATGGTACAGAGGTCCAGGCCGCCAGCGTAACCCTGTCTCCTGTAGATCCCTGACCACTGTAATCTAGTCCTGAGAAGGACCCTGATTACCACCACAGGGAATGAGCAGGTAACAGCTTACACACAGTCAAATACAAACGAGACAGACAGGGGGTAAAGAAAACACTGCCTTGCATACAAAACTTCCACTACAGAGGAACACAAAAGGTTAAGAAGATAAACAATAAGCGAGGAGAGGAAAAACCACAACAGGCACTCTTAGCTTAAGTCTTCTCAGAAACGATCCGCTCTGCTGGTCTGAATGAATGCTTTCACCGGCAACTTACCCAGCAGACCAGCAGGTATATGAAGGAAGCTAATTAACAAAACATCAATTGCAGCTGGGCGAGGCTGGTCAGCCCAGCACCGAGAAAGGATTAACTCCCTCAGTGCCGAAAAACACCCAGCACCAGAAACTCAGCTGTGCGAAGTCAGGGTGTGAAATCGCGACGATCTCCACCGCGACACACCCGTGACAGTACCCCCCCTTCTACGAGGGGCCTCTGGACCCTCAGGGCCTGGTCTATCTGGGTGAGTAGTGTGGAAGGCCCGAACCAATCGGTCTGCGTTAATATCCGACGCAGAAACCCACATCCTCTCCTCAGGACCATACCCCTCCAATGAACAAGGTACTGAAGGGACCGGCGATTAAGACGTGAATCAATGATCTTCGATACCTGAAACTCCAAATTACCATTGACCACCACTGGAGGAGGAGGTAGAGGTGACGGTATAACTGGTGCCACTACCTCTTAAGCAACGATTTGTGGAACACATTGTGGATTTTAAACGTAGGAGGGAGGTCAAGACGAAAAGCCACCGAATTAATTATTGAACTGATCCTATATGGCCCGATGAATCTGGAACCGAGTTTCCAGGAGGGAACCTTAAGTTTTATATTCTTGGTAGACAACCATACCAGATCATTCACACTTAGGTCCGGACCAGACACTCTCCTCCTATCAGCCATACGTTTGTATCGGTTCCCCATAGTGCTCAGATTATTAAGCACTCCTCTCCACACTGAAGCAAGTGACGACGAAAATCGTTCCTCCTCAGGAACCCCAGAAGAGCCCCCCCCATTGAAAGTACAAAACTGGGGGTGAAAACCATATGCCCCAAAAAACGGGGACTTACCAGTGGACTCGCTCCGCCTATTGTTAAGAGCGAACTCTGCCAGAGGCAAGAAAGAAGACCAGTCCTCTTGGTTCTCTGAGACAAAACACCGGAGATATGTCTCTAAGCTCTGATTCAGACGCTCTGTCTGACCATTGGTCTGCGGATGAAAAGCCGAAGAAAATGACAACTGCATCCCCCGACGAGAACAAAATGCCTTCCAGAATTTGGACACAAACTGAGACCCCCGATCCGACACCACATCGGAAGGCAACCCGTGAAGTCTCACAATCTCCCCAATGAACACCTGCGCCAGAGTTTTAGCATTAGGAAGAGCAGGAAGAGCAATAAAATGTGCCATTTTGCTGAACCTGTCAACTACAACTAGTATGACAGTTTTACCTGAAGACGGAGGGAGGTCCGTAATGAAGTCCATAGACAGATGGGTCCATGGACGCTCCGGGATTTTCAACGGTAAAAGGGCCCCAGACGGACGGGTATGTGGGGTCTTAGAGCGCGCACATACCCCACAGGACGCAACAAAAGTTACCACTTCTTTATTTAAGTTAGGCCACCAAAACTGGCGAGAAACGAGATCCACAGTTGCTTTACTCCCTGGGTGTCCTGCCAAAGCAGAATTATGATGTGCCTCGATAACCTTTTGTCTTAACTGATCTGGAACAAACAGTCTCCCTGGAGGTCCTACAGGGGCGTCCCCCTGAGCCTCCAATATCTCCTCCTCAAGCTCAGAGCATACAGCCGACACCACAACTCCCTCCTGAAGAATAGGAACCGGGTCATCCGTCTTCCCGGCCCCCGGGAAACTACGATACAAGGCATCAGCCTTTACATTTTTGACCCAGGACGATATGTGACGACAAAATTAAACCTGGTAAAAAACAACGACCATCTAGCTTGTCTGGAATTCAGGCGTTTTGCAGACTCTAAATACAGCAGGTTCTTGTGATCAGTAATGACGGTGACCGGGTGGACTGCCCCCTCCAAAAAGTGACGCCACTCTTCAAAAGCCAACTTAATGGCCAAGAGTTCCCTATTGCCGACATCATAATTCCTCTCGGCGGACGACAATTTTTTAGAGAAGAAAGCGCACGGATGCCATTTACCAGGGGACGGACCTTGAGATAATACCGCACCCACTCCTACGTCAGATGTGTCTACCTCCACAATGAACGGTTGTGATGCAACAGGTTGGATGAGTATGGGTGCTGAATCAAAACATTTTTTCAAGGAGGAAAATGCTTGACAAGCTTTGTCAGACCACCTAGAAAAATCCGTCCCTTTTTTTGTCATGTCAGTGAGAGGTTTGACAACGGATGAGAAATTACGAATAAATTTCCGGTAGTAGTTAGCAAACCCCAGGAAACGCTGCAGTGCCTTAAGATCCTCTGGCCGATCCCATTCAAGCACTGCCTTCACTTTCCCAGGGTCCATACGGAAACCAGAAGCTGACACCAGGAATCCTAAAAACTGAAGTTCCTGTACGGCGAATACACACTTCTCCCATTTGGCGTACAGTTTATTGTCTCGCAAGATCTGCAACACCTGTCTCACATGCTCCTGATGAGACACAAATCCGGCGAGTAAATTAAGATGTCATCTAGATAAATGACAACAAACTGTCCCACTAGGTGGCGAAAGATGTCATTAACAAAATGTTGAAACACCGCCGGGGCAGTAGTCAGACCGAAAGGCATGACAAGGTTCTCATAATGTCCCTCCGGAGTTTAAACGCCGTCTTCCACTCATCCCCCTCCTTTATCCTAATCAGATTATACGCCCCCCTGAGATCCAACTTAGAGAACCATTTGGCGCCCACAATCTGATTGAAGAGATCAGGAATAAGTGGGAGCGGATACGGATCACGGACCGTAATCCGATTAAGCTCACGGAAATCCAAGCAAGGGCGTAGGCCTCCATCTTTTTTCTTCACAAAGAAGAACCCCGCGGCCACTGGGGAAGATGAAGGTCTAATATGCCCCTTGGCTAGACTTTCCGAAATATAATCCTTCATAGCTTGCCTCTCAGGACCAGAAAGGTTATATAACCTAGATTTAGGTAACTTAGCATCAGGAAGCAATTTTATAGCACAGTCATACCGCGATGAGGAGGTAATTCTTGACACCCCTCTTCTGAAAACACATCCTCAAAGTCCTCCAGAAAAGGAGGTAAGGTTCTAGGCACGACCGCACCGATGACCGTGTTCATGCAGTTACTATGGCAAAATTCACCCCACTGGCTTATCTCTCTGGATTGCCAATTAATAACTGGGTTATGTTTAGTTAACCAAGGAAGTCCCAACACAATAGGAGTGGGAAGGCCTTCCAACACATAACAAGACAATAGTTCTTTATGTATTGCCCCCACTCGAAGGTCTATGTTATGCACGGCTTGCACAAAGCTACCTTGACCGAGAGGCCTGGCGTCAATAGAGAATATAGGGATAGGTTTGGCCAATACACTCAGTTGCATACCTTGCACCTGGGCAAACCGAGCGTCCACCAGATTAACCGCGGCCCCACTATCCAGAAGAACAGAAATCCTCTCAGTTCTTGTACCTACCACCACCTCCGCTGGTACGAGAAACTGAGACGGACTTGGGGACGAAATACATACTCCCAGATTGTCGTCCACCACACAACCTGGGATCAACAGTTTTCCGGCGACTCCTTGCTCAGCAAAGTACGGGATGGACACCCCCAACAAAATGTCCCTTTCTCCCGCAGAAGTAACACTTTCCTGTCTTGCGGCGCACCGCCGATCCCCTCCCTCGAAACGATGTCCCTCCTAACTGCATAGGCTCCTCAGAACAAACCAGGGGAACCTCAATATAAGGGACTATAGTAGAAGGTGGAGTCATCACAGGGGCGGAGTTACCTCGCACCTCTCTCGAAGCCGTCTATCAATGCGAATCGCAAGGGCCATAGCGGCCTCCAGTGACGGGGGAGAATCATACTGAGCCAACACATCTTTTAATTTGTCAGATAATCCTTGACAAAACTGGCTCCTAAGAGCTGGGTCATTCCACTGAGTATCTGTGGCCCATCTACGGAACTCAGAAGAAAATTCCTCCGCCGGACGATCTCCCTGCTGTATCTTACGTAACTTCATTTCAGCAAGGGAGACCCGATCCAGGTCATCATATACCAGACCCAGGGCTGTAAAAAATCGATCTACTGACTGGAGAGCCGGGGAGTCTGGAGGAAGAGAGAACGCCCAGGATTTAGGGGCCCCTTGTAAGAGCGAGATGACAATTCCCACCCTCTGGTCTTCACTCCCCGAAGACCGAGGCCGTAGCCGAAAATATAATTTACATGCCTCCCAGAAGGTAAAAAATTTGTCCCGCCCACCAGTGAACCTGTCCAGGGAGAGCCACTTTAGGTTCAGATCTGGTTTGCTCCCGGGGTACAAAACCTTGGACTTAACGTCCGTCAGCTCCATGGACAAACTCTGCAACTGCTGAGCTAACTGGGCTACTGGATCCATGGTAGCTGGGAGAATCTTTTAGATTGGCCGGTGAAAATGTCACGACGTATAACAGATATATTCTATGATAGTAACATATATCTAATGAGACAACATTCTATATTTCATATTATAGAAAATATCAACATGTATACGTAGAATCTGCCAGCAATGTCTTACCTGACATAATATCCAATGTATTGTGGGTCTATACTGTGCACGTGAACACGCTGTCTCAGGATAGAGGTGGACCGGGGTCTATGCTGACCCTGAACTGGGGTACTGACTAGCCCTCTACCTGGAGGTACTGTTAATGGTACAGAGGTCCAGGCCGCCAGCGTAACCCTGTCTCCTGTAGATCCCTGACCACTGTAATCTAGTCCTGAGAAGGACCCTGATTACCACCACAGGGAATGGGCAGGTAACAGCTTACACACAGTCAAATACAAACGAGACAGACAGGGGGTAAAGAAAACACTGCCTTGCATACAAAACTTCCACTACAGAGGAACACAAAAGGTTAAGAAGATAAACAATAAGCGAGGAGAGGAAAAACCACAACAGGCACTCTTAGCTTAAGTCTTCTCAGAAACGATCCGCTCTGCTGGTCTGAATGAATGCTTTCACCGGCAACTTACCCAGCAGACCAGCAGGTATATGAAGGAAGCTAATTAACAAAACATCAATCGCAGCTGGGCGAGGCTGGTCAGCTCAGCACCGAGAGAGAAAGGATTAACTCCTTCAGTGCGAAAAACACCCAGCACCAGAAACTCAGCTGTGCGAAGTCAGGGTGTGCAATCGCGACGATCTCCGCCGCAACACACCCGTGACAGTACCCCCCCTTCTACGAGGGGCCTCTGGACCCTCAGGGCCTGGTCTATCTGGGTGAGTAGTGTGGAAGGCCCGAACCAATCGGTCTGCGTTAATATCCAACGCAGAAAACCCACATCCTCTCCTCAGGACCGCCGCGACACACCCGTGACACTTACCCAGAGAACGCGCTATCTTAACAAAGAGGCTGGGGAACTTATCCGTGACGTAAAATCCAGCCTTCACCATGGCAATACCATGGCAACCCTCCTCTACATCCATTCAATTACATGGTCACTCCTCAAGCAGCATGATCCTACTTTAGTATGTTTTTTACCATTGCCCTGAATAATTCCAGTTTCATGACTCGTTCCACTTATTAGAACTCCACTAAATCACATGTGTTCATCTAGATATTTTAACCCATTAACTCCTTCATGGGAAACATTCATTTGTCAGCACCTTTCGTTTATCCCTATTTGTTTAAATAACTTTTAATTGTAAAATAACCCCTATTCTGATCAGTGGATCCGGGGTATATTCAAGCTCTATTTAAGTTCTCACGGCTTATGACAATGGATTTTATAACATAAAGAAACAAAAGGAGGGGAAAGGTAGACACATCCCCGCACGGTTCTATATTCCAGAGTTGAAAAAAATGCCCCTATAGGCTGGGTTTTTTCATATAGCAATCCCACCCAGTCGGGGCATTAAGTTTGAATGGGGGTTCCCCTGGTGCATTCTATTCGATCATTATACATCCCCATTCAAGTCCCATATTTAAATGGGTGGGTCAAACATCCCCACCTCCTTAAATCTGTTTTATTTGCTGTTTTCCCAGCAGAGGTCACAGAATTGGCCTTACGGAATGACATGTACCCAAATACTTCAATACAGTTAACATAGAAGATTACAATTCACATAAAAAGTTGAGAGTCCGATAAAGAACAAAGGAAGTTGGAAAAAGATGGTATAGGGAAGGACTATTATACACAAGTTCTAGCACACTTATTGAAATCGTATATATTCCACAGGCCTCTATGTTATAAAAAGCATCCAAAATTAAGTTGTTCATTTAGACCTTTTGGATGACAGGTATCCAACTTGAATATCCACCTGGTTTCTCTTTGCAGCAATATTTTATCAAAATCGCCACCCCTCAATGGTGGTCTAACCTTATCTATACCCATGAATTTCACCACTCCTGTTCTCCCTCCATGGAATGTATTAACATGCTTTGCCAATGGAGTATCTCTATTTCTAATATCGCTGAGGTGTTCTCCTATCCTTCTCCTCATTTCCCTTACGGTCTTACCCACATAGGTCAAGCCACATTCACACACAGCTCTATAAATCACCCCCTTACTTTTACAATTGATAAATTCCTGAGTTTTGAAAATTTCCCCAGTATTTTCATTGAGGAATTCCTTTCCCGTCTCTACCGAATCACAGACCACACACCCTCCACACCTAAAACATCCCCTAGGTCTATTGGGTTGCCATGTAGTATTTTGTGGGGTCGTGAAGTGGCTATGTACGAGCCGATCCTTCAAACTTCTACACTTCCTGTATGTTACTTGTGGTTTCTCTCCCACCACATCTTTGATGTCCTTATCCATTCTGAGAATATTCCAATGTTTTTCCAAAACCTTTTTTACCTGAGGTGCCCCATTGTCATACGCACAAATCAATCTAACCTTCTGATTTGTCGTATCCGTCTTTTCATGTTATGTAAGTAGTGTTGTCCTCACTTGCCTTCTAGAGAAATTAAAGGCCTCTCTGAGTACCCGAAGCGGGTATCCCCTATCCAAGAATCGTTGTCTCAATTCATCTGCCTTCCTCTTAAAGTCCTTTTCATTTGAACAATTTCGTCTTAGCCTTAAATAAAGACCCTTGGGTATCCCCCATTTTTGCACATAGATGGCTTTCCCACCTCAGCAGAGAGTATGTGGCGGTGGGTTTACGATAAATTGTTGTTTCAAGGTTTCCCCCACTCCTCGACTTTGTAATTGTGATGTCCAAAAATGGGAGTTTATTCTCATCAATCTCATAGGTGAGTTTTAATCCAATTTCATTCACAATCAGGGTCTCTACGAACTCCTTAAAGGATTCTTTTGTACCTCTCCACAATATGAAAACGTCATCTATCAATCTGACCCAGAGGTCGATGTTAGAAGTGTACCCTGGTGTGCATCTGTAAACATGATGGTAGCCTCCCACCAGCCCAGGAATAAATTCGCATAACTTGGCGCACAGGAATTACCCATTGCGGTACCGCTGAGCTGGTGGAGGATTTTACCATCAAAAGAGAAAAAAATATTCTCCAATACAAAGTCAAGGAGGGCTACAACCAGTTCATTATGAAACACATACTGACAACCTCTCATGCTTAAAAAGTGTTTTACCCCTGTTATCCCCAACAGTGTGGTATCGAAGAGTATAAAGCTTCTACGTCTGTGCTGGCCAGTAGAATGCCAGGTTCTAACAAAATCCCTTCCATTCTCCGTAGGAAGTCCATAGTATCTCTTATGTAGGAGGGTAATGAACTCACAAATGGTCTTAAGATACTAACGATATAGATACCCACATTTTGGGTCACACTCCCAATACCCGACACAATGGGCCTTCCCTTCAGGGGATTTAAACCTTGATGTACCTGTGGAAGTGAGTAAAATGTTGCCGTTATCGGGTGCTTAGGGAGGAGAAATGCCTATTCATTATCATCAATACGTTTGTCTAATTTGGCTTGTTCAAGAATCCCCTTCAGGACCACCACACATTTCAAGGTGGGATTAGTATGGACCTGCATATACAGTCATGGACAAAAGTTTTGAGAATGACACAAATATAAATTTTTACAAAGTCTACTGCTTCACTTTTTCTAATGGCAATTTGCATATACTCCAGAATGTTATAAAGAGTGATCAGCTTAACAGCAATTACTTGCAAAGTCAATATTTGGCTAGAAAATGAACTTTATCCCCCAAAACACATTTCAACATCATTGCAGCCCTGCATTAAAAGGACCCGCTAACCTCTTTTCAGTTATTGCTCCATTAACACAGGTGTGGGTGTTGATGAGGACATGGCTGGAGATCAATCTGTCATGATTAAGTAAGAATGACACCACTGGACACTTTAAAAGGAGGCTGGTGCTTGGCATCATTGTTTCTCTTCTGTTAACCATGGTTATCTCTAACGAAACACGTGCAGTCATCATTGCAATGCACAAAAATGGCCTAACAGGGAAGAGTATCGCAGCTAGAAAGATTGCACCTCAGTCAACAATCTATCGCATCATCAAGAACTTCAAGGAGAGAGGTTCCATTGTTGCCAAAAAGGCTCCAGGGCGCCCAAGAAAGACCAGCAAGCGCCAGGACCATCTCTTAAAAGTGTTTCAGCTGCGGGATCGGGCTACCAGCAGTGCAGAGTTTGCTCAGGAATGGCAGCAGGCAGGTGTGAGTGCATCTGCACGCACTGTGAGGCGGAGACTCTTGGAGCAAGGCCTGGTCTCAAGGAGGGCAGCAAAGAAGCCACTTCTCTCCAGAAAAAACATCATGGACAGACTGATATTCTGCAAACGGTACAGGCAGTGGACTGCTGAGGACTGGGGTAAAGTTATTTTCTCTGATGAATCCCCTTTTCGATTGTTTGGGACATCAGGAAAACGCCTCATTCGGAGAAGACAAGGTGAGCGCTACCACCAGTCTTGTCTCATGCCAACTGTTAAGCATCCTGAAACCATTCATGTGTGGGGTTGCTTCTCAGCCAAGGGAATCGGCTCTCTCACAGTCTTGCCTAAAAACACAGCCATGAATTTCTTTATTCATGGTACCAGAATGTCCTCCAAGAGCAACTTCTCCCAACCCTCCAAGAGCAGTTTGGCGATCAACTGAGAATTGTTCTGGACTTTTTTGTTATATGGATGCGATAGGTGAGGCATATCGGGTTTACGGTGGTCAGGGCTGGTTAAGGTATGACGACCAATTCCATCAGCGGAAGGCAGTTCGGCCAAGCATTCGGTGGGATCACAAGGATATAGCTCTTTGGGTGAGGGTTATGGTTCCGTCCAGGATGGGTCAAGGTAGCCAGCATTTTCCAGGGGGCACTGAGGGTCTGGGACAGTCAGGACACTTGGTGGCCATGCAGAAAGGACTGTGCTTCACTTTGAATGAGGGGTCATGCAAGTTCGGGGCGAAATGCAAGTTTAAACATGAGTGTTCAGTTTGGGAAGGAACACATGGAGTATCAAAATGTTTTAGAGGGGGCAGACAGAAGGGAGGCGACGGCGTTGAAAAAAGGAGTGACGCCAGTTCAACTGGACGCGATGGAGGGATTTCTAAGTAGATACCCCGATACAGCGGCAGCTGCTTTATTAAGACAGGGTTTTAGAGATGGTTTCAAGATTCCGTCAGTTGAGTCAACGGTTCGTTTTTCCACAAAGACATTAAAATTGGCATTGCAGTTCCCTGACGTCGTAACTGAGAAGTTAAAGAAAGAGGTTTCCGTGGGTAGGATGGCCGGCCCATTTCCTTTGCCCCCACTCAGTAATTTGAGGGTTTCCCCTTTGGTGCGATCCCGAAGAAGGAGCCCAATAAGTTCAGGCTGATCTATCACCTGCCCTTCCCAAAAGGATCTTTGATGAATGACGGCATTGATCCACAGTTGTGCATGGTGCTTTATACGTCATTTGACGCGGCCATGGATTGGGTGCGTTTATGTGGACGAGGAGCATGGTTGGCTAAGACTGACATAGAAGCCGCATTTGGGCTACTGCCAGTACACCCTGATAGCTTGCACTTGGGTTGTTTTTGGGATGGAGGATTTTTTGTCGATTGTTGTCTTCCTATGGGCTGTTCTCTTTCTTGTGCTTATTTAAACGTTCAGCACATTTTTGGAGTGAGTTGTGAAATAGGTGTCCGGTCTGGGGTCATGCATTCATTACCTCGATGACTTCTTGTTTGTCGGTCCGGCTCAGAGTTCTAATTGCTCGTTGTTACTACATACAATGGAGAGTTTGGCAAAAAGGTTTGGGGTTCCTCTAGCAGCTGAAAACGGTTAGGCCAGTGACTACATTGAGTTTTTTAGAAATCGAAATTGATACTTTGGCAATGGAATGTAGATTACCTGATGAGAAGGTGATTGTGCTGCGGGAGGAAATGCTGAGAGCCGGTAGTTCATAGAAAATATCCTTATGTGACTTGCAATCGTTATTGGGCAAGCTAAATTTTGCTTGCAGAATTATGCCTATGGGCAGGGCTTTTTGTCGAGGTTATCGCTGGCGACAGTGGGAGTGAGATCCCCAGTACATTTCATTGGGTTGAAGAAAGAATTGCGGGAGGATTTGGCGCTGTGGGCAAAATTTTTGGAGATCTACAACGGAAAATCTATCTGGATTCAGCCAGTAGTGAACGCGGATACTTTGGATTTTTTCCTGACAACGGTGGAGGATCGTGGTATTTGCTTGTTTTTCCATGGTAGTTGGTTAGTGGCGGATTGGCCTTCTTCTTGGAGGGAACAGGGCCTGCTATCAAACCGGGTTTTGACTCACCTGTTTCCTATTGTAGTGGCACTGTCTTTGTGGGGTGGTAGGGTAAAAAATAGGAAGATTCGCTTTCCTTGCGTGCTGGAAGGAGTAGTAACTGCAGTGAATTCATTGTCATCGGCGGTTGTGAAAGTGTTACAATGTTTGGTCATGTTGGGCTTAAATCTTAACCTATGGGTTGTGGCAGAGGTCAGATCAGAGGTGTTTAATCCTGTCATTGTTGCTCTTTCCAATTTACAGTGGGAACGTTTCCAGGAGCTGGCACCTCAAGCGGATTAGTCAGGCATGGAGTGACCAATGGAGTTGTGGAATCTTAGATAAGTGGTAACCTTGGGCACAATGCACACTAGGTCCCTAGCAGCAAAAATATAGGGCAATCCTATTCAATTTGCCCAATACTAAAATCAGATGTTAAAGAATATGTACAGTACAGACCAAAAGTTTGGACACACCTTCTCATTCAAAGATTTTTCTGTATTTTCAGGACTATGAAAATTGTAGAATCACACTGAAGGCATCAAAACTATGAATTAACACATGTGGAATTATACATTACACTTTACAAAAAAGTGTGAAACAACTGAAAATATGTCTTATATTCTAGGTTCTTCAAAGTAGCCACCTTTTGCTTTGATTACTGCTTTGCACGCAGAAAAGGTGAACGGATGGACTCTACATGCCTGGTTCCCACTGTGAAGCATGGAGGAGGAGGTGTGATGGTGTGGGGGTGCTTTGCTGGTGACCCTGTTGGGGATTTATTAAAAATTGAAGCGGTGAGCGGTCCAGCTCACCCCAAACCATCTCGATTGGGTTCAGGTCTGGTGACTGTGGAGGCCAGGTTATCTGGTGTAGCACCCCAACACTCTCCTTCTTGGTCAAATAGCCCTTACACAGCCTGGAGGTGTGTTTGGGGTCATTGTCCTGTTGAAAAATAAATGATGGTCCAACTAAACGAAAACCGGATGGAATAGCATGCTGCTGCAAGATGCTGTGGTAGCCATGCTGGTTCACTATGCCATTCAATTTTGAATAAATCCCCAACAGTGTCACCAGCAAAGCACCCCCACACCATCACACCACCTCCTCCATGCTTCACGGTGGGAACCAGGCATGTAGAGTCCATCCGTTCACCTTTTCTGCGTGCAAAGCAGTCATCAAAGCAAAAAGTGGCTACTTTGAAGAACCTAGAATATAAGACATATTTTCAGTTGTTTCACACTTTTTTGTAAAGTGTAATGTATAATTCCACATGTGTTAATTCATAGCCTACAGCCTACAATGATCCTCAGTGTACTGAACCATCGCACGACCAGCTCTACCCTCTCCAAGTGTATTCTCACCCATCCCTGCAGACTGTGAGCCCTCGCGGGCAGGGTTCTCTCTCCTTCTGTACTTGTGTGTCCCTTGTCTAGCACACGTTTATTGTACCTGTCTATATTTTCCCTTTTCATATGTAAAGCGCCATGGAATAAATGGCGCTATATAAATGTGTAATAATAATAATAATAGCTTTGATGCCTTCAGTGTGATTCTACAATTTTCATAGTCATGAAAATACAGAAAAATCTTTGAATGAGAAGGTGTGTCCAAACTTTTGGTCTGTACTGTATATTTGCGCATAGAGACCATAAAAACCACTAATAAAAGAGAGATCTCAACTGCAACAATGTAAGTAAATAAGCAGTAATAAACCAGACTAAAAAAGAAACGTGTGGAATAAACAATTACCTTAAATAAATAGATGTCAGAGATCAAAAGATGATTCCCCTCTTGGTCTGGAGGTGGAGGAGTGCCCAGGATGAAGATCTATTTCCACTCCATAAATTCTAGTCCATAAAAGTGTAGAGTGATGCTCAAAGATGTCCTAAGTAGGGCTCATGTGGCAATAAATCCAAAGTGAAGGAGAAGATAACTAAGGCGCCATCCCAGCCAGTGACGGATGGTGAAGGACGCCTGTAATCTGCTCAGCTGTGCTGCAGCAGGCAGCGCAGGCAGCCTGTTACAGATAAAACCCGACAAGGTACAGGAGGACCTGTAGGACCTTGCGTGACTTTACGGTCACGTGTGGGCACACATGACTGGGCTACGAAGCGCACACAGAACCAGAATCCTACGCGTTTCGGAATCGCGATTCCTTCGTCAGGGATGGTTCTGTGTGTGTATGGTGCGCTTATATATTTTCACATAGGGTGACTGCTTCATCTTTTACTCCAACCAGGTGATGCAATTGTGTAGCCCTGGTATGTAAGGCACACATTATCCTGGAGGATGCGTGGAAAGGTAATGGTTTAATGCTTGATATCCATTCACTCCAACACACCTTTAGACACACCCTCAGGGTATATAAGCTAGTGATGTACAGCAGCTAGTGCGGAGTCTTCCAGGAAGTGAAGTGAAAGACAGTCAGTCAGTCAGTTCCTTCAGCAGTTCAGAAAGTGGAGGCTAGTATGGGTGAGCCAGTTCATCCTAGCCTAGTCAGAGCTGTTCCTTAACCTGAAGACAGAGACAGTTTGATGGAAAGAAGAGTTAGCAGCAGAAACTTTAGTCGCCTGTCCCAAGGACAGTGAAGTTCAGTTGATGTGTTCCTGAACTAGGAGAATACTGAGAATCTGTCAGCTTCCTGTCTCTGGACAGTGCAGTCGAGTTTCCTGTCTTCGGACAGTGCAGATCAGTGCCAGTGGAGTCTGGACTTGGAAGGAGAGGAGAAAAGACTGATTCCTTGCAGAGTTAGCGTAGCTCACCTGACAAGCAAGTGGAGGCTAGTACGGGTGAAGTGGATCATCCTAGCCTAGTCAGAGCTACCCTTAATCAGTACCTCAACAGAAGCTGGAGGGAGGAGGATACTGAGAGCTGCTCGGCGAGCTCTAGAAGAAAGCTGACTTTACCAACGAAGCTCCAAGTGTTTATGCTAAGAGCGAGAGCAGGGCGAAGGGCACAGTGGAGAAGATAGAGAAGTGCTTTAGGTATTGGATTGCCTGCACTAAATTGCCGGACACCGGAGTCCGAGGCGTTGCGACAGCTTCAAGCTTAGTAACAAGATTACCGGAGGCATCTGGACTACAGGTCGCAGAGTGCAGCCTTAAGTGTCAATACGTAATCGGAGTCAGGAGGAACAAGGACTTTTAGCTAGGCCAAGCATAGAAGGACTCTGTTCTCACCACATAGAAGGCTCCACCACAATATTGGCCGGGCAGTACAGCTATAGAGAAAGCTGGGGATTCAGAATTAACTTCGCTTCAGGCAAGTTGGATTCACATGTATATGGAGTAAAGGAGGCCTCTAACCTGCTCAGCTGTTACCGGAATGTGCACTCTCCACCCCGACCAGCTCCCCGGGACCTGCTTGAACCATCATCAGTAAAAGGTATGAAAAGGAGCTACCTTGTGTGTGACTGAATTATTACTACACCCTGCATCATCTCCACCATAGACTTCCAGGGACCCGTCTCACCTGTGGGAGACTTATTACCAAGCTGCCCCATAACATCCCCTGTGAAAGTCCTCATAGCAGCGCTGGTACAATTACCAGAAACCACAGGTGGCGTCACGAACTATCCTAATAATCCCCTGTAAATATTCCCCCATTGCACGACCGCCAGGGCCACGGACCGAGCCACCGCTACCAGTGACAACTCCTATAGATGCCCATGGGCTCGGCTCCGAGTACCCCATAGCCCTGGTATCCACAATTGTGGTGCGTGGTCGCAACACAATCTTTATCACTCATTGAATGCAAACAGTTCAATCTCACTATTTAAGCCATACAGCATCAGAGTGTTCATCTCAAAGATTAATTTGCTTTCTTCACGAGACATCTGATGAATAAAATTACCTCCTCTGCAGCTTTTATTAACTATTTTGATGCCGGTGATTAGTATTTCTGATTGAACCGCCATGTTATTCAAAAATGGTGTAATATGATGTGCACACTGTTTAGTCAATAGTTGGTGCTGGCTGAACCAAGTAACACAAGTTCAGAAAAAAAAGCCACACTCAAATTGATTGTGAAGCAAAATAGTTCCATTTATTACAACAAAATTATGACAGGAGCCACTGTCTCGTCCACGCACCACATTGTGGGTTTCCAGGGCAATGGGTACTCAGAGCCGAGCCCGTAGAAGTCTATGGATTGTCACAGGTAGCGGTGGCTCGGTCTGTGCCTGGCGGTCAGGCGTTATGTTGGGGGGTATATTTACAGGGATATATATATACAGTTCGTGACGCACCTGTAGTCTCTGGTAATTGTACCAGCGCTTGTGTAGATCTCTGAGGGGATGGTGAGGCAGCTAAGTGTCAGGTCCTACAGGTGGGACTCTTCCTCAGGTCGATAGTATGAATAGGGTAGTGCAGGAATGACAATCAAATAACACAGTCTCACACATCAGCGTCTTTCCATACCTTTACTTCAAGTTGTCAGGCAAGTCCCAGGGAGGCTGATGGGGTTGATGGTAGTGAGCTTTGAGGCAACGGCTAAGCAAGTTAGGGGCCTCCTTTACTTTCCAATGTTGAAGATCCAACAGCGTTTAAGCGTAGTTCCTCTATACTCCAGCTATTCCAAAGCTTGTGCTGCCCGGTCAGTTTTGTGTTGGAGCCTTCTTCTGAGAGAGCTGAGTTCCAATTCTGTCGTGCACTGACTCGAGGTTCTCACTCTCCCTGACCCCAGTTACGTACTGATCTTCAGGGCTGCTTTCCGTTACCTAAGTCCGGTAAGCCTCTGGTTTCCTACCACCATGCATGAAGCTATGGTGATGCTTCGGTCTCCAGTGACCCGGTAACAATGTGCAGGTATTCTATACCTATGGCCCTTTCTGTTCTCTTCCACTATGCCCTTCGCTTTGCTCAGACTCTCCACAAGTCCAGTCCTTCTCTAGTGGGGCACAGCCTGACCAGGCTGAGGTGAACTGGCTCACCTGTACTGGCCTCCACTTTCTGAACTGCACAAAGACTGCACTTCCTAACTCTTTCGAGTCACTGACTGAATCTACTCAGACTACTCAGCACTCCCCTCCACACCCCTGCTGGGTGTGTCCGAAGTGTACGGATAATGGAGAGCCCTTAACCGTTACCTCTCCATCATCTCCTGGTATTGTGTACCAGGGCTACACACCACAATTTGTGGTATGAAGTAGAACGGACAACAAATGATGGGGTTAACGTTTCGACGTGAATGGTCTTTTCAAAACTCACTGTTAAGCAAAAACAACATAATATGAATATCAGACCAATACATGCTATGACTCACAAAACAAACCAAAAACAAATATATATACAAAAATATACAAAATTATCTACAGAGTATTAATATATAGTCCACAGTCAAAGCTTATATTAATAGTATTGTGAAGGGCATACACATATGTGTCAAGAGAGTATATAATAAGAATGTACTAGCTATATATGTAAATTATAAGGGATGCACAAGGAGCAATGTCAATAGCACTAAGGTTAACAAGTGTGTCTATAAACTGTAGCAGAATACAGATCAGATCCGAAAACCATAGAACTGAAACCATGTATTAATATATAGTCATATCGTCATTTGTGGGAAACACCTGCTATAAAGCATATGATTAAGGAGACATATTTAGTAAGAAAGCACAAAATCTGCAAGGCTCATAGGAGACATATGGACATTATTTCTGGAGAACTGATCTGGTAGGTACAAATATAACTAACCTTGAGATGCAGGGTATATATCCCCTTTTTCCTTTCTTCATTTTTTAGTTTTCAATTTTCAATTTTTTTACCTTTTCTTTATTTACATTGAAAAGAACATTTTTTCTTTTTTCCTTTCCCCCCTTTTTTTTCCTCACACCTACTCTAGGATATTTATATGTGTTTCGCATTTTCCACATTCTCTACAATCTTTGCATGATTGTACCAATTTTTTAATTTTTTATTTTCACTTTATCTTTATTATTCCTCCAGTTTTACATTTTCAAATGTTATCCAGTTTTATCCATTTTCACTCATGTTTTTACCTTTCACTCTCTAAATACTTACCTCCTTCATCCCTCTTCCTTTATCCTCCATATTTACTCCTCTTTCACCTCCTGCTACTACTATCGTCCCCTCCCTCTAACTGACACTTCTCATGCACCACATATAGTACATGGTCTAACATTTTAACACTCCCCTTTCCCCAGTCACTGTGACTTTCTCACACACACTGCAGTGCGCATGCGCTCATTGTCAGGACATGTTCTACTCCTCCCCTTTATATTTCCATCTCCATGACGTCCAATACAACAAGGCGCAGGCGCACTACGTTATGACACACTCCTGCGTGTCATGCCTCCCTTTCACTGCCGACTTGGGGGACGGCGACCGGATATTGAGCTGAGACGCTTGTGTGTGGCCCAGCTATGTCAGGCACACAAATAATCCAGGAGAATGCACAGGAAGGTAACCGCAACGCTTGATATCCATTCACGTCACTCACACTTTCAGACACACCCACTAGGGGTATAAAAGGGAGTGACACGTAGCAGAGCTGAGTCAAGTTTCCTGTCTGAGAAGAGCTCAGTTCAGTCTTTCCAGACAGTCTGTGCAGGAGGAGAGGAGTGGGCACATTCTGTTTAGTTCAGTCAACCTAGGAGGGAGAGGAGTTCAGTCAAGCTCCGGGTGGCTCAGGAGTGAGTCATCCTAGTCTGTTTCCTGTCTAAGGACAGTGCAGTTCAGTTTCAGTCCAGTCTGGACTTGGAAGATACTGAGAGCTGCTCAGCGAGCTCTGGAGAAAGCTGACTATTTCCATCAAAGCTACAAGTGCTTATGTTAAGAGCGGGAAGCAGGGCGAAGGGCGCAGTGGAGAAGAGAAAGAGAAGTGCATCAGGTATTGGACTACCTGCACTAATTCACCGGACACCGGGGTCCGAAGCGTTGCTAGTGTTTCATGTGTAGTAACAAGATAACCGGAGGCTTTCTGGACTACAGGTCGCAGAGAGCAGCCCTAAGCGCTGATACGTAACCGGAGTCAGGGAGAACAAGGACTTTGAGCAAGGCCATGCAAAAGTAAGGACTTAGTTCTCTCAACATCTGAGAATCAGAGACATAGAAGGCTCCACCACAATGTCAGCGGGCTTGTCAGCTATTGAGAAAGCTGGAGATTGCAGAGTTAACTTCGCTTCATGCAAGTTTGGACTCACATACATTTGAAGTAAAGGAGGCCTCTAACCTGCTCAGCGGTTACCCGAATGTGCATTCTCCACCCCGACCAGCTCCCCGGGACCTGCCTGAACCATCTACCAGTAAAGGTATGAAAAGAAGCTGCATTGTGTGTGACTGAATTCTTAACTACACCCTGCATCATCACCATAGACTTCCAGGGACCAGTCTCACCTGTGGGAGACTTACCACCCAGCTGCCCCATAACATCCCCTGTGAAGATCCTTATAGCAGCGCTGGTCCAATTGATCAGATACCACAGGTGGCGTCAAGAACTACCTATCCTAATAATCCCCTGTAAATATCCCCCATCGCATGACCGCCAGGGCCACGGACCGAGTCCCGCTGCCAGTGACAACTCCCATAGAAATCAATGGGCTCGGCTCCGAGTACTCCATAGTCCTGGTACCACCAATGTGGTGCGCGTCATCCTTGGCGTCACGAACAGGATGCGAAACTTGCAATTGTGATTCCTGTGTGCCTATATTGAACTGTTTGGTGAAAAAGACTGTTTGCTGCATTTGGCGCCAAATACCGCCATCTTACCGCCATATTGGCGCCCTGAGGCGCTGGTGAAGAAGGTGGGCGTGCATTCGTGGGCGTGTACCCCCCCTGTGGCGCGAAAGATATGGCCGCCCTCTCAAAATGCTACTATAATGTGCGGTCCTGTCCCACTGCTAAGGAAATCCGCCTCCTCTTCATCTTCTATGCAAAGAGGAGGAGACGCAAATCCCGCCTCCACGGAAGAGACCAGACAGTTCCTGATGGAAACTACAGTCTGGCCTGGGACGAGATGGCGGAAGGACAGGAGAATCTGTGCAGAGGTCCGGAGGCATACAAACCCTGCTTACCGGAAGATTTACTGCCTGTGCCGGAGCTGTCCCCAGATCGGGACACTGACCCCGCTATGCTGGAGCTGCAGAAAGAGAATGCGGTGCTCAGAAGATTAATTCAGCGTCATGCAGACATGCAGGAGACAGAGAGACGCTGGCGTGCCCAGACACAGCGGCTGCTGTGGGACGCAGTGCTCTCTCCCACAAGCATAACGCCGTCACCTGATTTTCCAAAGTCGCTGATAA
Source organism: Oophaga sylvatica (assembly GCA_033576555.1). Lineage (NCBI taxonomy): Eukaryota > Metazoa > Chordata > Amphibia > Anura > Dendrobatidae > Oophaga > Oophaga sylvatica. The sequence goes on from JARQOD010000002.1 coordinate 633,201,238, forward strand.
AGAAGGCTGAAGGACGACCGGAGGCTGCCCCCAAAAGTGTTGTACCTGATCCCACCGATGCGGAGGTGGAGGAGAAGGAGGCTGAGGAGGTCCTGCCCGGTCCGGAGTGCCAGCCAGGCCAGGAGGCCGCAGCAGATTACGGTTCCCCGGTAGGAACACCGGAGGGGTCCCAGCCATCACTGCCGGAGATCGACTGGGATGAGATGGAGCGTCTGGATGATGTGACTTACGACCTCCAAACCGGAAATGCCTGGCAACACTGCGAGAAAGTGAGACAACAGCAGGAGGAAGAGAGAAAGATACAGCGAGACCGACAGGAATGGCATGAAAAGTTCTTCGCTGATAAAGAAACCGTCCGCTGAGATAAAGGTACCCGACGGGAACCGCGGCGGCAGGGGTGCGTCACCGAATTTCAACTCCGCAAGGGCTGGGGCTTTATCCGCGAGCCGGGCCTCTATGCGGGGGTCTTTGTGAGCCGCCGGGACGTAGAGTCCCACTTGCCCATCGGTCATCCTGGAAGGGATCTGATAAATGGGGACATAGTGAGCTACACGCGACACTGGGGTTTGAAGGGATGGTATGCCCTAAATGTCTCTATCGTCAGTGACCCCGTCCCCGACGCCGGTACCGTACACAATACCGAAGCGTCCCAGTCCCGAGCTCCCACAGCATCAGACCGTGCACTGGAGTCCCCCCTGCTTACTCATCTCGACCTACGTCGCCCCTGCATCGCAGTCTGTGACCCATCCTGCATCGCAATCTGTGACCCATTCTGCATCGCAAGTTACTGTGGCCCCTGCAGCGACGCAATCGGCGTCCTACAGAAAAGAAGTACCGTTGGGTCCACCGTTAGAATGAGAACTGTGGCCACTCAAACGCTGATAGCAGGCCATGACTTGTTTGTTATGCGTTCAAAAGAACACCGCGTTGTTCCAGCCCCAGGAGTGGAAGACGTTATTGAAGTTTACAAGAAAAATGAAAGCCAGTAGGACCCAGACAGGGGTTTACTGCAACTAAAGAATGTAAAAAGTTGGAAGAAGTGGGCAGAATTGCACTTTATTGTCTTTTACTGATATGTATAGAAATGTTTACATAATGTGCATAGTATGCTTAGAATACCCCAGTTGGGTAAAGTGAATACTTGAAAGATATAAATATATGTGTTTTAACCATGCCAATGGACTGCGTGGCTGTGGACTGTGCCAGCCCAAGAACTTGCTTTGTAAATAGTTGCACTACGGTGCCCTATCTTGGTTTTACACGAAACCATTACTATCTACCTCTGAAGAAAAACCCGTATGGTGTGGCCTAGAGTGAGGTCTGCAGTCAGAAGTCCTGCAGCCCACCCAGGACCCACTTGGGAGGTTTTTGGTGCGGGTCCTCCACAAGAATTTGTCTTGTATTATGAGAATGTTTTGATACTTTGATACTTTTGTAATTTTCTAATGTACAAATTGTAACGTTCAAGAAGTCTTACCTCCCGGATGGGATGAGTTAAAAATGTTGTTGTTTAATGCAAAACAAAATGTTTTTCTTTTTCTCTTTTACAGCCCGGGAGTGCTGTGTTTAACCAAGGGGGGATGTGTGGCCCAGCTATGTCAGGCACACAAATAATCCAGGAGAATGCACAGGAAGGTAACCGCAACGCTTGATATCCATTCACGTCACTCACACTTTCAGACACACCCACTAGGGGTATAAAAGGGAGTGACACGTAGCAGAGCTGAGTCAAGTTTCCTGTCTGAGAAGAGCTCAGTTCAGTCTTTCCAGACAGTCTGTGCAGGAGGAGAGGAGTGGGCACATTCTGTTTAGTTCAGTCAACCTAGGAGGGAGAGGAGTTCAGTCAAGCTCCGGGTGGCTCAGGAGTGAGTCATCCTAGTTCGTTTCCTGTCTAAGGACAGTGCAGTTCAGTTTCAGTCCAGTCTGGACTTGGAAGATACTGAGAGCTGCTCAGCGAGCTCTGGAGAAAGCTGACTATTTCCATCAAAGCTACAAGTGCTTATGTTAAGAGCGGGAAGCAGGGCGAAGGGCGCAGTGGAGAAGAGAAAGAGAAGTGCATCAGGTATTGGACTACCTGCACTAATTCACCGGACACCGGGGTCCGAAGCGTTGCTAGTGCTTCATGCGTAGTAACAAGATAACCGGAGGCTTTCTGGACTACAGGTCGCAGAGAGCAGCCCTAAGCGCTGATACGTAACCGGAGTCAGGGAGAACAAGGACTTTGAGCAAGGCCATGCAAAAGTAAGGACTTAGTTCTCTCAACATCTGAGAATCAGAGACATAGAAGGCTCCACCACAATGTCAGCCGGGCTTGTCAGCTATTGAGAAAGCTGGAGATTGCAGAGTTAACTTCGCTTCATGCAAGTTTGGACTCACATACATTTGAAGTAAAGGAGGCCTCTAACCTGCTCAGCGGTTATCCCGAATGTGCATTCTCCACCCCGACCAGCTCCCCGGGACCTGCCTGAACCATCTACCAGTAAAGGTATGAAAAGAAGCTGCATTGTGTGTGACTGAATTCTTAACTACACCCTGCATCATCACCATAGACTTCCAGGGACCAGTCTCACCTGTGGGAGACTTACCACCCAGCTGCCCCATAACATCCCCTGTGAAGATCCTTATAGCAGCGCTGGTCCAATTGATCAGATACCACAGGTGGCGTCACGAACTACCTATCCTAAATATCCCCTGTAAATATCCCCCATCGCATGACCGCCAGGGCCACGGACCGAGTCCCGCTGCCAGTGACAACTCCCATAGAAATCAATGGGCTCGGCTCCGAGTACCCCATAGTCCTGGTACCACCAATGTGGTGCGCGTCACTTGATTTAAAGCGCCATACCGTCCAGCACCACACACACTGCAGCCACTGAACGGATCGCTCCTTTTTGCTTCTTACCACAGGTTTGTACTATAACACCGGACCATCACTTTTACACTATGCCTCATTTACCTCTGTTTGAATACTGTGATCAGATTCTCCCCACGCTACTTAAACTTAAAGGAATAACTCTTTTCCTTTTTTTTCCATATATAGCCTATACGGGACTTTGTTCCTTTCTAACTTCCTCCCTTATACCCTGCATCTCAAGGTTAGTTATATTTGTACCTACCAGATCAGTTCTCCAGAAATAATGTCCATATGTCTCCTATGAGCCTTGCAGATTTTGTGCTTTCTTACTAAATATGTCTCCTTAATCATATGCTTTATAGCAGGTGTTTCCCACAAATGACGATATGACTATATACTAATACATGGTTTCAGTTCTATGGTTTTCGGGTCTGATCTGTATTCTGCTACAGTTTATAGACACACTTGTTAACCTTAGTGCTATTGACATTGCTCCTTGTGCATCCCTTATAATTTACATATATAGCTAGTACATTCTTATTATATACTCTCTTGACACATATGTGTATGCCCTTCACAATACTATTAATATAAGCTTTTGACTGTGGGACTATATATTAATACTCTGTAGATAATTTTGTATATTTTTGTATATATATTTGTTTTTGGTTTGTTTTGTGAGTCATGCATGTTATTGGTCTGATATTCATATTTATGTTTTTTGCTTCACAGTGAGGTTTTGAAAAAGACCGTTCACGGTCGAAACGTTAACCCCATCATTTGTTGTCCGTTCTTCTTCATACCACACAAATTGTGGCTCCTGTCTATAATTTTGTTGTAATAAATGGAACTTATTTTGCTTCATTTCAAAAAATGGTGAGATAGTGGGTGACCAGTTGTGGAATCTTCCTTGCGGGCAGTAGGGCATTTGTTTTCAAAGTCCTTGTCAAGCAGGTCATGGAGGCAATACGGGCAGGCCTGGAGTATTTAGGATGGTTGGAGGGTTTCTTTGGGAGAAGTGATGGAGGATGAGAGCAGATTGTTGTTGCTGGTGAGACACTGTAGAGAATTGGGTTGGTCAGTGTCAAAACTGAATAAGTTGTTAGCAGGTCTTGCTTTTGGCTTCAAGGTTAGAGGCCTCAGAGATGTGACAAAGTCCTTTTTAGTACTTCAAGTGGTGAAAGGTTGGAGGAAGGGTTGGAGAGTGTTGGATAAGAGACGTCCAGTTTCATACGAGGTATTATTGGTTCTGGGTAACCAGTTGCCAGCAGTATGTTTGTCACAATGGGAGATAGATCTATTTAACGCGGCTTTTGCATTGGCTTTCTTTGGGCCATTTCATTTGGGGGAGTTGGTCAGCCCATCCAAGATAAAGAAGGGGGTCTGCTGAGGAAAGATTTGGATGTTTATAGTGATAGAGTGGTGGTGTTTATTCGGTCATCCAAAACAGATGTGGAAGGAAAGGGTTGTAAAGTGGTGTTATTTGGAGTTACAGGGTCACCTGTGTGCCCCGTGGTTTGCATAAGTGATTTTAAGAGGCGCGGTGGCTTATTGCGTAACCCATTTTTGTCACATGAGGACGTTTCTTTTATCACGTTTCCAGTTCATAGCGGTATTTAGAAGTTGTCTGGAATTAGGGAGGCATTTCGGCGAAGGACTATAGTGGACACTCTTTTAGGATCGGAGCTGCCACAGAGTCGGCCAGTAGGGGTTTAGGAGAGGAGATAGTGAAAAGGATTGGGCGGTGGGAATCAGCAAGATTTAGGTCATATATCCGCCTGAATCTGGTTTAAGAATGCGGTCTGGTTTTGTCCCCTTCCTTAAAAGAATGTTTTGTTGTTTTGTTTCAGACAGCGGTCAACGGCTTATTTGGATAATGGGACACTCTTTCGTGTTTTGGGCCGCGATATGGGCAGCATCCGGACGGGCGTCAGTTGAGCATCCTACGGGAGTCGGCGATTCTGCGTTGGATCGGTAAACCCCGGATGGTCTGGAGTCAATTTTTGCCAGAGTTTCACCGTTTTGTCCATTTGGGCAGGGCTCCTGATGTGGTGGTTTTACATCTAGATGGGATCGATTTGGCCAAAAGGCCTTGCAGGGAATTGATCAGTGACATCAAGTTTGATTTCTTGAGGCTTTGGGCGATGTTTCCCAAGCTTCTAGTAGTTTGGTCAGATATTATCCCCAGGAAGGTCTGGCGGGGGGCTCGCTCTATCGAAGGAGTTAATAGAGCCCGAATTAAGGTGAATAGGGCGGTGTCGCGTTTTATGGCAAGAAATGGTGCGGTCGTGGTGCGCCACAAAGATTTGGAGTCGGGAGTGGGAGAATTTTGGAGAACTGATGGGGTTCATCTGAATGCGGTCAGCACCGATATGTGGTGCCTGGCCATTCAAGAGGGGATTGAAACAGGTTTGAGAGTTTGGAGGGACATAAATGTTTAAGGGGATCAGAACATTTATGTGAGTGGCGTAGGTGGGAGGTCCTCGAAGTTGGTGGAACTGGGGAATGGCGGATTGGAGGGGACTGACCCTTAGAGGGTTTATATAGGTACCTCGCACTGCCTCGTTTTCTACGGGCGTCTGACATTACAGTTTACCACTACGATTTCTATATCTAAGTCACATCCCACTAATTTCAAATCCACGTGTCCATACCTCCTATCGTCACGTAGTTGAGGAGTTTCATGCCATGTTTGGTGCGAGGCAGTGAGAGGTACCTATATAAACCCTCTAAGGGTCAGTCCCCTTGAGATCATCTTCCACCCACACGGGCCATTTGGCATAATTATGCATACATGTTTTTGGGATACCCACCACTGCGTGATCCCTATATACCCATCATACATCCTAGTGATCCCCTGATGAATCCCCATGATAGGGAGGAAACGCTGTTAGGAAGCGTTGAGTATTTGCACATTTGTGGTGGGATGTCAGTAGCAGGACTTACTCGGGTACCGTCCTTGTAAGGACGGGAACTTTACAGGGAAATGACAGGGAGTGAGAGCACAAGACCCTGACATATTTCTCCTCTTCTCTCCTCCTGTACTTTTTACATCACTGCTATCATCGAGGCTTCTGTTCCTTCTTTTTTATCACCCGGATATCAGTGGGTGAATGAATCATGAACCTGGCTACTGAGAAATATCATCAAATGGGTGAGATTGAACCATTGATTTAATAAGCACGATTTAGCACAAGCACTTTCTTTATGTATGTATATGTCCATTTTTCTAGGGTTGTATTAAGTATAGGAATAAAAGTTATGTTTTAATATTTGTATACAGAGGTAACCCTTTTTGCTGTAATCTGTTTGGACCTTGAGGGTTTCTAGTGTTGTCCATAGATACACCTTAGCTAGAATTGTCTCATTCTTCACCGGAGCAGATTCCAGGCATTTCAAATACATTAATGTTAGGAGTCGTCCAGTCTAGAAAACTCATTTTTATATTATCTACCAGAGACTTCTGAATTAGTAGACACTTGTGGTCCACCACTGGGCACCAGCACCATTCTACACATTCTCCATACACGTGTTACCATGTTCAGAGACAAACTAGACTTCTTGTCTACACCAACCAATATGAGCTCAGTTTTTATTTCTCCTCAATGTTATCAAAATAAGAGCTGCACAGACTTTGGCTGCTATGCTGCGATCTCCGAAGGTCTGCATGACCCCACTGCATCTGGTGGAAGTCAGAAGAATCTGTCAGTAGTGTAACCTCAGGCTTTGTGCTCATATCTTGGTAAAAAAATCTTTTAGGCTATGTGCACACATGGCAGAATGTTTGCAGAAATTTCCTGAGGAAAACCGGTCTTTTCACCAGAAAATCCGCATGCGTTTTTTGCGCGTTTTTACAGCGAATTTTTCCTGAACATTCCAGGTCAATAATATAGCGGGAAATACGCAGATTTACCGCAAAATTAATGAAAATGATACGTTTTTTTCCGCGATGTGTTTTTTTCGTGGAAAAAAACGCACCATGTGCACAAAAATTGCAGAATTCATTCTAGATAATAGGATGCTTAATTCATGCGTTTTTTAAGCGTTTTTGCTGCGAAAAAAAAAAAGCGATAAATCCGCAACGTGTGCACATAGCCTTACTGACCTAAGATATTATAAAATGGAAAGAGCCACCAAATGAAGTCTTCTTACCAAAAACTTGTAACTGGATTCTTCCTTCGATGGTACCGGATCGGAATGTAGTGAAGACACACTTGAAGAAGCCCTCATCGACCAGGCTCACGTTGAATATCTCGATGGATCCATCTTTGTATCCGTTGCCCTTGAACCTGACTCTTTTTCCATACGACACGTGATACTTGGGTCCGGTATCGTTCCTGTAAGTAAGCAGTGTTCCACTGGCTCCGCTGTTCTGGATTTTCCAGGTGACTTGCTTGATTTCTTCATCGGTGTCAGCTCGGCATCGTAGCGTCACTTGTGAGTCCAACCACGCGTAAACCATTCCTGGGACTCGTACTGAAAGAGAAGCACATGCGTGTAATGAACTCTTAGCCAAGCCTGGTTAATAACGGGGATACAAAACAAGGAGCTAAATGTATCACCGACCCGTGGGAACCTCTCCACCATGGGGGACATGTCTGTTACACAGTCGGGCATAGTTTCTTCCATGGGTTCATTTACTCAACTTTTTCAAAAACCCAATACTGGGCGCAGCTGGAGAGAGCGCCTCGCTGCTTTTGCTTCCTCCTTTTCCAATATAATAGAGATGTAGTCGTGGTATCCTCTGGTATAAAACACTGGCAGATGTTATGGGAGGTTCAGGGCCTCCCCCGGGGCCTGAATGTAGTAATTGGATGCAGACATCTGAAGTCTTTCGATCCTCTCTAACTAACTCTTTGGTCTATGATATGATGGTTTCTGTAGATTTCAGACGAATCCAAAGCCGACTTTGTTTAGGAATTGGAAAAATAACATGGTTGAGCGCTCCCACGGGAAATCTTGTCATAGAGCATGAAAGTCACCACCGCTCTGCTGACCCCATAACTGCAGAGTCCAGACCTCCTCTGGTATTAACAAGAGCACAAACACTTCGCCCCCCCCCGCCCCCCGCTAGGAGCTTCATGGCTGAGCAGCTGCATGCAGCCGTACATCACCATGCACAATGACGAGTGTAGGATGGAGTGGTATAAATCTCCATCACTGGACTCTGGAGGAGACGTGTTCTGTGTAGTGACGGATCGCACTTCTCTGATGGAGGAGTCTGGGTTTGGTGATTCCAGGAGGACGTTACCCCCTGACTGCATTGTGTGTGTAGCCCTGGTGGTAGGCACACGCAGTACCCTGGAGAGTGTATGGCGAGACGGCAGTTTAATGCTAAATATCCATTCACTCGACACACACTAGACACACCCCTAGGGTAGTGGAGTATACTCTAGAGGGAGTGGTCAAGGTAGTAGGTGTTAGAGTGAAGAGTCTAGTTCCTGTCTTCGGACAGTGAGGACGTGTGGAGTAGAGTCTAGACTTCTGTGAGAGAAGACGTTTTGGAGGGAGGAAAGAGTCTAGCCTGCTTATTCACCAGTTCATATCGTGGAGTCTGGTATAGGTGTTTGGAATACACCTTAGTCTAGTCAGAGCTGTATCACCTTCTCAACACATACTGAGGAAAGAAGAAGTATTAGCACGGAAAGTCTTCAGCATCCCTGTCTAGAGGACGGTATCAGGTTCAGAGACGTGCTCCTGCCTGTGATAACTGAGCATCTGTGGCTAACTTCATTGGAAGGAAAAGGAAAGAAGTGACTGCTCGACCCTTGGCTAGTTTTGAGTGCTTATGTTACCAGCGTGGACAAGGCAAAAGGCAAGTGGATTTATAGGATTAGTGCTACAGGATTGCAGAAGTCCAGCACATTGCACCCGGTCACTGGGGACCGAAGGGTCACTGTTGTTTCAGGCACGGTGATAGGAAAACCAGGAATCTACCGGACCCTAGGTCGCGGCAGACAAGCCCCTTATAGTCAGTACGTAACTGGGGTCAGGGGGAGTGAAGACTTTGGAGTTCTGCAGGACAAAATAAGAATTCAGCTCCTTCACAGGAAGGCCCCTAACACTAAGCTGACTGGGCAGGTACAGCTAAAGATTAGCTGGAGATTTGAGGGAACTACGCTTCAAGCTGGTTGTACTCGTTTTATTGGAGTTAAAGGAGGCCCCTAACTTGTCCAGCTGCCGTCTCAAGATACACTCTCCTTGGATCAGCCTCCCTGGGACCTGCCTTAACAACTTGCAAGTAAAGGTATGGAAAGACGCTGACCGTGTGAGACTGTGTTCTTTTTCTGCACTCGACTTCACAAATCCCATAGACTTTGAGGGACCAGTCCCACCTGTAGGGGACCCGACATCTAGCTGCCTCACCATCCCCTCAGAGATCTACAGCAGCGCTGGTACTAATTACCAGAATACTACAGGTGGCGTCACGAACTGTACATAAATCAATCCCCTGTAAATATTCCCCCAACATACGCCAGACCGCCCGGGCCACAGACCGAGCCACAGCTACCTGTGACAAAATCCCCATAGACTTCTACGGGCTCGGCTCTGAGTACCCCATTGCCCTGGTAATCCACAATTGTGGTGGCGGGTCGACACAACTTTGGCGTCACGAACAGGATGCGAAACTCGCGGAATTGCGAGCCCTGTGTGCCTAAGGACTTGTTTTTGTGAAAAGGACTGTTTGCACTTTTGGCGCCAAAATCGCCATTTTTGTCGCCATATTCGCGCCCTCAGGCGTTGGAGAAGAAGGTGGGCGTACCTTCGTGGGCGTCTACCCCCCTGTGGCGCGAAGAAAATGCCTGCCCTCTCAAAGTGCTATTACAACATGCGGTCCTGCCCTACAGCTAAGGAGGTCCGCCTCCTCTTCACCTTCCCTGCGAGGAGGAGGAGACGCAAACCCCACCTCCACGGAAGAGACCGGATGTCTCCGCAGAAAGAAGAAAGAATCTTCTGGGACATAATGGAGGCAGGACGTGTGCAGCCGAGCGGGGCAGCGGAGGAAGGCAGGCCCCGTGCCCCCGCCAAGCTGCCATCGGCATCAGAGTCTTATGCGATCCTGCACCTGCAACAGGCGTTGCTAGAGATTCAGGAGGAGAACGCACGCCTAAAGAAGATGGTCCAACCTGGACTGGAGGAGATTGAGAGACGCCGATGTAACCTGCTGCAGTGGCAACTAACGAACACGGCGTCCTCTCCCCTCAATGAACCCCCACGATTCCAAATACCGAAGAGTCTGCTGCCCAAGGCGAAGGAGCAACCGGAGGCTGCCCCCGAAAGTACCGTCTCCGATCCCACTGGTGAAGCGGTGGAGGCGGAGGAGGTTGAGGAGGTACAGCCAATCCCGGAACGCCCGCCGGCCAAGAGGCCGCAGCAGATTATCGGTCCCCGGCAGGGACACCGGAGGGGTCCTGTCCGTCACTACCAGACGTGGACTGGGACGAAATGGCGCGCCTGGATGACGTCGCCTACACCGTCCAGTGGGAACAAGAATGGCAGAGTCGTGAGGAGAAGAAGAGGCGTCAGCAGGAGGAAGAGCGGGAAACTCAGAGGAACCGTCAGCGACAATTTGCCGAGCTGATCGCCGACAAGGAGACTGTCCGGCGAGATAAAGGTACTCTGAGGGAACCGCGGCGGCAGGGGTGTGTGACTGAGTTCCAGCTCAGGAAGGGCTGGGGCTTTATCCGTGAACCGGGCCTCTACCCAGCGGTCTTTGTCAGCAGGCGTGACGTAGAATCCCACCTGCCGCAAGGTCATCCCGGGAGGGACTTAGCAAACGGAGATATAGTCACCTATACGCGGCATTGGGGAATGAAGGGGTGGTATGCCCTGAATGTCACCATCGTCCGCGACCCCGTCCCAGACGCAGGTACCGTCACCATTACCGCCGCGTCCCCGGTCCCAGTTCAAGCAGCATCCGGCCGTGCCCCAGCATCGCCCCCTGCAAAGTCATCGCAACAAGCGACCCAGAGTTCATCGCAAGTTAAAGCCACCTCCACATCGCAACATGCGACCCAGTTTAGATCGCAAACCCTGACGCGGTCTATATCGTTGACTGTGATGGAGACGCAATCGGTGTCACGCGGAGAGAGTATACCCGTTGCGCCCCTAGAGGTTCGCACCAGAACTGTCGCGACCCAGACCCTGATCGCAGCACATGATTTGCTGGTCTTGGGATCTAGGGCTCATTGCATCATTCCAGCCCCCGGGGTGAAAGATGTAGTGGAAGGTGTATTATTAGAAGATGAATAGATCGTAAGAAATGTGGTGAGATCCCTATCGGATCTACCAAAAGTAAAAAGCAAAAAGTTTAAAATGTTTTGAAAAAGTTTGCACAGGTTATATATAGTGAATATATATTTCTAATTATAGAATGCCCGGCTGGGTAAATGATAGATGATAAATGATAAACAGTTGCACTTTTATAATGTGATTTAATATAATATGTCTTTCTTTACAAATGGACTTTTGAGGTTAAGGACTATGCTAACCCAGAACTTTCTTGTACATAGTTGCGCTTCGGTGCCCTATCTTGGTTTTACAAAAACCATCTATAACTACCTCTGAAAAACAAAACCCGTATGGTGTGGCACTGAGTGAGGTCTGCAATCGGACGTCCTGCAGCCCACCCAGGACCCACGTTGAAGGTTTGGTGCGGGTCCTTCACAAGTATATTGTATATTTATTTATTGAATGCTATTTGATACTATTTGTATTTTCTATAAAAGTTTGCAACGTTCAAGATGTCCTCACCTCCCGGATGGGAAGATGTTAATGTTTGTTGTTATGCATAAACAAAATTTTCTGTCTTTTGTATTTCACAGCCCGGGAGTGCTGTCGTTTACCATGGGGGAATGTGTAGCCCTGGTGGTAGGCACACGCAGTACCCTGGAGAGTGTATGGCGAGACGGCAGTTTAATGCTAAATATCCATTCACTCGACACACACTAGACACACCCCTAGGGTAGTGGAGTATACTCTAGAGGGAGTGGTCAAGGTAGTAGGTGTTAGAGTGAAGAGTCTAGTTCCTGTCTTCGGACAGTGAGGACGTGTGGAGTAGAGTCTAGACTTCTGTGAGAGAAGACGTTTTGGAGGGAGGAAAGAGTCTAGCCTGCTTATTCACCAGTTCATATCGTGGAGTCTGGTATAGGTGTTTGGAATACACCTTAGTCTAGTCAGAGCTGTATCACCTTCTCAACACATACTGAGGAAAGAAGAAGTATTAGCACGGAAAGTCTTCAGCATCCCTGTCTAAAGGACGGTATCAGGTTCAGAGACGTGCTCCTGCCTGTGATAACTGAGCATCTGTGGCTAACTTCATTGGAAGGAAAAGGAAAGAAGTGACTGCTCGACCCTTGGCTAGTTTTGAGTGCTTATGTTACCAGCGTGGACAAGGCGAAAGGCAAGTGGATTTATAGGATTAGTGCTACAGGATTGCAGAAGTCCAGCACATTGCACCCGGTCACTGGGGACCGAAGGGTCACTGTTGTTTCAGGCACGGTGATAGGAAAACCAGGAATCTACCGGACCCTAGGTCGCGGCAGACAAGCCCCTTATAGTCAGTACGTAACTGGGGTCAGGGGGAGTGAAGACTTTGGAGTTCTGCAGGACAAAATAAGATTCAGCTCCTTCACAGGAAGGCCCCTAACACTAAGCTGACTGGGCAGGTACAGCTAAAGATTAGCTGGAGATTTGAGGGAACTACGCTTCAAGCTGGTTGTACTCGTTTTATTGGAGTTAAAGGAGGCCCCTAACTTGTCCAGCTGCCGTCTCAAGATACACTCTCCTTGGATCAGCCTCCCTGGGACCTGCCTTAACAACTTGCAAGTAAAGGTATGGAAAGACGCTGACCGTGTGAGACTGTGTTCTTTTTCTGCACTCGACTTCACAAATCCCATAGACTTTGAGGGACCAGTCCCACCTGTAGGGGACCCGACATCTAGCTGCCTCACCATCCCCTCAGAGATCTACAGCAGCGCTGGTACTAATTACCAGAATACTACAGGTGGCGTCACGAACTGTACATAAATCAATCCCCTGTAAATATTCCCCCAACATACGCCAGACCGCCCGGGCCACAGACCGAGCCACAGCTACCTGTGACAAAATCCCCATAGACTTCTACGGGCTCGGCTCTGAGTACCCCATTGCCCTGGTAATCCACAATTGTGGTGGCGGGTCGACACATGTGCCCCCTGTACAGATGGTAGAGGAGGATAATGCTATGGGCTGTTAACAGGGGGCGGCCTCGGACCTTTAGTTCCATTGAACATAAAGAAGACATCGTGGACACTTTGTATGTTCATACCACAATATTTATGATGCACAGAAACGGCAGAGAAATATAGGTATAGGACAATACCAAAGATTTCACTTACTTCTTACGTTACATGAGTGATATCTATTGTAAATTCTACAATATCATCCACATATAATGCACAGCCCATAGTCCTCCATATAGTATAAAGCACAGCCCATAGTCCTCCATATATAGTAACAATGCACGGCCCATAGTCCTCCATATAGTATAATGCACAGCCCATGGTCATCCATATAGTATAATGCACGGCCCATAGTCCTCCATGTAGTATAATGCACAGCCCATAGTCCTCCATATATAGTACAATGCACGGCCCATAGTCCTCCATATAGTATAATGCACAGCCCATAGTCCTCCATGTAGTATAATGCACAGCCCATAGTCCTCCATATATAGTACAATGCACGGCCCATAGTCCTCCATATAGTATAATGCACGGCCATAGTCCTCCATGTAGTATAATGCACAGCCCATAGTCCTCCATATATAGTACAAATGCATGGCCCATAGTCCTCCATATAGTATAATGCACAGCCCATAGTCCCCCATATAGTATAATGTACGGCCCATAGTCCTCTTATAGTATAATGCACGGCCCATAGTCCTCCATATAGTATAATGCACAGCCCATAGTCCTCCACATAGTATAATGAACAGCCCATAGTCCTCCATATATAGTATAATGCATATCCCATAGACATCCATAAAGTATAATGCACTTCCATAGTCATCCATGTAGTATAATGCATAGTCCATAGTGCTCCATATTAGTATAATGGACAGCACATAGTACTCCATATAGTGTAATACATTCCTATAGTCCTCTATATAGTAAAATGCAGTCAGTTCATAGTCATCCATGTAGTATAATGCACCCTCATAGTCATCCACATATAATGCAAAGCCCAAAATCTTCCTTATTAGTATAATGCACAGCCCATAGTACTCCATATAGTATAATACACTGCCATAGTCCTCCATATAGTGAAATGCACAGCCAGTCCATAGTCATCCATGTAGTATAATGCACCCCCATAGTCATCCATAAAGTATAATGCACAGCCAATAGTCATCCATAAAGTATAATGCACAGCCCATGGTCCTCCATATAGTATAATGCACAGCCAATAGTCATCATAAAGTTTAATGCACAGCCCATGATCCTCCATATAGTATAATGCACAGCTCATAGTCCTCCATATATAGTATAATGCACAGCCCATAGTCCTCCATATATAGTATAATGCACGGCCCATAGACATCCATAAAGTATAGTGCACAGCCCATAGTCCTCCATTTAGTATAATTCACAGCCCATAGTCCTCCATATTAGTATAATGCACAGTCCATAGTACTCCATATAGTATAATATACTCCCATAGTCCTCCATAGAGTAAAATTGCACAGTCAGTCCATAGTCATCCATGTAGTATAATGCACCCCCATAGTCATCCATGAAGTATAATGCACAGCCCATTGTCCTCCATATAGTATATGCACTGCCCATAGTCATCATAAAGTTTAATGCACAGCCCATGATCCTCCATATAGTATAATGCACAGCTCACAGTCCTCCATTATTAGTATAATGCACAGCCCATAGTCCTCCATTATAGTATAATGCACGGCCCATAGACATCCATATAAGTATAGTGCACAGCCCATAGTCCTCCATTTAGTATAATACACACCCATAGTCCTCCATATTAGTATAATGCACAGTCCATAGTACTCCATATAGTATAATACATTCCATAGTCCTCCATATAGTAAAATGCAATTAATCATAGTCATCCATGTAGTATTAATGCACCCCCATAGTCATCCACATATAATGTACAGCCCAAAGTCTTCCTTATTAGTATAATGCAAAACCCATAGTCCTCCATATAGTATAATGCACGGCCCATAGTCGTCCTATAGTAAAATACACTCCATAGTCCTCCATATAGTAAAAGGCACAGTCAGTCCAAGTCATCCATGTAGCATAATGCACCCCATAGTCTCCATGTAGTATAATGCACCCCCATAGTCATCCATAAAATTAATGCACAGCCCATGGTCCTCCATATGTAGTATAATGCCAAGCCCATAGACATCCATAAAGTATAATGCACTCTCATAGTCCTCCATATAATATAATGCACAGTCCATAGTACTCATATAGTATAATACATTCCCATATTCCTCCATATAGTAAAATGCATCAGTTCATAGTCATCCATGTATGTATAATGCACCTTCATAGTCATCCACATATAATGCACAGCCCAAAATCTTCCTTATTAGTATAATGCACAGCCCATAGTACTCCATATAGTATAATACACTGCCATAGTCCTCCATATAGTGAAATGCACAGCCAGTCCATAGTCATCCATGTAGTATAATGCACCCCCATAGTCATCCATAAAGTATAATGCACACCAATAGTCATCCATAAAGTATAATGCACAGCCCATGGTCCTCCATATAGTATAATGCACAGCCAATAGTCATCATATAGTATAATCACAGCCATAGTAAATGCACAGCCATAGTCCTTCATATAGTACAATGCATAGTCCATAGTCCTCCATTATATTATAATGCACAGCCCATAGACCTCCATATATAGTATAATGCACGCCCATAGTCCTCCATTTAGTATAATGCACAGCCCATAGACATCCATAAAGTTTAATGCACGCCCCATAGTCTCCATATAGTATAATGTACAGCCCATAGTCCTCCATATTAGTATAATGCACAGCTCATAGTACTCCATATAGTATAATACTTCCCATAGTCCTCCATATACTAAAAATGCAGTCAGTTCATAGTCATCCATTAGTATAATTGCACACCCCATAGTCATCCACATATAATGCACAGCCCAAAGTCTTCCTTATTAGTATAATACCCCTCCATAGTCCTCCATGTAGTATAATCACACCCATAGTCCTCCATATAGTAAAATGCACAGTCTCCATAGTATCCATTAGCATAATGCACTCCCATAGTCCATCTATAAAGTATAAATGCACAGACCATGGTCCTCCATATAGTATAATGCACAGCCCATAGTCATCATATAGTATAATGCACAGCCATGGTCCTCCATATGTATAATGCACAGCTATAGTAATGTACAGCCCATAGTCCTCCATATAGTATAATGATAGTCCATAGTCCTCCATATATATTATAATGCACAGCCCATAGTCCTCCATATAGATAATGCACAGCCCATGGTCCTCCATATAGTATTAAAGCACAGCTCATAGTAATGTACAGCCCATAGTCCTCCATTAGTATAATGAATAGTCCATAGTCCTCCATATATATTATAATGCACAGCCCATAGTCCTCCATATAATTATAATGCACAGCCCATAGTCCTCCATATAGTATAATGCACAGCTCATAGTAATGTACAGCCCATAGTCCTCCATATAGTATAATGAATAGTCCATAGTCCTCCATATATAATTATAATGCACAGCCCATAGTCTTCCATATAGTATAATGCATAGACCATAGTCCTCCATTATATAATAATAATGCCAGCTCATAGTCCTCCTATATAGTATAACGCACAGCCTATAGACATCCATAAAGTTTAATGCACACCCCATAGTCCTCCATATAGTATAATGCACAGCCCATAGTCCTCCATATTAGTATAATGCACAGCCCATAGTACTCCATATAGTATAATATATTCCCATAGTCCTCCATATAGTAAAATGCAGTCAGTTCATAGTCATCCATTGTAGTATAATGCACCCCCATAGTCATCCACATATAATGCACAGCCCATAGTCCTCCATATAGTATAAGCACAGCCCATAGTCCTCCATATATAGTATAATGCACTGCCCATAGTCCCCATATAGTATAATGTACGGCCTTAATCCTCCATATAGTATAAATGCACGGCCCATAGTCCTCCATATAGTAATAATGCACAGCCCATAGTCCTCAATATAGTATAATGAAGAGCCATAGTCCTCCATATATAGTATAATGCATATCCCATAGACTTCCATAAAGTATAATGAACTCCCATAGTCATCCATGTAGTATAATGCCCTCCCTATAGTCATCCATATAAATATAATGCACAGCCCATGGTCCTCCATATATAGTATAATGCACGGCCCATAGACATCCATAAAGTTAATGCACTCCCATAGTCCTCCATTATAGTATAATGCACAGCCCATAGTCATCCATATTAGTATAATGGACAGCACATAGTACTCCTTATAGTAATACATTCCCATAGTCCTCTATAATAGCAAAATGCAGTCAGTTCATAGTCATCCATGTAGTATAATGCACCCTCATAGTCATCCACATATAATGCAAAGCCCAAAATCTTCCTTATTAGTATAATGCACAGCCCATAGTACTCCATATAGTATAATATACTCCCATAGTCATCCATAAGTAAAATGCACAGTCAGTCCATAGTCATCCATGTAGTATAATGCACCCCGTTGTGAATGGGTTTGAGATGATTTGACAAGGCCCCTCTGGTGGTTACAAGCGGTACTATGAAGATTGTGAGGACCGGGAATCAGGTGTTATGATGGTCTATATAAGGGTGTCATTTTCCCATCAGGGTTGCCGGTGATCAATTGTTCTGTCGAATCCTTCTTTCCAGTTTCCCTTGTAGCCTCCATTGTCGTGTCTGCATCTCCTGCATAAGATAAGACATTTTCTTCTTTTGTGTTTGTGCTATATTTTTGCATTTGTCCTGCACTTCTGTGGGGGCCTTCTGGGCCCCCGCGGGGCTTTTGCCCTCTCAGTTTGTTCAGCCACTGATTTTGTACTTTTGCTTTTCCAGTTTTTTCAGTGGCTGCTGTTTTGATTTTGTTACACCAGAGAACTAATTTAGGTGGTAGAGGTCGTGTGATCTCAGGTGATTTTGAAATTAGTAGAGTTGGTGTTTTTCCGGGGTTTTTGAGATTGCAGTAAGTACCCTTCCTGTCCTTTTCTATTTAGATAGTTTTGGCCCCAGCGTTTGCTCATACTATTTTCTTTCTGTGTCAGTATTTCCTCTTGTCTAACCGCCATTACATGTTTGGGGGCTTTTATTATCTTTGGGGTCTGCTCCGGGGCAGATAGCTTTCTATTTCTATCTTTAGGTGTTGTTAGTTTCTCAGGCTGTGACGAGGCGGCTAGGACCAACGTAGGAACGCCCCACGGCTGCCTCTAGTTGTGGTGGTTAGTCAGGGTACTGCAATCTCATAGATTCCAACTGCTCTGTGTATTTCCTTTTTACCTGCACTCCTCAGCTACCGTAACATAACAGTTTCACCGGCCCAAAAATTGAATGGTACTCACAGAAGGGAAAAAAATATTGTGACAGAAGAAAGGTTGTCAGAGTTGTCAGAGATATTTTTCTGTTTGTTGCATTTTTTTTTTTTTCCTCTGTATCTCTGGTGCTGGGGAGGATCTTTTACCAATGGAGTTTGCACAGTTGTCGGGCCGTGTGGATCAGCTTGCCACTGAGGTTCAGAGTATTGCTACCTATCTTGCTAGGTTGCCTGTTGTGGAACCTAGGATCCCCATGCCAGATTTGTTTTTGGGGGGATCGAGCTAAGTTTCAGAATTTCAAAAATAATTGTAAATTGTTTTTTGCCTTAAAATCTAAGTCCTCAGGAAACGCAGCGCAGCAGGTTCAAATTATCATCTCTCTCCTGCGCGGCGATCCTCAGGTTTGGGGCTTTTTCCCTGATACCTGGGGATCCTGTTTTGAGTGATGTTGATGCATTTTTTTTTAGGCCTTGGGGTTATTGTACGATGAGCCTAATGTCACTGATCAAACTGAAAAAAGCCTTGTTGGCATTAAATCAGGGGCTTGATGACGCTGAGTTATACTGTCAAGATTCCGTAAGTGGGCAGTCCTGACCAAATGGAATGACGACGCTTTGGCGGCCCTTTTCCGGAAGGGTCTGTCGGATATGTAAAGGAGTGTTATGGTGGGATTCCTGTCCCCTTGGTCTCAATGATTCTATGTCATTAGCGATTCAAATTGACAGACGTTAGCGTGAGCGGAGAAGTATGCGTGTAGTGGTGTTGCCTTGTGAACCAGCTTCTGAGCCCATGAAGTGTGATGGAGTGGTGTCTGGGGCACAGCGTCATGAGTTTCGAAAGCGCAATGGGTTATGTTTCTTACTGTGGTGATGCCTCTCATGCTATTTCAGTCTGCCCTAAGGCGGGAGACGTTTTGCACGCTCAGTTGTCTTGGGTAGTGTTCAGACTAAGTTTTTATTATACTGTCTCTCTGATATGCTTCGTCCTCATTTTCTGCTCAGGCTTTTGTTGATTCGGAGCAGCTATTAAACCTGTTGGATTTGATTTTTGCTAAACGTTGTGGGTTTCCCTGATACCCCTACAGAATCTATTCCCCTACTGGGGATCGATTCTACCCCTTTGGCTGAGAATAAACCCCAGTTTTCTTACTCAGGTGATAATGAGGGTTGAACCTGATCACCAGGAGTGCTGCAAATTTTTGGTTCTATATAATCTGCATGACATTATCGTGCTGGGTTTCCTTGGTTACAGCTCAATAATCAGTTTTGGATTGGAAATCTTTGTCTGTAACCAGTTGGGGCTGCCAATGTGTTTAATACCAACACTCCTGTTTTTTCTGCCTTCCCCCAGGCTCAGGATGTTCCTGACTTTTGTTTGATTTTTCTGATGTGTTTAGCGAAAGTAAATCTGCATCCTTGCCTCCCCATAGGAGCTATGACTGCGCTATTGAATTAGTGCCGGGTAGTAAATTCCCTAAAGGTCGCCTTTTTAACTTATCTGTACCTGAACATGACGCTATGCGTCTTATATCAAAGAATCATTGGAGAAGGGTCATATCAGACCACCTCTTCACCCTTGGTGCCGGTTTTTTCTTTGTGGCAAAAAAGTGGTTCATTAAGCCGTGTATTTTATCGCTCTTGAAACAATATTACGTGAAAATATCAATCCCTTACCCTTGATTTCGACCTGTTTTCCAGGGTAAAAACGCTCTTGGTTTCCAAGCTTGACCTCAGGGGGGCGTATAACCTTATTGCATTAAGAAGGGGATGAATGGAAGCGGCATTTCAAATACCCCTGAAGGGCTTTTGAGCCTGTGATCCCTTTGGGCTCACAATGCCCCTTCCCATCTTTCAGCCTTCTGAATGCATTTTTCAGGTTTTGGGAAAATTTTGATTGTTTTTTTTTGGATGATATCTTGTTTTTTCTAATGTGGGACTTCATTGAAAACGTTCGAACTTTTCCCCAAATTTTTAGGGAAATGTCTGTATGTGAAGGGATCAAAGTGTCTTTTTGGCGACAGACTCATTTTGGGATTCTTTTGTCCCCATCTGTTATTGAAATGGCCGGCCAAGGTTCAGGCCATCTGTGATTTGGGGTCCAACTACTTCATTAAAGGTTTTCAAGATTTTTGGGGTTTTGCAATTTTTATCGTAAATTTTTTGGAAATTTCTCGGTTTTGTTAAACCATTAACGATTTGACCAAAAGGGTTTGATGTGGTGAATTGGCCCCTGAGGCAGTTCTGCATTTCGGAACTTAGCTAAATTCCTTTGCTCCTGTTCTACGGGCCTGAAGTTTCTCTGCCATTTCAGGTGGAGGTTGATGCCTCGAAATTGGGGCAGTGCCTTTTTGTCCCAAAAAGATCCAAGACCTTAAAAGTAACCCTTTGTCCTTTTTCTTCGAAAATTTTCTCCTACGAACTAATTATGAGGGGTAATCGGGATTTTGGCCAGAAGTGGGCTTTTAAATAACATTGGCTGGAGGGAGCCAAACATCAGTGGTGGTCCTTAGGACCAAGAATTGGTCTATTGGAATTGCCAAGCGCTCAATCCCTAGACAGGCCGGTGGGCCTTGTTTTTCACACGTTTTAATTTTGGGGTTTTCCCTTTCTTCCTGGCACTAAAAAATTTTTAGGCGATGCCCTCTCGGGAGTTTCCCTTGCGGATCCCTGATTTCTGATCCTTCTGTTATTTTGAAAGAGGGTGTATTCTTTCCCCCCATCTCCCAATTTGAACTTGCTCTGGAGGGTGGCAGGAGGATAGGCCCGAGGCTGCCCTGTTGGAAAATTGTTTGTCCCGGACCAATGGAAAAAAAGGTGTGAGTTGGATTCATTGTTCCGATTGGCTGGGCATCCCAATTTTTGGTCCAAGACTTGGTTAGTCGGTCCTTTTGGTGGCCTACCTTGTCTCCAAGAGGGATTTGTGCAGTCCTGCGGGACTTGCTCTCGCTCCAAGCCTTGCTCTCGCTCTAGTGGTTTGTTGAGCCATTGCTGTGCCCAAGAGCCCCATGGCCCCCATATCTTATGGATTTCATTTTCCGATCTTCCTGTTTCTCGGGAATGACCACCATTGGGAATTTGTGATAGGTTTTTCCAAAATGAACTCTTGGCCATTACCTAAGTTGCCTTCCTCCCTGAATTGGTGCCGTTGTTCCTTCACACGGGTTCGTTTACACGGCTTTCCCCTGGAACATTGTGCTGACGGGAGTCCAGTTTTTTAGATTTTGGGGACTTTTTGTTCTAAATAGGTGTTCAATTGTCTTTTCCCTCGGCTTTCATCTAGACAATGGTCAAACTGAGAGAAAAACCAGACATGGGAACTTATTAAGATGCTTTGTGTTGCTGATCAGGATGACTGGGTCTTTTTTTGCCTTTGGCTGGTTTGCTCTTAATAATAGGGCGCCTGCCACTTTGATGTTCCGTTTTTCTGTAATTTGGTTTACCCTCGATTTTCTTCAGGACAGACGGAAGCTTCTGTCTGTAGGTGTTGACTTCTGTTTTGGCGTATGTAAGATTTGGGACCAGTAGTGGAGAGGTTGTCCCTCTCTCAGGAGGAAGGCCCAGCGGTTTGCTAACCGGCATAGGATGATGGTCCTCGGTTTGAAGGGGGGACTTGGTTGGTTTCCCAAAGAATATTCCTAGAGAGTAGCATCTCCTAAATTTAAGCCAGGTTCATTGGCCTTTTAAGATCATGGGTTATTAACCTGTTTCTTTTCGTTTGTTCTTTCCAGGGACATTTAAGATCCTAAAGGTTCCACAAGTCCTTGTTGAAGAGGTTTGTTGAGCCCAGTGGTTCTGCTGCTGTGCCTCTGACCCTGTTTTTGGTTGGGGGCAATCGGAGATGTGGTTTTAGAAAATATTGGATTCTCGTTTTTCTAGACAAGACTCCAGTATTTGGTTAAATGGGAGGTTATGGTCGGAAGACAATTCTTGGGTGTTTGCTTCGGACACCAGCTAGGAGACTTATCCTGTTATCATAGACCATCCGACCGCCGGTTGCTCAAATGAGGGTTGGTGACCCCTCCTCAAGGGGGGGGTACTGTTTGAATGGGTTAGATAGTTCTAGCGAGGCTCCCTTGGTGGTTACAAGCGGTACTATGAAGTTGTGAGGACTGGGAACAGGTGGGTTTCTGTGGTCTTTATAAGGGATCATTTTCCCTCAGGGTTGCCGGTGATCAATTGTTTGGTTAACCTTCTTCCGTTTCATTGTGCCTGCTGTGCTGTCCATCTCCCTGCTATCAATAAGACTTTTCTTTTTTTTGGGTTTGGCTATTTTTTTGCATTTTGTCCCTGCACTTCGGGGGGCCTCTGGGTCCCCTCCGGGGGCTTTTGCCTCTCAGTTTGTTCAGCCACTGATTTTTACTTTTGCTTTTCCAGTTTTTTCGTGGGCTGTTTTGTTTTGTTAAACCAGAGAATAATTTAGGTGGTAGAGGTCGGTTTTCTCAGGTGATTTTGAAAATTAGTAGAGTTGGTGTTTTTTTAGGGTTTTCTGAGAATTGCAGTAAGTCCCTTCCTGTCCTTTTCTATTTAATAGTTTTGGCCCCAGGTTTGCTCATACTTTTTCTTTCTGTGTAGTATTTCCTCTTGTCTAACCGCCATTACATGTTTGGGGCTTTCTATTATCTTTGGGTCTGCTCCGGGGAGTAGTTTCCATTTCTTTCTTTGGTGTAGTTAGGTTTCTCAGGCTGGCGGGGTCTAGGACAAGTAAGGAACGTCCACGCTGTCTATTGCGGTGGTTAGTCAGGGTACTGCAATCTCATAGATTCCAATGCTTGGTGTAATTGCCTTTTTTACCTGCACTCCCAGCTACCTAAATAACGCACCCCCCCTAGTCTCCATGAAGAAAATGCACAGCCTATTCCTCAATATAGTATAATGCACGCCCTATATCATAAAGTTTAATGCAAGCTCGACCTCCATTATAGTAAAGCACGCCCTTGTCCTCCAATAAGTAAATGCAAGCCCATAGACATCCTAAAGTATAGTGCACACCATAGTCCTCCATTTAGAAATTACACAGCCCATGTCTCCAATTAGTTAATGAAACAGTATAGTACTCCAAATAATA